>OZ007586.1:110130986-111330986 GCA_963931845.1 Maratus michaelseni
TATTATATATATATATATATATATATATATATATATATATAATTATAATATCTTTGAATTTCAAAAAACATATCAAGTTCTTGTAACAATCTAATTAAATCTCCAAAGAGATAATTAATAATACTGTGTAGACAGAATACCACATAGTTAATAAATTAACAAGTGCAATCATAATTTTACCATAGCTTGTGCTTCAATGGTAATTGGCCAAAAATACTGAAAATATGAAGAATATTTAAAAGGAGAGAGAGAGAAAATTATTAAATACTATATATATATATATATATATAATAAACCATAAAATGTTAATAATTTGGATTTGATATCATGTGAATACAAATGGATTAAGAAATATATATATATATATCGTAACATAAATATTTAAAATCGGCATATTTCAGTGATCATAGTTTAGATTAGTGATTCTCAATCAGTTTGCCGCGGCACAGTGGTCTGCCGTGAAAGGATGTCAAAGGTGCCGCGATTGCGAGAATTTTAAGTCACGTATCAAAATTCTAAGAATTAATATAATTATCGATACTTTAACTCCAACATTTCATCTTATAAGATTTCCTTTGAAATGTGATTTAGTGCCATATTTTTTAGGTGCGCTCGTAATTATATAAATACGTGGCAGCTATAGCCGTCGTCTGGTCCGTCCGTCTGTCCGCATATAACAGCGCAAAATCTATCCAACCGAATGGTTTGAAATTTAATATATATAATCGTTGCAGAATTTTGTCGACTCGAATTCAAATTTTATGAAAGTCGAATCGAAACTGAAAAAGATATTAATAAAAGTTTTTCTTCATTCTATTAAATCCTATCATACGTAATTAATTTAATGATATCCCATGATAGGTAATGATTCTAGGTTGCCAAGGTGATTACGTCCTATTTAAGATGGAGTTATTTTATTTCCGTATTACTAAAGTTATAAACTGAATTTGTATACTAAAATTGTTTATTATAGCAGTCTTATAATCTACCGACAGTTTTTTGGATAGATATTTCCCGAGAAATAGATATTAAATGGAAAAAGAATCTAAATATAGATTTCAAGTTCGGAAATTTTCAAAGCTTAGGCTTAAGTCTTCCATTGAAGTTTTCAGTAAATGTCAACAAAAGATAAAATGTTGCCAACTTAAAATGTACTTATTTTATTACGGAAATTAATCACATCATCATATTATAATAACAAACGATATAATTCATTTCGCTGAAATAATAACGATGATTTTTTTACATTGTCTTGTATTGGATATTTGCGCAGGGTATAATTTTAATGTAACAGAATTGTAATTAATTGTTTGTAAAAGTGTATTGAAACTTAATTTCACAAAATAAAATTAATATCTATAATATGAAAATCTGCACATAAAATAAATTTTTTATTCACGGATTTTTGCATAAGAGTGCAACAGCTATAACACCAAGATCTGAATATTTATAAAACTAGTTATAGTACGAACGCACCTCATTTGTCACGTTTGACGTACAATTTCCAACTTGTTTTATTTGGAAATATATTTTTCTGTTTGCATACTTTTCAGTGTAAATAAAAAGACAAATGTTTCTTAATCTACGAAAACATAATATATAATCACGAACGAAAATATGCTCTTCCGAGTTACCCATGATTCCGAAAAGTGTCCTTTATCTTTAGAAACCTCATAAACCAATATATTTTCAAGATTTAAAGAAGCATTTATACACTGTAAAAATTTTGTAGCAAAGTATCCGGTCAATCGACTGTTTTTTATAGAAAATGGGTACACAACCGAAATTTAACTTATTCTGACCGTAATATTGCCCATATTATGGTCAGAATACTGTTAAATTATGGTTATTTAAACGTTTTCTATAAAAACAGTCGAAACTCCGGATAATTTGCTGCAATTTTTTTTGCAGTGTAAAGGTTCTTTTGCTGCCACTAATTTTCGAAAAAAATTCCGAGTAATTTTTTTAATCTATTAATTAGGTTTCTCCATCTATTAGTTAATAATTCATTATTAATTCTAATTATTAGTCTAATTCTATTAGTTTTTAGGATGCTATCAATTCCACATTAAATATTTTCAGCTACGTAGTTGAATTTATATACATGCACGAGTAACCTAATAATATTAATATTAATGTAAACGTTAATTCTGTTAATTTATCCTGTTTGTCTGTAAAAATATATTTGTTGAACATCAAAATGTTTATTTCTGAATTGATACCATCTGAAAAACCTATATATTCCGGGTTAAGAAAACTGATTAAAACATTATAAAAAATACTCAGAAATGTTTCCGAAAATCAGTGGCTGCAAAAGAATTTTTGTTTTTATAAATGATTCTTTAAATATCGAAAATATATTGGTTTTTGGGGTTTCTAAAGATAAAGAACTATTAAAACACTATAAAAAATACTCGGAAACGTTTCCGAAAATCAGTGGCTGTAAAAGAATTTTTGCTTTTATAAATGCTTCTTTAAATCTCGAAAATATATTGCTTTCTGGGTTTTTTAAAGATTAAGAACTATTAAAACACTATAAAAAAATACTCGGAAACGTTTCCGAAAATCAGTGGCTGCAAAATAATTTTTGTTTTTATAAATGCTTTTTCAAATCTCGAAAATACAGGGTGTCCATAATTTAACGACCCTACTTTACAGTTGTCTAGAGACGAAACTATTGGTTAAAAAGTTATGAAATTTTGTGAAGGACATAATGAAGGAATGAGAATTTGTTTAAGCGGAAAAAAAATTATTTCAAAATTTCGTCACCAGATGGCGTTTTTAATGAATTACATTTTTAGTATACATTTACGATATTTTATATGTTTATTGTAACAAAACATGTTCTAAATAACGGTCATCATTTTCAGCTACCATCTAGAATTGTAAGATAGCATGTTCCACAGTTGACCGCAGTGTGTTCTGGGAAATGCTAAAAACATGTCGCGAAATAAGTTTTGTTCAACATGTTTTGTTGTAATAAAATTTATAACCTATCGTAAATGTATGCTAAATGTGTAATTCATTAAAAATACACACTCTGGCGGCAAAATTTTGAACTATTTTTTTTTTTTCGCTTAAACAAATTCCCATTTCTTCATGATTAGATTCCTCATGACTATTGGTTAGAAAGTTGTGAAATTTTGTGAAGGACACTTCACAAAATTTCACAACTTTCTAACCAATAGTTTCGTCTATAGACAACTTTAAAGTAGGGTCGTTTAATTATGGACACCCTGTATATTGGTTTCTGGGATTTCTAAAAATAAAGAACAATTAAAACACTATAAAATATACTCGGAAATGTTTCCGAAAATCAGTGGCTGCAAAATAATTTTTGTTTCTAAAAATGATTTTTAAATCTCTAAAATATATTGGTTTCTGGGGTTTCTAAAGATAAAGAACGGTTTTCGGATTCCTGGATAACTCGGAAGTATATTGTATATTTCAAATAACTGAACATATTACGTCTGATATATAAAATTAAATTGTTAAAAATTATCACACTTAATCAGACATTATAAGACTAAAAACACACAATTATATAAAACATTAAAATAGTAAAGCAAACGTTTCCGGCTAAGATCTAGCCCCTCATCAGTGCAATAACATACGATAACCAGACTATTAACAAACAGGTTTACAGTCAAACATTAGTCAGTTTATTCGCCAATTAAGGAGTCTTGAGCATTTCCACCTGAAAATAGGGTCTTACTTTAACATAATCTCTGCATTGTTTCGTGAATTTAACTGGTAAAACTTTTGACTGCAAACATGTTTGGTAATAGTCTGGTTATCGTGTGTTATTGCACTGATGAGGGGCTGGATCTTAGTCTGAAACGTTTACTAGTCTGAAACGCTTTTCTATTTTAATGTTTTATATAATGTTTTTAGTTTATATATTGTTTTTAGTTTATATAATGTGTTTTTAGTCTTATAATGTCTGATTAAGAGTGATAACTTTTAACAATTATATATATTTGTTCATTTTTATATTATATTTTACCAGATTAAGAACTATTCGTTTTTGTTTTTTTTTACAATGTTTATAAGACTTTACGAGGAAATGATGAATATAGTCTCACATTTTCAGAAAAATATAATTATTTCAGTGAAAAAGTTATGCCTAATGAAGAAAAAGGGTTTAGAGTATAAAATGCATTAGAAGTGATTGCAGGGAAATGATTTTAAAGTATCCCTATCCGAAAATTCTATTTTACAAAGAAAATATTCTAATTAAGAAAAACTCAAGCTCTGATATCTCTTTAAATGTTACCCAAATAGTACAGTTTATTGACCCATCATTGGCAGTTGGTGGAAACCATTGGGAAGTGGCAAGCGCGGATTCAAGGGGGGGGGGGGGGTCATGGGGTTCACGACCCCCCTCTCCCCTCATAAATGAAGAACATTTCTATAGAATATAGAAGGTCGTTCACACTTTATGGAAACGATTGCAAAAGTTAATTTCTACGCATAAATAACATATTCTTTGCAGCAATTTGACTTTATTGGATTTGGATAGCCTTGACTTTTGGCTATAACTCTGGCTCGAAATTTTTATGATAATAGAATTTCCTTCTTACAGTCATGTCAATTTTTCCCGATACCTCTTGTCCCGAAACCCAATCCGACTGATGCCACGGACAAACGTTTTGGAGGAAGAGAAACAAATGGCAACATATATTTCATCCGCTTGTTTGTTGCAAAAAATTGATGAATTTTATGACTCCCATCTTAGCCTCCCATCTGGTGGCCACTTTGCTACGAAAATTTTGTCCTAGACGACTCGAAACCCCCCATGTGCCAGGAAAGATGTCTGGTCGGTTGTTGCGGGTCGATGAAAATTATTTTGTCGGTTTCGGGTCGATGGATTTTTTTTTTTCGGGTTCGGTTTGGGGTGCGAGTTGACTTCAAATGGAATTTTAGGGCTCTGGTCGGGTACAACCCGACCCGTGAAAAACTCTAACGGGAGTACAACCTTATATGAATCGGGAAAACGCAACATTTTAAACTAAATAATTATATTAATAATAAAATATTATTTCCTTATCATTTAGGCTATTTTTAGTCGGCATTTTTTTCTTTAATCTTCACCAGATTTTTAGCATGGAACCAAAGGTTTAAAATAATAAATTATATAAATGTTCCATCATTCTGAAACGCTCAGTCATAAGAAATCTTAGTAATAAAAAACTCTTCCTGTTTGAAAATATTTATTATCCTTACGTTTTTGCAAATTAAATAACATTTTCGATAACGCCTCGACGTAAAATCCATTCATCTGTCGCACCTGATTTATCTCCACTCATAAATGTGTTCATCATATGTGCAATAGGCCTTTTCTTGAAAAGACTTTTTTTCTTATGATAAGAACGCGTACGCTTTGGTATCTGTAAAGACTGGCAGTTTTAAATTTAAGGAATAAATAATTTATTTATTTATTTTGTACAATGTTATTGTAACACATCTCGGTTATTTATTTTTAATCGAATACAAAAGGCGGAAGATCAATTTCATCGATATGCCGGGTATTTAATGAGAAATAGCCCGAAATGAATAAAAATTTTCCGATTATTTCAAGATGTAAAATAAAATACGGAAAAAAAGTCTGCTAGTTGTAGCTCTCAAAAATGATAATTGGTCATAACTCTATTTCTAAAAGTCGCAGAATAAAGTTGTTTGAGCCTAAGTCCTTTATTTATGTTTTTATAAACTCCCGTTTAGTGAAAATTTCTCGAGAGACCGTATGCACATTTATTTTTATACGAACTTTTAAAAAATATTACGATTTCTTTATTTCATTCGATTTGTCCAAAATACGAATTTGCATTGTTTTACCTTGAAAATCGCGATAATTATGCGTTAAAATGTGTTCGGGGAGCGTTGAGTAACGCAGTTCGATGATTAAGTGATATTGAGGCTAAAGGTGTTGAAATAATTATGTAACAATAATTTGTAGCCGAGAGTAAGAATATTCACCGGAAAATCCATGCATATTGTTGACTTGTTGTTCTTAGTATATAAGAAATATGAGAAAAGAGATTTTCAACTTATAATAGTAGTGTTTTTAAATCTTTTATACTTCACAGCATTTTTAAACTCTTGGTTAAACGTCCAAGGCACACTAAATTTAGGATGATAAAAAGCATATGAAAGGGATATATGTCCTTTTTATTTTATTTAAGGCAAACAAAATACCCCACCAGAGCTAATAAACAACAAAATAATATTTTATAATTTCTTCAAATTATTAATTAACATACGGATGTTAAAATTCTTATAAACTTATTTTTTTAATAATTCTTTTTATTATACATTGCCCAAGTAGCACAAAATGTTGGTCCAACGTTGGCTAATTGTCGTTCCACGTTGGCCCATAGTAAGAAATGTCCACCTTGCCGTACCATTAGCCAACTAACAATTTGGCAACAAAGGTCCAACAGTGGCCCACCTGTTTTCTGCTCAGATACTCTCCAAATTAGAGGGATCTCTGCACCGATCATTTCCCAACCATTTGCCAATACTACCATTTCCTAGAGGTGGATCCAGCCTTCCATTTAGAGAGAGGCCATGTCTATTTTTAAGAGGATAGGGAAGGTCACATGTCTTTGACTATTTTCTGACGTATACCTGAATTCATTTTCATTCATAGATGCATAAAATTTGCAATATATTCGCAAAACAAGGTTGCTATACGGGTCAGAGAATTTTTAAGAGGAAATACCAGTATTTTCTTATTGAAAAAACTCTCCTTATTTTATCGTGCGATTAAATTAGGCGAATATTTCTATAAGAAAATACTGTTATTTTCTCTGAAAAATTCTTTAAGCTGTAGCAACGCTGGTAAATGTATAAAATGTATAGGTTCTGTGTTCTATTCAGATGCCAAGAAATCGGAGTTTAAATATTTATTTTTTATTTTATTTAATCTTACAGAAAATGTTTGCAAAGTTCACATTTTAAGCCGACTTTTAGGGCTCAACAGTCATGAAAATGTCGTCTAGAGGTTGCAATTGGGTACAATTCAATTTTCATTCGCTGTTCGAATATCTGATGCTTAAACAATGACTGAAATTTTTATACATTTCTGTATAAAAATGTGAATGTATCAATAAGATTAACATTTTTTAACGGAGAAAGAAAAATATCAAAACACCATTAAGAAGAATGTATTACAGAAGGTCGTTCACATTTTATGGAAACGATTTTCACAATTCATTTCTGAACATATATGCCATATTATTTGCAACAATTTTACAGTACTGTAAAGCCCTGACTCATGATTACAACTCTGGATCGAAATTTCCACCATACTCAATTTTTCTCTTTACAATCATATCAATTTTCTCTCACACATCGGGATCGAGCTGATGGCAGGACCGGCAATATTTTTCGTAATGCTTGGACAGTAAGATTTGATGGATTTGATCACAGCTGGGACAAGCAAATTGGATTTTATAATTCTTCAAACATTTATAGTATCGATCGAGTGTTCTCTTGAATTTCGATGACATAGGTTGTCAAAAATGTAAGTAAAAGGGTAAAGAGATGGAAATGAAAAGGGTTTATATAAAGCTGAATTTTTCTTCTCGTGTCTGGCTCCAGACTGAAGTCTGAGCTCAGACGAAAGCCTTTTACCTCGTCAAGTTTTTTACGAGCTATAAGGCTTTCATCTGAGCTCAGACTTCCGCCTGAAGCCAGGCACATGAAAATTTTTTTGAGGTATAAGGCTTTTGTCTGAGATAACACTTCAGAATAAAAAATTCCTAATCTTGTCCAAACATCTAAAAAATAAAAAAATAATAATTAAGTATTATTGACTGACTGTTGGAGAAGACAAAACACGCGACCGCTAAACCTCTCGGGGCTCAGGCCTATATTTTAACGTTGAAAGGGAATTCCCCTATATATCTGCTATTATACGTCTTAGTATAAATTTTCTCATAGGTTCCCATAGGTTTCCATGGCTGGAACTCGCGATAACTTTCTTACTTGGATTTTTCCTTAAATTTTGACTATATTTTGCACATTTCGTATGTGATGTGTATATATATATTTTTTTAAAACTTCAATTTAATTTAAAAGGGAGATCACGTTGAAGATTTTTAAAAATCGATTTTTCAAAAAAAATTAGCATGGATGCCTTGAAATATGACAAATACACTGCAAAAAGAATTTTACAAAAATTCCAATTAGAACAGAAGTTATAGCTAAAAATATCTTGTAAAAAGCCATTTCCTGTCATGCTATAAAGTTACCTTTGAAGCCCTTTTTTCAAAACAGTGTTTTTTTGGCATTGCGCGTACTCTCATTAAAAAACTAATTATAATAGAACCTTGAAATTTTGTGTATAATTAATTTCCATGTGTACTTTTATGCTGAACCTAAATTTAGTCTGATTTTTGCCATAGAAAAATTTGTATTAAATTTAATTTAAAATTTTTGGTAAATTAGTGAATATCATTATAAAAGCCATTAATTATGCTAATGAATTTCAATATACTTTTAAATTTAGGTTCAGTGTAAAATATAGTAGTATACGTAAAAATAAATGAAATATTAAGCATGTGTCTGCAGTAGATTTTTTTTAATCTTGCGCGCAAAATGCATATTTTAGGATTTATAGTTTTAAAAAGCCATTTTTGTGGTTATCATTTAATTAATTAATATTGTTAAATGTATATAATTTGAGAGTATTTTTGTTTAACTACAACAATGTGTGAAATTATAGAAAAAAATTGTTCTTGTTCATTTATTGGTTTTCAAACTACAGAGTTTTTCGCACTGGTTTAACCCGTTCAGGACCAGCGCCTCATATATGCACCCAGAAAAGTTCCTCTTCTGAACCCACGGGTTCAAATATGATGCGCACTGAAAACGTCTGTAAGAGACCACGGGTTCATATGTGAATTTTCAAAATGGAACGTTTATTAGTATTTTTAAGCAATACTAGATGGCGTTAGATGACCGTCATTTTTTAATTTGGTAATCGTCCGAGCCAAGACTCCCTTAATAGATAAGACTTGACAATCCGGAGAAAGTCTATGGGAGAAAATGTCCGCGGTAATTGCCACTTATTAATTGACTTTCTCCGGAAAGTATCGCCGCCTGGTGGATACTACCGCAGATTTGCCAAGTCTCCGGTTTTTTGAACACCAGTATATTTTTAGAGAAAATGTTGTTCTTTTAAATCCCAGAATTCTCCGATCAAACAAAACAAAATTGTCTGTACTAAAAAACTGGTATCCAAAAAGAGAATAGAAAAATCTAGCAGCTCTGCTACCGCATAGCTGCCAACTTTTATGCTTTTTTCTTACCACTAAAATTTAATAGAATTTTTTTGGTTATGTAATCACACGATCTTGTCAATTTAATAAGATAAAATTTAGTATAAAATTTTCGTGGTAGGAATTAAGCGTAAAAGTTGGCATCTATGCTACCGATACTAGTTCATAAGCAAATGCATAGAACAAATGGAGCTGTGAAAAAATTTCATGTCGAAAATACTCCTATTACTGACGATTGATGGCGCTAGTAGCAGGAGAATATAGCGGTCAAAGGAAACTTGCTGATTGTGAGGCCTGATACTATGATAAGGAGGCCTTGGTCCGAGCATTGACCTTCATATCCTGAAAGATTTTTTTCAGTTCTATGAGATAAGATGTGAGGGAGGGGGTGTCGTTCTTTTGTTTACGTAAACACAGCCACGTGGAGTGATCTCGTAAGATGTGTAAGTGATTTAACTGACTGGGAATTGCTTTCGGTATTACGAATTTGTTTTATTTATGGTGGGTACTTCAGATAAAATGCGTCATTTGGTATGGGTAGGTAAAAATCTGTTTTTTTTTTTTTCAGATTGAAGGCGTTGTAACGTAATATTTTTATCAGATGCTTAGAAGTAATTATTGCGAAAATAGCTAGATTTCTTACTGGGATAGTTATATATGACCCCGATAATGATTTAAGTTCAGATTAAAGATTAAATAGTTTATACTTTTTAGATTTTCGAGTGATTCAGAATCGACGGAAGTTACGCATTAGTTAACTTTTCTTAAGGAGAGTTTCAAACTTTAAACCTTCAAAACATTTAAAACAATTTTATCGTATTTTTCAAAAACATGAATTTTCTGAACCATATGCTTCAAACCCTATGAAAATAGTGCTATTAGAACGTGCATAATTACAAAAATAAATGTGGATGTCGTGGGATTTAAGGACTCACAGCCGTTGTTTACATTAGATTTTCTCAAAACTGCATTTTTACTGCTTGAGCACATCTTTTTTTAAAAAAACCTTTGAAGCTATTACATTCAAACTTTTCATATGTATAACATATACCTGTTTTTTCATGTTATTTATTTATTTATTTATTATTTGAAAAAAAATTTATATGTAAAATAAAGTAGCAATTTTTGATTTTCTTTTTTTTAGTGAACACTGGGATAAAGTATTTCATAAATGGACTTTACCCACGTGACGTCAGCTGCGGGTATAGAGAAGAAATACACCAATAGGCGTGAAGAACATTTTAACACAGCTTCCCCTTCGTCCAATAAACAGTCTTTTTCTGAGGGTACATACCCGCAGAGGTGTGACTGTTGCCACTCGTGGGTAAAGTCCATTAAAAAAATTATTTAGATGTAGGTTATCACCAACTGTATTGTGATTATAAAATTGTAAACAGTTTAATTCTACATTAATATTTTATTCTGCAAGTTTGTTTGTATGCAGTAGCTCATTATGAAATGTCCGTCATTGAAGGAAACCATACATTTTTTATGTAATAAATAAATTTCCTATTTTCCGATAACTATAAAAATGTGTACACATATGTATGCATATTAAAAGAATCATATATAAAAGTTGTATGCAAATTGAGCTCTAAATAAAGGTATAGCACCTCTTTTCAGTTACTTGAATGTTGCAACTCCCCTAAAAGGTTAGTTTTCATTTTATATTATTTTTAATTTTTTTATAATCTGATGGAAATTACATTTGCTTATTACAAAATGTCTATGTTTTAACGCAATGTCTAGTTACATTTTTCATATAACTTGTATTATATATCCTTAAATATTAGAAATACCTATAGAGAATGTCCTTAGAATGCTTATAAATATTAAATAATAATAATAATAAAAACTATTTTTGTATTATTAGTATTAGTATTCATTATGTTAAACAATATTGAAACGATTGTATAGTATTATACGTCAAATATGAAGAATTATGATTTTTTTTCAACGCGTTAGGCTTAACTTGGAGAATTGGCTGGGCCCGTAGAGTTGATCTTTCTCCGCGGCATACGCGCTTGGGGAAGAGCTTTCACTCCACGTGCGGCGTACCGAACGGGTTAATTATTGTCGTTTTCAGGCTGCTCAACGTGATCTCCTCCCTTAAATCATTCCCCACTGCTGTTTTTGGTAGTGGAGGTAGCAACCTTTAGATTTTTCACTTCGGTCAGTTCCCTTTTCAGTCTCGCAATTCCCCCTTCATTCAACTGATGAATTTTATCGATCAACTATGAATTTTTATCGGTTAACCCTTCAGGGGCAAAGTACTCTTGTAGCTAAAATATTGAAATGATTGATTGACACCAGGATTCACGAACGAATTTATTTTAAAAGCAAGTAAAAGTTTTTACTCATGTATGTTATAAATTCAAAATTTTATTATAAAATTCTGGATTCATTGTGGCATTTTTAGATTAAAATTAAGTGGTATATATATAATATACCGGTGCTCTTCAAGGGGTTAACGAAATTATGGTATCGTTCAGGGCGTAGACTTTTCCGCAAGTCCTGCTCCGAGTCCTTGTGCGTCCTTTTTAAGCGTTTGGAAGAGTCGCGTTTCTTTTCTATCTGTTCTTGGAGTTGCTCCTTCTCGGATTCGAGCTTGAAATGTCCGTTCACGAGAGGTTTGAATTTGTTAATGTGTCTCTGTTAGAAAGGAGGCAGCCAAGAGGCATTGCCTACGACCCCGTAAAATGAGAGACGTTCCGTGAGGCGGGAGGATTCTAGAGTCGTGGGATCGTGGAGGGGTTTGAAGTAGAGTTTGTGCCTATCGAGGAGAATGAGAAAGAAATCATTTCGGTGATCACAGGGAACCACGTCTTGATTCACCGGAAAACGAGGCCGAACGTGATGCCTGGAATATTTTTGATTTGGAACTGCCATTTTCGCTGAGTAAAGATCAGGCCGGCACGTACATATTCGCACCATTTCCAGTTCCTGAGTTTGAGTAGCCCGCTTTCGCAATGAAAGACGAGGGACAACCTGAAATCTTTCGGAAGCTATACAAAACAATAAAAGTGATTCGGAGTTTCGGGGGAATGTTACCTGTCACTGGAAAAATCGCAGATGGACTCGCGTTTGCTCAAATATTCCATAGTGTTGACGAGATGCATCGCTGATTGGATGGGTTCCTTATGAATGCAAAGGAAATGAGGACCGAGCCGATCTTCTTTAGGAATTCTGATTTTTCCAAACGTTCCGCTCGAAATCGTTATTGGGAGAAGACAATGCGATCATGTGCCTGTGCTGCCTAAGTCGCGCTTCCTCGTACTTTCTCCCGTCGCACCAGCAGGAGAAAGGCAGGGTTCCGTGCGACCCTCGGCCATCTTATGACCTGGAGGAAACTCTGATTGGCGACGGATTGTACGATGATGTGATGTCATTACGCAATTTTTCTGAGGTCTAGGTACATGCGAAGACAGGATGTGGCCCTGCTCAGAGAATCCATGTCCAAAGTGAGTCGGTTGGCTGGCAGAGGCATGGGCCCGACACGATCGTAGGCCCTGCGCTGGGGATCCGGAGTGCGATCAAAAAAATATTTCTTGGGCAGAGAATTCACTTGTCGAAAGCAGAAAGGATAGAAATAGGCGAGGAGGAGGCGGCGGCGGTGGCGCTAATCAAAATCAAAAAGTTTCGACAGCTTTGTAAAAGGTGATCGGCATTCTCACATTTGAATTTACTCAGCGAAGTTTTTTCCCGAAATACTAAGCACAACAGAGTCACGTAGTTGAGTCATGGAGACGGGTACTGAAGAGTTTAGCGATCTAGGATCGTTTGATCCCATACGGCCCAATAGGGAATAGCGTAGAGACCCCATCCCCCAAGGCATCGTGTGCAATCCAGCCGCAACGACAGCCTCCGAACAGCCGGAACAGTTAAAATTAGGGAATACAAGGTGAACCCACCAGTGACGTCGTTACGTCCCTAGAGCTATGGTAAAGCAAGTACGGATCGGGGAAACCTGAATTTAGGCCTAGGGACTGGTGTGTGTTCGGCTCCCGGAACTGTTGGGGGACTCAGGCTCTTTCCCAAGTGTGAAAGTGGTGGTTTCCCAAGAGGGTGGGACCACGACCTACGTTATACACGACCGGTGCATGACGTTTAAAATGTCATATGGAGTGGATCATTTTTACACCGCGATTGGTGCAAAGGGCGCGCCAACCTTTTTGCATCAATCGCCGTGTAAAAATGATCCATTCCGAGGCTAACAAAAAAGACAGGCTACCGCGGTGCATTCCACCTATCTTTTTTTACAGACCGCTAGAGGGACGTGATGCTTTTTTTATACACCTGCATTGGTGCATTCGAGCATCACGTGACTCCCGCGGTCTGTAAAAAAAGATACGCGTAAAGCACCGCGGTAGCCTTTCTTTTTCGTTAGCCTCGGATCCATTCCATGTGACGTTTTAAACGTCATGTACCGGCCGTGTATAACGTAGGTCGCGGTGGGACCCACCGCGAGTCAAAGCGACCTATGTCTTCAATCTCTTGGAAGAATGGAGGTGGTCGGCAGGTGGCGGCGCCGCTAATTTGGAAAGTTCCCCTGTTTCACGCATTTGGCGAAAAAGTCTTGGCGCGAGTAACCGGTAATGGGTTTGCACTCATGTAGCAAAGATACTACACTAGTGTGTAGAATCTTTGACGGAACTTTCACATCTTCTAGTGTATAGAATCTTTGCATGTAGGATGCGTGAAACGGGGGAATTTTTCATTTCTCCGTATAGCGTTTAGCGTTACTGCATCGTAAACGCGTAAACAAACATTCTTTTTTCAATAATTTATAAGTAATTCACGTTCAAATATTTTATGAATTAATAGTTTAAACAAAATGGCTTCGCTTCTTAAATGTTTGCGAGCTTAAAATTTAAAATGATGCTACAAAAATATATAATCTAACATAAAGGGCAGACTTTTACTTGGGATAAGCTTTGAATACAGGAAGTCTTACAGATCGTTTTTATTTTGAAGCTATTGTGATTTGTAATTATTGCAAGGGAGTTTTAGGACAGTGATTTGAATAATCTAACCCTCCAATGCATGGTATAGTTGATCAGCAACATCTAAGATTTTAGCGCATAATATCACGTGGAGCATTTTTGGTTTTAAAATTTTTGTAAATGACCTTTTGCATTTATTTTGATGCATTCTTATTTCACCCCCTAGTAGGGCTTAATTTCTAAGAAAAAATTACCGGAGACTTAATATTCTGCAGATCTAAGATCCGTAGCGTACCCCCCCCCCCCTCCCTCCATCACTTTAATGTTCATATTTATATTTTATACATTATTTTCATAATTTAAAGCATTGTTTTTTTATTTAGCAGAATCAAAACTTTAAGCGCGTAAGCTATCAACTATTCCAATTTTTAGTTTTTACAACTTTCAAATAGAAACCTTTGCCTAATCTTAATGTTAATTAATCTCAGAATTCTGCGATTAAATAAGCTCAGGATCATGATTCTGAAATAGTGTTAACACAAAAAATGAATAGTTTGCAGCAATACAGAGTAGCCCAGTGACAGAACTATCTTTAAGTGTCTGCAACACTAGTAAGTCTTCGAAAATAGTCTGCAATATGCAATATACCATATAAATATATTCTTGCTGCTGTTGTAGTGCTAATTAATTATGGCATCATAGGTATATATATATATACAAACTGTTTGTGTCATTTACATAAATAAATTTTTAAAAAAGCTTGAGACACACAAAGAGGTTTATTTTAAAGCATTAAGCAGAAAATTAGATAAAAAATGGAACTTTGGACAATGCTTTATTTAAAAGAAGGCAATATTGTTTTATCATTTTCCAAAATTCTTGACACAACTGTGGATTTAATGCATGATACAAATGTTGATATATTTTTGAAGTGGTTGTAAAAACTTGTGCCATATCTATTAATAAATATGCTTTTTAAAATTTTTCTAACAGATTTATATCCTGCAGAAGGATTATTGAGTACAATAAAAGCGTGCATATCTGCTGTGCCTATCTCTTGTGCATTTCCATCATCTGCTCTGGTTCTTTTCTGCATTATATTGCTTATCACAGAACCCCAGCCTTCGCTTATTGCTTCAGATACTGGAATTGATTAGCAGAAACTGAAAAACTTTATAATATGAGAAATTTTTGGTTCTGTTCAGAAAAACATAGCTTTCACCTCATTTTTTTTCTTTAAGTATTACTATATCAGGGATGATTTTGAGAAAAAAAAAATCTGAAATTCACAGCAAAATTTCTAGAAGATTACAGCACAGGGTGAAGGGGTAAATCCCTTCAGCAATAATTACTTTTGTTACAAGTTGGATTAACTGTGTTTTCGGTTCAGATCGATTTCATTTCAGACTGTGTGTAGATTCCTGCAATTTGTATTCGGGATAGCTCGATTTTTCAAAAGTTAGTTCAGTATATCATTTCAGATTAAAACTATACCTATTATAATATGTTTGTCTGTACTGAGGTTTGTATAGATGTTTGTGTGTGTGCTGTTTATAATAAAGACAGTTGCATTTTTTCTGCGACCTTTCACAAAATTCGCATTTTTTCCACGATCCTTTGATGAAATTTGCATTTTTTTGGCGATCCTTTCACGAAATTCAAGTTTTTCTTGCAATCATTTGATGAACTTTGCTTTTTCTGTGATCCCTTAACAAAATTCAAGTGTTTTCCACATCTTTTTGTCGAGATTCATGTTTTTTCAGTGATCCTACGACGTAATTTGCGTTTTTTCAGTATTCCTCTGACGAAATTCGCATTTTTCTTGCGATCCTTTGACGATATTCACGTTTTGTCTGCTGCCTTTTGACGAGATTCATGTTTTTTCAGCTTTCCTTCGACAAAATTCACGTTTTTTCAGCGATCCTTTGACAAAATTCACATTTTCCAGCGATTCTTTGATAAAATATGCTTCTTTCCACGATTTATTGACGAAACACAGTCTTTTCTATTCAGTTCTACAATTTATCACATGTTATCAGTTCACCATTCTTGGGGACTAAAAATGTAGTCGAAAACAACAGGAAGAAAGATAGTAAATAACAATAAATACTCAAAATTTTCGCTTCATTGAAAATAACCTTTCTCTAAGCTTTGAACTGATAAGCCTGGCACTATCAAAACATTCAGTATAGTGCAATATATATGTTTTCATTAAGATTTTTTATCAAATTCATAATATATGTGAAAGTGGAGAGAAAAGATTAGTAAAAGAAAAAAAAAGTGAATGGAAAATCCCAAAATTTTTAATTAATCCCATCGTTTTCGTACAGTCTTTTAAACATATAATTTCAATGTCAGACATAAAGGCGACTCTATCCCCAGATTAAAATAATAAATTAATTAAAAGCCTAATGATAATTGAAGAATCTGAGCTAAGATGTTTAAACTGCATTTGGGTAATTAAAGTTTTCTATTAGAGTGCGAGCCATGTATTATGATAGGGAAAAGCGGGCTTTGCCCGCTATCAGATTGGGAAATTAGATGTAATTAAGAAACATTTGTATATTTGTAATATTTTTGCGAGAATGTCGAGATGAGGGGGGGGTGACTTTTTATTAAATATCGTATTTATTCTACATTAACTTGCACTCACCACCAGGAGGCGCTTTGCTATCTCTGTTTCTATGGGCTGAATCACAACGGGGTATGGCTCTTTCCACTCAACATTGATAGAGCTTACCAATTTTAGTTCTGAGTTTCACCACCAGTTGGTGCTTTCCTATCTCTAGTTCTATGGATTGGATCCCGACGGGGTATGGCTCTTTTGACTCGACTTACAGTAACATATGTGAGTGTGCATGGCATGCCCAGTGTGGTAGTGGGGCCCCCAACATTAGATTTGTTTAAAAATAAAAAAAATGTTCAACACTGATTTCAGGTACATTTAAGGTTGTTAGCACGGGCAACGGCAGGCGTTTAAGCTAGTTACAATATAAGGGCTCAATACATTAAAACAGCTATAACCTGAGCTCTAATTAACGGAACCTACACAAATTTTACATGTGTATTCATAATCATTATAAAAAGACTCTGGCAGTTTTTTATTGATGTCCTCTAAATTTAACTATAAAGTAAGTATAAGAGCCAATACAATCAACCAACTATAAACTGGGCCCTAAATTATGTATCTCACCTCACCATTTTTTTAAGGTACACATAACACGAGTTCCAATTAATGCATCCTGCACAATAATCATAAAAAAAAGACAATTTTTTGTCAATACGTGTAAAGTGTAATTAAAATATAAGGGAACAACCAGAGCCGTCCTTAGCGAAAGTGAGGCCACGTGCAAGAAGTTTTGCGAGATTTTTCTCTTCCAAACTAGTTAATCCACCTCTCCCATTCCCACCAATGTTGCCAATTTAGCTGATTTTTTTCATGTACCAGAAATTTCGAATAGTAATTTTTGCGTTATTTAATGACAGACATTCTGTGAATAAATAAAGTGAAGAAATTCTGGTAGATATTTTAAATGAAAAAAATTCTGCTAAATTGGCAACACTACTTCTCATAACGGAATTGCCTTTTGAAAAAGCTCGCATGACATACACATTGGTGCACCCATTATTGCACTTTTTTGGGGAGAGATGAAGGGTGGGAGTATTATGTTTTAGTAGAGGTATACACAGACTCTGACCAATTTTCTTTCGTAATTCTCGGACTGGGCTCTAGTCTTGTTTTCTACCAATTTGGGTCAGCCATGTCAAAGAGGCATTTTATCTTCTTTCTTTTTTAAAGTAGTGAACAGTCGTTAAAGAGAGAGAAAATATCCTCATGCTTTTTAATCACCAAATTGCCGCAGAGAGATGTTAAAGGTACTGTTCCACTGGGAATTGTGTCGACTTTTCAAATTTGATTTCAGATTTTGAAATGGGGTATAATGTACATATTAAAAAATGTTACTAGTTAGCAAAAGAATCTAGAAATCCCTTGCTACACAGGAAGGGATTTCTGCAATTGGAGGCATAGGCATGGTACGTTTGGATTGGAAGAATGGAAAAGCAGAGAATGGCTTCTTTTTTCATATTCATTTGCTCTCTTGTATTGTAAATGGAACTTTTTATCTATTCGTCAATTTTAATGCACTTGGCTCAGTTTTCCTTTTAAATTTTTAGTTGCAAGACATTTTTACCCGACTTTCATATACATTATAGGATCTATTATCTGGAATGATTGGGGCCTGGAGTATTCTGGATAAGGGGTTTTTCCGTAATTCGCAACACTTTATTATAGGTATAAAAAATGTACAAAATAACTAATTTCATTATTTTTTAATATTTATTTATCGAATGCATGCAATATTTATTTTCCTTCTATCAGTGGACAAATTTTATGGTTTTTACTGTGACCGATCGACAAATTTCAGAATTTTTCCCCGTGACTGGCTGCCAAATTTCATGTTTTACAGACTGATGGCGATATTTTCCTCTGTACAACTGACAAATTTACATATTTTTCCCTATGACTTACTGGGTTGCCCACTACTTGCGGGTGTTTATTCATGCATTTGACGAATGAATTTTGCAATTTTTTTTAAACGTTTCTGAAATGAAACAAATTGAGCTTTGGTTATTATTTTGCATTCCGGTTTTCAGAGTGTTCTGGATTTCTGGATACGAGGACGTCAGATAACAGATCTGACACTGTATATATATATATATATATTTATTGTATCAAATGGCAAACCAAATCTTAATTTTGCATCCCCTTCGTCTCCCTCTAGTTTCGACAATGACTTCAGATCTAATTATTGAAACCTGTCCAAATTTTATATTATAAGAGGAGTCTTTGCTCCCCAAATTTTAGTACAGAATAAATATAAGGCCTAAGAAATTAAAAGTAATACAAGTTACATGAAAAAAAAAAAGACTGGATTTAAACGAAAGTGTCTAATATTAAACATAAGTTTTTAAAAAATGTGACTTGAAGAGATGACATTTAAGGCATCTGATCTACAGATTTACACATTAGAAATTTAATTCAATATTTATACTGCTTCTTTATGTACATAATTTTTCTGTTTTTTTTTTTTTTTTTTTTTTTTTTTTGCTAAGCTTTGGGATTCGCCCGCAGTCAGCCATCTTGTTTTTTAAATCAAAACATTTTAACTTTTATTAATATAAATAAAATTAGTCAATAAAATTAAAAACGTTTATAATAATACAATAACTTGTGTTTATAATAAAAATTGTATATGTTTTATAAAAAAAATAAATATGTGTGTTTTATAAAAAAATAAATGCATGTGTTAAATCAAAACATTTGAACTTTTATTATGAAATATAAATAAATTAGTCAATAAAATTAAATAACATGTTTATAATAAGTAAATATGGATGAAAATTATTTTGGAAATGAGAAACAAAACAAATATTCTTTGATTTAAAATACAAGATGGCAAACCGCAGGCGAATTCCAAAGCTGTTCCCCTTTTTTTTCGTTTCACAAATGTATTATCAAATACTGATGATGGAAAATAATATTTTTGCAAAAGCTGTTGCAACTTTAACTTTTTATTATTATTATTATTATTTGAATACTTCTTTGAACACTCCATGAGCTCCTCCCTTTTTTACTTTTAAATAAAATGTTAATGTTAGACAGAATGTACATAAGTGTAAACATTCATTATTTAATTCTAGTTTATTACAATTTGATTACATATCTACTTTTATATAAAAAGTGAAAGAATCTAAATCACTTTAAGTGACTTAAAAAAAAAAAAAGAAGTTTATTTAGAAGCCAAAAAGCGAGTATGATTGTTCTTGTTTTAAAAATAAGTTATCAATTGTTATTATTGATAGCTTAAATAAAATAATTTCATTTTTGTTTTAAAAATATCTTTTCAATTAAAAGAAAAGAGAAAACTCAAATTATTCTGTAAAAAATGAATATTGCAATTTCTTATAATGATCATATTGACATTTTTATGGAACAGTTTTATAAATCATTGACATAAGAAATTTACTCTTTAAATATGAATATTTGTCCTCCCTGTATACAATGCTATTTAGAAGCATACTAAAAGTCACCAATGAAAATATAAAAAAAAGAATATACCAGAAATCTAAATGCAATATCTGTATTTTTTTGTAAAATATAAGCAAAAGATTTCATCAAAATTTAACTGCTTGAAAATATCTTAGTAATTGCCTTCATAGTAAATAGCTATTCCTATTTATAAACAAAGCAACAATAAACACAGTTATTGTTTATTTAGACCAAATTCTATAACAGTAATTCTGGAAACAGGTATTTTTTCTTAATTATTGGTCGCCTACATTGATTTTTTCCCTGAAGTATTATTGAATGGCTGTTTAATATTTTTAAACAATTTATAATACACAATCACTAATAATCTAATTTCATGAAATATTATTTTTTATATATATTCAGTCTAATTTTAATTCTTAATTCTAAATGTGAATAATTGTGTATTATTCTGTAATAAATAATTATATACAAAATTTGTAGGAATTTTGATTAAGATATATAAGTAAATAAAATCAACCAAATATACATTAAAAAATAATCTGCACAAGTATTTAGGGCTAACTCATGGTTAGCCCTAAATAGAAAGTTTATAAAGAGATAGAATTTTATTGAAAATGAAGTACTCTAAAAAAAAATAACTGCGGGGATATTTAGAAAACTGGACAAAAACTGATATTACTTAATCAATGATATTATGAAACAAAATTATACCTTGATTGAAAGCTGAAGTAGAACGTTGATTCAATAACTGCCATTCCAAACTTTGCAGAAAATTCCAACTTTTACATTTCGACAACCATATCCATACTACAGAATTAAGTGTAATTGAGAGAGTATTGCCAATGATATGATGAGCATAACAAATCATACAGCACAGGCAATACTCACTAAATTAATGAGCTGGGAGTTGCTGGTGTTGTTAATAGTGGTGAGCAGGAACTGTCACTGAAAAAAATTATCCATATTTTAAAAGAATGCAGAAAAATATATGAAATACAGAGTTTATTAAAAATATAACCCAAGCTTATTTTAAGAGTGACGCCGGAATACTATAAAATTAATCATACAAATTATTTTCTATATAAATCACTTTAAAAAAGACTTACATTTACACAGTTCACGGTAGTATATAATTAATATTATTTTGTGTGTGTGAAAGAAAATGCAGCCTTTGAACTTTTTAAAAGTTATACATGAATTTATACACAGAAAAATCTTTTTGTTAAAATGGCAATCTAGGTAGTACGTAGAATAAAAGAAAGAGAGAAACTCACTGAACGTATAAATTCTAGTATAAACAAACACGATTAGCAATTTTATTTATTTATTTGGTACGACTATTGGGACTTAAAACGGCCTATAGAGGCGCTAATTGCAGCCGTCGGTACAGGAAAATTGGCCCTTTAACTAATGCTAAAGTGCCATTGAAACCATTATTTATTGTAAACGCGTTTAAAAGTGTTAGATATTCAAATTTGGATAATTTTTACTTCGACATATAAACACAGAACACAAATAGTACATGAAATCTGAAATTGTGCATAAAAATAATCATTATGAACAAATTAAAAATGCATGTAACGCATTGCAAGGGATTTTCCTGAAGGGAGAAGTTATATCTTTTTTCCACCAGATGGCGTATTCGAGCGCTTGAATTCCCAATTTTGATCGATGTTAAAGTTCGATGATTACAATTTGCCAACAATATTAATTATAATAAGCCAAATATATATACATATATATACTACAGTGATAAATAATAAATATCTTAAAACTTACTTTTATCAAATTGTTAAATTTCATTCCCTAAATATAGAGGAGCCAGATAAATACAAGCAACTAGTTTTGCAAACAACGCTAAGCTTGATGCCACATTTTAGATTACATCTCATTTCAAAATACCTTCCTCGCCAAGTTTTTTTCGCCAAATTGTATGAAACGAGGGAATTTTCCAAATACGCGGCGGCGCCCCCATCGGCCGTAAATCACACAGGATTCCCCTGTTCGTGCTCGTTAAAATTTCTCAAGAACTTGTGAACGGCAGTGTGGTACCAAATCGGATTATGTGGCCATAAGTCGAAGTTTCGAAATTCAAAATGAAACATTACACAGTATTCAGAAATATCTGAAGATTTATACTCTTACATATTTTGGTTTTATAAGCACACATAGAGCGCGGGTTACTCGTATAATTGGGGAATGATGTAATCTGATTTTCTCAGGGTAAAGTTGGGTTAAAATGGCTTTGAAAGCTTTTGAGTAAAGTTATGGGCATGTTTACAATGAAACACTTCCTTCAACCAATCTACTATTACATTTTGATTGTACGAACATTGCAGGAACCATCCTAACCCACGTTGGACAATTATATCATAGTCCTGTTAAGAGTAGACCAATCAAATGGTCAGGACTCAAGAGTACAGTTGAAGTCAAACAGTTACAGTTCGCTATAAAGCAAATAAACAAATCAGATTTCCCAACCACGTGACCACTTTACCCAACAAAATTCTCGAGGTAATGTAGATTACCCGAAGTCTGTGTAATTACCGGCTCTGAACGCTACGGGTAACTCGCAAAAAGTCACGTGATATCGGTTTCTGCACACTTCGAGTAACTCATTGGTACCCGAAAAGTAACCCGGGGTTCGGTCTGTGAAGCGATTTTACAAACCATCACGCGTATAGCGATTGTAGGCGGTGTCGAATGATGATTGGCTAAAAGATGGTTACGTAGTTGGTGAGGGGAGGAGTTAAAGCGTATTAAATGAATAAGTGTAATAAAAGCAAATATTCTGGTGTCAGATCTTGTATAGTGGTTAAAGCACCAGGCTCGTAGTTTTAATGTATCGAGTTGTGTCCTTTCCAACTTTTTTACATTTTTAGAGTTTTGCTTTGATCTTTATTGAATTAGTTAATAAAGAATATTTATTAGCAGTGCTTCTTAAGCATTGATGTAAAGATCAGTTGATCTTTATCAATTGCTCTGCAATATTTTATTATCAATTAGATAATTAAATTTTAATTAGAATTAAGTTAAACAATGTTAAATTATAATTATAATTAAGGTAAATAAAAATAAAAAAAATTATTACATACAATGAAATTTAATATCAGATAATTTCAAGAATTAAATTAAATTTTAATTCATATAAGCTATTTTTTAATAACTATACGAACATTTATTAAAATGCAATAACTCCTAAACTTTCATTAAATTTTTTTTATTAGAACTTTAGTAACAGATGATTATCAAATTAGAAGAATTAATTAATTAAAGTTTTCAACTTTTAAACTTAAGCATTATTCTTAAAAATCTCTATTAATTTACTAAAATTTTTTTACCAATTACTGGTTGATCTGTAGTGATAAAGTTCTGGAAGATTACCATATTTAAAGTTTTTTTTTTCTATTATTTTATTATTTAAAATTTTAATTATTATTTTTATTTAAATAAGTATAATTTATATTAATTAATACTTTTATTTAAATATATTCAATTAATATATTATATAAGTATAATTATTTAAACGTATAATTAATATAAATAAATGTTATTATTTAAATATATAATTAATATAAATAAATATTATTATTTAAATATATAATTAATACTAGGGGGCCTACCCCCTGCGAGCTACGCTCGCCAACCCCCGCTCAGACTTCGAGGCCTTTAAAAACATGACAGCGTGCTTTGTTTTAAAAATATTAGTAAATCTGTAATTGGGTTGCCATGCTTTTAACGTTTTAATGGGGCATTTTTTGATTATCATGGCCTCATACACGGCTGTTGCGACAACTGACGACTGTTTTTGGGATTGATAAGTAAAATCAATTACAACTTGAAAATCAGCTTGTATAAAATGGTTAGGTTTAAATTGTGGCTACCTCTCGTACTTTTATAACAACGATCTGTATTCTATTCTTCCTTTGCGTTTAAGGGTGAGAAAAATTTCATCTGCTTGTGAATAACATTAAGAACCACGGTATTGAAAAGTACTATGTTATAGACATTTTCAGTAACAGGTTTTAATTTTCTCTCTATTTTAGTGCACCATCATGCATATTTTCATGTTATTTTAAATATGTAAATTATTTATTTTAATTAATATGTATATACGAATTTTCTAACAATTATTTATCATACAAAATTAATTAAATATTTTGTGCATGCATGGCTGCATTTATTCGGCATCAATTGATGAGATATTTAAACAAATTTGCTATCCGCGATAATTTTACACCACGTTATGTCAGTTGAATATTGTCCATAAGAAAATCGGGTACTTTTCCAGTATAGGATCCTTTGCTTTTAGGTTTGGCGTAATTCGAGCTATGAACTTTTGGTGCTTTTCTATTACAGGGGTCTTGACGCTTTTTTAAAAAGCTTGGCGCAATTCTTGGCATCAGAAAGGGAGATTTGGTGCCAAATGACATAAACAGCCATGAAAACAAATTCGACGATTTTTTTTTGTTTATATGCGTATTTTAATTATACGTATATTATTATTGTTTTTTCTATACAAATTACTTCTGATTATATATAAAATAGGATAAATGACATTTTACGCTAAACAAATTGTATAAATATTGAAAAAATGCTTCTGTATACGAAATGACAAAGTGAATAGGTTGACAGAAAGTATGTTGCCAATGTGTACATTTTACCAATTTTTCTTTCAGACATTATTTAAAAAAGCATGGTTAAAAAATTTTACTAAAAACATTCTCCATTTAAAAAATGTAAAAACAGTCTCCAATAAAAATCGGTGATTGATGTCATTTTCTCATTGAAATTGGAAAGAAAACCAAGCAGGATATTTTATTCTCCTTCCGTTCAGTTGGGCAATTATTATTTTATATATTCGTTTCAAATATCCGAATTAGTGATTTTATAAATTCGTTTAATTAAATTTTATAAAAAAAATAACAAAATGATATCAATGAATATTAATTACTATCCCTCCCTTTCTTTTGCGTTTACATAAATGACGTCATTTGGACGAATTTATTCAAAATATTTCCAGTTTATAAATTAAATTAAATGCTGACAGACGATTGAATCCTGACGATAGAAATGTGATTTTTTTTTTCAAATTTTCCTGAAAAACATAATTTAATCACAATCTTGTCTTCATTATCAATTGAAATAAAAGATAAATTCATTTTCAATTTGAAAATGACGAATAAAAAAAATCAATAATCCCTGTCGGGATCCTTTTCAATTTTTTCCCCTTTTTTGTCACAAAAAAACTGAGTAATTAGTTGCCATCATTACAGAAATGTTATTAAAATTAGAAAAAAATTAATATCTCGAAAACTAATTCCAATTTCAAAATTATATTACCAGTTTTGACATCCGCGGATTTTTATGGACAATTGGTATTAATTTCACCATCAAGCGTTTAATATTTTATTAAAAATAGCCCTGAAACACAATCAGTCGTTTAATCAGTCGTTTCATAAAATCGTTTCATAAAATCGTTTCACAAATTCGTTTCATTAGGATTTTATATATATAGGGTAGATTATTATTAAAATATATAATTAATATTATTATTATATAATTAATATTTTTGCGTAAAGGTTTGTTATACATTCTCTTGTGATTAATTAGCAAGATATAAACTATGAGAAAAATAAACCAATCTATGTTAAAGAGAAGCTTGGGTTTTGTAGACATAGCTTGAAATATGATCTTATGTTTCGGTTGATACATTTTGTACAAACCCAAACATTACATGTATGTTAATGTTATTTGTTATTAATAATGTGTAATAGAAACAAAACGTTTTTGGTAACTATTAAAATCCGGAAGCTAGGACTTTTTTGTTTTTATTTCTGTTTCTGCTTCTTCTTCTTTTTATTTATTTATTTTTATTTTTTTGTATATGTCGTCTACATCAGTAATCTATTTATTTAAAAAAAAATTGTATATGTCGTCTACATCAGTAATACATATTTTAATGTCATCATGATCCCAAGAATTTTGTGAAAATTGGAATAGCAGAAAATCATATACAGGGATTGTATTGATTTCATGATTTTACATGTTAATTTTGGTACATTTAGGCTAAAAACAATAACAACCAAACAAAATTATTATAAATAGATTAAATAAAGCAAACAATGGCATCATTTCATAACTGTATTACAAATAATAATAGTGAAAGTAAAGAAGATAAATCTATCTAACACTAGTAATAATAAATATAGTTATCATTATTTTTATTTTGCGAAAAAAAAAATGTTGAATGATTAATTGCTTATTTTACGAACAGATGGCGCCACTACACATTTTGTGACCATTATTATTACATGTTGGAGGATTTATGTGTGTTTTGTAATAAACCATTTAAATTATTTAAATAAAAAAATAAATTTACATGTGTATGTGTATTTTTAACGGCTTAGAAGTTGCAGGGATTTTAGGTGTTTAAGTGTAATTTGTATAGCTTTTTAAATTATTTAAATACTGAATGATTTTTTTTTCAGTTAAATTTTGGCAGTGGATACATGCAATGTTTGCAAGCTTTTAATTGTAAAAAGAAAAAAATAATTCCAAAATTAAATGAATTTGTATGAAAATTTTGTATTTTACGCTGTCTTGACTTAAAGATATGAAGGAAATAGTTTGTTTAATAAACCTTTAAGTTCAGTAAAAATTTTAAAACTAGTATATATAAATTCGAAATCTTCATTTCTTAAGTATATATTGATTTTATGAAATAAATAACTATATAAAAATCTGTAAACTGCATTGCTTAAGTATATGTTGATTTTATAAAATAGCACAGTTCAAAAAGTTTTTAACAACCTAGTAATTTTATTTTCGTTTATTAATTCAATTATGATTATTAAAAAAAAAATAATAAACATTCAGAAAGCTAACATTTTAACTTTCAGTTTATTCTTGTGAAATAATGTTTAATATGTTTTTCTTTGTTTAATTCTAGCTAATTGTACTTAGTATTTACTATAAATAAAATTTAAAATAAAAATTACAAAAAAAAAAATGTAAACATGTAATCTTTATTTGAAAATTGGAAATTATAGATTATAGATATTAAAGAATATAATAATTTATAAATTAAATATGTTTAACTTTATGTAAGGTTTGTTATGTATCAATAAATTATGCTGGACGTAAAGTTTTTTCCCTTAAAAAATGCACACAAGCTACTACAAATTTAAATTAGTTTTCACCAACCTTTAAAATTAAAATATGTTTTATTTTTCTTAAAAAAAAAAAAAAAAAAAAAAAAAAAAAAGAAACAAGAAACAAGAGTTTAATTAGATAATGACCTCTGAAAATACAAGGGCTAGAAGTATTTGATTTGCTGTTTCAAATTATACTTGTACATATGGATTGTTTTCTTTTAATTGGATTAAGTTAATAATTTTTTTTAGACACGTTTAATATGTCCTAAGCATCATTAACAATAAAGCAAACATGAATATGCAAAATGCAAGATCAGACTTTCTTATGAATCTTGAACGAAATGAAAAATATCCTCTTCAAGCGCATTAAGCTCCTCCTACCTCGTCTCGGGCAGTCGACCAATCACCATTCGACATCGTCTCCAATCGTTCTACGCGTGATGGTTTGTAAAATCGCGTCTGTGAACGTCCCCATAAATTCGCATTCCTTGTATGAAGTTGGAAGTTTTAAACAAATCTTGTTGTAGCATGAATTTCAAGCAAATTTGCTATATTCAAATGCTAATTAAACCCTTTTCACATGTTTTTTTGTATTGTGCGTCTCTAAACGTTGAGTCACGTACTTTGGGTAACTTTCCGAAATGTTACCCTCGAACCAAAAATCACCTTCAGTAAAATATTTTATGAAATGGTATGTATATGTTTTTTTGGACATTTATGTTGTTTTTAATTATTAGTATTTATTATTATAGTACAAGGTGAATATAATTCAAGAGTATGTTTTATCATAATAATCGAAAAAGTATAGAGGGCGCTATTACAAAACAAACCCACCGAAATTTGCTATAAAAGAGATGAAAGCGTGTCAGAACTTTTTCTATTAAATATTCTTCAACTTCTAGTTACTCATTCTCCGGAATGGTGACGGAATAAAAAACAAACAATTAGAATCACCCAGAAAACATACTAATGTATAGTAAAAACCTAACTTTATTGAAATCACCATTCTATAATTCTATTATTAAATATTTAGGTGATTTCAATAAAGGTTTTTTACTATACGTGAAGAGTAAAAGCCACATCTTATATAGGTGTCACGGCCATTTTTTTTTTTAAATTTCAGATGTCCGTTAAGGATTTTTAAATGGGTCGGAAGACCTTATTCCTGAGTGAAATCTTAAAATCGCTGTTGAGATTAGAGATTCTTTAATAAAAAATTAAGGTAAGCTTAAACGCTGTCTTTAAATGAAGATATGTATTTATTTCGAATTTTATGTACTGATGCTCGTGCAAACATTTGTCAAAATAAGCCATGATGAAATTACGATGAAATATTATGAAATTGCGATGGTTGTATGCCTTCAATTAAGGTATTTTATGTTATAATTACTGTTAGATTATATAATTTTGTATTATCGGCAATTTTTCCGCCGAATTTCTTATACCTGCTTTATATGCATGACACATGTTAAAATAAAAATGTCAAGCAAACAAGTTGGATTTTCTGAATTAAATAAATAAATTAATGTTATAGAATTGCGAAACATCTTATTTTATTTTTTAAATACAGTTTTCAATGCATATCGTCGTCATGATTTTAGGATATTTTTATTTAATTTAGTTGAAAATACATATCCCCATTATACATAAACTTTTCAGAAATATGTGCACTGAAATGTTAAAATAAATTATTTTAGATCGATTTGTATTTCCTTTAGATGATTGATAGTTATAAATGCATACCCCCATTACACATAAACTGTAGTATTATGTACACTAAAATGTTTAGATAACTTATTTTGGCTCAATTCGTTTTAACAAAACATCTATCTCACCTTTAAAATAAATCTCATTATGTACACACACTGATGTATTTAACATTATGTACACATACTGAGTAAACCATATTAAAAGTTTTAAATATTTTCTCCTGTGTTTATTTTCTTTCAATGCATCTAGCGGAGGTTAAATTGTTTACACATTTCACAATATTTGTATTGGTTTATATTTATAAATGGTATAGTATCTATATAGGATGTATAATGCTATTTTTAGTTTGGCGAGCATTTTCCCACTGGAAGTAAAAATATCTTTTATCACTAATAGCTTCTAAAATGTTATGTATTTGATAAATCTATACATCAGTACATTTTTGTATTATTTTAGTTTGCAAGTTATATTTTTTATTTTTAACAATGTTATGCACTTAATTTACTCTTTTAAACACAATTGATGACTGATAATAACTTTCTGTCAATCTATTTTCCTGGCATGAATAACACACGTAAGTACTATTTTTTTCTTCAAATAATGTAAGGTCAAGTCATTTTTTCTTAATATAACCACTATAAAGGTACATCTTTATAATTTACTTCTTTATAAAGGTACATTTCTATAAAGGTACACCTTTCATCATTAACCGAGGAGAAATGTTAGAGATTTATTTTGGGTGACTGGAAGGCTGTTTAATTTTCCCGTACAATTTAGCAGAGACTCCTAGATGTGCAGTTTTATTATTATCAAAGTGGCTATCATTTGGGATTCTCTGCTGTTAAGATAAGACAGTGGAAAATTCTGATAGACCTTTCTGAAGCAGTACAAAATGTATTGTGATAATAGAGAGAAAGGACAGACTATTACAGAAGAAAATTCTACCTTTGTCATGTACCTTTCATTATTGTCGAGTGAAAACAGTGTTACAGATTTCTTATTTTAGTTGAAGTGGTTAAAATTATTTTTGAAGCTTATAAGCTTGAAAAATAATTGTATATTTATAAAGTTTTAGGCAAATACTGATATATATTGTCGCAGTGGTGAAAAGCCGTATAAAAAAGGTAGTAGAACTGCAATAGACCCTAGTTTTCTTATAGTTAGTAGTATAACATGCATTTTTATTTAAAGAAAATATTTAGCGAGTAATGTAATTAAGAAAAAATAGTTTCTAGGGAGCATCAATTTTATTTTTGATGTTACTACCAGCAATAAATAAAATCTCAACTTATGAAAAGCATACTAATAGAGAAAGAGATTAGTGTGTGGTGGATCTTCTGGTGCCTGGAAAGAAGTTTGATTGCTCTCAGAAGATCACAAGTGTGTAGTTTTATTGCATAATAAACAACTACCATGAGTGATCTTCTGCAAGCAAGTGGAATTTGATGCCTTTGGACTACACTCTACTTTTGAAAGGATTGTGGATTCATCTTTGCCTCGAATAACTAGAACATATTTTAAATCTGCAATACAATAGGAGTCCCAATGCCATGCCGAAAGAGGACACTGAAGTAAGTTTATTGAAGTAACGTCAAAAATAATATTGATGCTCCCTACAAACTAGTCTTTTTTTAATTTTTTGTATTACATTACTTGCTAAATAAGGTTTTCCAAAAAATAGCATGTTGACTATGAGAACACAATAAAAAAAATATACAAGTACAAAAATTATTTAGCTGAGAATAATTTTAAATGACCATCATGCAATAATGGACAATATTCTTCCTTTCGGTTCGAGGCTATAAAAACCCAACATTTTGGGATAACATTCAAAATCCTACCATTTGAAAGCATTCTGCTCTTGAATAATTCACTTATTTTTTATTCTGTTACTGAAATGATAGCAATGTATGTGATAGATCTCAATAATTTATTTATTATTTATTATACATTATTATTATTATACATTTATTTAATTTCAGATTAATTTAGTGTTAATCATTGAATGTATTAGAAATATAATGTTAAAATAAAGTATATTATGCCAATGTCTATAAAAATAAATAAAATTTCAAATGTTTATTTATAAATTATGTAAATTAAACTTACTTACTTAAATATATTTTTACATCACGATTTCTGTTAGTTATATTTAGAAAATTTATATGAAAAATTTTGCAAATCACACTTTTATCAAATTGTTCATCATATAATAATTAAATAATGAAAGAATATGCTTTTGTTTTTATTAATTTGATTTTTGAGCTGATATGCATGACAGTAAAATAATGTGACTAAGAGAAGTAGTAAAAAATCCTTCATGAATTCACAGTGTAAACAAACAATCATACCGTCATTTTACCTACTGTGAGATCATGAGAATATTGTCGATAGAGTAAAATTGTAAATATAATATGAAATGAATAATTTTATGTTTCAGTCTGGTATATAAATAAAATCTGCTGATAAGTTAAAAAAAAAGTGCTTTTATTTGACTAATTTTTAATATGATAATGCCAGAGTTTCCCCCCGGTTTAAAAAAGGGCAGGGTGCTGCTGGTGAGAAAAGGGCACTTTTTTTATTCTTAAGGGCACTTTTTTATTCTTAAGAGCACTTTTTGGATTCTTGGGGGCCCTTTTCAGATTCTTATTGGCACTTTTTTTAATTATTGAAGGTATTCTTTTGGTTTTTAAAGCCACTTTTGATATTTAAAAGTCAGGGAACTCTTTTTAAGACAACATTGAGTCAGTTTTAACTATAAAAGCAAATTGTTTAATTTAAAAAGGAGAAAGGGCACTCTTTTTTTACTGAGGGGCAAGAAGGGTGCTAATTATTTTACTGGAGGGGGCAAGAAGGGTGCTAATTCTTTTTATGAGGGGCAAGAAGGGTGCTATTTTGTAAACCAAAGGGCAGGGAGGGTGCAGCACACTTCTGAAACTGTCTGGGGGAAACTGATAATGCATTTAAGAATTAGATGATATTTACCTTTTGTATGACCTATTTTATTCCTTCAAGAATGTGACTTTCATTATTTATAGTAATAAAAAATTTATAATATATGCTTTATTTAATATATTTTTCTTGAATTAAATGCACTGCTAATTTTACTATTTGCTATTGCTTTACCCCCCCCTCCTTCCGATATCTCTATTTTAATGTATGTATCATGTATTCACTATTTTAAAGAGATTACTAGATTGATACCAGTTTTTTGAAATAACAATATTCGCCCTATTTAGTGATATATTAAATAAAGCAAAAGTAAGGCGAATTATACTATTTCAGAAATTTGGTAGCAACACTGCGTAATATGGAAAAGGTTCATCTAGAACGGATTAATAGACATACATATACATCCATATAAGTCTAATGGACATCTATGTAAGAGCATATTTACATTATATTCCATGTCCATCTATATGCAGTCAACCTCGGTTATTACGACATAGGGCGGACCACAAGATTTATGACGTTATATACGAGGTTAATTTTAGAGATTACATACATGGAAATAATAAAAAGATAATGTACCTGTATGTTGTAAGAGCATTTATTACACTAAATTACAACACTTATTCCTCATGAATGGGACTTTATGACGACGAGAAAAAGTTTGTATATTTCTCTTTTATTTAATGCTTACACGACTTTCTTTCATCTCCACTCCTTAAAATTTCACTCTAGAAAAGATACTAACTTGGAATTTTCAAGAAGAAAAGCACGAAAAATATGACGTTAAAACCGAGGTTATCATTTTTATCATGACGTTAAAAGCAAGGTTGTTTAACGTTATTTCTTATGGGTATCTGCCGGGACTAGCGGTTTGTTGTCGTTATAACCAAGTTCCACTGTACATCCATATTACATAGATATGATGTATATATACAGTGGTGGCCAAAAGTTTGGACATTTTTTGAAAGTTTCATGTTTTTCAACTTTGTGTGCTTGTAGAATATATTAATTTGCCTTTAAATACAAACGCTTATATATCAAATTGAAGGTAATTTAATGTAGAATTTAATAATAAAAACAGTATTACAATATCTGCATTACAAAAAAAGTTCTGCTCAGTTTAGTAGAACAAACAAACACAAATCGTTTTGAATAAGGACGTGTTTTGTACTAAAAGCATACTAGCCAATCACAAACACTGTTCTGAGGACCAATCAAATGTCTGTAACTATAGTTTAGGTTATTTGGATGGTAAAAGAGTTATTGTTGTGGAAATATTTTGCAGAATGATGCATACAAGTACAATTAAATAGAGTATTGCTGTTTTTGAATATTTAAAGTCCTTTTTTTTAATTAAACTAATTTTAAACAATGTCATCAACAAGAAGAACTAATTGGACATCTACAAAAAGAAGCCGAATTGTCATATTGAGAGAAAATGGTCTCTCTTATGCTGAAATTGCAAGACAAGTTGGTGGTTCAGTGACTTGTTCTGGTGTACGAAAGTTCTGTTTACGTTATGAAAAAACGAAATCAATGGAAAATAAGGCAAAAAAAATGCACAAGTGCTACTGCCGATAGAAAAATTAAACGGCTATGCCTTCAAGATAGAAAAATTTCATCAGATGCCATTAAGTGTGAAATGAATGCAGCGGGTATTGCAGTAAGTTCAAGAACAAAAAAAAGAAGGTTATCAGGATTTGGACTACAAGCTAGAATTCCAAGGAAAAACCATATTTAACTCAAAAGCAATGCGAAAAACGAGTTAAGTGGGCAAAAGAACACATTAAATGGTCAGAAAATCAAAAGAAGCAAGTAATCTGGAGCGATGAGAGTAAAATATCACTCTTTGGTAGTGATGGTAGAAAATACGTGAGACGTAGAGTAGGAGAAGCACTTCATCCTGATTGCATTGAAGCAACTACAAAAAACCCAACAAATGTCATGATTTGGGCATGTATGTCTGCAGATGGTGTGGGCCGAATTCAAGTGATTGATGGCATCCTGAATGCCAAAAAATACATCGAAACTGACCTGGAACCAAAATTGATACCTTCCATCAGGGATCTTTTCCCCAACAACGCACCATTTATTTTTCAGCAGGATTCAGCTCCCTGCCACACAGCAAAAGTATGCAAAGCATGGTTTCAAAATAAAGGCATAGATATATTACCATGGCCAGGAAACAGCCCTGATCTCAATCCAATTGAAAATTTGTGGCGTCGTTTGAAAATTCTTGTACGAAAAAAAACTTCCATCCAATAAAAGTCAACTTATTGTAGCTATAATTGATTCTTGGCACCATGTGATTACGAAAGATGAACTCCAAACACTCGTTCACTCGATGAAAAGACGCTGTGAAGCTGTCTTAAAAAATAAGGGCTATCCTACTAAGTATTGATTGTGTAAGTATCACTTTAAAAAAATGCAAATCTATGATAGATCTTACTATTAGTTGCATAACTTTTTTTGTAATACAGATATTGTAATACTGTTTTTATTATTAAATTCTACATTAAATTACCTTCAATTTGATATATAAACGTTTGTATTTAAGTGAAAATTAATATATTCTACAAGCACACAAAATGGAAAAACATGAAACTTTCAAAAAATGTCCACACTTTTGGCCACCATTGTACGTACATAATACATACATAGATATTATGTCTAGGACATGATGTACTATGGACATAGACATCCGTTTAAGTAGATATTATGTCGGGTTTGGATGCCCAATGAACGCTATACGGATGTATACAGAGTGACATCTGATGGTAATATCTACGTAAATATGTTATATGGAACTCCTGGGATGAATTACGGACATGGTGTATGGATGTACTTTAAGTTATATGGATGTCATATCTACCAGTTTGTGCTGTGTGGGTATAAAGTGGGGAGAAGAAAAAAAAATAATAATGAACTTTTTTTTAATATTCTATCATTTTATAAAATATGCAATAAATGTATTTAAATATTTATAGCATTTTAAAAATATTATTTATTATTTCAGAACTAGCATCCTATGATAAATATTTACATGGTACAGTAGTATTGCAATGAGTTCTTTTCTCTCCAATTGTTTCAAACAAGCACACACATTTCTTGGCTTATTAATAGTTAATTATTCATTAGTAAGTAATGTTTGTGTTTCAAAAACCTAGTTTCTGTGCATATATGCATGTATTAGTAGTTTTTTTTTTTTTCTCTTAGTTTTTCTAGCTGCTACAGTTGATGACAGAGATGAAACAAGGGTAATGTGAGTAGATATTAAGCTCAATAATCTGTTCGTCAGCAGCAGATATTGAGCTGGATAATCTGTTCATGAGCAGTGTTAATTTGATGATGGTTAGCGCAGAAGGAAGCAAACTTTTTGTCACTAAATTTAAAGTTGAGTTGCTGCATCGTTTGTTGCTTACTTCTGTGTTGGCCCGTTGGAATGTGCCTAGGTGGCTATAGGTTAGAAATAATCTTTAGTCACTTGGATGCAAACTTGCAGGCTAAATAACATTTTGTATGCAGCATGGAAGAATTTTTTTTGTCAATGATTATACTTTGCTTTACTATGAAATGTAAGTCATTTATTACTTTTTAGAAATTATTTGTGTTTCTATTATGTACTATATAATGTAAGAATAAATTCAATTTAATGTTTTGTGATGTTAGACTGATTAATTTTTAAGGGAATTTAGTAATTGCCAGTTGTGTATATTAATTAGAACAATCACTTAGATTAAATAAAGACTTTTACATATAAATGGATTGTTTGAGAAAATCATTCTAAAATAAGCATAAATAAAATTAAAATATTTTTTTAAAGCATATTTTTATTAGTGTACTTAAATGGCTAAATGGCTTGGAGGCAAAGCAAAAAGATTTATATTTTTCTGCAGTTCGGCTGTTTTGTCCTGTTATTACAATGTATTGTAATTAAAAATATTGAGAAAGATAAAAATGAGCATTCCAAATGATATCATATTTAACACAAAGCAAAGTAAGTATGTGGAAAATATAGTTACAATATCTTTGTTATTGTAGAAGTTGGTTTAGTGCGAGATACTCTGTATTTTTGACTGAATAAGTGGATTGCAATCCAGTTCCTATACAAAAACTGTCTTGATATAATATTATCACTCCTGAAAGCTTGCCCCATTAGTTTAGAAACATCTTGTATGTGAAAAGGCAAGAAACAGATAATATTCAGGAAGTTACATATATTTGTATTTACTCACCTTTGCTATAGATAAAAAAAAGCCCTGTTTTACACATCATTAATTCATACGAATACCATAATTAATAATAAATTTCCTTAAATGCCACAATTTTAAACAACAAAATAAATAATGTTAAAGTAATTATTTTATTTAAATAATATTTGAATTATTAATTATTCTGATTTAATATGTTTATTTATTGACAATTAAAAATACCATTTATGTAAAAAAAAAATAAATGTCTTGAAAAGGTTTTTTTAAATTTATGTACTTGGTCTGGTCGAATGTAAAAATTAATTAGCTAAACTTAACTGAAACGCACAAGGATGTTCATGTCAAGTGATGCAATGAAAATCTCAATAGATTCAAATCAAGTGCCTGAAAACATGCCTATGACCAGTGGTTGGAAAAACTACTTTTTTTATATAAGAAAGTACAACTACTTTATTGAAAATGTAGTTAGCTACAACTAGTTGTTTTAAAAAATAATCACTATTTTGCTACTTTTATATTTTGTCAAAGAACTGAACCTACACTCAAAATTGAGGACATGGTTAAGTAATACAGTGGCTCCTCATTATATTGCATAAGTCAGAATATAATAAAATTAAATGTGGTATAATTGAAGGCATTAAAGAGTTAAGAAATATAACATACAAGATGTTTTCTGATTGCCTACAAATTGTTAGTTTATACATATTACAAATTTATTAGTGAAATTAAGGGAAATATATATAATATGTATCAAAATTTATACACAGTTACACAAAAAATTTGGTTAAACTACTGATTATTTATTTATTTTGAGAGACACAAAAACCAGAGCTATATACCTGCATGAGTAATATAATGAGGGGCTACTATTGTACATAACATATTTATACATAACCATACCATCAAGTGTCAATGGAAAAATCTATGAAGCAATATGATGTGTTTATGAACACTGCAGCTGCGATTCATCTTTGACTTACACAAATTGTTGCATTTTGCACAAAATAAGTAAGTTACAGTTAGGTAATTTGTAGATTGGCACAACTCCCCCTGCCCCAATGTAGCATTAAAAGTAGCATCAGTTCTCACTACAAACTACTGAATTTTTGCCTCAAGATTATCATTACATTAACTTTTCAAAATGCAACATGTTGTACTACAAACTACTAGAAAAGGTGGTGACCACTGTAGTTTAACCACTTAAGTGTGCTACTTCCAGCCACTGCTTATGACACTGTAACAGATGAAGAACTTTCAAATTATTCTTATGAACATGACACAAAATAACATTTGACTCTTTGGATATTTCAAAATAAACAAAATTGATAATATTTGTCCATCCAGGAAGTGCTTCACAAAAATGATTGCTTCATATTTTCATAAATCCAACCATGTAGGTACTGTTGTTTTACAAGATTGTAAAACAAAAAAGGATAATTTGTATATGACAATTTCTTTGCTAGAAATAATTGCAATACTCAAAAAATTTAAAAGTTCAATGTCACATATCTCATTATTACAATGCAAGCATTTCCAACAACAAGTTATTTGAAGAAAGAAAACATTCATTTCATGAATTATTGTTATGTTGTGTACTGATTTAGCACCCAATGACTTTTTCTTGTACCCATTCATGAAAAACAAAATGCATGGTTACTAATTTAGATTGCCAAAAGGTGAAGTTAAAATGTATAAATCACATGTTTCTGTGATAAAAATTTCTGATTTGCATACATGTTTTGAAAGTGGATTTATTTGATTTTTTTTTTTTTAAGTACAGATACTAAAAATTAATATTTTCAAAAGCAACAAAACACTTTATTTGAATACAGAGTTTTTTTGTGTATTAAATTGTAAAATCTTAAGTACTAGTCAGTTATATAGTCTTAAAATACCCAGATGATATACACTCTAGGCTGAGAGCATACACTAGAAAATATATGCTATAGCTATGAAGGGTACACAGAATTTCTCTAAAAAATCCAGAAGGTATACAGTATATACTACAGTGCCGAAACTAGCCTTTTTGGCGCCCGGGGCAAACATAGATTTTGGCGTCCCCCCCCCCTTCCTCCTCCGAAAAGAAAATTTCCAAAGCAAATTTTTTCTAAGTTTCTAAAATTTAAAGTATATAATCAGATAATCTGTAATACTGAACTAAGTAATCAGCTTTGTCAAATACTGATTCATTAAAACCTTGAAAATGGAATCGAAAGGAACTGAAAAATATTCCGCTTTATACAGGTTTTCATCTTAGGAAGTATAATTATTGATATTCTCCGGGGCGGAATTTAAGGGGTCGCGATGGTCTCAATCGCAAGGGACCTCGCATCCAAAAGGCCCCCAAAATCCTCTTTTAAGTTCAACGAGAAAAATTATTTTTTGATCAAAGGATTTTCTTAGCACTTTTTTGAAATTAGTATTACTACATAATTTTCATGTAATTTAAATAGAATATTTGTTATACCATTTGCTATTCCCAGAAATGTTTTAGTTATGTTTAAATGTTTTTCCTTGTCTTCTTTTCTATTAGCAATTATCAGAACTGTGAACGGTTGTGGAGGGTTGGGGAGTTGGGGTGAGACTCAAACTTGGATCTAAGCTGAAAGGAATCCTGTTACTGTTAGAGACTTTTATGGCGATTTAATTACACAGATTCAGAGTCTAATTAAATCAGATCTGATAAATCTAAATCTGGATCATGACACTGGGGCCCCTGATTTAGAGGTGCCCCATACTTGGTATGCTGTTTAAATAAAGCTGATATTTAGAATACATTTGACTTTATTACTGATTATAATCGATATTTTGCAGTTTTAGAGTAGGATAATATTAAAAAGAAAAAGAAATTCAGCTTGACTATTACAGGGGCACACGATGTATTTGTCCCAGAAATTTACATCTGGAACCAAAAAAAATAATTACAGCAAAAGAATGGGTAAACAAGTAAGAATGGGTAAAAGACAAATATATATATATTAGGTAGATTTCGTAAGAAATACCACCTATTACATTCTCACCTAAGTTGGAATTTTTGAAAAATTTTTGCAGATCTACGCCGATTATGAAGAGAAGCCAAAGATTCTCTCAGAAGCCAAAACCACCCCCAGTACATAACTTTATCTATCTATCTATCTATCTATCTATCTATCTATGTCACTTTTTTAGGAACACGATAACTGCAATAATTCTGCACAGATCTCTTCGAAACTGATACATAAAATCAAGGGGCATAAAATCTCGGTCAAGTTCGTTAATGGGCAAAATCGAACCAAGGGGGGTAGGGTGGGGGGGCTTTTTGTGAAAACAGAAAACCCCCCATAATTTCTTAATTATGATACGTATCGAATCCGTTTAAACTTATTATTACTTCTAGGAGAAGGACCGAAAATGTATGTAGGACAGATTTTTGATATAACTAAAAATGGCCCCAAGGGGTGTTTTAGAAGAAAAAAATTCATAACGTCGTCAATTCAGAAGATATCAAATCCGCTTAAATTTATTATAAACCCTCTTAATATTATCTAAAACTTTTATATTGACAAGTTTTTTCTAGGACCAACCCTTATAGCAAAAAAAAAAAAAAAAAAAAATCCCTGCCGGTTCCGCCTGCAAACAAGTTATTTTTCGAAGTAGGCGGTTCCAACTCCCGCATCTTTTCGAAACTGATACATAAAATCTCGGTCAAGTTCGTTAATGGGCAAAATCAAACCAACGGGGGTAGGGTGTGGGGCTTTTTGTGAAAACAGAAAAAACCCCATAATTTCTTAATTATGATACATATCGAATCCGTTTTTTATTATTACTTCTAGGAGAAGGGCCGAAAATGTATGTAGGACAGACTTTTGATATAACTAAAAATGGCCCCAAGGGGGGGGGGGGGGAAGGGGGTGTTTTAGAAGAAAAAAATTCATAACGTCGTCAATTCACAAGATATCAAATCCGCTTAAATTTATTATAAATCCTCTTAATATTATCTAAAACTTTTATATTGACAAGTTTTTTATAGGACCAACCCTTATAGCAAAAAAAAAATTAAAAACAAAAAAAAATCCCTGCCGGCTCCACCTGCAAAGAAGTTATTTTTCGAAGTAGGCGGTTCCAACTCCCGCATCTTTTCGAAACTGATACATAAAATCAAGGGGCATAAAATCTCGGTCAAGTTCGTTAATGAGCAAAATCGAACCGGGGGGGGGGGGGGGGATGGAAGGGCTTTTTGTGAATACAGAAAAAAACCCATAATTTCTTAATTATGATACGTATCGAATCCATTTGAAGTTATTATTACTTCTAGGAGAAGGCCGAAAATTTATGTATGACAGATTTTTGATATAATTAAAAATGGTCCCAAGGGGGGGGGGGGGAAGGGGGGTTTTAGAAGAAAAAAATTCATAACTTCGTCAATTCCTAAGATTTCAAATCCGCTTAAATTTATTATAAATCCTCTTAATATTATCTAAAACTTTTATATTGATAAGTTTTTTATAGGACCAACTCTTATAGCAAAAAAAAAAAAAAAAATTAAAAAAAAAATCCCTGCTGGCTCCACCTGCAAACAAGTTAGGTTTCGAAGTAGGCGGTTCCAACTGCTGCATCATGGCAAAAAGGTCATTTCTTCCGCAATTCCCAACAAACAGGCACCCCACGGTCTGCGTCTTCGAAATCTACCTGTGCCTGTAGGCCGAGCCGTCAGGGATTTTATTTTTTTTGCAAAGATAAAGGCAGAGATGACTTTATTATCCATGGCACCCTGTGCGAGGTTCTTTTCTGCGTCTCTACAAATGCTATATTCTTAAGAAAGAAAAAAGTGGAGGAGAGGTTAGGCAGGGGCGGCTGCGGTTTTATTAGTCATAGAAACTTGGGTATGGTTTTCTCCCTGCATCCCTACAAATGACATTTTTTTTTTCAAAAAAAGCTTTAACAGTTTTATTTTGCATATTTTTCAAATTATTCTTTCAAATATTATTTGTTTTTAGTATCCAAGGCAGTCGCCCAACCTCGCCCCCTCTAATAATACTAGATTGGATCTGGATAAAAAAGTAATTTCAGCAAAATTAATAGGCCGGCATATTCCAGTTGCCGCCAAGGGCGGCAAAACACTTAGAAAACTTTCGCAAAAAGACGAGTAAAAAACTTTTAGGAAGATAAAGCCAGGGGCGGCTCTGGATTTACTAGCCATGGCGCACTGTACGGGATTTTTTACTGTACCTCTACAAAGGCTATACTTAAAAGAAAAAGATTTTTCTGAGAATTTTACTTTGGGCATTCATCCTCCAATTTGTGTTTATTGTCCAGGGCAGTCACCCCTCGCCCATGACAAAATGGAAAACGAAGAAAGCTCCACGCTGGGAGAAAAGGGAAAAAATAGAACAGCCTTCATGGAATATTTTTATCTAATAGAAAATCAAAGTGAGGGAATCGTTTGCCAATTATCCATGCTGGACAGTGCAGTACCGTATCCAGACGACGTTGAACAGTGTCATATACAGACACAAGTAGGGACTGACCTTGAAAAATGTTAGTGATTCTCCTAAACCACAGGAAGAGATTTAAATGATAGACGACATAGACATGATACATTTGGAATGGGAGAAAGAAAATAGCCTAAGAGAACAGTTCGTTTTTTATTCATTTGCTATCTTGTATTGTAGACGAATCTCTTTATCTATTTTAATGCATTTGGTTCATTTTTCTTTCGGATTTTCCGGCTGTGAAACTTTTTATACAAATTTCATATATATATATACATTTCTATATCAAACAACAAACAAAACCTGCATTTGGCGCCCCCTCCACCTTCAGTTCTGCTGGTGCCCGGGGCACGTGCCCCCTCCGCCCCCCTTAGTTTCGGCCCTGATATACTACCACCATATACCCTCACCCCACTACATCCCTGATACAGGTCTTTGTATTGTTTTTAGAAACTGATCTTATGAACTTGCAGTAGTAGTAACAAAATAGGAAGTAATAAATGTACTTTCATCATAATGAACAAAAAAATTAACTATTATAATAATTTCACTTTTTTTATTATTTCTCCAACAGTAAAAAATTTAGGCTATAACAGACTCATCTTTTTAAAAATTTAACAATGCATTTCTGTTAAATTTTGTATTAAGAAACACATTGACATTCATATTAAAAGAAGTTACTTTTCATCTAATTCAACTTAATAATTGTACATGTATCAGAAATAAACATAAAAATATACACAAGTATTTGAAGTATAAAATATGAACAGTGCTGTAATTGCAGATAAAAACCTAGAGGATATATGGAGGCTATAGCTTTACTTGAGGAATAAGGGCTATAAAGAGTTTCTTAAACCATTGCAGAAAGTACATGACCTATACCCCCCCCCCCCCCCTCACAGCCCTGAATATGAATGAAGATTTTGAAACATTATAAAATGTTGAAATGTGAAAATAGTTAGTAGTAATGGTTAGAGACTATGAATTTGTGTTCTTTTATCAGTCTGAAACAAGCAAACAAAAAAAAGCTTAGGCGATTTTCGGACAAAGTTTATTATGAATTTATAAAAATTTTGAAAAAAAAAAATCACTTTTATTGGTGGCTATAAAGTGCATGAATAGTAACTATTTGCCCCAATACTCCTGTATTTCATGGTTTAAAGGTATTCAAAAGTTTTATTTTAAACAATTTTACACAATATTTATCAGAATTTGTGTTAAATATGGTGTTTACTTACTTAAAACACACATTTTATTTTTGTTGAACAAGACATTTTTACAAATAAATTTCACACTAAAAATAAATCAATGGTTTGAATTATTATTTTTAAATCTATGCTTTGAATTATAATTGTAAGAAGAGGCTAGTCTTAACTTGTTTTTTAAACTTCATAGCTCCTTCTGTGAATTAAAATAAATGAATAAATTTTCATATATTCTAATACAAATATTTTAAATTCAAAGACAAGCTTGAAAGAAAGCTTTACAGTCATATGGTGTTTATTTGTCAGAACTAAAGTTAAAAAACCAAAAAAAAAAAAAAAAAAAAATTATTTAAATGGTGAGAACTCAGCAAGAATAACTTTCCTGCTCCTTTTGATTTAGCAATGAGGTTTTTAAATGCATTAGAGAGTGGTGTCTGTAGTCGGTGATCATTTTCAGAGGTTGTAAACATATAGAATGTTACTAAAATTTTGGAACAAACATTTAGGGAAGATAATGCACTCAAGTTAAATATCTTTTATACAGGAAACCAGCTTTGCAATCCTTTTATTTCATCAAAAATACAACAGATTCAATCAAAAATGTAGGATGTCTCACTACAAGCTGAACCCAAATTTTTGTTCACAACTTTAACAATAATGAAGATATTTTAGGGTGATTTTCATCATATTAGCTTCGCTTTGTATGAAATGTAATGACTCATTGGAAGTAACTGAATTTTGTTTAGTGACACAGTATATAAACTTTCAGCTGCATTCTGAATAGTGGAATGTCTAACCCAATGTTTTTTCCATGTGAATAGCAACCATTTTTAGCACTTCTTGCCACAGAAATAAAAGTAAATTTCTTGAAAATATTGTTACAGTATCTTCATTATTGTTAAAGTAATGAATGGAAATCAAAGTTTGGCTTGGGGTGAGAAACACTGTACTTTTGACTAAATGAGTGTATTACAATCTTGTTTTCCTATACAAAACCTTTTTGCCTATCACTCCTGAAAGTTTGTTCCATTTTATTTAGAAATACCCTGTGAAAAGCAAGAAGCAGATCATTACCAGACAATATTTAGGAACTTGCATTTATGCACCATTAATTCCTATGAAGATCATTAATAATTTATTTCAATAAATGCCCCTTTTTAAACAGGAAATGAATAGTGTAAAAGCAATTTCTTTTATTTACATGATTCTATTTCTTACTTATTCTGGATATCTTTATTTATTGAAAGATAACAATAGAAATTATGTAAAGTTTAAAAAAATAGTTTTTACGCATTTGGTTAGCCCAAATATTTTGATACTGTATAGGATCTGTTATCGGAAATGGTTGGGGCCTAGGGTATTCTGGATAAGGAGTTTTTCCATAATTCGGAACACAAATATAAGAAATGTACAAAATAACTAATTTCACTTTCACAACTAGTTGATAAACATGAATAATGTATGCAAATACATACTTCAAATTTTGTTAATTTGATAATTTATTTACACAGAATAAAAAACATCCTAATTTACAATTCAAATTACATTAACAATTAGTTTTCGGACTTGGGAGCACTATTCTTTGATATGGATTTTTGGAACATTTCTATTAAAGTTGGTTACTTATAGCATGTCTATTGCTCTAATTGTTTTTGGCAGTATGGCAAAATACTGAATATTCTGTTCATTCTGATTGGTATTTGTGGTAGTTTTCAAAATTTCTATTAGTAAATATTGTGCTCTCAGAAAATTTATTCTCACTAATTCAACACTAACTGAGTAAGTGAGAAAATTAAGAAATGTGATAACCTTTATATAAATATTTTATATTCATCCTCAAATGTTAGTTTACAAATATAGTAAACTTTTACTACTAACACTTAGTTGGAAAAGTCTGCTTAACCTTTCAGCTCTTAATTATTTGCATTAGTAAGAGCATGTTGCATTTTTAATGCACACTAGTCACAGTATTACAAATATAAGATACACCATAACACTGTAGCCCCTCATTATAGAGAACATATACTGATTACAGGTTCTCTGTATCATGTATTTCAAAATTTCTATTAGTAAATATTTAGTGAGGAGGACAATGAAAAAGCACAACAGATCTAAAGGTGTGATAAAACCGAGGTCTATGGTGATGAATTTAAAAGGTAGCTTGGAGGGGGAGGAGGTCATCCCCCAAAGGAATTTTCAGATTTTTTGTTTATTAATAGCCCAAAAAAGCAAAAACCGACCTCGGAGAAAAATGTCTGAATCTAACACGTACTGAGAAAGGTGTGAAAATTAAGAAGTGTGATAATCTCTAAATAAATATTTTATATTCATCTCCAAATAATAGTTTACAAATACTGTATACTATTACTGAACATCTGGCTTACTAATATGTCAGAAGGACAGACTGGGGTATACACCCACATATAATTAAAAACAGACTGTTTATACCAAAATCCACTATTATTCATATTTTCTGATTTCTTAGCACAGGTCAGTATTTTATAGATGTTTGTTATGCATTGTGTGGTTTAAAAAATTATAGCAGAAAAATAAGTCTACGAATAAAAACTTAATTGCAAAAAACACAAAATCCTTGTACAGAATTTTGTATAATATCACTGTACAGTATAAAGCAAAAAAAAAAAAAAAAAAAAATTAACATAAAACATAACTAAATAAAAAAAATAAATTGGTTTAAACTTTTTTTACTAAAACTTTTCACGTATGTGAAAAGTTAGGCCGGAGATAAAAGAGTCAAAACTTAGTTATTAATTTCTGTAAAATTCTAATAAATTCTTCTCTTTTTTAGCTCTCTTTTGTGATAGCACATGGCATGTAGCAGATACCTTTGTCTAATGCCTTGGCAAAGTAATTCCTAATTTTATTATTGAGGATTTTTCTCAACTCGTCTGGATGTCAGTAGTCTACTGTATATTATAATTTTCACAATAGTATAAACAATAAAGAACTAGATTTATAGATCTTCACATATGTAGTTTGTTAAAAAAATTCTTCAAGCTATTTATTCCCTTTGGTTTGAAAGTTGCTGAAAAATAGCAATATATTTGACTAAGAGATTTCAAGAGGGGCTACAGTAGTAATAACAGCAATTAAGACTAAATTAAGTATATCAGCAGAAAAACAATTTTTATTTTCTGTCCATATGTGAGATTATATTATAAGACAAGAAATGTGACATTTGTCATCAAATTTATGACTGTGTGGTTGCTGAAAGATTAATGATCTAATAATTATTACATAAACAATAAGTGAACAAGCTATTAGTAAATGTACACAAAATAACATCAGATTTTTACTGATGAAACCTGTTTTTCCCATGTACTGATAAAAACTAAATTTTACCATAAAAAATTACAGTGCCCAAAGGTTAACACAGAAGTTTTAACTATAGAAGTTGACTCATTAATAAGATCATGGACATAGCAATTGGAGTCACTTGCAAAGGTAAAATTCAACAGTAAAATTTTAAGCATATTTTCAAGGTGAAAGGTACGAATACATGCTAAAGATTTTATAAATGTTAAGGTGTGTATCTTTCACCTTAAAAATTAGGTTTTATTTTGCACATAGCTGTAAACACTCTTGTTTTTTCCCTCTAAGTCAAAACACAGAAAATTTATAAAAGTATTTTATAATTCAAGACACAATTGTAAAATGTGTTTTGTGTTTATTTGGTAGGATTTTATTTCATTTATTAAATGAACTTTCTTATTAAAAATATGTGTATTTGACTTTAAAGAATCAAGAAGGTTGGCAGCTTTGTTTGCATATTTATATTTTAGTTAAATGCAAAGGCCAAAAATACTTTTCTGCTTTGTAACAAAACTTCTTATATAAAGTAAAAATATCAGATTTAGACATCTTTCTTAACATAAATACTAGGAAGAATGTGAATACATTTTATAGGGACTAAAGGAAATGGGAGATTGTATATTAATGAAGTAAAACTAAAGGGTACTTTCATGTTATAGCGGCCCTCCGAGGATGAATCGCCAAGCGACCATGATTTATCATCAAATTATAAAGCGTATATGATATTATATTAAAATATGATGTATATAACATCTTGTGACACATATTGCCCAGTTATAGTGATATATGATGCATATATATGACATGTGTATAAGATATATATGATGTATATATGGTACATAAGACAAAAATAATATGTATAATGACATACTTGAATGTTAGTAGTATATATGATCATCAGGAGTATATAGGTTAGGTTGAACCAAAAGTCTTGCCCTGATTATAAATTATTGTGCTCAAACTACAATTGGACATATATTTGTTTGGATAGATTGTAAGTACTGCTATATTTTTTTTTATAAGACCACATACCTCAGTAAACTTCAATGTGTGCCTCCTTGGTAGGCCAGAGAATGTTTAGGCAGTATTCTAATTCCCACCAAGTATTCTTTAACATGTCTTCTGTTACAGTACACATAGCAGCTTTTATCCTAGTCTTCAGTTCTTCAAAGTCAGCAATTGGTACACTCACACTGTTTTTTCCGTTTCCAGTATCAGTAAATGCCGACAATTATTCAGAGTATTATAACTTGGTAAGTTTTTGTCATATATATGTATAAATGGAATTTTTACTGTATATATATATATATATATACACAGTTTAATGGTCTTATAGATTTATTATGTAATGAAATTTTTTTTTCATACAAGTAAAACAGTAAAATTCCATTTATATATAACCAAAACTTACCGAGTTATAATACCTGAATAATTTTTGGTATTTACTGATACTAAAAACAGAAAAAAACATGTTTTTAGTACTAGAAATTTCTACTAAACGCCACATGATTTAGTGAAATTGTCTTATTTTTCTTCATGGCAAAGAAAAAGTAAAAAATCATAATTACAGAGTTTTTTTCTTAAATTTCTCTAATTTTAGTTCATATTATTTGTGTTGGTAACAGTTGCTTAGTTTACTTGATGATAGTAGCTATTTACTTCATTTATATAATTTTAATTGTTTTCATGTATTTAAAACTGTATCTGATAATGTCTTCCCGATTAGTGTATGATTTTGATTTTCCGACATATCCCTAGTCTTGTGAGTGTCGGATTACTGAGACATTGTAAATGAAAGAAAAACAGGAAAAATGATAGTTTTATAGAAAAATGTATGATAAGCATGGTAAAAGAAAAATTTTAAAACTCTATTTAACCCCATAAGCACCATGACGTACACGCGTACATCGTGAACTCATCTATTTTTAATACCAGGACGTACATGCATACGTCCTCGTCTTAAGTCCAGGCTGCAATGTCCTAAGCATATATTTTTTTGTGTCACTAATTGCTATTATGATTGGTTCTGTACGGGCTTTATAGCATTGATTGTTTTCGCACCTAATAGATGGCGTTACATATAGAAAAACTCCTCATTTTCCCCTCTGCTTTGTTTTTTTCTTTCTTGTTCATTTGTTTATATGTTTATTTCAGGTTTTCACTGAAAATAAATTAAGTACTGAAGCTACTACAGTATAAACATATATAATTAGTTCAATATTTTTAGCTTACAGTATAGGACCAATTATTTGGAATAAAATGTCATTCAAAATATTTCTAAATTTGTAAAATTTTACTAAAATTTTGCAAGTACCTGAAAATTTTCTAAAATTTTACGGATTCCTCATTTTTTAAGTCCATTGTTTCAATGTATTAACCACTAAAATAACAGGTTACTTCAGGGGCGTAGATGGGGGATCTCCCCATACCCTCCCCAAAAAAGAGAACTTCGTCAATTAAAGAAAAAAAATTATGAATTTAAAAAAAAAAAACAAATCATGAATTTAAAAAAAAAAGTTCGCAGAAATAGATGCAAATTTCACTGAACGATCGCGAAAAAAAATCACAAATTTAAATTACTTCCAGAAGAAAATCGTAATTTCTGTCAATTCATCCAGATGAAAAAAATTTTAAATTTTCACAAACAAGTGCAAAAAGAAAGTCGCGAATTTCTTCAATCGCTCACAATAGGCAACTGCGAATTTTTCTGTCATTCAGACTAAAAAAAAAAAAAGAATTTCATTGAACAACTGCAGAAAATAGTCATGAATTTCATGAATCGTTGCAGAATAAAATCATAATTTTCATCAATCGGTCGAGGAAACAATCGCAATTTTTGTCCAATGCTCTCGGAAAAAAAATCTCAAATTTTATCCAACGATCATGGAAAATTTGAATTTCGTCAAGTAAAAAAAAATTGTGAAATTTCAGGAAAGGAGGGAGGGGGATTAGAAATTTCAAAAGGACCCGAAATCTGGAAATTCAAAATCCAGAAAGCCTTCGGTCCCAAGGTTTCCGGATAATCAGTTCTGTACTGTACAAGGAAGTCTTTGCTCTTATTCCAGATATATGAATACTGATTTCTTGCATAGTTTAAAAAAACTTCAAATTTTAGAAGATGCAGGATTTACAACTATCACTAATATAGGATAATAATAGAATAAATAGAAACATGTTTAAAAAGTTGGGCCATGAAAAAATGCATAGTCATATTACAAACCCTGCAAATAACAGAAAAAAAATATTTATTCTGTTTGATACTGTACATTTGTTCAAATCTATCAAAAACAATTGGATCAATCAGTTAGACTCTGAAAAAACCTTTTGTTGTCCAAATTTTGATGACCCAATAAAAATAATGAAGCCAAAGTTTTTCGATTTAAGGAAAATAATAACTTAGAAAAACAAAAATTCTAAAAAGGACTGTTATACTGACATTCAAGAGCCTATATCTGTCACATTTGGATAAACAAAGCGTACAATTAGTTGTAAACATCTTTCATTAGAATAATGATGTGGCTTTTCAGTGGTTGAGAGGAAAAATCTCCTCATCAACTGGCAGAAAATGGTGGAACATTTTTAATGTGAGTCATCTTAATAAAGGACATTATTCAAAATGTGATGATAGCAAATCATTTACCTCTGTGATGATGATAGATTGTTTTTCCTACAAAGATTCTGTCAACGGCTAGAGAATTGGAAAAATTTCAATCAAAATCCTTGCTGTGGAGGCTTAAGTGAAGACTTTTGCATCAAACCACATATGCTATGATTAACATACTCCAGGAACTACTCTCAAATGGATCGAAGTTTATTCTAACTTCAAAATTTCAAACTGATAATCTGGAAAACAGGTTTTCTAAATATTGGCAGATGTCTGGTGGGAATTCTACATTACTGTGCAACAAATTCTGGAATCTGAAAGAAAACTTAAACTGAAATCAATTCTCCAACTTCATTCGATACAGATGGAACAATTTTTTAAAAAAAAAATTGTGACACAACTGTCTGGAAATACAGTAGACTCCCTTAAATCCACATAGCTTGGGACCAGAGATTGTGCAGATTTTAGAATTTTATGGATTTCTGGTTACTGTTTTGTCTACATTTTTTAAACAGTAATTTTATGTAATAATGCATTTGAAATTATAATGAATGCTTACAATAAATTGAAATAATTAAGTAAAATAATAAAAATTACGAAATTTTTTTAAATGTTTAAAATATTAGAAGTAAAGATCAAGTAAATAATTAATAATACATAACTAAATATGCATAATAATAATGAGATATTTTTTCTTGAATTATTCAGTGAAACCTGCCTCATAAATGTACACTTATAATTCACATAAAAATCTTAAAATAACAAAGTTTTAAAAAAGCTTGATTATTACATAAATGTATTTTGAACTTTTTCAGAAATAAATTTATACTTCCTTCATGAGAAAATATGAGTTCAGTCATATTTAACCAGAATTCATACTAAAATGTGTACAGAATGATATAAAAATAAAACAACCTTAATTTTTCACCTACATCTTAACTGTAAGTTTCATTGTTTATATCTGAAACAATGTGTGAATTTTAGGGTGGCAGATTTGAGGGAGCCTGCTGTAATAATGAAGATATAGAATTGATCTAGATGTTAGACTATTTTCAGACCTCATATCCAACTCTGCTGAACTGGGAAATGTTTCTCAAGCAGATCTGGAGGTTTTAACATACATTGCTAGATATTGTGTTAGCAAAATTAAAACAAAATGTACAGCATGTATTAATTTCTGCATTTTAGACAAGGAACTCAAAGTCGAGACATCTGATGAAACTACGAATAATATGTTCTTGTGAGTGAAGTACTAGATTTGTCTAGTAACAAGAGCATTAGAATAAAAACAAAATATTTAAATGTTTGTATATTATCTGTATATATACTGATAACAGAAAATTTTAGCAAGTTGTTTTGCATGACATATAACTCTGTAAATATAAAATAAATTAAGTATTTCTTGGACTACTGTACTGTAATAATCCTTGTTTCAATAATAATCAAATATGGGTTTCTAAGATGTCCACAGATTTTTCTTTTGGTAACAGTAATTTCAAGTATCCTCTGCATAATGCAATTATTTTAACATAGAAATATATTCTTGTGAGTGAAGTACTTGTGTGTGTGTACTGTTTTTGTTAGTGTAGTATACATATTTTAGCAAGTTGTTTTGCATATTATATATTTGGTAAGTATTGAAGTGTTTCTTTCAGTAAATACTACATTATTTTTTCATATATTTATTTACGATAATCAAGTACAAGATTGTAAATAGAGCAAATTTATTTATTTATTTTAATTTTAATTATTTTTGAGTGAATAGTACTATTACACATATTTAATCTCGTATGCTTAATCTGTATTTAAGAATTTAAAATATACAAGCTTTAAAGAAATTATTTTTATTTTTTTAAATTGCAGGTATTGTAGTTTGTAATTTATGGAATGTTTTGCTTAAATAATTAAAGTTACCCATGCATATTTAGGGAAGATTGGTACACAGTGGACCACTTTTTCAGTTAATTTTTCTCTCTCTTTAACGGACAAACCGATTCCATGAAAATATTTTTTAATACTCCTTAAACCTTTATACATTCATCATAATTTTCTCTGGTTTTCAATACATTTTTCAAATTTTTTTTTTTATATGCACCCGTAAAGTGGACCAGTGTACCCCAGAAGTGGGGCACACTGGTCCACCCACCAGGGCACAGTGGACCGCTATTAGGTATTATCTGAAATACAATATAAATCTATTTTTCATTAATCTAATTCTTCTTTAGTTCCCCTTTACCCACAAAATAACACAGTAATATAAATTTACAAGTAACATTTTGAAAAAAAAAAAATAATAATAAAAAATATATATATATATATATATATTGAAAATAACAGCTTAATACAAGAACAATTGCAATTTAGTTGAAGTTATTACTTATACTTAAGTACAAAAAATCGGCGCACATTAAAATTTGCAAATGAAATTCCAAAATACTTATGAGTAAGATTGAGCCTGACATTTTCCTGAAATACTTTTGAGTCCGGGAGTAAGATTATGAAATCATTGACATCAAACACAGATTCATCTACAGTTTCAGGAAAAATAAACTGATTTCCATTCAATTTTCGTCTCATGAATCTTACTTGAATATTTATCAAAGGCAGTAAATACAAAACAAAATATTTCTTACTATGTTAAATAGTTATTTTTCTTTGTTTACTTTATTGCACAGTTAAATAACTACTTTAAAACAATATTTCTTTATAGAAAATAAGCAATTATTAAATGTTTTGAACATTATGCATTACAGAAGCACAGTGGATTGTGGACCACTGTGCCCCATGTTGAAGTACAATAAATAATCATATTAATATTGTTTATAGCTTTCTTTTAAACATATTAACTCTAAAGTTAAAGTATGTTAGCTTTGCAAAAAATCTGTTTTATCTTATTTATCTACAACCTTTAATTACTAAAAAAATAAAAATATGATGATGAAAAATTTTACTTTTAGAAGCTCAAAACAACCAATCAGGATAAAATAGTTCAATCTGATCTAAACCTATTTTCTGAAGGCTATAAATAATCAGTGCAGTGCTGTTGTTTATTAGGATAGAAGAGAAGCTTAAAAAATATTTAAATAAATAAAACATTAGGGGGTGGTCCACTGTGCCCATAGGTCCAGTGTGTGTACCGGTCTCATTATAGTTTTGACTCATTCCTGTGTTTTCATAAATGTTAATGAACAATTGTATCTTATTTTTGAAGTTCTGTGCTTTTAAGTGCAACAAAAACTAATTAGTATACTAAATTATATGTATATATATTTTTTTATGTTTCAGAATTCATAAATTACTTTTAATCTGTTTAGAAAGTACCACATACTATATTTTATAAATTTATGAAGCAACATTTTTGCGATTTCTCAGAAGTTAATAAAATAATTCTTTTTAATTACCGAATCTAGCAAAAAATCAAGTCAATTTGTTTACCTCATGCATATAAAAAAGATGTAAACACTGTTTATTCGGACATTGTGCCAATTTTTTTTTTATACCTGGGTTATTAAGGAAATCATTATCTTTCACTTTTATTCATTTTATTTATTATTATTTTTTTTTTTTTTTTAATTTTTAATATACCTAAATATTTTTTGAATATTTTAGAATGAGTAATTGACTTTTTAAAGTTTTGGAAATCAAGAAATCACGCCTCTATAAAATTAATATTTTTACGCGCTAGAAGATTGGAGAATCCATTGCTAGAGAAACGATAAGACACAGTACAATGAACTCTGTGAAATACATACACTTTGAGGGACCAGGGGTTTTGCGGATTATAGATTTTTGCAGATAATAGATCATACCTTTGTTTAAATTTTATTTTTTAAAGTCTGAGTATAAATTAAGAACAATTACATAAATATTGCAATAGAAAATGAAAAATATAATGCAATATTGTTTTTATTTATTAACTAAGTTCATATAAAGAAAAATTAAATTATATACAATACAAATTATACTGGTTTATTCATTTTTTTAAAAACATTAACACAATCGTAGGTTAAGTTTTGGTTTGTTGTCAATGTTTTTTTTTTTTTTTTCCTGTAGTCTATGAACACTAATTACTAAATCCTCTGAGATAAAATTTTGTTGCTAAAAGAAATTTAAATATTTATATCCCAGCAATTTTATTTATTAAACCCTGTACATAAGTTATCTTAGTTTTTTCAATCGCTTATTCAGTATCAGAATCAATGTCTGTTTCAGTGTGGTTTAAAACAATAGCTATAATTTCATCATTAGTCGTTGATTGAGTTATAGTTGGCTCATCCCCACAAGCTAACTACTGAACCAAATTTTGTTCCCCTAAAAGTACAGGTACATCATTCACTGCATGTTTTGTATAATATAAAATCTCACTGGTTTTTGCTTTAGCATCTCTAATATGAAAGACACTGAAATTTTGAATTTGGGTTTTGGGTGCTTTCAGTATGAGTGAATAATAATTTGTAAGAAGAATCGCATGTGGCATGCAAAAGTAGATATAAATACACTCAAGGAAATTTTACTGAAAGCATTATTTATCTGTATTATAAAATAAACAGACTGTTGAGATAAAGTCAGTTAACGTTACATTTTTACGTTACATTTTTATCAGCGTTTGCATGAAGTTTACATTTGTGTTATGCATAACCAAGCAAGCATGGATGCCTATTTAAAAGAAAAATTGTTATTTTGATTTGGAATCAAACCCTTTTACTCATCTTAAATTATTATCTTTTGAATGCAGGATACAAAATATATGAATTTTCTTTAATCACCATTTACTTCATTGGAAAATTAATAATTCGGGAAAAAAACACACCAAATTTAACTTTATGTATGAGCTTAACCATTAACTGCAATTTTCATTGTTTACATTCCAACAGGTAGTGAGTGCGGATTATACATCCAAAGTAACTATAAAGTTATTACCTGAAAACACTCGCAATGTCTTTGAGTCGATTATTTAGTAGTTAACTAAAAACATTTCTAAGGAAAAGAAATAATTTTACGTAGATTTGGTGGAGAGAGTGTTATGAAACAAGATGTTCGGAAGAGAAAAAAGTTTGGGACCACTGACTTAAATGTTGTATGAATTCCTATTTGACAAAAGTACTAATTACTACTATATATACATTAAAAATCTATCAATTTTTTTAAAAATCGGGCATGACCTGCGACGTCTGGTCTCGTGTTTGTGTATTAAGTAGATTCTTTGTTGATATCATCTCAAATTTTAACAATTAATAAAAATAATAATGATATCAATAAACTTATATACTTTTTTTTAATGTGTATTTTTATAAACTGCTTTTTGCTTTTTTTACCGCTGCGATCTCGAAAGATGGCTGCAGTTATCTAGACATATAATGATATATGTCTTATGAGTGGTTCTATATTTGACGCAGCTTGCTTTAGACATTTTCGGTAGGTTAATCACTCTTCACTATTCTGACAAGTTAAGCGCTCTCTGTAATATTTTCCCACATTTTAATCTGGAGGATTAACGTACGCCGTACGTAACAATGGGAAGGGGATATGTAAGGTAGAAAACTTCGTCCATATCACCATAAAAATTAATAATAATGGTTATAAGTATGTACTAATTAGTAAATAATGGTGTATGAACAAAGTTTTCTACTTTATATGTTTGTTATGTGACGTGACTATCCTATTTTTATTTTTATTTACCGCTACCCGAAGGAGAAGCGGTTTTCTCGACAAAACCAAGATGCAGTTTCCAAGATCAGAGAAGAGGCCCCTGCATCGCCTTTTATAGTTTTTCGGTTCGTTGGTAGCGCCCTCCAGTGGAATTTAAAAAGGCCTAAAGATGGCGCTAATTCCAGCTATCAGTACAGGAAAATCGTCTCTTTAACTAAATAATAAAGAATTCCTCTAACTAATGATAAAGTGCCATTGAAGTCATTTTTTATTGTAATCGCGTTTGAAAGTTTTAGATATTCTAATTCAGTTATTTTCTTAACTTGTCATAAACACAGAACCCTAATCCCGTATGAAATCCCCTGCAGGTGGCGCTGAAATCAATAATAACAGAGAATAATTCCAGTTATTTATTTTCGGGCCCACCGGGTCAAAACAACAACAATTCCAGTTATTTACCTTATTGTGATCACTGAGCTCCACAATAGAATTATTATAGAGCTCAATAGTATTATTATAGAGCTCAGTGATTGTGATTCGCTGAACAGCTTGTTTACCTTCGCTAAATGTATTGTGATTCGCTCAATGTAACTGAAATAAATATTTAGAACATCTGCCACCAGGTAGCGTATTAGAGCATTGGAATCGCAAAATGTCACATGAAATCTGAAATTATGCAAAAAAATAATCATCATGAACAAAATAAAAATATATGTAATGCAATGTGCTTCCATGGGTTTTTCCAGAAGTAGGAAATTATGTCTTTTCTTCACCAGATGTTCGTTTTCGAGCGCTTGCATCGCCAATTGGGACTTAAAACGGTCTATAGAGGCGCTGATCGCAGCCGTCGGTACAGGAAAAATGTCCCTTTAACTAATGTTAAAGTGCCATTAAAACGATTAATTATTGTAAAAGCATTTGAAAGTGTTAGATATTCAAATTTGGATATTTTTTACCTTGTCATATAAACACAGCAGACAAATATCACATGAAGTCTGAAATTGTGCAAAAAAATAATCATTATGAACAAATTAAAAATGCATGTAATGGGCTTGCAGGGGATTTTCCTGAAGCGAGAAGATACATCTTTTTTTCAACCAGAGGGCGTATTCGAGCGCTTGAATTCCCAATATTTTTTCCTCTCGCCTAATCATGTTGATTACCTTTATAAAAGAGGCTGTAGCACACAACTTTTCAAAAAGTAAGAATTTTCTTTAAATTTAAATTATTTATTTTTTAAGAACGAAATGGAGGGGGGAAATCTCAACAAGAAATGTGCATCCTTATAGTTCGATTGGAAAAATTATGCTTTTAAAAAAAATCATTATTAGCACATGATATATTTTTTAACGAGTTTTAGAATTTCTTTTAAACGAGTTTAAGAATTTTTCACGACAGGTAAAAGTTGTGCACATATGATTTTAATTCAAAGGACTTCATGCACGCGACCTGAGGTTGAGACTTAGCATAGTGCTCCATGAAGTTTATTTGTTAAAAATACAACACAAAAATTCATTGTTGTAGCAGTACATACTAAATATATTGTAATATAAATTCAAATTTGAAAACTTTCGGTTAAACTTCATGCACACGACCTGGGTCGAGGCTAAAATGAGACATTCTGGCGGTACGGTGACTAAGATAAGGTAGATCAAGATATCATCATCTTTGGCGAGGCTAACGAAAAAGTCAGGCTACCGCCGTGCATTCCACTTATCTTTTTTTACAGACCGCTAGAGTGACGTGTTGCTCTTTTTGTACACTTTCATTGGTGCATTCGAGCATCACGTGACTCCCGCAGTCTGTAAAAAAATATACGCGTAAAGCACCGCGGTAGCCTTTCTTTTTCGTTAGCCTCGATCTTAGGAGTGTGACGTCACGTGCATAATGTTGATTTCATGATCGTTTTCTATTTTATTACGCTATCTGGTGAGCCGATGCTCACCAGAAGTTAAAGTTCGGCGCTGTCGTAATTTCAAGATCGTTATGTATTTTTAACTTGTTCATAATGATTATTTTTTACACTATTTCATCTTTCATATGAATTTAAATAAATATTTCAAACGAGTTTATAATGAATAATAATTTTCTTTAGTTAAACCACTTTGCCATTAGTTAAAAGGATAATTTTCTGGTACTGGTTGCGATTGAAAGCGCTCTCTATCTACGGGCCCTTTTAATCGCAAATATTATAAATAGAAGGTATGTAAAATGTTTAATTGAAGTTAGTATATAAATGTATTATCTGCAGATTAATTGCGATGTAAATCAATTTTGTTACAAACTAAAGATGCTTACATAATATTGCTATTTTTTTTAATACACTTTCTCTTTTTTCGAAACTGCTTTATTTATTTTAATGGACAAACAGCGGGGAACACCGAGCTATGCTCGGTTAAAATTAGCTTTGTGTTCAACTCAATGTAACAATAAATTATCTGTACAGCATACAATGGTCAGTTCTGTGTAACCTGATTGGTTGAATTCTATTTTCGAAAACGTTCTATGGACGCTGATTAGTTGAATCATGTATCACAGCTCCTATTGGGAATTTCCAGAAAATTCCTTCATATTCTAAAAGCCAATTTTTTTGCCAAATGTCGCCAAAATTTGGCGAAAAGTCGCAAACTTGCCGACATTCTTTCATTTGGCGCCAAGCATATGCTTGGTAATCTTGAATGTCAAATTTCTCACCAATATCGCCAATATTTTTGGCGAAATGATGCTAACATTGCAACTTTGTTGAATGCCAACTGTTCAACAACTTAACTTTTTCAACCTTCCTTCACATTGAAATGCATTGAGCCGTAGTAACCCCAAAAGCACCAACTAATCGAATTTTCTCGAACATGTGACCCAGCCCAATGGTCTTCTCGTACCCCAAAATGGTAGCATATAAAATCCAGTCAAAATTGTTAGAGCCGTTTTTAGATAAAATTAGCTTGACCCGTAATGGCCCCAAAATGACCAACTAATCAAATTTTCTCGAACATATAAACGAGCCCAATCGTCTTCCCGTGTCCGAAAACAGTAGGATAAAAAATTTAGTCAAAATAGTTTCAGGCTTTTTTACGTAACATTAGCTTGACCCTAATCCGTAGTGACCCAAACTGACCCACTAATCGAATTTTTTCGAATATGTTACCTAGCTCGATGATCTATTCATGGCCCTCAAAATGGCATGAAAAAAATGTAGTCAAAATCATTAGTCGTTTTTTAGATAAAATTAGCTTGATCTGTAGTGACCCAAAAATAAATTTGCTCGAACATATGACCTAGCCTAATGGCCTTGTTGTGCCCGAAAACGGTAGGATACAAAATTTAATCAAAATCGTTTGAGCTTTTTTTTAGATAAAACTAGCTTAACCCTGACCCTTAGTGACCCAAAATGACCCACTAATCGAATTTTCTCGAACATGTGACCTATTCCCATGGTCTTTTCACATCCGAAAACCGTAGGAATCAAAATTTAGTCAAAATCGTTAAAGCCGTTTTTAGATTAATTTAGCTTACCCGTATTGACCCAAAAATGACCAACTAATTGAATTTTTTCGAACATGTGACCTAGCCAAATGGTCTTCTCGTGCCCGAAAACGGTAGGATACAAAAATTAGTTAAAATCGTTTGAGTCGTTTTTTAGATAAATTTAGCTTGACGCGTATAAACCGAAAAATGATCCCCTAATCGAAGTTTCTCGAACATGTGACATAGCCCAATGATCTTCTGGTGTTCGTAAACGGCAAGATACAAAAATTAGTGAAAATCATTTGAGGCATTTTTAGATAAAATTACCTTGACCCTGATTCGTATGTGACCCAAAATGACCCCCTAATCAAATTTCCTCAAAAATGTGACCTAGCCCAATGGTCTTCCGTGCCCGAAAACTGCAACGTACAAAATTTAGTCAAAATCGTTAGAGCCGTTTTAAGATATAATTTGCATATACACACACAGACAGACAAGGTTTGCCCATATTACACTGTGCATTCACGAAAGTTTTTCCCTATATTTATTGGTCACGTTATTTTTATTTCACACTCACAAGGGCTGAATAAGAGCTTAATTCATTGGACGAGTTTCAAAGTGTCTGGAAGATATATTGTGGCAATCGGCCAACCAAAAATTTCTAACAAATTGTATATCCCATAAGAGTTGAATGATGCTGAACGATAAAGATTGATCACAGCGACATCTGGTAGTTCAAACGTAAGCATTGTACACTACTCAAAACAATTAGGGGTTATTGTGAGTTTACGACCATATAATCGACAACTCTTTTAACAAAAATGAAAGAAAAGAGGTTAAAAAGGAAAATTATAACGTTTACAAAATTGGAAGTATGCAAATTTTTTCTGTTATCTAAAAAAACGCCGTATTTTAGATAAAGAGTGAAAAGCGACCTGCAGCATTCCTTATAAGGAGGCGATTAAAAACAATTGGAACGCGTTGGAAGTTTTGCAACAGTGAATTCGATGTCTCAACAACATGACTTAGCTAAATCAGTAGCCTGGAGGGCCCCCGCTCGTTTAGAGGAAGGTCAAACGCATTCAGTTGTAGCGGAAGCGTTGGTAGTTTCAGACTGGAATCGAATTTTTGGAAACTGTAAATGTTAGCCAAAGATCAGGACAAGGTCGTACGCATGCAACAACACGAAATGAGGATAAGTATTTAACATTAACTGGCAGAAGAAACCGAAGTATGAAAGCCACTTTATTGCAACAGCACCATCAGAATGCTACTAGTACCAGATTTTCGACTCAAACTGTTCTTTATAAAAGTACTTTATGAATGAATTTAAGTTCAGGGCCCGACATAGATTATCCAAGGCCTTGGGGCAAACATCATTCTGTGGGATGTGGCGGGGGGGGAGCTTTCTATCTATCCATAGAAATTGTTCGTGAATTATGCTGAAGTGAATTATACTAAACTTCATACCTGTTGCATGTATACATATATTTTGTACCAGATGCTATTCACATCTGTATGTGCTAATATTATGAACTTCAATTGACAATATTAGACTGTTTTCCTATCTTTTTCATTCTTACTCATACTCCATGTATTTAATGTGTTTATTCTTTTATGTAACTTTTTCTGTTGACTGGAATGGCAACAGTATGGTTTGTTGATATCGCAGGTCGTTGCATGGCGAAAGCTAGTTAGCTGTATTTTCCATATTAAAGTAATCTTCGTAATGTTTATTTCATATTTATTTCTTAATTAAGTTAATTTAATCCCGTTTATCGATAATCTGATGAATAATTCAAGTGGTTATGGGCCCAGCACGCTTCCACTGCGCGATAGTTACGGTAACGAAGATTAGGCCTAACCAACGGTAAAAACGTGTTTCAAATTTGAATTGTGTTTGGTTAGTTAATTAAGATAGAAATATGGAACTTTTTACGACTGATAAACTTCTTGGCTCAGAGAATTGGGTCAGATGGAAATGGATGGTAGAAGGCTTGCTAATGGAAAAAGAAAATGCGTTTGAGGTGTGCTCTGGCGAGATCATACAGCCAGAACCGGTTGCCGAAGACGCTTCTGCTGCAGATCGGAATAAATATAACAGTGACTTAGCCAGCTACAATAAAGGCAACAGAGCGGCTCGAGGTATTTTTTCAAGAACTCTAGATAGCAGAATATGTGACCTCGTATCGATGTGCAAAACTGCAAGAGAAATATGGGTGAAACTACAGGAACTGTTTGAGCAGAAAAATACCCAAGCTCAATATGCCTGCCAGATGCAGTTCTCATCTTTTGTGCGAGATCCAACGAATTCAATGGCTATGCACATAGCAAAATTAGATCGCCTAGTGTCACGGATGTCTGATTTGGATATCAAACCAAATGACTTTGTGATAATGAGTAAACTTCTCGAAACATTATCTAGTGACTTTGAGCCACTGAAAATGGCTTGGTGTGCAAGACCTGAAGAACAACAAACACTAGTGCAGCTGAAGAAATTACTTATTGCAGAAGAGCAAAGAAGAATGTCAGAATCTTCTAGAGAAACTGAACTAAGTGCCTTACTTGCCAAGGCTAGTTTAGGAAAGGTTCACAGTGCTGCAGAAAAGTATGAAAAGCATGCAAACAAGCAGGGGAAGCAGTATAAATGCTTTAGATGTGGAAAAAAGGGCCACATGAAACGAGATTGTACGGTTAAGAAAATTAATAATGTGCATGAGAGAAAACCAAACGATGAAGTTTTTATTAGTGAATGCTATGTAGCCAATTGCGATGACACATGGGTCATTGATACAGGAGCCACACAACATATAACCAACAGACATGACGTCTTTCAAAGTTATACACAGTATAAGTGCCCAATTGAAGTAAGGGTTGGTAACAGTTCCACAATGAAAGCGTATGGTCATGGTAAAATATCTGTAAAAATGTTAGTTAATGGCAGCTGGAAAGACAGTGTAATGGAAAATGTTCTATATGCACCAGATGCTTCGAGAAATTTATTTTCGGTAAGTCAAGCTCTAGACCATGGGTCAAAATTTAACATGTCTCATGATAAATGTGAATTTGTAAAACCCAAAGGGGTTGTTGCTGTGGTTATACGCCAAGGAAACCTATTCAGATTGTTATGCAAAGTAATAGTACCTGAGGTAAACAGTGCAACTAACATTGTTACAGTGCCCTCTACTGAAGCTCAACTTACTGAATTAAATTCGCTTCAACTCTGGCATGAGAGGCTTGGACATTTGAATAAGCAACATTGTGAAAAAGTTTCTTCACACTCAAGGTATAGAAGTGCAAAATGATGGTGAGTTTTGTGAAGCATGTGTGCTAGGCAAACAACATAGATTACCATTCCGAAATCGTCAACAACGAGCTAAGGATGTTGGTGAGGTTATCCATACTGATCTCTGTGGGCCTATGGAAGAAGAATCCTTAGGTGGTGCCAATTACTATGTATGTTTTACTGATGATTATTCTAAATTCAGAAAAGTGTATTTTCTCAAGTATAAATCTGAGGTTGTGTCCAAATTTGAAGAATTTTGTGTTTTCTTCAGAAATCAAACACAAAAACCAATAAAGGCAGTTCTTAGTGATGGTGGTTTGGAATATGACAACAAAATTTTGAGAGGTTTGCTTCAGAAAATGGGAGCAGAATTTCGATACAGCACACCTTATACACCTCAACAAAATGGATCTGCTGAACGAAATAATCGAACTCTTGTCGAGTTAGCTAGATCAATCATGATCGCAAAAGATTTACCAAAATCCCTGTGGGCTGAAATAGTCAATGCTGTAGTACATATATTGAATCGTGCTGGAACATCAGCAGTTGAACAAAAGTCCCCTTATGAAGTTTTTTGTGGTAAAACTCCAAGACTGAATCATCTTCGAATTATTGGCACAGAGTGTTTTGTTCATACCCCCAAGCAGAAGTGCAAGAAGTGGGATCCGAAAGGTCGAAAAGGTATTTTAGTTGGCTACTTAGATAATGTTGATGGTTATCGTGTATGGTTCAAAGGTACGAGAAAAATCGAACGAACAAGAGAAGTAGTGTTTTCTCCTGAATCTATATCAACATCAACCATTGTTGCAATTGAGCCGGAACAGCTTAGCATAGATGAAAGTCTTTCTCCTGACTGTAATGGAACTGAGTTTGATGCAGAAGAAACTTCTGAAAATGTGCAGCATGATCGAAATCTGAGGAACAGGACGCAGTTAAAGGCACCTGAACGTCTTATTGAATGCTGTATTGCAGAACAGATAGAACCAGAACACTACTACCAAGCGGTAAAGTCAGAAAAGGCAAATGAATGGCAAACTGCAATGGATGAAGAAATTAAATCGTTATTAGAAAACAATACTTGGTATTTGACAGACCTACCAGAAGGAAGACGAGCTATTACAAATAGATGGGTATATAAATTGAAGTGTCATGCTAATGGTGACATTGATCGGTTCAAAGCTAGGCTTGTTGTTAAAGGATTTTCGCAAAGAAAAGGTGTAGATTATTCAGAGACCTTCAGCCCAGTTGCACGTTTTGAAACTATTCGAGCCTTGATAAGTGTTGCAGCAAATGAAAATTTAGACCTGGTACAGTTTGATGTTAAAACTGCCTTCTTGTATGGGACGTTAGAAGAAGAAATCTACATGAAACAGCCCGAAGGATACGATGACAACTCAGGCCGTGTGTGTCGACTAGTTAAAAGCCTCTATGGATTGAAGCAGTCACCAAGGTGTTGGAACAAGCGATTTAAAGAGTTCCTGGAAAAGTATGGTCTAACAGAGAGCAATGCTGATCCATGTTTGTTTTGCAGTAACGAGAAACAGCAAAAGTTGTTATTAGCATTACATGTTGATGATGGACTTGTTGCCACAACTCCTCAGATCAAGAATCATTTCCTTGAAGAATTGCAGCGTGAGTTCAAGGTAACATACAAAGATGCTGAATATTATCTTGGTGTAGAGATAAAAAGGCTGACAAGTGGGGATATTGCTGTTAGTCAGCAAAATTATGCTATTAAAGTTTTGGAAAGGTTCAACATGAAAGACGCCAACCCAGGTTCTACTCCCATGGAAAAGGATAATCTCTCAGGGGAAGATAATGTAAAGATAGATTCTGACAAAGTCCCTTACAGACAAGCTGTAGGCAGCCTGATGTACATGGCAGTTGCTACCCGTCCAGATATTGCCATATTAAAGTAATCTTCGTAATGTTTATTTCATATTTATTTCTTAATTAAGTTAATTTAATCTCGTTTATCGGTAATCTGACGAATAATTCAAGTGTATGCATGGTATCACAAGAAATATGGTCACAATTTAAAAAAAAAATTCTAGTAGGAAAATAGTAAATGATGGATTGGTTGATGGAAGTATTTCTTTGTAAACTATCCCTTTCCTTATATACATATGTCATAAGATGTCTAAAAGAAAAATGCCCCCAATTGGTCATCATTAATGGTTTTAACTTGCCTAGTTACAAGGAAAATGTCAATATTGAATTTATCAAGAAAACATTGGAATACTAATTTGTTATAATAAAAGTTTAACCCTTACATTTAATTGATATAATTTGTTCTTTTTTTGAGAGAAGGGGAGGTACAAGAAGCAGAGAAGCGAAGGGGAGCACAGCACTCCCTTCCTAAATCTTTGAAAATGTAAGAGTTTTGGTCACTTTTGGCCAATTTTAACCATTTGAAACCCTCTTAACAAAAATCCGATTACTCCGATTTGTGCTCTCTCAAATGGGGGGGGGGGGGGGGATCTGAGGCAGCTGCCCCGCAAGCCTCTGCATTACTCAGACACTGTTTATGTTTTTAAGGAAAGGGCGAAGCTAACGAGAAAGACAGGCTACCGCGGTGCATTCCAGTTATCTTTTTTTACAGACCGCTAGAGTGACGTGATGCTCTTTTCGTACATTTTCATTGGTGCATTCGAGCATCACGTGACTCCGGCGGTCTGTAAAAAAAGATACGCGTAAAACACCGCGGTAACCTTTCTTTTTCGTTAGCCTCGCGAAAGGGCACCTGATTTCACTGTGGGGTAAAATTACTGTGGGATACTTGACTTTCTTTGTCCGTTTTTGACACCTACTATACATAAAAATTCAGGCGACCTGATTAGAGTGCCTCTATTATGAGGGTGGAGACATACGATGCTCAGACTGTGCTTAGACAGACGTGTTTGTCCCCAAACTATGGCAAACCTAGGCATTTTCTATTCCAGAACTTCTCGATACTCGCTTGGAGAGTTCGATTATACGAGTGAGACAAGTTAACAAACATTAGCTTGGTGATAATGGCAGGCGCGCCAAGATGGTTGGCAATTCGGTTTTGTCCAGAATCGTCTCAACCAATCAAATGCTATACCCCGTATATCTCATCTCTCAAATCTAGGCTCCCTAGATATGATTGGTCTACGGTTAACAAGTGTACGGTTATACGATTTGTCTACGTCGTCATGACGATTCTTCCAATAATCGCTAAGGCAAAAATGTAGTAGGTAGTGTTTTGTTTGTACACATGCCCTTTCAATATACGTCGTGTTCACCTCTGTTTACAATACGTCGTATTTGTCACCTTATGACAAAGAGATTAAATATATTTGGGATAAAAAAAGGTCTAAAGGGCGCTATCGACATGGAAAATTCATCCCTTTAACTAATGGTAAAGTGCTACTGAAATTATTATTTATTAAAAACTCTTTAGAAAGTTTTAGATATTTAAATTCCGTTAATTTTTACCTTGTCATCATACCCATAACTCACTATTGTCACATAAAATATGACATTGTGCAAAAAAAAAAAAAATCATTATGAACAATTAAAAAAAAACATGTAATCAGTGATGGGATCCAAATAATTTAAAAACCGGTTCTATGCACTAATTGCTGGGCTCCCAAATGGTCCTCTTTTGGAACACCGGTATTTTCTCATACTTTTTTTATTTTTAGATTTTTCTTGAAAATTTTGCAGAAACCACCTTCGGAGATAAATTTTTGCAGAAATGTTGTAGAAACCTACTATGAAATTTTCTGTTAAAAAATATTGGTATTCAGTTGGCAAACCACTTGGGAGCCCTGAAATTGTTTTTTAAGTATAAACAAAAAAGTAAACTGATACGTAATACAGAGATTACACATTTTCTAACATTCATTTTAAGAACAATGTTAAAAAAATAATTATATATTGGTACTGAAAATAAAAACGCCCCTGAAAACTCTTTTTCATGCTGAAAAGGCGCATTTTATTTAGTTAATTTTCTATAATCACGGCTTACTGGTCGAAATTTTTATCAGAAAATGCATCAAAACAATATAATAAAATAAATTAATTAAATGTAAATAAAAAAACACGCTTTCATTAAAATTCACAAAAACTCAAATTTTATTATAAAGCACAAATGTGTGCGTCGCTCAAGCTTGACGGCATAATGATGCGGGCAACAATGTGGTTAAAATGTATGAATGTTGCAACAATGGAGATATTTTTTCAGTTAATACTAAACAATCGCAACGTTATTTATATCGACGTTGCCACCCTTAGGGATCGAACTTAAAAAATCAATGTCTAATTCGTGTATTGCCCCCAGAAATACATATATATTCTAAATTTCAAAGTTCTATGTCAACAGGAAGGGGTGAAAAATGAGTAATAATATTTGACTGCCAGATAAAAATGGAAATGTAAGTTAAAAGAAAGCATGTAATGAGCAGAACAGAATACAAAAATCAAAGAAATTCAAGCTGAATCATTAAAGTGTCAGCAAGATATTGCATTTAAGCTGCCATAGTTTGAAAAAAACCTTCGAAACTGATTAATTGCTCTGTGCATATTTCACAATAAAGATACTTTATTGAATCAGCAGTGCATTTATCTAGAGAGGAATTTTGAACGTAACTCAAAGTTGAAAGAAATGAGAACATATTTTACGTTGTTATGCTTAGAATACACTATTGGACAGATGAACATTTAAAGAGTAAGGAAGATATCAACATTAAGCAAAATTAGGTAACGACTCTACAAAGGGTTAAAAGAGAGATCGGCGATATACGAATAGGGCGCTGGCTCAAATTGAAATTTTTGTCCAAACTATGGCAAACCACAATATAGAACATGATAATATTTGCTTAATTGAGTGAGACTAGGGTGCCTCTATATGAGAGAGGTAACATACGCACAGGGTGCATGCTCAGACAAAAGGTTTTGTCAAAACTAGGGCAAGCAACAACATGGCGATACTCGCCTGGACCGACATACGGGACATAAAATTTAATTGATCGAAACAATTTTGCACAACCTGAGAACAGTGATGCATCTCATATGATATAAACAGCAACCGACTTTGCTGAAGGGCTTGATAGTTCTAATGAGGCAGTAAGACACAAGCAGGGCTACACTAGATACCGGGCTTGCTCATTCATTATCGTGACGTCAAAAAAGGTGGCTGGCCTCGACGAAAGAAATACAACGATTGGCGCAAAACGATGGGCGCGTCGCTTTGTACCAATCGCTGGTCTCGGTCAGCCACTATTTGTGACGTTTTGAGAGTGAATGAGCAAGCCCGGTAGCTAGTTTTGCCTTGACACAAGTCATCAATTCGTCTCATTCGTCAAATCGAACTCGTCCAGGCCAGTATCGCTAAGTTTTGGAAGGTAGGTTTGCCATAATTTGGACAAACATGATTGCCTAAGCATAGTCTGAGAATACGTCCTGTGCTCATGTCGCCACTCTTATATAGAGGTACCCGAATGAGACTATATCTTCGGTCGACACTTTCAACAATTGTTGTAAAATATTTGTTTTCTCTGGACATCACGAGTTGTGTTGTACCTATTCTGTGCAATAAATAATGTTCGGGAGTGTTTCTTTCTTGTCTCAGTTTGTCCATTTCCAGACTCATTTTCTCGATTTTCATCCTTTAAACGTCATTTGCGACCCCATGCTCCATGGCATTTTTTGTTCGTCTTCATAAGTACTATCATCCCTCTAAGTTTGTTGAAGCATTTCAGATACACCTGTATATATACAGTATGCCCACTAAAGTCCCTTGCCACCCTCTTAACTTCGGAACGGCTGCTGCTATATTCATAAAAGTAGTGTCTAGGTATAGTAAAGTAGCTATGCGCTACACAATGAAACCGCCTACAGCGCCATCTGGCGGAATGCTGCGGAGTTATCATACCTATCTCGAAAACGGAAAGAGAGAAAAGAAGTGATTTACAAAATTGTAGAATATCATCGATTTAGTACGAAAAGATACCTTGTGGACATTAATGCGAAGAATAGAACGGTTAAAACACGCATTTGTTTTTTGGTGATTTCCTACACTGTGACGTGACAAAACGATCTTAGAAAGAAAGAAACAACCAGTTATGAAACAGCAGGTGTGTGCTACCCCTCCACAAACAATGCAGGACATTAAACGACACTATTACGGACGCTTGTGCCAACTTGTCACCATCTATATTCCAATGTGTGCAACATGAAATTCAATCAAGCATCCAAATATGCATTGCAGCTGACGGTGAGAAGTTTGAACATCTAAAATAAAGGTATATTATTATAACTAGGTGGTTTTTTTTCTAAGATCGTTTTGTCACGTCACAGTGTAGGAAATCACGAAAAGAAAAATGCGTGTTTTAACCGTTCTATTCTTCGCATTAATGTCCACAATGGGTTTTATCGTACTAAATCGATGATGCTCTACAACTTTGTAAATCACTTTTTTCTCTATCTCTTTCCGCTTTCGAGATAGGAATGCTAACTCCGCAACATTCCACCAGGTGGCGCCGTAGGCGGTTTCATTGAGTAGCGCATGGCTACTTTACTATACCTAGACACTAATTTTATGAATATAGAAGCAGCCGTTCCGAAGTTAAGAGGGTGGCAAGGGACTTTAGTGGGCATACTGTATATTACCAGAGATCTGTTTAGACAAATTTTGGGTTCATAAAAGGAACCTTCACAAAATTTTTCATTCCAAAACAGAACTTTCACAAAATTCTTTGTCTTAAATATCGACCTTTCACAAAACTTTTCCACCTCCAAACTGAACCTTTCAGAAATGTAATCATTTAAAATTAAAATCTGACCTGCCATAAAACAATTGAACTCATCAAAGAACATATTACTTAGCTTTTTTATGCATAAAGGATAAATACAAATGATAAATATATCACAGATGATCACACATGATCATAGAAATCATGCCCAAATTCAGGACTCCAATTCATATTGCTCCAAAAGAAATTTCTTACAATATATTAATTTGGTACGGCTCAGATTATGAAAAAAATCATTGGTTGGTAGAATTTACGATTGGTCGAAAGCTGATACATGATACTTAGTAGAAAGTCATATACATGAGTTATGACTAGAATTTTCACAAATATTAAAAAAAAAACTTCGCAATTTTAGAAAACAGAACCATGTGAGAAAAATCTGGAAAGACCCTTGATAAGTCTCTTTATTTTTTCTTTATATTTTATACTTTTCAATGTTTAAAATATTTCATCGCTGCAGTTTCAATGTCAATAGCATGTTTTATGATGAACATCTTCAGTATTTTTTTTTTATATTTGAAAATAAATTTATAATTTTCAAAAAACTTCAATTTTTCATAAATTAAATGTTTTGGATTTCAGCATTTTTTTTAAAAACTAATATCTAAAAATCTAACAAAAAACAAATATATATATATATTATATTATATGGTTTAATTAATATTGGCATTCAGTTATTTGAAGCCAAATTTTTGCCTCCATTGCATATATGCTTATGCATTACAATGTGTTACATTATCAAATAGCGTTATCTTATTTTTTAAATTAAAGATCCTGGAAACATTATAGGCAGTTTCATTGTGCAAGAATTTATTTCTGTTCCACTGACAGAACTATTCAAACCATTTATAGAACTACCAGTTATCATAGATGTAACATTATCTTTATTACATTTAATTAATCTATTTTTTATCTTAAATTTAGCATTTAGCAACTGATCATTGTATTTTTCAGTACTAGAAAGATCTTTTTCATATTTTTTAATATCAGTTAATTGTTCTTCAATTTCACGATTCAAAGTTTGAAAGGTAGATTCTTTTGAACTTAATAGTTCTTGAATTCCTAGTAAATCATATACGAGGGCTATCCAGAAAGTAGATTACGTTTTCGTCTGTGTCCGCTAGGGGCGGGGCTAGAGCGGCCAGCTTGGGGTCAGAGCGTTGCGCAGCTCAGTCGGCATCTAGCCGTGCTAGTGAGAGGTTCGTGCTGTGCTCCGTTCAGATACTGTGACGGTTTGAAATGTCTGCATTAATTGAAAATCCCGCGAGCTGCGAGGTGCGTGCAGTAATAAGTTCACAATAACGGAACTTTCTTTGAGTTTTCCACAAATTTCGCGAAGTTTGTTGCACGAAATCATCAGCGAAAAGCTTGGTTACCACAAGTTTTGTGCAAGATGGATTCCAAAAATCTTGACAGAGGACCACAAAAATCAGCGAATGGCTGCAGCGTTGAACTTTTTGGACGCTTACCATAAGGATGGTGACTCTTTACTCGGCCCGGTGAGCGTGGGTGAGGTTCTGGTGTCAGCTGAGAGTTTCACGTGCGCGTTGCGGGTAATTTTCCAGTGCGGGTGAGGAAAAGGCTTCGGGTATCGAAATACTTCAATTTCGGTGCGATTGAATTTTTGTGTCTTTGGGAGTAGTAGTGGAAGGGTGTGGATAAAGTTGGTGAGAGTTAGTCTGGTCTCCAGGTACGTTTTGCATTATGGCGGGGACGAAAGTGAAAATAAAAGAAAGTATAGGTTTCGACAGTGCAGAATTCAAGAAATACAACTGGAACGATGAACGCACAGCAAAAGAACAAATCAAGATAATACCAAACTTAAAAGAATATGTAATAATTACTGATAGTCAAGAGGGTGGAATTCATAAACTTAACCCAATCCAGCTGAAACGGGAAATAAAAAAGAGCTTGCAGAGTTACAAAGAAATCGATACTGTCAGATACACTAGAAATAATAAAATGTTGCTAATTACGAAAGACTACGAATGTGCAAGTGAGGTGGTTAACAAGGAAAAAATATTTGATACGAACGTAACACATAACCTAATGAATGAGAATATCACAACAAGATTTTTAATATTCAGAATCGATACGGACATTACAGTAAAAGAAATTCAGGAGGAGATTGAAGAAGAAAATTCAATGATAGTTCGCAATGTTAGAAGATTCACTACCAGACAGGAAGGACGTGTAATTCCTACGGGTACGGTACTAATAACGATATATGGACACGAACTACCGGAACACGTAAAAATGTTCTATATGAGACAAAAAATCCGACTATTTGTCGACAGACCTCGCCGATGCAATATTTGTCAAAGTTTCAATCACGCATCGAATAAATGTCAAAACGAGAAGAAATGCAAGCGTTGCGGAAATAATCATCCCGAATTAGTATGTAAAGACATGGAAGTACGATGTGCAAACTGTGGGAAAGAGCACGAGGCTGATGACAACGACTGCGAGATAAAAAAAAAAGAGGCTGACATCCAAAAATACAAAAGTGAAAATCACATTACACTGGCTGAAGCACGACGACAATTCAACTTTCAAGCAACAAACAACTACGCGGCAAAAATCAAAACAAATGTCGATAAAGAACGAGCAGAGAGTAATTTTCACAAGTTAGCTATACTGGTGGAAGAAAAGTTCAACAAAATTATGGACATAGTGTTAAATATTTGCGAAGTGATGGTTATGTCGCAGCAAAAGTCGGAAAATGTGGTAGAAAAGGATTCGGAAGCAAAAGACAGTGAAATGACAACAAAAAGTAAAATAGCGAAAAGAGACGTGATATCAGAATTGTATAACCACCTAAGAGACAAGAAAATGAAGCTGATGAATGAAGTCGAGCAGGAAGAAGGACAGTTACAACAATCATTTTCAACTCCAGAACATGAAAGCATGCTTACGGACTCTGACGATGTATAAGGTCTGTTGTTTGTGTTGGTTTTTTACACTGTTTTTAATGGTTTGGTTTTCTTGGTGGACGGGACGACTGTATTTTTTCTGGACGTCTATGAAAACTGTCTTTTGGGGTAAGTGTTGGAAGTTTTATTGGTTTTTCGTTGTTTTGTGTATTTTAAGTGGTTTTTATTGTTGATTGTTGTATGGATATATTATTATATCAATGGAACATTAGAGGCATACGGTCAAACTTGCCCTGGCTGCGGACTAGTACGTTTCGGGATTGCATACTTTGGGCGTTTCAAGAAACGCTTTTGAACAATAATCATAAGCTGTTTTTTAGAAACAGAAATATATTTCGAGCTGACAGACCTGGCAATTTAACGAGGGGGGGAGGTGGTTTACTTTTAGCGGTGTCAAGTAGGATTCCAGTACAAATTATTAATCTTCCCAATACTAGCCGGGATCATGAGGCGCAAGGGATTAAAATATGGTATAAAAATCGCTGGATCGCGATAATCAACATTTATGCACCGAAGGGTTTTGCTGACATTAGGTGGTTGGACAGGATTAAAGATATGATTGGGAATCATTATATTATAGTTGGTGACTTCAATATTAACTTTCTAAATTGGTACAATAACCCCAAGGCTCAGAAATTGATAAACTTGATTAACTGGATTAATCGTACGGACGCCATTTTAATGAATTTGGATCATGTTACAAGGTTTAGAGGTGGGGGTGCAGGGTCATTACTGGATCTGACTATCGTTTCAAGTAGTTTAGCAAGTGGATTTCAAGTGGATGTGGTTTCGGATCCGATGGGGTCGGATCATTATCCTATCGGGATTAAGGAAATTGCTGGTGGCCGCAGTGATGGGAAACTATTTCGGACGCAGGTCAATTGGCAGTGTGTTGGATCAGCGGTTGAGAGGTTGGGGGATGAGGTCTATGCAGAGGGGATGGACAGGTGGTCCAAGGAAATTTCAAAGTTTATGGGTCAGTATAGATCATTCCAGTATGACGTCAAAAACATGGAACCCAGAATCTTCAATCTGCGCAATCTACTGCACATACTCTGACGCGCTTAGAGCAAGTTCATGTTTACCACATTGGCTTCTTTATCTCACTTTATTTGATTGCCAAGTACTTCTTTTCTGTTATATTTTAAAATTTGTTTTGTTTTGATGAAAATCAAGTCGTGTGTTGCGTTTAAAATGTCTAGCATACGGAAAAAATATATCAGGTAAGTGTTTTCTGTCTTTTTTGGTTATGTCAGTGTTACAATTTCTGTAATGTTAGGATCTGATCATGTTATTTCAACTATTTTTGATCGGTGTTATTTTACGAATTTAATATAATAATTAAGTGGGTGGGGATGAAAAGTTCGTATCTTAGGCAAAAAAAAAAAAAAAATTGCTTTGTAAAAATAAGATTTGTCTAATTTTATAGATTTTATACACACAACTGGGAAAGTATGTATTCATGCACTTTTATTTAAAGTCATTGTAACTGAGCAGCTATATCTCTTAACAATCCCTTTTTTAACAACTAGTACCATCTGTACCCTTTATTATCATTATTATTTTTGTCGGTACTTTTCGGTTAGGCGGGCGCCAGTGATATATATACATGTATATATACACACATATATAATATATACACATATATCTACATATACATATATGTACATGCATATATATACACATATATGTATGAATATATAGATATAATGTATAAACATATATATTTATATATGTACATATATCACTGGCGCCCGGCTAACCGAAAAGTACCTTTTTGTCTTGCAATTAAATGTTATTGTATAAGTTATACGCGTTCTATTCAAAATCGATGTTTTTTTATTTATTAATCTTTGTCCACGCAGTCCTGCAGTTTATATGCTTTTATTAATTTTAATATTTTGTAGGGCAGTACCATAAAGGGAATATTTATTTTCTCAATAATGATTTGCCGAATTTATTGTTTGATTTGCAGTGTTTGCAAGTGTAAGATTCTTATATTATTTTATATTTTAATTTCATTTTAAAGCTTAATGTAACTAAATTGTTGTTCAGATTGAGTGTCTTTAGAGTAACAAGCATGATTTGTTTTTTATAAAATGCATGATTTTTATGAATACATGATCTGAAGTAGGGCCTAACTAACCTTACATAAGGCCTTAGTACAAAGATCCACTATTGGGCCCTTGTAACATGTTTTTAACCACTATTTGTACTCACTTTAAGAAAAATACAAGGCCGCCCTGTTTTCCGTTGTGATAATCAGGCCCTTCTGTAAAGAACTAACACTAATCTCTTATTTTATACCAGAGCCGAAACTAAGAGGGTGTGCCGAGGATGCCAAATATGAACATTTGGTTTGTTGTTTGATACAAAATATATAGATATGAAATTTGAGTAAAAATGTTTTTCAGTTGGAAAATCCAAAAGAAGAATTGAGGTGATTGGGACACTAAACACTATGGGTTGGAAAATTCACAAAATATAATACTTAGTTAAAAATTGTTTGTTTTTGTTCTACTAGGTCACTATTATAATTTTGATAATTTATGTTAGGTTTAGGAAAGAATCTAGACATAACAGTCTATTAATAGGAAGAGATACTTCTGTGAAATTGGCTGTATATAGCACACATATATTTTACGGTATTGAAATGGAATTCATTGTTATACCTACAGAAAATCCTGGTTTTTCAGTTCTTAAGACATTGTGACTCATATGACTTTAAACGCCTGCTTAATTGCAATGTAATACAACTACAGTAAAATCTGTGTGCAACAGAATCTTGTCTTAAATGAAAACTTTACATGGTTTCAACAGAAAGAAAACCAGCAATTTTATTTGCTAATAGGAAAACCTGTATAAACCAGAATTTTTCTAGTTAATTTTGATTCCAGTTTCACAGGTTTTATAAATATTGGACAAAAGTGTGATTGCCCATTTTTAATTTTAAAATAAATCAGTTATTATTAACTTGTAAAATTCTCTTTGTAAATTTACTTTGCAAAAAAGTGAGGGGGGGGGGGGTGTAGATGCCAAAATCCATGTTTGCCCTCTGTGAAAAAAAGCTAGTTTTGGCCTTGTTTTATACATATATGGATATGTTAATACATTTCTGTTGACCTTTAAGTACATAAGATGTCTTTTCTTTTCAGAATCTTAAGATTTTCCTGGAATGAATGGAACACGATAACTCAAGATGAAGACACACAGGCTGTAGAAGTGTTACCAAGTGCATATGTGTGTTTTTCACTTCATATTCCTTGGTAACATTGCTCCAGCTAAATTTCATTTAAATAGGGCTCTCAAAATCAAAGCTTTTTGATGCAGGAGACAAAATTGTGAATGAAGGTGGAAAAGATTGAGTATACATTTGAAGGAAAACCACACTATTCAATTGAGGTATGTTAAGAATTTATGCTGTCTTCAGTACTCTAATTATGGTTCTATGTAATGATTCTGTTCAACGTATATTATTAGATTTTTAAGGTTAGCTTTTTACACAAGTTTTTAACAATATTTATAAATGTGTCATATACATTTTTCACAGAAATCCTCGTGCATTTTTTTGCATTTAATTATAAATAGTAAGAAGTTTGTCTCAAATATTTTCTTGTGCCTGTGTTTGTTTTTCCAAAATTGTTTTTTAAACCAGACCCATCGGTTGGATGGGGTTCGAGTGAAATTGGATTACCTGACCAGTGTAGAACTCTACTTCTATCAAAATATTTTTTCCAAATGACAATTAGATTTTGACCTCGATATGGGGGATGGGGGGGTATAGGGCTGGACCTCCTCACTAGTCTCAAGTACCACTTGTGTTTCTTAGGGCTTGAAAATCTTTCCATGTTAAGGAGATTTTCGTCTTACACAAAGTCCAACTTAGACAGATATTACTGAAATTTCAACTATTATTTATAATAATTACTGTAAAACCCAAATGTAATTCCCCCCCTCCCCCGTTTTCAAAAGCAAAACCAGTTAAATTTAGGGGCTGACAGTGAGGGCTTATGATCGAGTTTTTTTTTTTAATTTGTTAAAACACTGTTTTATCATTAATTTAGAAGTAAAAAGGTAAATACAGGGGAGAAAAGCTTCTTCCGCATTTTAGTAAATTTCTGCTTTAATAAAATAAAATTCATCTAAATCCTTCTTTCTTCCCGAGCCCACAAAATTTAAAATCCTAAAAAAAAAAAAAAAAAAAAAATTTTCAAATTTTCTGCATTATTGTAACAAAACATAATCAATCATCTAAGTCCACCCCCCCCCCCCCCCCCAATCCCTGAAATTCTCACTTCTGCTTCTGATACCCAGAGAAGTATAATTAAGTTGAATTCTGGGAGTGGGAAGAGTGAGAGAGATTTTTCTCTTTTTTGCTGTTGGCTGTTTTGTTTTTATTAGTGGTGTATAGAGTAGTACTTTAACCAAATATTGAGTACTCAGCCAAGTAACTAACGAGTAGTTGTGTATATGAAAGAATCACTGATGTGCACATGAAGTGAGCTTAAGGATATGAAGGAGGGAGATTTAACTTGATATATTACAATGTAATTTATGTGTTTGGATTGCCCCCCCCCCCCAAAAAAAAAAAAAGTTTCTAAATTTTATCTTAAGGCGAAACTTAATTGCCAGCTTACAAATTATTTATTCCCAGTTCCTTTTCCTAAAAATTAATTTATCATTTTATTTTGCTCGTTATTACACTCTGACTGCATTTTCATCTATTTAAAAAAAGAAAAGAAAAGAAGTCTTGTGCCTGGAAACAATGAGAAATCTTTGTTCACAGATGTAGTACATCTATATTTCGACGGTTAGTGTATATGCTGTCAATTCTCACGGCATATAAAAATTATTTCTTTTGTTTCTTATTCACACAGCCTTTTACTTGCCATATTATGGTACATCAGCACCCATTAGTCATATTTTTAGCTCTCATCTTCCACTTTTTACATAGTAATATTTTAGGGTGGTTTCTTGCAAAAATTCACAAGGCTCCATTATGCGGTTTTAATCAGGCCGGCGTTAAAATTCATAATTGCTCTTTGGCTTAATCTCATTCACTTTAACAAATAAAACCACATGTGTCTGTCTGTTCAGACTCCTGTATCGCCAGAATATATATTTTTGGCTAATTAAATTTCTATTGTTTTGCCAATGCCTTATACAATCTGTGGAAGTTATGACAGTTTTCTAGAGATACTCAGCTTTTGCTCTGCATAGTATCAACATGTAATTGCATTTACCTCCTCTCCGGCATCGATTACAGGCGTTGTATTGTGTACCTTGTAAAGAACCTGGATTATCAATAAACAGAGCTTGTAATTACATTTGAAGTCTTCTTATATTCTCGGTGAAACTGCTAGTGCCATTCAAAGAAATGACAGCATTGGTGATTGGATGGGAAATAGTTACTTTTGGTTAACCAATAGCATCATCCCCCCCCCCTCCAACCTTACAGTTGGATAGACAACAGGTTCCAACAACCTATTATTTTTATAACATGTAACTAATCTCTTTGTATGCTGCCAATGGACATTTTAATTAAACGTCTTTTAAACAGAATGTTTGAAACAATTTTGACACTGTTTTCTGTTGAGATGAATCCACATCATTAAAATAAATTTGCATGGTTAAACTCAATTTTTGCTTGTAACTTATAAAAACTTAGCTAGTTATGATACTTTGAATTTCATGCATTGTCAGATTTTCTAGTACAAAAAAAGACACTTTTCCATTTTTAGTGATTCAAGTAGAGGTCTGCACGGGCCGAAATTTCCAGGCCCGGGCCCGGCCCGACCCATACAAAAAATAATTTGGCCCGGCCCGATACAAAAATTAAAAGTTCGGCCCGAGCTCGGCCCGGCCCGAACAAAAAAAATATTGGCCTGGCCCGACCCGATTTAAAAGTTAAAAGTTCGGCCCGAGCCCGGCCCGGGCCGGAAAAAAGTTAAAATCTCGGCCCGAGTGAATTTCTACAAAACATAATTTTTACATCGATTTGGTTAAAAATTTGCCCCATAGGAGGAGATCTAACCAAAAATTCCTATCTCAGCCTTTTTTTTTTTCATGTGTATAATCTTCATTTTTATAGAGGTGCCGCAAGCTGGAATATTTATTTTTTTAATAAATCTCTATTTGTTGTATGTATGTGTTTAAGTTATCATCGATATTGTTAATCCATATTCCATTTATTGAAGTGTTAAAAATCAGAAAAATGCTATACGGTAAAATCTAAGATGGAATTGCATAGGGAAGAAAAAAAAATGAGTTATAGACAATTTGCCTTTTTAGCAGGTGTAAATGTATTATATATTCTTTTCTTACATATTAGTATATTCATTTTTAATGGATCAACACATTTTTCAATTTAAGACAGGATTCCATCATAAGCAGGTTCTTTTTCACACGTTTTACTATATTTTAATAAGTGTATAAATCTACTATTCTTTAAAAAGAATAAATTTTAATGTTTAATTATAAAATAATGGCGATTTAAAAATGTATGCATGTTTTGAAAAGATTTTTATGCCAGATCTTATTTTACTGACCTTCGAACGGACCAGGTACGCCGAGACAATGATTTTCATACGAGTCAAAACCAGGACTAAAAATTTTAAGGCATGAAGACTAGGAAGAATGAAACCAGTCCCGGCTCTGTACGGAAAAAATAATTTAAGGCACGGCCTTATTCTTCAGGAAAAAAGTAGGGCCCGGCCCAGCCCGTAAAGAGTAATCACTTGGCCCGGGCCTTCAGAAAAAAATATGGCCCGGCCCGAGTGCCGTGAAGAAAAATAGGCCGAGTACGGGCTTCGGGCCTTGGCCCGGCCCGTGCAGATCTCTAGATTCAAGCACTGAAAATTCATGAAGTTCTAAGTATAACTCAGTAAGTTTTAGTCATTGAAGAATAAATTTTTACTGTTATACTTGTTAGAACACTTAAAAATTTTCTAAATAAAACTTATTGGACCCAGGCATTCTATACAATTTTTAATTCCTTAACTATTTAAAAAGTAATAATTTTTACGTAATCGATTTTTATGTGATGCAAAACAAAGTTTGAGACATTTTTGCAATTGGAACTATATTTCTAAAACTAATGGTTTAGAAATTAGCTAATTAGTAAACGATAAGAAGAGATACCCTGTATAAGAAAAAAAAACACATTTTGCAAATCTCACAAATATTATTTACAGTGACCTCTCACTTATATGACTCTCGGTTATACCCCGAATTCTCTCGGTCCCATCCATGCTTTATAGGAAATAATGCTAAACTTCTCTCACTTATATGACGCTTTAAACATTTCAAGCGAGTTTACATTTCCCATTCAAGAATTCATTTTTATAATCAAAGTACAAATCATTAACGCTTCTTATCTTTATCCTTTTGACTATTGTTAAAGTGTTTATAAATAATGAATAACATTTCTTATCTACCTTGGTGTGTTATTAACGATGAAATCTATGGTGGGAAGGTGGTTGTATGGAATTTTCTTGTGCCTGCTATTTAAGAAAACCGATTAACAAAAGCCAAATGACCACCTGCAGATCATGTCTCTGTATAGTACTGAGTGAGTAATCAGGGTTAGTGCAAAATGCACTTTCCTGGATCAGTGTCCATCACATCCAGATATAAAAGATGTACCATTTCTGCAACAAATTAAAGTTATATTTTTACCAGCAGATTCTACAAACAGATTAAAGCTATTAGATTTAGGGATTATAAAGAATTTCAAGTAAACTACAGAAGGAGTTTGATTTGGAAAACAAAAAGGAAGCTAAAGCAATTTCCATTTTAGATGCCACGCATCTTACAGCATCTGCATGGAAAATGTGACATCGGAGACAGTTAAGAATTGTTTTAGGAAATGTGGTTTTTCACAAGACCAAACTGCTAGGTCAACAGATAAACCCGATTTTAAGAGCTTATGGGAATTCTTTAATGAGAAATCTTTGAAGATATCAGTAATGAAGACGTGAGAGCAGAGGGTGACAAAGATGGAAACAATGTTTCTGCTGTTGTAATTTTTTCAGAAGCAAGTGCCGCTATAAATACATTAAAGAATTATGTCCACCAAAATGAATATTCCTAAAATAGCTTAAAAACTTTAATAGACTTAGAAAAAAAACATTTTCTCTTTTAGTCGACGACAGAGGCAAACTAATATCACTTCATTTTTTGAGAAAATCTGATCTGTTAATCTTCAAAATCAACATAGTGGTGAGTGAATTATTTTGTGAACTTTTTAAACTATGTTTTATTTTTTATTATTATTTTTCTAAATTTTGTTAAAATCTGTTCTTAGTACTCAAAACTTATCATTTTTAATATAGGTAAAATAATTAATACATGTAAAGTTTGAAACTTGTATAATGAGATGATCTCTCAGTTATACGACTTTTTCTACAGTCCCCTGAAAGTATTATGAAAAGTGGTCGACGGGATAATAGAGAAGTACCCAGATTTTTAATGTTTCTTGCAACCTTCAATTTAATCTTGAAGATAACAAGCAGTTTAGTTGAAATATTTATTTGTTTAGTAAGGGAGAGGTCACTGTATATAGTTATAATCGAATGCAATTCATCTTAACAAATTTTCAATATGATTTTTAAATTAATTACAATTTTATTAAAATTAAGTTACTACACAACTTATACAATGGTATTTTCTTTCTTTCATTTTTTGCCCCAGGTGCCAGTATAGAAGGGGAGCACGAAAAGATTTAATTCATCTTTCGGTAGAAAAAAGAAATAATGAAATTAGGGCAAAAAGTCATGCAATCGGACATCCCAAAGTAAAATAGTACCAGTTAATTTTATATACCTTGCTTTGAACATGGCTGGTTTTACATTAGGTGACCTGGGATATTTGAATAATGAATTGAATACATCAAAGATACTTGCAAGGTCAATACACTGTCCCAATTAGACCCGAATTGATTCACCATTTCTGATGTTATCATGATGATAAGTTTTGCATGTTTTTTACTTTTGTGTGTCCCTGTAAATGAACTATGAGAGCTACACAGTTTATTAACAAACTCATCTAATGGCAAATCAATTTACTTTTCCAATTTGATTTGAAATTTAAAAAACAAAAATATTAAGATAATGTACTTTCTACCAATTATTTCATATTTAAAATAAAAATAAAAGCAATGGATCGAAAATTCTGTGTATAAATTTATTTTGGAAAGGGGGGGGAGAGCTAATGAATGTCTATTCTGGGGCCCTTCTTTTCATACATGGTGAAAAGTTACTATGCAAAATATTATCTCGAATATTGATTTCATCCTTCTCAAAGTAGATGAAAAGCTCTTTTCGTACACAACTTTTATGATTGTATACATTTGATAGGTCATTTTAATAAGAAAATTTCTAGTATTTTTCAATATTAAGACTCTTTTATTGCATTTGTGATGAATATTATAGTATATTTGGTTAATATTTTGCTTAAAAAATAAAGTATTTATTACTTTCCAGCTTTTGCTGATATTTTGCAAGCAATTATCTGAATTTTGAGAATATTTTTTTTAATTTAATTATTAAATAAACTACATACATTGTAAAAACTGCTTGTACTTTTTTAAAGACAGGTGAATGTGATTTTAAAGGTAGATTAATATGAACCATGGATTGCTAGAATTAAAAGATCATATATTTATCAAATAAAAATTGTGTATGTTTATAAAGACACATGTTTGAAGATAAAAGTTTTGGTATCCATTTAGAGTAGATAAATATTAATTGAAGGAATTAAATAACATATCTTAATGAATTATTTTTAGTTGTGAAAAGATTATATGAATGTCATGATTACTTGAGTATTACAATTTACTTAACAGCTTTATAATATGTTATGTTAGTAGTGTACAGATTTTGGTACTTCTCTATTATCCCATCGACCACTTTACATAACAAGAAACTATCGTCAAACTGTAATGCCAAATAAACTTTAGAGTGTTGCCGTTGGAATATCAAAATAAATAAATAAATAAAATATAGGAATTTAAGGACACAATTGTTATTTTAATGAATGAAATAACTCATAAATCAGTAAAACTGAAAAATACACACACATGTCGAATTAAAAACCACTTGATGACATAACAAACACGTATAATGCTTCTGACATCAAGTAAATGGGACTGCGTTTTTGGCGTTTAATCTTGCAGTTTGGCGATAGTTTTTTATTATGAAAAGTGGTCGACGGGATAATAGAGAAGTACCCAGATTTTTAATGTTTCTTGCAACCTTCAATTTAATCTTGGAGATAACAAGCAGTTTAGTTGAAATATTTATTTGTTTAATATTTGTGTTTTATATTAATGTTTAATATTTGTTAAGATATTTTAAAAATAATTAGAAGTATCTAGGATATTCTGATAGCATTGGTATCATTTGTGCAAAATCCAGGGGCAATAAACGAATGATGATTATTATAATAAATAATTTCAAAAAAATTACATTCAAATATAACTGCTCTCTTTCTAAGTGTTTAACTATTTTAAGTCATATGGGTTGAATAAATTTTAACATATATATATATATATAGTTACTTTCATGTGTTTTCGAAAAATGTTGAAGAATAAAATATTTTTGTTTAATTTTATTTTATTTGTGTATTATTATTCCAATTGTTTATTCATTAATTACATTTTTTTAACTTGAATACACAGAAACTCCGTCAAGATGAAGATTTGAAATTTAATTTTAATTACTGATTAATAATGCATTAATTTTAATTTAATAGCTAAGGTATATAAACAAACCTGCCACTGGCAGATTTTATTATTTTTTCTACTATTGGTGTACCGAGTAGTTGTGTTTAAGAAAGAATCACTGATGCGAACATGAAGTGTGCTTAGTGGTAACACTTCTATGTGTGTGTGTGTTTATATAGATACCTATTTATAAACATGCATCTTGTGCATATAATATAATCATATTTTTTAAAATTAACTTCAATTTTTTTAAATTAACTTCATTTTTTGAAATTTTATTTTATTTATTGTGGACCTTTTAATGACAATTTTTGAATATTCAAAAATTTTAAAACAGTAGCATTATTTAAAAAATATATATAAAAAAAGAATTGATACATAAATAGTTCAATTAACCAATATGAAATTAAAATTGATTATTTAACACATCTTTACCCATTTGTCATTTTGATACCTGAAATCTGTCTATCAAAAATGGTTATTGCTTGCTGTAACAATTCCTTGAATAATGCAAAATGTTTCATAGTTTTTAAAAGTATCTTATTTTCTTTTGATTAAAAAAATTGGGTACTATCGTGTAATAGCGGCCCTTGAGGATGAATCGTCAAGCGACAAAGATTTATCGCCAAATTATAAAGCATGTATGACATAATTATTACGTTAAATCATTACTTTTGTGATGTATATGGCCGAGTTATTAGTCATATATAACACATATATGATGTATACATATAACATGTGCATAAGTCATATAGGATGTATATATATGACATATAAGACATAAATAATATGTATGTAATGACGTATATGGCTGTTTGGAATAATATGTGTATATATGATGCATATATAAGCTTTTCGATGATCTTGGCGAAATCAGAGCTGAAACCTTGACATAATTGTAATTGTGGAGGCCGCTATAACACGAAAGCACCAAAAAGGGGGCTTTACAGTTTCTTTTCTTTTTGTGTGTGTGTAATGTGCTAAAATGCTATTTTATCAGTGCTCGCAGTGAACACATTTTTTCTGGAGCAGGCCAAATTTACAACCAATAAAAAAAATGCCCTATCTCCAGAAAATGTAGAATGATTAGTATTTTTGTACCATAATTTGCCATACAGCAAATTTAATAATAATTTTTTTTTTAAATTGCATTTATTGTATTTTCTGTTTCTACGTACTGCTTCTTTATCCAAAATCAGTCTTTTCCTACAGTTTTAGAAATGTCTTTTTTTTTAATATAAATATAAAATTAAACTTCAATTTACATTAATTTTGCATGGGGTTTTTTTCTTACCTTTTTCTATGTTTTATAGATAAATTTTTATGTACCGAGTAAATAGTTTTTATGAATTATGGCATATATTATACATTTATATTCAAATAACTTTTTATAGATCACTTATAAATTAATTTGTCTTTAAATATGCTTAAAACATGAAATTCTTGCAACTACTCGGTATTGGCCGAGTACTCAGCCAATTTGCCATATTAGGCCCTATTTTCTACCACTATTTCTAAATCAATCTACTCTAAAAATTTGTAAGAATCTGCGATGAAGGTCATTGTTTTGAAATAGTGGTGGAACCAATGTTCATGAAATGTATTAAAAAGCTGCTTCTGATTTATATTAGGTAAATTACTTCTGTATGTATGTAATAACAGATAAGACTTCTGTATAAGTAAATAAATCGTATAAATATTGAAAAAATTGGTTGTGTGTGCCTTTATAACAAAGTATAAAAAATTCTTTATTTCAGATATGTAATTTCCTACTCCTAATAAATCAGACTGCTTTTGTTAATAAATATTTTTGTATTTCTAGTAATCTGCTCAATAGCGCGAAACTTTCTGACACATTTTTAAATGCAAAGACATAAAATTGGCAGGCCTGACCATGGAAGCAATCTGGAATCAAAATGAATTTTCCATTTTTTGATAAATAAATTACTTATCGAGTTACAAGCTATTCGTTTCATGTGACGGCATGTTTTATACTTTCTCTGGCTGTCACGTACAGAAATCCAGTTCAAAATGGTAACTTTGACTGTATTTTCTGAAAGATCTTTTGCGTTTACCAAAAAAAGGAAAATGTGTTTCAGTTACATAAGTTTCTGAATAACAATAACTGCCAATTTACGATCAAAAATGAATTAAAAAATATGTCGTAAAGTAGACAGTTTGAATTTGAGAATAAACAACCTTAATATAAAAAAAAAAGAAAAAAAAAGAGAGAGAGATAATAATAACAAATGTTGAAATAAGATTTAACTGTTGAAATTTATTTTAAATATTGCATTTTGCATATGAAAGGTAATATAAATGTTAAAATACCAATGAAGGTGATGCAGTTTTTTTTTCTTGGGGGCTCATTTTGTGAAAAGGAAAAGTAAAGGTTATTTTTGTGAAATTTATTATATTTTTCTGAAAAATAAAATTTTGTAACAAAAGTTGAAATCCAGTTAATCAAATTCGAAACAAACATTTATAAACAAAAACTTTTAAAATCCTTTTGCTGAAGTTTTCCTCTCTGGTGAACTTGTTTATTTACAAATTACGCATTTTAAAAATCACAAAATAATAAATAAATAATAAATAGTAAGTTTTTATGGAATAGAATTTTGTGAAGGGATACATTTTATTAAATTGATTTTTGTGAGATTTGTGTGATTATCTCTGTATAAACAGCTCTGACAATTGATATAAGTTTAATTTCTTGCAGGTTTTGTTAAAGTCATTCTGTCTATTTTGTTTACAGTTGAAAATTTGCCTTTTCATTAGAGTAATGTATACATAAATTAGAAATAAATTGTATTAATGACTCTTTTGACTTTTAGAACTTTCAATCCCTTTTTTAATAAAATGCAAGAAATAAATAAGCATTAATTGTTTACATATAAATATTAAGGTGCGAGGGGAATATTGAAATGGTGATCAAAAGCTTTCTACAAGTTTAACATTCAAGCATTTTATTTCTTACAGATATATTAATGCCCTTTATTCTTTGGTTTTTCATAAAAATTTTAAATTAACATGATAATTTAAATTTTTGTCCCAATGTTAGACAAAAAAAAAAAATATATCTACTTATTTTGTTTGACTTACAAAAATAAGTAATAGAAATGAAAAAAAATTCTTTATTATCTGTTTTTAAATTGCAAATTTAAGAAATGAAATTTAAAAAGAAAGCCAGTTCATGTTATTCATTTTTACAAAGAATAGTTTTGAAAAACTTGTTTTTTAGAGGGAAGGGGTATTCAATAATGACAATGACAATAATGCTTAAAAAAAAAAAAACTCCGCCAAAACTTAGCTGAGTACTCAGTACAGCTCTAGTTTGTTGGCATACATTGATTTATGAATGTTGCTAATGAATTTAAAGTATCCTGAATTTGTTAAACTATATCATATGTTTTAAGCACAGATTTAATAATTTGATAAATTCTAATTAGGAAAAATGAAGAATTAATAAGAAATTTAAATATTAACAGTGAATAAAACAATTTCTGTACAAAAGCAAAATTTACAAATAATAATCTTTATAAAGACTCCTTCACACTTTTATTAACTACTACTCAAATGTGTTTGAATCTTCTTAAAATGCGTTTATATTAAATACGATTTTGTGAATTATATGAAAGTTTCTGTTCACAACATAGAAATTAATCGTAAATACAAATTTTCATTTGCTTTATAAAAATTCATGAGTGAAAAATCATTTATATATATACATATATATATATATGATCATAGCTGCACAAAAAACCTTTTTATTCATTAGTAACTATTTCGGTGATAACTTCTAATGTAAATTAAGATAATATTCTTAAATATATTATCTTATATAATGTTCCTTAAAAGTTGTACAACTGGTGTTATTATTTTTATCATGTTTCATATGTCTATCTCAACAAAAATAAACATTTCAAACTTCCGTTATACGAGGTTACCAGAAGAACGCCAATAAAAACACCAAATCGCCAGCTCCATTACCGGAGATGACGTCAAAAACATGGAAAAAACATGGACTCACGTGACTCGTTGCCATCTAATGGAATGCCCTCAGATCATTCCAGTATGACGTCAAAAACATGGAACCCAGAATCTTCAATCTGCGCAATCTACTGCACATACTCTGACGCGCTTAGAGCAAGTTCATGTTTACCACATTGGCTTCTTTATCTCACTTTATTTGATTGCCAAGTACTTCTTTTCTGTTATATTTTAAAATTTGTTTTGTTTTGATGAAAATCAAGTCGTGTGTTGCGTTTAAAATGTCTAGCATACGGAAAAAATATATCAGGTAAGTGTTTTCTGTCTTTTTTGGTTATGTCAGTGTTACAATTTCTGTAATGTTAGGATCTGATCATGTTATTTCAACTATTTTTGATCGGTGTTATTTTACGAATTTAATATAATAATTAAGTGGGTGGGGATGAAAAGTTCGTATCTTAGGCAAAAAAAAAAAAAAAATTGCTTTGTAAAAATAAGATTTGTCTAATTTTATAGATTTTATACACACAACTGGGAAAGTATGTATTCATGCACTTTTATTTAAAGTCATTGTAACTGAGCAGCTATATCTCTTAACAATCCCTTTTTTAACAACTAGTACAATCTGTACCCTTTATTATCATTATTATTTTTGTCAGTACTTTTCGGTTAGGCGGGCGCCAGTGATATATATACATGTATATATACACACATATATAATATATACACATATATCTACATATACATATATGTACATGCATATATATACACATATATGTATGAATATATAGATATAATGTATAAACATATATATTTATATATGTACATATATCACTGGCGCCCGGCTAACCGAAAAGTACCTTTTTGTCTTGCAATTAAATGTTATTGTATAAGTTATACGCGTTCTATTCAAAATCGATGTTTTTTTATTTATTAATCTTTGTCCACGCAGTCCTGCAGTTTATATGCTTTTATTAATTTTAATATTTTGTAGGGCAGTACCATAAAGGGAATATTTATTTTCTCAATAATGATTTGCCGAATTTATTGTTTGATTTGCAGTGTTTGCAAGTGTAAGATTCTTATATTATTTTATATTTTAATTTCATTTTAAAGCTTAATGTAACTAAATTGTTGTTCAGATTGAGTGTCTTTAGAGTAACAAGCATGATTTGTTTTTTATAAAATGCATGATTTTTATGAATACATGATCTGAAGTAGGGCCTAACTAACCTTACATAAGGCCTTAGTACAAAGATCCACTATTGGGCCCTTGTAACATGTTTTTAACCACTATTTGTACTCACTTTAAGAAAAATACAAGGCCGCCCTGTTTTCCGTTGTGATAATCAGGCCCTTCTGTAAAGAACTAACACTAATCTCTTATTTTATACCAGAGCCGAAACTAAGAGGGTGTGCCGAGGATGCCAAATATGAACATTTGGTTTGTTGTTTGATACAAAATATATAGATATGAAATTTGAGTAAAAATGTTTTTCAGTTGGAAAATCCAAAAGAAGAATTGAGGTGATTGGGACACTAAACACTATGGGTTGGAAAATTCACAAAATATAATACTTAGTTAAAAATTGTTTGTTTTTGTTCTACTAGGTCACTATTATAATTTTGATAATTTATGTTAGGTTTAGGAAAGAATCTAGACATAACAGTCTATTAATAGGAAGAGATACTTCTGTGAAATTGGCTGTATATAGCACACATATATTTTACGGTATTGAAATGGAATTCATTGTTATACCTACAGAAAATCCTGGTTTTTCAGTTCTTAAGACATTGTGACTCATATGACTTTAAACGCCTGCTTAATTGCAATGTAATACAACTACAGTAAAATCTGTGTGCAACAGAATCTTGTCTTAAATGAAAACTTTACATGGTTTCAACAGAAAGAAAACCAGCAATTTTATTTGCTAATAGGAAAACCTGTATAAACCAGAATTTTTCTAGTTAATTTTGATTCCAGTTTCACAGGTTTTATAAATATTGGACAAAAGTGTGATTGCCCATTTTTAATTTTAAAATAAATCAGTTATTATTAACTTGTAAAATTCTCTTTGTAAATTTACTTTGCAAAAAAGTGAGGGGGGGGGGGGGTGTAGATGCCAAAATCCATGTTTGCCCTCTGTGAAAAAAAGCTAGTTTTGGCCTTGTTTTATACATATATGGATATGTTAATACATTTCTGTTGACCTTTAAGTACATAAGATGTCTTTTCTTTTCAGAATCTTAAGATTTTCCTGGAATGAATGGAACACGATAACTCAAGATGAAGACACACAGGCTGTAGAAGTGTTACCAAGTGCATATGTGTGTTTTTCACTTCATATTCCTTGGTAACATTGCTCCAGCTAAATTTCATTTAAATAGGGCTCTCAAAATCAAAGCTTTTTGATGCAGGAGACAAAATTGTGAATGAAGGTGGAAAAGATTGAGTATACATTTGAAGGAAAACCACACTATTCAATTGAGGTATGTTAAGAATTTATGCTGTCTTCAGTACTCTAATTATGGTTCTATGTAATGATTCTGTTCAACGTATATTATTAGATTTTTAAGGTTAGCTTTTTACACAAGTTTTTAACAATATTTATAAATGTGTCATATACATTTTTCACAGAAATCCTCGTGCATTTTTTTGCATTTAATTATAAATAGTAAGAAGTTTGTCTCAAATATTTTCTTGTGCCTGTGTTTGTTTTTCCAAAATTGTTTTTTAAACCAGACCCATCGGTTGGATGGGGTTCGAGTGAAATTGGATTACCTGACCAGTGTAGAACTCTACTTCTATCAAAATATTTTTTCCAAATGACAATTAGATTTTGACCTCGATATGGGGGATGGGGGGGTATAGGGCTGGACCTCCTCACTAGTCTCAAGTACCACTTGTGTTTCTTAGGGCTTGAAAATCTTTCCATGTTAAGGAGATTTTCGTCTTACACAAAGTCCAACTTAGACAGATATTACTGAAATTTCAACTATTATTTATAATAATTACTGTAAAACCCAAATGTAATTCCCCCCCTCCCCCGTTTTCAAAAGCAAAACCAGTTAAATTTAGGGGCTGACAGTGAGGGCTTATGATCGAGTTTTTTTTTTTAATTTGTTAAAACACTGTTTTATCATTAATTTAGAAGTAAAAAGGTAAATACAGGGGAGAAAAGCTTCTTCCGCATTTTAGTAAATTTCTGCTTTAATAAAATAAAATTCATCTAAATCCTTCTTTCTTCCCGAGCCCACAAAATTTAAAATCCTAAAAAAAAAAAAAAAAAAAAAAATTTCAAATTTTCTGCATTATTGTAACAAAACATAATCAATCATCTAAGTCCACCCCCCCCCCCCCCCCCAATCCCTGAAATTCTCACTTCTGCTTCTGATACCCAGAGAAGTATAATTAAGTTGAATTCTGGGAGTGGGAAGAGTGAGAGAGATTTTTCTCTTTTTTGCTGTTGGCTGTTTTGTTTTTATTAGTGGTGTATAGAGTAGTACTTTAACCAAATATTGAGTACTCAGCCAAGTAACTAACGAGTAGTTGTGTATATGAAAGAATCACTGATGTGCACATGAAGTGAGCTTAAGGATATGAAGGAGGGAGATTTAACTTGATATATTACAATGTAATTTATGTGTTTGGATTGCCCCCCCCCCCCCCAAAAAAAAAAAGTTTCTAAATTTTATCTTAAGGCGAAACTTAATTGCCAGCTTACAAATTATTTATTCCCAGTTCCTTTTCCTAAAAATTAATTTATCATTTTATTTTGCTCGTTATTACACTCTGACTGCATTTTCATCTATTTAAAAAAAGAAAAGAAAAGAAGTCTTGTGCCTGGAAACAATGAGAAATCTTTGTTCACAGATGTAGTACATCTATATTTCGACGGTTAGTGTATATGCTGTCAATTCTCACGGCATATAAAAATTATTTCTTTTGTTTCTTATTCACACAGCCTTTTACTTGCCATATTATGGTACATCAGCACCCATTAGTCATATTTTTAGCTCTCATCTTCCACTTTTTACATAGTAATATTTTAGGGTGGTTTCTTGCAAAAATTCACAAGGCTCCATTATGCGGTTTTAATCAGGCCGGCGTTAAAATTCATAATTGCTCTTTGGCTTAATCTCATTCACTTTAACAAATAAAACCACATGTGTCTGTCTGTTCAGACTCCTGTATCGCCAGAATATATATTTTTGGCTAATTAAATTTCTATTGTTTTGCCAATGCCTTATACAATCTGTGGAAGTTATGACAGTTTTCTAGAGATACTCAGCTTTTGCTCTGCATAGTATCAACATGTAATTGCATTTACCTCCTCTCCGGCATCGATTACAGGCGTTGTATTGTGTACCTTGTAAAGAACCTGGATTATCAATAAACAGAGCTTGTAATTACATTTGAAGTCTTCTTATATTCTCGGTGAAACTGCTAGTGCCATTCAAAGAAATGACAGCATTGGTGATTGGATGGGAAATAGTTACTTTTGGTTAACCAATAGCATCATCCCCCCCCCCCTCCAACCTTACAGTTGGATAGACAACAGGTTCCAACAACCTATTATTTTTATAACATGTAACTAATCTCTTTGTATGCTGCCAATGGACATTTTAATTAAACGTCTTTTAAACAGAATGTTTGAAACAATTTTGACACTGTTTTCTGTTGAGATGAATCCACATCATTAAAATAAATTTGCATGGTTAAACTCAATTTTTGCTTGTAACTTATAAAAACTTAGCTAGTTATGATACTTTGAATTTCATGCATTGTCAGATTTTCTAGTACAAAAAAAGACACTTTTCCATTTTTAGTGATTCAAGTAGAAGTCTGCACGGGCCGAAATTTCCAGGCCCGGGCCCGGCCCGACCCATACAAAAAATAATTTGGCCCGGCCCGATACAAAAATTAAAAGTTCGGCCCGAGCTCGGCCCGGCCCGAACAAAAAAAATATTGGCCTGGCCCGACCCGATTTAAAAGTTAAAAGTTCGGCCCGAGCCCGGCCCGGGCCGGAAAAAAGTTAAAATCTCGGCCCGAGTGAATTTCTACAAAACATAATTTTTACATCGATTTGGTTAAAAATTTGCCCCATAGGAGGAGATCTAACCAAAAATTCCTATCTCAGCCTTTTTTTTTTTCATGTGTATAATCTTCATTTTTATAGAGGTGCCGCAAGCTGGAATATTTATTTTTTTAATAAATCTCTATTTGTTGTATGTATGTGTTTAAGTTATCATCGATATTGTTAATCCATATTCCATTTATTGAAGTGTTAAAAATCAGAAAAATGCTATACGGTAAAATCTAAGATGGAATTGCATAGGGAAGAAAAAAAAATGAGTTATAGACAATTTGCCTTTTTAGCAGGTGTAAATGTATTATATATTCTTTTCTTACATATTAGTATATTCATTTTTAATGGATCAACACATTTTTCAATTTAAGACAGGATTCCATCATAAGCAGGTTCTTTTTCACACGTTTTACTATATTTTAATAAGTGTATAAATCTACTATTCTTTAAAAAGAATAAATTTTAATGTTTAATTATAAAATAATGGCGATTTAAAAATGTATGCATGTTTTGAAAAGATTTTTATGCCAGATCTTATTTTACTGACCTTCGAACGGACCAGGTACGCCGAGACAATGATTTTCATACGAGTCAAAACCAGGACTAAAAATTTTAAGGCATGAAGACTAGGAAGAATGAAACCAGTCCCGGCTCTGTACGGAAAAAATAATTTAAGGCACGGCCTTATTCTTCAGGAAAAAAGTAGGGCCCGGCCCAGCCCGTAAAGAGTAATCACTTGGCCCGGGCCTTCAGAAAAAAATATGGCCCGGCCCGAGTGCCGTGAAGAAAAATAGGCCGAGTACGGGCTTCGGGCCTTGGCCCGGCCCGTGCAGATCTCTAGATTCAAGCACTGAAAATTCATGAAGTTCTAAGTATAACTCAGTAAGTTTTAGTCATTGAAGAATAAATTTTTACTGTTATACTTGTTAGAACACTTAAAAATTTTCTAAATAAAACTTATTGGACCCAGGCATTCTATACAATTTTTAATTCCTTAACTATTTAAAAAGTAATAATTTTTACGTAATCGATTTTTATGTGATGCAAAACAAAGTTTGAGACATTTTTGCAATTGGAACTATATTTCTAAAACTAATGGTTTAGAAATTAGCTAATTAGTAAACGATAAGAAGAGATACCCTGTATAAGAAAAAAAAACACATTTTGCAAATCTCACAAATATTATTTACAGTGACCTCTCACTTATATGACTCTCGGTTATACCCCGAATTCTCTCGGTCCCATCCATGCTTTATAGGAAATAATGCTAAACTTCTCTCACTTATATGACGCTTTAAACATTTCAAGCGAGTTTACATTTCCCATTCAAGAATTCATTTTTATAATCAAAGTACAAATCATTAACGCTTCTTATCTTTATCCTTTTGACTATTGTTAAAGTGTTTATAAATAATGAATAACATTTCTTATCTACCTTGGTGTGTTATTAACGATGAAATCTATGGTGGGAAGGTGGTTGTATGGAATTTTCTTGTGCCTGCTATTTAAGAAAACCGATTAACAAAAGCCAAATGACCACCTGCAGATCATGTCTCTGTATAGTACTGAGTGAGTAATCAGGGTTAGTGCAAAATGCACTTTCCTGGATCAGTGTCCATCACATCCAGATATAAAAGATGTACCATTTCTGCAACAAATTAAAGTTATATTTTTACCAGCAGATTCTACAAACAGATTAAAGCTATTAGATTTAGGGATTATAAAGAATTTCAAGTAAACTACAGAAGGAGTTTGATTTGGAAAACAAAAAGGAAGCTAAAGCAATTTCCATTTTAGATGCCACGCATCTTACAGCATCTGCATGGAAAATGTGACATCGGAGACAGTTAAGAATTGTTTTAGGAAATGTGGTTTTTCACAAGACCAAACTGCTAGGTCAACAGATAAACCCGATTTTAAGAGCTTATGGGAATTCTTTAATGAGAAATCTTTGAAGATATCAGTAATGAAGACGTGAGAGCAGAGGGTGACAAAGATGGAAACAATGTTTCTGCTGTTGTAATTTTTTCAGAAGCAAGTGCCGCTATAAATACATTAAAGAATTATGTCCACCAAAATGAATATTCCTAAAATAGCTTAAAAACTTTAATAGACTTAGAAAAAAAACATTTTCTCTTTTAGTCGACGACAGAGGCAAACTAATATCACTTCATTTTTTGAGAAAATCTGATCTGTTAATCTTCAAAATCAACATAGTGGTGAGTGAATTATTTTGTGAACTTTTTAAACTATGTTTTATTTTTTATTATTATTTTTCTAAATTTTGTTAAAATCTGTTCTTAGTACTCAAAACTTATCATTTTTAATATAGGTAAAATAATTAATACATGTAAAGTTTGAAACTTGTATAATGAGATGATCTCTCAGTTATACGACTTTTTCTACAGTCCCCTGAAAGTATTATGAAAAGTGGTCGACGGGATAATAGAGAAGTACCCAGATTTTTAATGTTTCTTGCAACCTTCAATTTAATCTTGAAGATAACAAGCAGTTTAGTTGAAATATTTATTTGTTTAGTAAGGGAGAGGTCACTGTATATAGTTATAATCGAATGCAATTCATCTTAACAAATTTTCAATATGATTTTTAAATTAATTACAATTTTATTAAAATTAAGTTACTACACAACTTATACAATGGTATTTTCTTTCTTTCATTTTTTGCCCCAGGTGCCAGTATAGAAGGGGAGCACGAAAAGATTTAATTCATCTTTCGGTAGAAAAAAGAAATAATGAAATTAGGGCAAAAAGTCATGCAATCGGACATCCCAAAGTAAAATAGTACCAGTTAATTTTATATACCTTGCTTTGAACATGGCTGGTTTTACATTAGGTGACCTGGGATATTTGAATAATGAATTGAATACATCAAAGATACTTGCAAGGTCAATACACTGTCCCAATTAGACCCGAATTGATTCACCATTTCTGATGTTATCATGATGATAAGTTTTGCATGTTTTTTACTTTTGTGTGTCCCTGTAAATGAACTATGAGAGCTACACAGTTTATTAACAAACTCATCTAATGGCAAATCAATTTACTTTTCCAATTTGATTTGAAATTTAAAAAACAAAAATATTAAGATAATGTACTTTCTACCAATTATTTCATATTTAAAATAAAAATAAAAGCAATGGATCGAAAATTCTGTGTATAAATTTATTTTGGAAAGGGGGGGGAGAGCTAATGAATGTCTATTCTGGGGCCCTTCTTTTCATACATGGTGAAAAGTTACTATGCAAAATATTATCTCGAATATTGATTTCATCCTTCTCAAAGTAGATGAAAAGCTCTTTTCGTACACAACTTTTATGATTGTATACATTTGATAGGTCATTTTAATAAGAAAATTTCTAGTATTTTTCAATATTAAGACTCTTTTATTGCATTTGTGATGAATATTATAGTATATTTGGTTAATATTTTGCTTAAAAAATAAAGTATTTATTACTTTCCAGCTTTTGCTGATATTTTGCAAGCAATTATCTGAATTTTGAGAATATTTTTTTTAATTTAATTATTAAATAAACTACATACATTGTAAAAACTGCTTGTACTTTTTTAAAGACAGGTGAATGTGATTTTAAAGGTAGATTAATATGAACCATGGATTGCTAGAATTAAAAGATCATATATTTATCAAATAAAAATTGTGTATGTTTATAAAGACACATGTTTGAAGATAAAAGTTTTGGTATCCATTTAGAGTAGATAAATATTAATTGAAGGAATTAAATAACATATCTTAATGAATTATTTTTAGTTGTGAAAAGATTATATGAATGTCATGATTACTTGAGTATTACAATTTACTTAACAGCTTTATAATATGTTATGTTAGTAGTGTACAGATTTTGGTACTTCTCTATTATCCCATCGACCACTTTACATAACAAGAAACTATCGTCAAACTGTAATGCCAAATAAACTTTAGAGTGTTGCCGTTGGAATATCAAAATAAATAAATAAATAAAATATAGGAATTTAAGGACACAATTGTTATTTTAATGAATGAAATAACTCATAAATCAGTAAAACTGAAAAATACACACACATGTCAAATTAAAAACCACTTGATGACATAACAAACACGTATAATGCTTCTGACATCAAGTAAATGGGACTGCGTTTTTGGCGTTTAATCTTGCAGTTTGGCGATAGTTTTTTATTATGAAAAGTGGTCGACGGGATAATAGAGAAGTACCCAGATTTTTAATGTTTCTTGCAACCTTCAATTTAATCTTGGAGATAACAAGCAGTTTAGTTGAAATATTTATTTGTTTAATATTTGTGTTTTATATTAATGTTTAATATTTGTTAAGATATTTTAAAAATAATTAGAAGTATCTAGGATATTCTGATAGCATTGGTATCATTTGTGCAAAATCCAGGGGCAATAAACGAATGATGATTATTATAATAAATAATTTCAAAAAAATTACATTCAAATATAACTGCTCTCTTTCTAAGTGTTTAACTATTTTAAGTCATATGGGTTGAATAAATTTTAACATATATATATATATATAGTTACTTTCATGTGTTTTCGAAAAATGTTGAAGAATAAAATATTTTTGTTTAATTTTATTTTATTTGTGTATTATTATTCCAATTGTTTATTCATTAATTACATTTTTTTAACTTGAATACACAGAAACTCCGTCAAGATGAAGATTTGAAATTTAATTTTAATTACTGATTAATAATGCATTAATTTTAATTTAATAGCTAAGGTATATAAACAAACCTGCCACTGGCAGATTTTATTATTTTTTCTACTATTGGTGTACCGAGTAGTTGTGTTTAAGAAAGAATCACTGATGCGAACATGAAGTGTGCTTAGTGGTAACACTTCTATGTGTGTGTGTGTTTATATAGATACCTATTTATAAACATGCATCTTGTGCATATAATATAATCATATTTTTTAAAATTAACTTCAATTTTTTTAAATTAACTTCATTTTTTGAAATTTTATTTTATTTATTGTGGACCTTTTAATGACAATTTTTGAATATTCAAAAATTTTAAAACAGTAGCATTATTTAAAAAATATATATAAAAAAAGAATTGATACATAAATAGTTCAATTAACCAATATGAAATTAAAATTGATTATTTAACACATCTTTACCCATTTGTCATTTTGATACCTGAAATCTGTCTATCAAAAATGGTTATTGCTTGCTGTAACAATTCCTTGAATAATGCAAAATGTTTCATAGTTTTTAAAAGTATCTTATTTTCTTTTGATTAAAAAAATTGGGTACTATCGTGTAATAGCGGCCCTTGAGGATGAATCGTCAAGCGACAAAGATTTATCGCCAAATTATAAAGCATGTATGACATAATTATTACGTTAAATCATTACTTTTGTGATGTATATGGCCGAGTTATTAGTCATATATAACACATATATGATGTATACATATAACATGTGCATAAGTCATATAGGATGTATATATATGACATATAAGACATAAATAATATGTATGTAATGACGTATATGGCTGTTTGGAATAATATGTGTATATATGATGCATATATAAGCTTTTCGATGATCTTGGCGAAATCAGAGCTGAAACCTTGACATAATTGTAATTGTGGAGGCCGCTATAACACGAAAGCACCAAAAAGGGGGCTTTACAGTTTCTTTTCTTTTTGTGTGTGTGTAATGTGCTAAAATGCTATTTTATCAGTGCTCGCAGTGAACACATTTTTTCTGGAGCAGGCCAAATTTACAACCAATAAAAAAAATGCCCTATCTCCAGAAAATGTAGAATGATTAGTATTTTTGTACCATAATTTGCCATACAGCAAATTTAATAATAATTTTTTTTTTAAATTGCATTTATTGTATTTTCTGTTTCTACGTACTGCTTCTTTATCCAAAATCAGTCTTTTCCTACAGTTTTAGAAATGTCTTTTTTTTTAATATAAATATAAAATTAAACTTCAATTTACATTAATTTTGCATGGGGTTTTTTTCTTACCTTTTTCTATGTTTTATAGATAAATTTTTATGTACCGAGTAAATAGTTTTTATGAATTATGGCATATATTATACATTTATATTCAAATAACTTTTTATAGATCACTTATAAATTAATTTGTCTTTAAATATGCTTAAAACATGAAATTCTTGCAACTACTCGGTATTGGCCGAGTACTCAGCCAATTTGACATATTAGGCCCTATTTTCTACCACTATTTCTAAATCAATCTACTCTAAAAATTTGTAAGAATCTGCGATGAAGGTCATTGTTTTGAAATAGTGGTGGAACCAATGTTCATGAAATGTATTAAAAAGCTGCTTCTGATTTATATTAGGTAAATTACTTCTGTATGTATGTAATAACAGATAAGACTTCTGTATAAGTAAATAAATCGTATAAATATTGAAAAAATTGGTTGTGTGTGCCTTTATAACAAAGTATAAAAAATTCTTTATTTCAGATATGTAATTTCCTACTCCTAATAAATCAGACTGCTTTTGTTAATAAATATTTTTGTATTTCTAGTAATCTGCTCAATAGCGCGAAACTTTCTGACACATTTTTAAATGCAAAGACATAAAATTGGCAGGCCTGACCATGGAAGCAATCTGGAATCAAAATGAATTTTCCATTTTTTGATAAATAAATTACTTATCGAGTTACAAGCTATTCGTTTCATGTGACGGCATGTTTTATACTTTCTCTGGCTGTCACGTACAGAAATCCAGTTCAAAATGGTAACTTTGACTGTATTTTCTGAAAGATCTTTTGCGTTTACCAAAAAAAGGAAAATGTGTTTCAGTTACATAAGTTTCTGAATAACAATAACTGCCAATTTACGATCAAAAATGAATTAAAAAATATGTCGTAAAGTAGACAGTTTGAATTTGAGAATAAACAACCTTAATATAAAAAAAAAAGAAAAAAAAAGAGAGAGAGATAATAATAACAAATGTTGAAATAAGATTTAACTGTTGAAATTTATTTTAAATATTGCATTTTGCATATGAAAGGTAATATAAATGTTAAAATACCAATGAAGGTGATGCAGTTTTTTTTTCTTGGGGGCTCATTTTGTGAAAAGGAAAAGTAAAGGTTATTTTTGTGAAATTTATTATATTTTTCTGAAAAATAAAATTTTGTAACAAAAGTTGAAATCCAGTTAATCAAATTCGAAACAAACATTTATAAACAAAAACTTTTAAAATCCTTTTGCTGAAGTTTTCCTCTCTGGTGAACTTGTTTATTTACAAATTACGCATTTTAAAAATCACAAAATAATAAATAAATAATAAATAGTAAGTTTTTATGGAATAGAATTTTGTGAAGGGATACATTTTATTAAATTGATTTTTGTGAAGGGACCCTAAATAGGCCCCAAATTTTTCCTGTATCGACCCCTGAAACGGATAACATTTTGAAAGTTTCTGCTGATTATCTCTGTATAAACAGCTCTGACAATTGATATAAGTTTAATTTCTTGCAGGTTTTGTTAAAGTCATTCTGTCTATTTTGTTTACAGTTGAAAATTTGCCTTTTCATTAGAGTAATGTATACATAAATTAGAAATAAATTGTATTAATGACTCTTTTGACTTTTAGAACTTTCAATCCCTTTTTTAATAAAATGCAAGAAATAAATAAGCATTAATTGTTTACATATAAATATTAAGGTGCGAGGGGAATATTGAAATGGTGATCAAAAGCTTTCTACAAGTTTAACATTCAAGCATTTTATTTCTTACAGATATATTAATGCCCTTTATTCTTTGGTTTTTCATAAAAATTTTAAATTAACATGATAATTTAAATTTTTGTCCCAATGTTAGACAAAAAAAAAAAATATATCTACTTATTTTGTTTGACTTACAAAAATAAGTAATAGAAATGAAAAAAAATTCTTTATTATCTGTTTTTAAATTGCAAATTTAAGAAATGAAATTTAAAAAGAAAGCCAGTTCATGTTATTCATTTTTACAAAGAATAGTTTTGAAAAACTTGTTTTTTAGAGGGAAGGGGTATTCAATAATGACAATGACAATAATGCTTAAAAAAAAAAAAACTCCGCCAAAACTTAGCTGAGTACTCAGTACAGCTCTAGTTTGTTGGCATACATTGATTTATGAATGTTGCTAATGAATTTAAAGTATCCTGAATTTGTTAAACTATATCATATGTTTTAAGCACAGATTTAATAATTTGATAAATTCTAATTAGGAAAAATGAAGAATTAATAAGAAATTTAAATATTAACAGTGAATAAAACAATTTCTGTACAAAAGCAAAATTTACAAATAATAATCTTTATAAAGACTCCTTCACACTTTTATTAACTACTACTCAAATGTGTTTGAATCTTCTTAAAATGCGTTTATATTAAATACGATTTTGTGAATTATATGAAAGTTTCTGTTCACAACATAGAAATTAATCGTAAATACAAATTTTCATTTGCTTTATAAAAATTCATGAGTGAAAAATCATTTATATATATACATATATATATATATGATCATAGCTGCACAAAAAACCTTTTTATTCATTAGTAACTATTTCGGTGATAACTTCTAATGTAAATTAAGATAATATTCTTAAATATATTATCTTATATAATGTTCCTTAAAAGTTGTACAACTGGTGTTATTATTTTTATCATGTTTCATATGTCTATCTCAACAAAAATAAACATTTCAAACTTCCGTTATACGAGGTTACCAGAAGAACGCCAATAAAAACACCAAATCGCCAGCTCCATTACCGGAGATGACGTCAAAAACATGGAAAAAACATGGACTCACGTGACTCGTTGCCATCTAATGGAATGCCCTATACTGATAGGATCCCAGTGAGTGGCAGTAAGCTCCCGCCGGGTTGGGGGATTGTTACCCGTCGGCTTTTGGCATTAAAGAGGTTTTACCATAGGAAGGCGATTCGGTTGGCTCAGATGGACTTATGGTGCAAATATAAATTTTATAACGCAAAGCTTAAGAAGCAGATCAAAAAAGATAATCAGAGGTTCTGGGATTCGGTGGTCAGGGAGGCAGGGAGAGGGTATCAAATTTATAAGATCATCCGTGGGATAAATACACTGAATAATGGCGAGACGAACACTGAGTTTAATTTTCCAAATTGTCCACCAGATGCGGCATCCCAAGCAAATTACTTATCGATTCTATTCCAGAACTCTCCGGTCACAGAAGGTATCCCCATAGATTTCTCGGGCGACGATGCTATAGACACAAAGCTTACAATGGACCAGTTACAGAGAATAATTAAGAAAAGCAAGTCAACAACGCCCGGGATAGACGGAATCACAATGCGCTTTTTCAAAAAACAAAAAATCAGTGTATTGAATCAGATTCTGAGCATGTATAATAAGATTCTGGAGACCCAAAAAATACCTGAGATTTGGAAGGAGGTTATCATGTTACCCATCAAAAAGCCAGGAAAAAATAGGAATGATATTAGAGGGTATAGACCAATAGCTCTGACGGTTACTAGCAAGAAGATTTTTGAAAAGATGTTACTAGAGGTTCTGCTAAACTGGAGCATGGAAAAAAAATACTTTCATAGGAATCACTATGGGTTCATTCCGTTTAGAGATTGTGAAGCGGCTGCCTACAAAATTTACAGAGACTTGAGAAGAGCAAGGCAATCCAAACGAAAGGGATATTTAGTGGCCTTAGACATCAAAGGTGCCTACGACAATGTCTGGTGGGATGGGATGCTTATGAAACTGAAAAAACTGGGACTCGGAGCTGACCTGAGTATCATGATACGGAATCTGATGCAGGATCTTAGGATTCGGGTTAAATGGAGAGGGTCACTGTCGAATCCATTTTTGTACCAGAGGGGCCTCTTACAGGGCAGTCCCCTATCTCCATTTCTCTTTGCCATATACCTCGCTGACATCTTCGAGATTTGTGATTCAAGTATCCAGTGCGTGGTGTACGCGGATGACATTTTTTTATACGGATTTCATGATAATCTGGAATGGGTAAGAAACATCCTACAGGAGAATATTATCAGAATAATTCAGTGGTTGAATGCATGGAATCTTGAGGTGAACCCAAATAAATGCCAAATTATGAAGATCGGACGGTGGAAGGAGCGTGAGGAGAAAAAATTTACGATCAAAGGACAGGAGGTGGATTTTTCAGGGGAGTTAAGAGTTTTAGGGGTTCTTCTAAACTGTCAAGGTAACCTTAAAAGTCACATAAATATGCTGCGAGAGAAAACTAGCAAAAGACTCAACATGCTCAAAACTATTGCAGGTATGAGTTGGGGTACCGAAACTAAGTACCTTTTAAAGATTACCAATAGTATGATGGGATCTCTTCTGGATGGGAATCCGCGAATTCTTATGCATTCTACCAAAACTGAAGGACACAAACTTCAAGTGATTCACAATATGGGGCTTAGATGGGCTAGTGGTATGCCTAGGTGGTGCCCGATCCCGGTATTGTTGCAGGAAAGTGGGGTCTGGAGGAACAACGTAAGAAGAGAATATCTGGCGATCAAAAGGTCGATATTGGACATCAAGCATAAAGACTACACGGATATCCTTTCAAAGGATTTAATTCACAGAGAGCTGAACAGTCTGAGTGGGTATAGCACGGATGTCGAGGAAATGATCACTTACAAGTGGGGCACAAAGGTAAATGAAAATATTCGAATTTATGTTAATACATGGCCTTTCCAAAATAAAGATTTTCCGGAAGCTGTAATCAGAAACTCGTTCAACAGTTTTTCTCAGAGGCATATTGACAAGGCAATTTTCATTGCTACGGATGCGTCCAAAGAGGAGAATAACACGGCTATTGGGATGATCAATCAAAATACAGGTAGTCGGATGGCTTTTAAAATACCAAATATCAACTCGATTTTTACTGCTGAAGCGATTGCCTTATTGGTAGCTATTAAGTTTTATACGGTGGAGAGTGGAAGGTATATGTTTTTTACTGATGCTAGGAGTGTTCTTATACCCTGTTCACATCGGACATTTGAGATATCTTAGACCGCCATTTTTGAGGTGGTACCCTCCCGGAATTGGATACCTGTCCACACCGCAAAACTCATCTAAGATAACTCACTGAACATCACTGTGACCGAGATCTAAACAAACATAGAATGTGCGCATGCGCATATGTTAAAGGCAACCTCAACAGCCAATCGGCCTCCAGAGCCAATCAGAGTGAGTGGTACTTGCTTTATCTAGCAATAGAAAGTTCGAACTCACTAAGTGAGTTTCTGGAACTCCCTCAGTGAGTTCGGCGGTCTAAGATATCTTAACTATCCGATCTGAACGTAGTATTACGGCTTTGGATAAGGTCAATCGTAAATCTGTGACTGTCATCACTATGCTTAGGGAGGAAATTAACAGCAAAAGTACTGACAAGTATCAGATTGATTTTATTTGGGTTCCAGGACATAAAGGTATAGTGATCAATGAGTGTGCGGATGAGCTGGCTAGGAAGGGTCCGTATAGCAATATTTATATACCGTGGTTCTCTCCAGAGGATTGGATGGTGGACGTGAAAAAGAAAAAACGGAAAGAGTCTGACTGGGAGTGGATGCAATACTGGAATGATCACTCAGGTCGTGGCTGGGATTACGCGGATATCGGACATCCGCATCACAATCTACGGAGGACGAGTGGGGTTATTTTTGCTCGTTTCCTTACTAAACGGCCGTATTCTCCCCTCACGCGGAATCGGAATATCGTACTGAATTCGATGATTCCAGGTGTTATTTCGAAGATCGCGATTCTCCCCTCAAAATCCGGAATTCAGGCATTTCGGAAATGTGGAATATCCTTTACTTTCTTTCGGCTGCTCAGAGGCAGCCGGAATATCGTTTTGGAAGGTGGAATCTCTGTTTGCTAATAATGGTGGACGTAAGCAGTTATTGTTGATGTTTTTTGTGTAACATTTGTAGAGTTCATTTCTTATTTTATATGTTTTTTTTTTTTTATTAATTCCTGTTGGATAATTAAAATGTGAATATTTTTATTTTCCGTTCTTTTCAAATTGGTAAGTAATAAATATTATTATCTCCTGAAATGAAGTAAAATATTATTATATATTGTAATAAGTTCAAAATTTTTCTATGACAGATTCTGTCTCCTTTTCACTCCGTATATTTGTTTGTTTAGAGACATGTATTAAAAGTATCTCTATTTTTTAGAATCTAAATATTGATATGCCCCCCGAATTGTTTAAAAGACTTGGTAATATTTGATTGGATCTGTTTAAAATATGCATCTTTAGATATTTTGAAGATTTTTTTTAAACTAAATTTCATATTTCTGAATAACCTTTGTACATAACTAAAAAACCTGTGCTGTACATATCTATACATATTTGTGTGATATTTTATATGCTTGTGTGTATTAGAACTTTTTAAAACCTATTATTGTAATGTAATCTAATAAAGTTAAATAATTGCCTTATGTTTTCACATTTCACTGCTTAATAAGTCTTGTATCCTACATTATCACATGCAAATTTTCGTGTGATATTTTAAAAATGAATTTAAATGCTACAGTAGCAGTAGCATTGCACCATTTAAAGTGTATTTGTTTAAAAAATATATGATCCAATCTCTGGAATTATTTATAAAATTAATAGCAAGTGTCAATTAAAGAGGGGTGAAAATTTGATTTTTTACATTGAATTAAAATATCCACATGATATGGCAGCTTTGTGAATTTTAATCTAAAAATATTATACAGCCTTGCAAAAAGAATTCTGCATTTATCAGTATACTATCAAAATAACTTTTGGCTAGTATACATGTTGCTATGATTTAAAAAATATATATTTGGCTATTTTTTTTAAGTGATAACTAAAATTTGAAATTTTTTGTCAGTACTATTTTCATATTTTTAAGAACTATATTTCTCTTTCAAAGTAAAATGAGTTTAACTTCATGAATAGATGTCTTAATGTCAATGTTTATTGCAATTTTATTTTTCAAATATTTATTTGTTAAATACTAATTGCTAATAAATCAGAAATTGGTTCAAATTTGTCATAAAATATTTAATTGACCACTGGTGCCAATTTTATCACTCTCATAATTTTTTGGAGATGTTATTTTCTTGAGATGTAACCAGTACAGTTACCTGTTCAACATATAAAATAACTAACCCTAATCAAATATGTTGCCCCCCCCCCTTTTTTGGGGGGGCAAAATTACTTTTATATGCACTACATAATATAAAAATGCCATTTTATTGAAGGTTTTTAATTGCAGAAGGACATTCTACTATATTTTTTCAATTTAAATTAATCTTCATTGACTTACTCATACTGGCTAAACATACTTATTTTATTTTATATTTAACTTCGTCTTTATTTATTTCTTATATTATGCAGGGAAAAAAAAAAAAAAAAACTCTAAATAAACAGTTGCAATGTCATACTAAATAATTAATGCTATTTTGATTCTAAATTCAAAATCTTGAGTTTCTTTATTTCTAACAATTTACTTGAAAACAGCCTGTGTATGGGCTAAAAAATACTTGCTGCCTTTTCTGAAAACAACTTTCACAGTTCTCAAGTTGCATCAATATAATATAATATCCAAGTGGAATAAGCTCAGTCGCTTATTTGTTTATATTTTCAAATTTTTATGTTCATGTTGCACGTTAACGAATACAGGTAGAAAATAACATAATTATTAAAAAATCACATGTTATTGTTGTATAATAATTTCTTCAAATAAGACTTTTTTTTTTTTTTTTAAGCAAATCTTTGGTAGTGCAGTTAATCTTTTTATCATTTTACAATAGTAATTTAGCGTTTATTGGAATCTTGTGTTTTTTAAAAAGCAGAAAAAGATTTTTTAGATGTTGAAACCCTAGTATAACAGTTGTGTGTAATATTTGTTAGCTCAAATATAATTTGTAAGTTGCATTTTCAATTTTTTGTCCACTGTGAAGTATACGTGCATGAGTATCAGATCCAACAGCAAGGCTTACGAGTTAAATATCACACCCCCAAGCCCAAACTTTACCTAATGTGAATACTACACAAATATAAAATTTTTCTTTTGAATGATTTGTAAAAACTTATTGGAGTCAGCAGTCTTTGGTTTGGCAAAAACAAAGTTCATAATTATTAATAAAAACTTCCAGTTGGTGAATTTCACTTGTATAAAAAAAAATCACGCTGGCAAATGAGACCCAATGAAAATAAGGATAAGTTTAAAGTCCCTATAATAATAAATATTTTTTGAACATTGAAAGGAAACTTATTTATCTTAAAAGTTTATTTTCTTTTACTTCATTTTATCTATTCAATGTATTTCAGAGTTAAAAAAGTTTTATTTAAATTCTGATTTAGATGTGTTTATCTTCCAAGATATAGATTTATCTTACAGCATAAGTCATCTGTTTAAATGTATTTATCTAATAAAATAAAAATTTTAAATTTTTTTTTCAAAAGCATATATTTATTATTACTGTTTTTTTAAAACTTCCATTATCAAAAATTATAGAATGCTCTCTGTGGAAGATTCTTCGATTTTAAGTGTATATTTATAAATTTTTAGGCAAATACTGATATATATTGATAAAGTGATCAAAAGTCTTATGATAGAAGTAGGGAAACTGCCGTAGACCCTAGTTTTCTCATAGTTTGTTGTGTAAAATGCTGTTTTGAGAGAATAGCGAATAATGTTCTTTAAAAAAAAAAAAAAAAAAACTAGTTTCTAGGGTGCATCGATTTTATTTCTGATATTACTTCTAGAAACAAATACAATATCATTCCATAAAAAGTTCAGAAGGAGATTAGTAGATCTGGTGGATCCTGTGGTGCTTGAATCCTGAATAGATGTTTGATTGCTCTCAGAAGATCACAAGTGTGTAGTTTTATTGTATAATAAGTGACTATCATTAGTGATCTTTTGCAAGCAAGTAGAATTTGATGCCTTTGGACTAAATGCTACTTTTGGAAGGATTGTTGATACATCTTTGCCTCGAAGAAGTACAACTTTATCTTTGCCTCGAAGAAGTACAACTTTATCTTTGCCTCGAAGAAGTACAACTTTATCTTTGCCTCGAAGAAGTACAACTTTTAAATCTGCAATATGATAAGAGTCCCACTGCTATGCCAAAAGAGAGGACAGTGACATAAGTTTAATGAAGTAGCATCAAAAATAATATTGTTGCTCCCTACAAACTAGTTTTTTTTATTACATTATACTTGCTAAATTAGGTTTTCTAAAAAATAGCATGTTACACTACAAACTCTGAGAACACAACAAAAAAAGTAATTACAAAAATTATTTAACATATTTTTAAATGACTATCATGCAATAATGGACAACATTCTTTCTTTTCGTTCGAGGCTATAAAAAGCTAACTGTTTGGGAAAACATTGAAAAATTGTTCCATTTGAAAACATGCTCTTGAATAATACTTATTTTTTATTCTGCTACTGAAATGATAGCAATGTATGCAATAGATCTGTATAATATAAGAAAAATAAATATTAATTTAATTTCTGATTAATTTACTGTTAATTATTGAATGTATTAGAAATATAACGTTAAAATAAATTATTGAATCCATTGGACACTACACTGTTAACTAGTTATTTTTAAAAAAACACAAATTGCACAAATTGTGCCTATTAGTTGCTAAAATCAGTGTAAAAATTGTTTTAAACTCATAAAAGAGCTAAAATCCTACATGTTTCGGCTTTAAACTTAAAGCCATCATCGGGGAAGAGGAACAACACAAACGACTACTGATCTTTAAATTTTCGACACGAGAAAATTGAAATCAATTCCAATCTGTTGATTTCAATTTTCTCGTGTCGAAAATTTAAAGATCAGTAGTCGTTTGTGTTGTTCCTCTTCCCCGATGATGGCTTTAAGTTTAAAGCCGAAACATGTAGGATTTTAGCTCTTTTATGAGTTTAAAACAATTTTTACACTGATTTTAGCAACTAATAGGCACAATTTGTGCAATTTGTGTTTTTTTAAAATAAAATAAATTATAACTATTGTCTATAAAAATGAATAAAATTTCAAATGTTCAAATTGAGGTATGTTTATAAATTATGTAAATTAAAACTTATTTACTAAAATATATTCTTATAATCACAATTTCTATATTAGTTCTTAATATTTAGAAAAATTTTCATATAATTTTTGCAAAACATGCTTTTATGAAATTTTTCATTATTTAATAACTAAATAATGAAAGAATATGCGTTTGTTTTCATTAATTTGGTTTTTGAGCTTATAAGCATGGCAGAAAATAATCTGATTAAGAGAAATAGTAAAAAATCCTTCGTTAATTCAAACTGTTCATTCTTATATTTACTCTAAAGGTATGTAAGAATAATTAATAGGTATAGTTAATTTGTTATTTGTTTGTTTAACTAATGAAATGACTTATTGCAATTTTTATTATACTATAATTAGTAACTATAATGTTGTTAATTAATTATAAAAATATAAATTATGCTTCTTAATCAGTGATAAAAATTGGAAAATGAAAGGTAGGTGTCAAATATTCATTTTTAGCATTATATACTCCTTTACAGAAAAGCACAAATATTTTGCTTTTGTTTAAAATTGAAGTTCTTAATCTACCAGATTAAAATATTTTAAGCAACTGTAAAGCTGATATAAAGAATTTTTAAGTATTACTGTATTTATAATTGAAAAATGCACTTAATCATGTAAAACAAAATTAAAACTGGATAACTTCCTACCAAGTCAGTAACAAAATTTTATCCCTTAACTGATGACACCTAAGAATTTAGTAAAAAGAAAAAAAAAACTTATAATTTCATTACAGTCGAATCTTGTTAATATGAAATCAAAAGGACCACTTTTTTTGTGTGTGTGTTAATCATTAAAATAATAGTACCATCTTATCCGTTGGTATTTATTAGTGCTAAGTGATTTAATGTCAACAACAATGTTCGACTTTGTACATAGATTGTATATGCATGTGTGTGCAAAGCTGGGCATCCATTCACAAAATTGGTGTCATCTGCTTTTGCAAATTCTTTACACATGGTGCATGTCATCAAATTTTGCTCTTGTGTAAACAAGGGATTTTCTTTTTTTCCTTTCATAAATGTGTTGGAATATAATGGAAAAGTACCCAAAATACTATCTTTGAATCACTGAACCAAGACAGATCATTTAATTGACATGTTACAGGTATTCTGAAAAATTAAGATGTAATAGTTTGCCACTTTGTACATTAAAGAAAAGTCAAAGAAATATATACCTACAGAAATAAAAGTTGATTAACATTACAAAAAAAAAAACTATTTGTCTTTATATAAATTAGATTGAATTATGTTTTTGGTTTCTCATTTATGATAATTATAAGTATGTGCAGAACTTATTTTAATGAAATATCTTTATCACAAAAATATTATTTATTATGAAATTTTAGCAATCATAGCCATCGTCAATGAATGTGTTATTTAATAATTCAACAAGTAAAAAAAAAAAAAATAATACTTTGTGTGTGATTTTATTGGTTTAAAGAAAAGAAGAATTATAAATTAAATGAAAACAATTAAGAAAAAAAATCAAAATTACAGAAAATTCAACATTTCGTTTTCTAACAGCATTTGTATTATAGAAATAGATTTAAATCTTAGCTCGAGTTTTCTTTTTCAACTCTGAATGATAAAAATTTTAAATTATCATTGTTGTTTTGAGTTTATCAGAACTTACGATATATAGCTAATTTAATCCTTAAATCTTGATCTGAAACAAAAAAACGGGGGGGGGGGAGGAAATCTCTGATCAGTTGAAATTTTTTTTTCTTTATGAATTCTAACACTGAAGATTTAAGAAATGCCCTAATGTTGATATGTATTATTTGATGGCATTCTAATATTGTTCAATATCATTATTGTTTTAAATTATTAGGAGATTTAAGATATTTTAAGTAAGAGAAAAAATGTACAGCTCAAGCAACACTTTCAAATCTTATATTTACTATTTAAGAATACACAATTTTACTTTTAAAATTTTACCAAGTTACAAAATTGCAGTTATTAATAATACTTTACTAAAATATTAATTACTGATATACAATAATAGTGATATTTTAAACATTGCTGTAATGTTGTAATACGTGTGACATATAATGTGAAATTTTAGATATCAATGTAGTATCTGAGGTTTTTGACAACATGGTTCACACCATGGTATAAACCGTCAAAAACTGACACATGTCAAAAACCTGCCAACCCTGATTCTTTATGAAAGGAAGAAAAAACTTAACTGAAGTACATATAATATTAATTATTATTTATGTGAATAAATATCAGTTTTTATTAAAGTCTTATGTGAATTAGTTAATTTTATTTAGTTAAATCAATATGCAAAAGAAAATTTTAAAAAGCTTGGATGATAAAAACAAAAACCTTTCTCATTTAAAGTAGTCAATTTTCAACCCAAACAATAAGTGAATACATTGACAAAAGAATTTTAATTGTATTGAATATCACCTATGAAATGCCATGACAGAGAATTTAGTCATTTGTTTATTAATTAGTGTTTTGTATGTGCAGCCTAAGCTCCAATATCTTTTGTGTAAAAACATTTGGTGCATTAGAATGTTGTTTGTGAATTTTTAGCACATGAAAATTTGCCCTACCTGAAGTAGGTTATGAAACGCATACACACACGTAATTTATGTACAAATGTATATGCATACATATATATAATTTTATTGTTCAATTTAACTGAATAATAATCCACAGCAAAATTAAACAAGGTGCTTATTAAACACTGGTTGGTACAGCAAAGAAAGGAGGGGGGGGGGGGGGGAATTGGAGCCTTGAAGCCTATCTTGGAGCACCTAAAAATTGATAAGATGCAAACTAAACATTGTATTAAAGTGATGCATGATGTGTAAAAGTCAACATAAAAACATTAACCGCTAAAGATATTTTAGAATGCATCTTCTTCAAGAACTTAAAACTGCTCAATAAAATTTATTTTCACTACTTGTGCTTTTCATTATATAATTTTTTACACATTCATACTCAAAATATTTTATTAATCTGTAAAAAATGGATTTATTCATTTTATAATCAATAATGTTTCAATAACCCTTCTTATTTGAAGATCCTTCCTGCGCCACTATATTAAAGATAATTAAAATTGCATTAACAAGAATAAAATGTGGAATGACTATTTGAAAAACTATACTTTAAAAAAAATGAAGAATACATGTAAACTAGAATAGGAACAATTTTAATATAACACAAAATGTACTTAATACTAGAATGCTAGCATTATCTGCATCTGCATGTTATTTCAATAAGAAGTGTACATCAAAATGACATACACAAATATTCTAAGGCTACGTACAAAAGTATGTCAATAGTACAGTAGAGTACGCAGGATTCTGTTTTTTTTTTTTTTTATAGGGTGGGAGGAGGGGGTTACTGAGCTTGGGTAATATGTGGGGTTGTGAAAATGGCTTAAATTGTGAGTCCCCCTGCAGTAGCATAATTAGCAAGAAGTTTTAAAGTGGCAAGATAAAATAATGATTTAGCTAAATAGTATTAACATAAATCCACAAATTTGTATAATAAATATATAAGTAGCTATTTTTAACTGATGCATTTGTAAAGTAAATAATATAGCTAGTGAGTAAATTTACACTAATAATATATATATATATATATACTATCAGTATAAATTTATTCTTTAGATAAATTATAAAATAGAAAAATAAATTAAACTTATGTAAAGATTCAAAAACTGCATTGAGAAATTCACTTTATTTAATATAATTTATTATTTATTTGTAATATATGTTCTCCATAAATCGTGAAATATACTGGTTTAAATTTTGGATCCAATATCATGAATTATTTGTTGATCGAAGTACAAAATTAATAAAAATGATAACAAATGAATATATAATAATTATGCCTTTAAAACTCAGATATAAACAGTTCAATAATAAGAAATTAGATTAGGTGTTAGATTAATCATCCGATTTAAATATTTCATATTTAACGTAAGAATAAATACACCAAGAAAAAAAAAACGGACATTCCCCCCTCCCCCTTTTAATCTTTTTCAGAAATATCCCCTGCAGTATTGAAAAACATTTTATTTTCCTTTAGGTATTCATTCCTTTACTCAAATTTATTAAATACTATGATTTAATCAAAATAACATTTAACTATGAACATCGTCACTAGTTAATGAAAAAATAAATAAACGTGCAGTTGCATATGTTTACGTTCATTCTGATTGGTTTTTCACACTTCTTATGAATTTTAAACGTCACTTCCTTTGGAATGTTGGGGAAGAAATATCGATGATTCCGAATCTGGAATCGGACTAGGGGAGAATCGCTCTTTCCCACCGAACCGGAATCCAGGCCTGATTTCGGATGAACTGAATTCCGGTTTCGTTCCACTTCGGTGGAATGGGAGAATACGGCCGTAAGACTGTTCTTACTCTGGTTCGTCGGATGAAGTTTCTCGGTAGAGGTGAGGTGAAGTGTGACTTGTGCGGAAGTGAGGAACAAACTGAAGATCACTTGGTTTTGAGATGCAAAAAGTTTTCAGGGATTCGAGATATGGTGTTTGGAAAATTACGGGTGTCGAAGAGTATGAGGTATGAGGATATTTTTTCGGCGATGGGGAGACAGGGAAGTGTAGACCTGGCTTTGTTTTCACAGTTCTTGAATGAGATTTATAGTCACATTAGTAGTTGGTTTTGATGTTACCTAGTTATGGTTGCTTGTCAGTAGTCGTTATATCGGAGTAGGACTGGTTTGACGGGTTTTTATAGTTTATGGTCTCGGTAGTTGGTACGGTATGTGGATTAGGACAGCTATATAGGTATAGAAAGCTGCTCACCGGGCCTGAAGGGTCAAACAACAACAACAACGACTCTTTACTCGATCGCATCGTTACTGGTGACGAAACATGGGTGAAACACGTGAACTGTTGGTTGAAGGAGCAGGCGGCCGAATTTTTCGACGAAGGCATTTCCAAGCTCGTACATCGCTACGATAAATGCCTTAATTTGTATGGTGACTATGTAGAAAAGTAGTATTTGAGTGTGGCTTTCATCTGTATATAATAAAATTTGTTTCCTATACTTTGTTTATTTTTTATTCCAAAACGTAATCTACTTTCTGGATAGCCCTCGTACCTTTGTATTATCAACATCATCAGCTAATAATGTTTCCATTTTTGTTATCAATTTAGAGAAACGTGTTCGCTCAACTGAGCACTTTGACATAAACTTCTCAAGATTTTCCATTTTAATAAACAATAATTATTTTTATTTTTCAAAACATGAAATATAATTCATAAATGAAAGAAGCTTTCTTACCTGTTAATCCCAGGTAATGTTGATTTACAAGATGACTAATCCATGATTTGCAACTTAATTCTTAACTAGTGTAAATGCCGTCCTAGGATGGTGGGTAGGAATCGGGGTTTTCACTTAAAATGTGAAATAATTGATAAAAATATTCATATAATATTTATCGACAATAAGGAAAACTAACCTGAACCGTTAAGTTCAGGGTTAATGGTAAATTTTACTGTTAATGGTAAATTTTACAAAACGTAAACTTTTTCTTTATTTTTGTTTTTCAACTCAAAATTTCCAAATATTTTTCTGATTAATTAATATCTTAATCCTAATAACGATCTCAATAATTAATTATGGTAAGTAAACTATAGGTATTAATTTTCGCTCTCAATAATACGAAAACGATCTTTTAGTTTATTCCAAATCTAAAAGAATGCATTAATTTGTACACAAAGTCAAATATTTCCCTTTCAAAATTAATAATAAAAATAATTTAAATCATTAAAAAAGTTGATCTTGAAATAAATCAATCCGTCCTGAATTTTTCTTATTTTAAAAATATGCTTATATACATATTATATTATTTTACAGCTTTATTATTATGTTATATTTTTTTCCAACAGAAAGATATTTATACAGAAAGGTATACTTTGTATTTATTACCAATAGATGGCGCCATAACAGTATTTAGGCACGAAATGTAAAATACTGGTAGATCATCGCAAAGCTTCGAAAGGTATCACCACTATTTCTGAAAAAAGTGCTTACAGGAAAAAAATTCTTACAGAAATAAATTTAAAAAAATCCTTTAAAATATTTAAAGACTTTAATATGCTTTTACAAATATATTTTAAGAGCGTAATTGGATATTTTAATGAAACATTCTCAAAAGCTGCGTTTTCACTGGTCGACCCAAGGCCTAACTTACCCAACTTTCGACCTAAACCCAAGATTTTAGGCAGTTAGGTAGCGATTTTGAAGGTTTGATCAGTACTCAATCCTAAGCCCATCTAACCCAAGCTCAGCCAATTAGAAAAGAGCTTTTTCATACATAATGGCGGCGGATAAATATTTATTTTGGAATTATTCAGCTTTTGAAAAAAGAAATTCAATTTTTTGTGATTGAAGCAAAATAGTGAGTTTTCTTAACAAATTTATATATTTTATTAATGTCTTTCCGTTTAGTAAATAGCAATCCAGTATAGATTTATTGTTGCACTTATTTTGTACGATAAATATCTCTGTTTTTGGTAATGAATCAGATGCTTTTTATTAATATTAAAATACTAAATATATAGTTCGTTTAAGGATTTCGTTTCTGATGTAATAATAGATACCTAAAGTGCAGCTCCCAAAATTATTTTATTATGATTGAATCTTAACAATACAAAAAAAAAAGTAAATAAAAATATTATATATTATGATTATGGATTTTTCTTTCTCATAATGAATTAAATATACTTGTTTCATTGATTTTAATTTATTATATATCCTTATTTGATAATGTGTTTTTCGGCAATTTAGAATTAAATTTCTCTTTTCTCATTTAAAATAATTATAAGTATTAAGAAAGATTTGTTTACTGTAGCCCAGCCCCCAGCCCATTGATATTTAAATTGAAAATTAGTTAAAGACAAACGTCAATCCAGTTTTGTTAATACTTAAACATTCATGTTTATTCAAGCATGTAAACAAACTTTCTCTAAATTAAATAAGCCAGTGTATTTTGTATTATCATGTTCTCTTTTAAAGGTGAAATATGTATTACTAATTTCAAAACAGTTTGACTTTTCAGAGATTTACTTGTTAACTTTGCTATACAAAAAAAAACTCTGCTGTTCTGTTGTTTAATTTTTCATTCTTTATGCATTTCACCTGCAGATGTACTATATTTGAGTTTAATCTTTTTTGTTATTCCATTCATGCTGAAACTTTTATGAAGATTTAAAACTTTGTATGAAATTTAAATCAATTGCAGTCATATACAACTTTTTTAAATAGACATCTCTAAGAATTGGCACACATTATCATGTATGATTTGTTATTAATTGAGCAATGTTTTCGTGTGATATTTCAATTCGAATGGCATTTAACTTTTACTTCACCATAGTTTAATCCACAAATCCTGTAACTTTGATCGGAATTAACGCTCTTTTTGTGTAACAAATATTCTGTATTCTCTAAGCGAGGAGTAATGAATCTGAGAGTTATCCCATTGAATTTGTTATATGTACTTTATTTGGTCAACAAGAAAGCAGCAGGTTTAATATTATAAACAAGTTATTAGATTTGGATTCTTTGATTGCTCTTCAGTCTTATTATTTTCTTAATTATGAATGTAGAAAAAAGGAGAAATTTAGTTTCAAGTCTGTGTTTATCATTTTCTTTAGGAAAATTTTACGAATTAGATTGGAAATAAACAAACATTTATAAGGCATGTAACTTTATTCTTTCAGAAATTAGCATTAGAATAACAGAAACCACTTTATGATTTAGGTTAGACCTTTTATGTGTACAATAAACTTTGTGTAATGCAAAAAGATTTTAAAGTCCCCATTTTAAATAGAGTTATACACTGCCTAAGGTAGAATATTCTCTATGATAGAAAATTTTCTCGGTCCTGTTTTAGACGTAGTTTGCTGTATTTCATTTATAGTCTTATGTAACATTTTCTACTTCATTTTACAAATAGTTATATTTATATTGTATCAGTTATAAGATGATCGTTATATCCTGATAAATGTTATTGAGTCAGTTTAGGTTTCTACTATATTTTAATAAGGAAAACAAAATTTAGTAAATATTCTAGTGATAATTTTTTTAAACTGATACAATGTTGCATTATGCAACTTCTGTTATTTGAAATTTTATTCTTGTGTAATGATGTCTGAGAGATAGATGGTAAAATTCATTATCTGCAGATTGACAATAGTGCTGTGAACTTACCAATGTGGAAAAACAAAACCATTAATTTTTAGATGTTTAAAGATAATTAAGTATTGTTTTAATAATAGATTAGGAAACCATTTTATGATTTATCATTAATATTTAAAAGTGAATTTTTTTTGAGTGAGTCAATTTTAAATAAAAAATCTGTAAAATATAAAGGCACAGATGTCATATATGCACCACATTGGCGCAATTTTTTTCCTCCGCCAATTTGGCAAAAACTTTGTTACAAATAGCATGCAGTATTAGCATGTGATTTTTTATTTCAATATAAAAATTAAAAAACGTTATAACATTAATATACAGTATAACATTAGTGTTATAAACGTTAACATACATTATAACGTTAATATTCAAAAACAAAGTTTTTGCCAAATTGCTGGGGGGAGGGGGAATCACGCTAATGTGGTGCGTATATGACGTCTGTGTCAATAAATATTGATATACATAATAAAAATAATTTATAGAATTGAAATAAAAAATAAAAGCAAATAAACAACAATTTATTTTGTTCGCCAAGTTGGCGGGAAAAAATTTGCGCCAATGTGGATGTCATATGTGGCGGACATATAACATCTGTGCCAATATAAATATATAGACCGAATTTTCTGTAAAACTCAGGCCGAGGGCGCTAGTGTCGAAACAGCCGCCTTTTACTTCCGTTTGTTACTTCCGGTAAGTTAACCCTTACTTTTGGCACCTTGGCTTGGCGACATTTGTTTGTTTACAAATTTGACGCTGTCAAATCTATCAAATACACATACTTAAAATTCAAGGTTGCAATTTTAAATTGGTTTTTTTTTTACGGTTTTAATTTCTTTTAGTTGATATTTCTGTTATTAAGGCATATTCTGTGTCAAGTTTCTTCTGGAGTTGCATTGTGTTTCTGCTGTTTTCTTTCTTTCTTCATTTGGTGTATTGTTTACATAAATTTCTCTGCTAAATCGTTGAGCAAGTATGATATTTTAATATATTTTGCTTGATATTCCTGCAGTTTAAATGTATTTTTCTGTCGTTTTCATGTTATTTGTGTTTTTTTTAAATTATTTTACTTAATTACCGAAAATGTCTATGTTAAATTGTTTACTTTCTTAGTATTTAATAAAATTTTACAAAGATAGTGTCCCTATGATAGTAGCTATGAAGAATCATCAGATAAAATTATCGTTAGTACTCTAGCAATTATTTTCTGTTTCTACACCACTTAACCATTTTTGCCTGTACAGAAACAAAAATAAACAATCATATCTGGTGTTTTCAACCTTTTATAATATGTGAAACCATGCCTAATGGAATAGTAACGTTTCTAAAGTTTCGTAATTAAAGTATCCCCCCCCCCTTTTAACAACTTCTGAAATACAAATTGCAGGAATTAGAAGGAATATCATCCTTTTGATATTTTATAAACTTTTTCATCTATTTATAAGAATGCACATCAAATTGATAGACATCTTCTTGTGAAAGAAACTAGGTTTTTATTTCCAACATTGTGAATATGTGTTTTATTATTTGTGAACAATGTCAAAGCAACTCCATTTAATATAATTTGATTTGTTTACTAACAATTACTAGGGCATTGGAAGTTTCTGGCCTGGTATTCAGATACCCTCCCTTATAATAGTTCTTCCTGTTTTTAATTTTTTTGTTTAAGGCTACTAAGTAAGTTTTGTGCATTTAAAAAGAATAGGAAATTATTAGTAGGAATAAATAAGGTAAAGAAAGATTCTCACATATGTAAAATGCCAGTTCGATGTTTGACCGCAGACACCGTTTGAGCTCTCAAGGGATTTTATTATTTCAAAATTTATCAGAAATCACATGTCACGTATGAAAATAAAAGAATCGATAATTGCACAAATCTGATATAACATGTCAGTTGTGATTTTACCCTTTTATTTTTGGTTTTTATTATATTTCATATTAACAAGTATGTGAAGTTTTCAGAATTTTCTGTTTAATTATGTTTCTTTTTCTTTTTTTTTTTTTTTTAACAGATTGCTGAATAGATTTTGAACTGTTTTTGGAATAAAGAAGGTGTCATGTAATGGAATTTTGACTGAACAGAACTTTACAGCCTGATGAATGCTTAAATTTGAAACTGGTAGAGAAGGCAGTGAAAAGGAAAAAAAGTCAAGAGAACTTCCTTGCTGCAGAGTGTCTTTTCATAATTCCCTATGCAGTAGGGACGTTCCCTTAGACAAAGTACTTGTAATTAAGTATCCATGCTTGAATTAGCATCAGAACGTTATCGCTGAAGTCATGACACCATACCATCGCAATTGAGCATAAACATTGTGCACAGAGTTATCCAGGTAAGTTATTTTTGTATCACAATTGATCCTTTTTATTTTGCTTCTGTTTATCATTAGTTTTGATACGTGTAAAACTTTATATCCACCTAATGCAATATGTCAAGTAAAAAAATAAAATAAAGACGTTAAAATTAGGATTAAAATATAAATGAGTGAAAAAAAAGATTAAAAAATGATAAGGGGATTGACTGAAAGTATAGCTGTAGTAATTGAAACTACTAAAAAAGTTTCAATAAAGTTGTTTTTAAATGTTTTATTAACAAATTATATAAAACAGAAAAAACGTGTATGCATAAAGACAGCCTCAGTACAATTTTTCTTGATTTGTTATTAATTTCTGTATTTCATTGAATGTTAGAATTTTTTTTTTTCTTCAACAAAAATACTGAAGGGTGTTTTTATAAAGTGTTCAGGGATGTACTCAATTGTGCAGTTATCACAACAAAGATAGAAAGACATGTCTTCATTGCTGGGGGGGGGGGTCAGAAAGACAGTTGTGTTTTATGATTATGGATTAATTCGGTTTTATTATTTTTGTTAACACATTGCAAGAATAACTTGTGAATAAATACTTTAATTTTTATTTTTTTAATTGGAAAGGGCTAATTTTGCCGGTGGCTTCATTTTAAATTTCACCAGGCTTGTTCACTACTGGGTTAAAATTAACACACTCAAACTATGTTCCATCACATTCTCATGTTTATGCTGTTCAGTACCAAGGATGCATACATGGTGTCACTCAGAATGTCAAATGAGCAGGCTTGTAATGGGTAGCTGTCCGGGCTTGTAAAGAAAAAAAAAGAATGGGTTTTTTACAGCCCGTAGCGTTGTAGTGGGTAGCTGTCCGTGCTGTTTTTTTTTAAAAATCCTGTGTATTTTACAACCCTGCAAGTGAGTGACAAAGCATGGCCAGATATGCGTCCTCTGTAGATAATGTAATAAAATTTTATGTTTGTTCATTTTGTAACCTGAAATTTTTGTCGATTGGGGGGAGGGGATTTAGATTATTTTAAATTTTAAACTGTGTATGCTGGGGGGGGGGGAGAATGGAGGAAGCAAACTTTATGGTATGTTACACACATATTTTAAAATCCTAACAATCATATATCCAAAAAAATTTAATAATTTAATTTTTTTTTTTTTTTTTTTTTTGGTGGTTGTAATGGTCACATTAAACTTTTTTTGAAAAAAATTAGTGCGAGGATGTGAAAAGGTTTGCCAAACCTGGTTGTAAAACTAAAGAATATTTGGCTATTTTTCACCAGCTGCAGGTTATCTGAAAAATAACAAGTAGATAATCGATCATTTTCATAACCTATTCCTTACAATTTCCTCTTTGTATAAGGGGAGAGAGCAAGTTAAAAATCTAAATCTTGACGAATGAGATACCATATGAAAGGATTTTGAACAGGCTTCTGACATAGCACAGTTACATTTTTCTAAAACATGTTTTGTGATTAAAATTTGCTGATAATTAAAAATTAAATCGGCATTGTTTTCATAAATGAAATGAAAGGTTTTCCTCAAATTAATGTTGCCACAAAAATAAAATTCCGGGTTATATCACGCTCAACAGATGATGTCATCCTCTAATGCAGTTAAAATATGATTGTTATTTTTTTTTTATCTCGTATGTGCCTTTTTGTAAGTTTGATGGAATAAATGAGCTGATATTCTGGCTTGACTAATGTTAAGGGACAGATTTTTAAATATTTTATTTTACAAATTTTATAAGATACATATAAAAAAGTTAATATGAACAGTAATAAACAATGTTTCAAAACACATTTCATAAATATCACGAAAAGATCATTAACGATCATCACAAACTTGAAAAAATGAAAATGCATGAAATTTGTTAATGTTGTGATCACTATATTGCATGTATGAGGGCTTCATGTACATGAGCACAACAACAAAAAAATCATAGTTGGATGCAATGACATCAAATAGAGTTCATTATGAACTAAAAGGCACCCACTAAAAAAAAACCAACTAGCTGTGAAACTGCAACAGCAAAATTTTTAGACACTAGAAAATAAAATAGAAATAAAGAGTATATATATATATATATATATATGTATGATTAACTATATATATATATATGAAACGAAGCGTGTTGCTCCGTCGGTGGGTCCTTGATCGCCGGGCCGGTGGCTGCGCGGACTGATGGCGGCTCCGTATTTACGTCAAAGCGCTCATTCTGATTCCCTTGCATGCTCTTGTAGTCCTGGGCCGTGAGCGGGATTCGGTTAAATTCCGAGTGAATGTATGTCTGTTTAAAGGAAGACACCGTCTATTACGGAACCTGGTTTATTTCTTTTTCTTACATGCATCCTTTTAAACCAGGCCCATATTGGCGTGAGAGCTGCTTTTTAAGTCTGTCTGGACATCGAAGGTTCGTCCATTGCGAGGCAATTCCGAGAGAGCAGATTGGCGTAGATTTGTTTAGATGAGGGAAATCGTAAAAAGTTCGCTCCTGATAGCCGTGTAATGGTATAAATATGAAGGTTTTGCATTATTTCTGCTAGAGGTCGTCGAAGTCAAAAGAGGCGTATTTTTAATTTTAATTGGCCGCGAGCTGAGTGATTGATTGTGCGGAATAAAGGCGTTGGCTCCATCGGCCGATCGGATGCAGCAAGACTTTAAAATTGCGTTAGCGTCAGCACAAATATTCTTATGAAGAGTCAGAAAACGATCTTTGAAAGTTATAAGATGCGATGCAGGGAAACTAATTTAACAGGGGCGACGGCATTTTCAATCAATTGAAACACAATTATTAAAGCATTTAAAAGTTTTGATTTAAATTTCTATTTTTTAAAACGGTAATTTAAAATTTTAAAAGGGGCAAAAAGGGATTTTGCATTTTAAAAAGGGGTTTAGCTTTTATCCTTTCATATATATATATATATATAGTTAAATATTGTTATTTAATTTTTACTTTGAGTTGCAACAGCTTGAAGTAAAAGCACAAATGATCTTAGCTGTTTTATAGTCTGTACAAAGTAATATATCATATACAGTAGAGCGCCACAAATCCGCCGACCTAAAATCCGCCAGAGTCCGAAATCCGCACAAGCTTGCAGATGTAAACATTAAACATCTTCATCTTTCTTCCGTGGCACTAAAAGAACGAAGTTAAAGAAATGATGATGTCATTCCAAAGCGAATGATCGATTCAGAACATTCTCCTCGATGACGGAAACCAGACAGATTTTCCAGAGTATAAAAAACATTTCAATATCATGGACTGTGTCAATCTGGTGGCTGAATCATGGAATCTTGTTTCGCAATAAACATTAACTAATGCATGGCATAATATATGGCCAAACTTCCTGTTTATTGATAATGAAATTGATAAGGAATTTGCTGGATTTAATCTCGATCCAATAAAAGAAAAAGCAAAAGAACTGTTGTTGTTTGCAAAAGCTGTTACAAAAAATGACAACATATTTGATGAAAATGAGATTATAGACTAGATGTCTAATTCGGATGAACTTAAAGAACAGTATCAAATGACTGATGATGATGATGATGAAGATGAGTTGGATAATTCTGAAAAAGTTCAATTGGAAGAGGGTTTGAATTTGGGGGAAAAATATCTTAATTTCTTAAAACAACAAAAATGTGTTACTGAATAGGAATTAATGACTATTTATAACTTGCAAAAAAAACTTAAATTAGAATAATCTAAAATGTTGAAACAGACAACTAGTATTGATCAAATGTTTTCAAAGTTCAAAAAATAAGTTGTTTTGTTTATATTGTTTTCAGTTTTTTTTTCATTCATAATAAAATAACTTAATAATCTAATATTTTATTGCTATTAATGTTATTTATTTATTTATTTTTAATCTTTATTATTATTTTTTTTTTTCCAATGGCCTAAAATCCACAAAATCCCGAAATCCGCACAATGTCCTCTCCCAAACAGTGCGGATTTCTGGCCCTCTACTGTATAACTATTTTTACTGAAAAATATGAAGCAATTAAGACATTTCTTTCGATCTTTATGTGAAAACTTCACATTTGAGTATTAGAGATGAGTTCGGGCTCTCTTTTTGGAGCCCGGGCCTGCCCGAGCCCGGTGATTTTAAATCCAAGCCTGTCCGAGCCCAAAACATTTTTTATCATTAGAGCCCGAGCCCGATACCGAAAATAATTGCATATTATATAAAATTGTTTTAAAAGTAATATCTCATTTTTAAAAAACTTCGTACGTGAAAATAGCTGTTCATCCGGTACACATAATTAATTTTATAGAAATTTACATTCCATCTTATCAAAAGAGAAGTTTGGTATCAAATAAAAATATAGTTCTTTAAAAGGATGTAAATATTTTTCTCTCCCAACAAGCAAATCTGATGGACACATTAACGAAGTGCGTTTTATGAAAAAATGAATGAAATTTGCAGAAATTACTATTTCTATGCAGAAGAATCGAACAACGTTTTATATTTCCTATAAAAGGTGTATATCGTAACTTATAATTGATTCCTTAATTAATATAGTATTTCATTTTCTTGAAAATCAGCTTAAATTAAAAATTTGACACTGGTATCTGAAAGATCCTGTGCTTTTATACGAAAAGTTGAAACACTCTTCGATTGCTTTCTATCGGAATAACAATATATGACAATTATATCTACTTACGAATGAAAGTGACTTTGTAAATGTGCAGAGCAGAGCCTTAGCATCAGCAGAGTTCACAATTAAATATATAATCACTAACTTTGTCTTCATTTGAAGAGCGAGTATGACTTGCACACAATAGAAGACTATAAATTTGCAAACCTAAACTATTGCTGATTGACTAAGAATGAAAAAAAAAATAGTCATCTAGCATTAGATCTCTAAAAAAATAAATAAATAAACGGTCCAATTAAAAAAATATCCTAATGTCACAAACGAAAATCTAGCAACAAATATTATTGGAGCCTCTTCACATTGGCGCCATATCACCCAGTCATCAGTTGCATAGCAAATATCACAAATTTTCTTTTAAAGTGACATTTTAATACTAGAAAAGAAAAACAAGATTCCTGTTTCCTCTTCCATTAATTCTGATCAAAATAACATTAAAAGTGAAATAGAATATGTAATTTTTTAGGGGAAAAAGTTATCTTTATTTTTTTATATGAGAATAAGTAAAATTGCCAGTTTCAGAAAAAATGAGACAGGGCCCGGGCTCGGGCTGAGCCCGTCTCATCTCTATTGAGTATATCAATAAATACCTTATAAGTAATCCTATAACATTTTTGTTGAAAGAAAAAAAAAAAAGATTTTCTAACATACTAACTTTCAATGAAATACAGAAATTAATAATAAATCAGGAAAAATTGTACTGAGGCTGTATTTATATATACACAATCAGTTTTTTCTGTTTTATATAATTTGTTAATAAAACATTTAAAAACAACTTTATTAAAAACATTGCTTACAACTATTAGGTACTAATGTTTTTGTAAATTCCACTTTAAAATGATATATTGCACTAGGTGGATATAAAGTTTTACACGTATCAAAACTAATGATAAACAGAAGCAAAATAAAAGTGATCAATTGTGATACAAGAATAACTTACCTGGATAACTCTGTGCACAATGTTTATGCTCAATTGCCATGGTATGGTGTCATGACTTCAACGAGAACGTTCTCATACTAATTCAAGCATGGATACTTAATTACAAGTACTTTGTCTAAGGGAACTTCCCTACTGCATAGGGAATTATGAAAAAACACTCTGCAGCAAGGAAATTCTCTTGACTTTTTTTCCTTTTCACTGCCTTCTCTACCAGTTTCAAATTTAAGCATTCATCAGGCTGTAAAATTCTGTTCAATCAAAATTCCATTACATAACACCTTCTTTATTCCAAAAACAGTTCAAAATCTATTCAGCAATCTGTTAAAATAAAAAAAGAAAAAGAAACATAATTAAACAGAAAATTCTGAAAACTTCACATACTTTTTAATATGAAATATAATAAAAACCAAAAATAAAAGGGTAAAATCACAACTGACATGTTATATCAGCCTTTGTGCAATTATCGATTCTTTTATTTTCATATGTGACATGTGATTTCTGATAAATTTTGAAATAATAAAATCCCTTGAGAGCTCAAATGGTGTCTGCGGTCAAACATCGAACGGCATTTTACATATGTGAGAATCTTTCTTTACCTTATTTATTCCTACTAATAATTTCCTATTCTTTTTAAATGCACAAAACTTACTTAGTAGCCTTAAACAAAAAAGTTAAAAACAGAAAGAACTATTATAAGGGAAGGTATCTGAATACCAGGCCAGAAATTTCCAATGCACTAGTAATTGTTAGTAAACAAATCAAATTATATTAAACTGAGTTGCTTTGACATTATTAACAAATAATAAAACAAATGTACAATGTTGGAAATAAAAACCTAGTTTATTTCACAAAAAGATGTCTATCAATTTGATGTGCATTCTTATAAATAGATTAGAAAGTTTATAAAATATCAAAAAGATGATATGCCGTCTAATTCCTGCAATTTGTATTTCAGAAGTTGTTAAAAGGAGGGGGGGGGGATACTTTAATTAAAACAGAACACTATAAACAAAATTTTAGAAACATTACTACTCCATTAGACATGGTTTGACACATTATAAAAGTTTGAAAACACCAGATACGATTATTTTTGCTTCTGTAAAGGCAAAAGCAGTTAAGTGGTGTAGAAACAGAAAATAATTGCTAGAGCACTAATGATAATTTTATCTAATAATTCTTCATAGCTACTGGATTATATATTTTTTGTGGTTATCACATAATTACATGCAGAGATACCATCTTTGTAAAATTTTAATAAATTACTAGGAAAGTAAACAACTGAACATAGACAATTTTGGTAATCAAATAAAAAATTAAGAAAAAAAAACAACACAAATAACATGAAAACGACTGAAGAATACATTTAAATTGCAGGAATATCAAGCAAAATATATTAAAAAATCACCCTTGCACTACGATTTAGCAGAGAATTTATGTAAACAATACACCAAAATGAAGAAAAATTAAAAAACAAGAAAGAAAAATAACAGCGGAAACACAATGCAACTCAGATGTAACTTAACAGAGTACACCTTAATAATAGAATTATCAACTAAAAGAAATTAAAACCTTAAAAACATTTTAAAATTGCATTTGAATATTTAAAACACCCACCATTTATGCTCTCCATGAAGGCTTATCTTTTTTGATGAACTAAAAAAAAAGATCTAAACGAAATAAATAATACGTTAAAAATATAAAAAAAATACAATAACTGACATATTAAGTTTACATTTATGAACAGATAAGTATCGTTTACTCTTCTGTAGTAGCGATTTTTAAACAATTTAGATTAATCAAATATTAACAGAAGCCTTCGTTATTATTATTATTATTTGGAACATACGTCTGACTTGTGTGATTGATACAAATATCCACCCCTTCATTATTAATCGTAATTACAAAATAAACAAAAACATACCGCCAATGTAGCACTTTCACGATCGTCAGAAAAGAGCGATAAACCGCCAATTATGGCACCCATGCCTTCCAAAACAGCTAAATTATATATTTTTTTAAGCAATATTACGTAAAAATTTATATACCTGCCCTACTTTTTCATAATTTTAAAGTATTTACGAATATACATTTAAAAAAACAATGATGTAAAACTATTCAAATTTCACGAATTATCACGGAAAAATCGGAAGCTTTGCCAATGCTTTGCATTGAACCGGAAGTTCCGATCGCAGTTTCCGGTTGAAGCAGTTTTGTTTATGTTTACAGTGAGAATTCGGTCTATATTTTATGACATTTTTAACTTAATGAACAATAATTTTGAAAAGTCCACAAATTATCATTATCTATACTTCATATTGTGTATATTATTAAACTGAAATTTTTATAAAATATTTCTAGCCTAATTGTTACTTCAACCAAACTTTTAAAATCTGAAATCTTCTCTCTTTTTAGAGCCAATGTTGTTGTTGTATCCTGGACAACTGTAGATATCAATGTGATTGAAGGAACTGGGTTCACCCACATGTGAAACTTTTATTTCGCGAGATACCACATGGCTTAATTGCCACGAGATTGGCATTTTTCTTTTATCTACTGACCTCCAAGTGAGAGGACTCTTCACACCGCTACTTTTTTGTGCAAGTCTGTCGCATCCTCGGAAGAATTGACCACATCTGATGCTACCTAGCTGCCATTTTCTGGTGAAAACTACTGCTGCATTGTGGCATAGTTGAATAAATATTGCTTGGTGTATATTGATGCATAATTTGAACTGTATACACCAGCAATGCTTTTTCGACTGTAAAATGGGAAAAGCTGTGTTCACCAGCAACTGATCTAGCGGGGAGAAAGCTTTACCAAAAGTAAGCGTTTATTGTTATTGTAATAATTTATTCCATTTTTATTAATATTGCGTAAGATGTTTATGATACTTAATAAAAAAGGTTGTATTAAAATTTGCGACATAACTCATGGGGCTTCACCAATAAAGATTTCAAAGAAGTTCAGACAAAAAGAACTTTTTATTTTAAAGCTATGAAACGACCCTATGTAAACAAGAAAATAAGTGCATCACTAAATAAATATTAATATTTTTTCACCAATTTTTTCATTTTAAAATATAATTTCAGACAAAACTTTAAAGAGAGCTTGGATACAGTTATATTTATAACCGATTGAAATGTCAGAAAGTTTTGAAAATGAAAACTATTTTGTTATTGCTATGTTAAAGGAGCCAACATGAAAACACACAAACAAAAATATATATATATAAGAAAACATTTCTTTTACAACTAGATAACAATATTTTTTCTCGAAATTTTTACACAGGTTGTAAAACCGTTTATTTATCACCAATAAAGATTTCAAAGAGTTCGGACAAAAATAACTTTTTATTTTAAAAATATGAAACGACCCTACGTAAACAAGAAAATGAGCACTTTTATCACTAAATATCAATATTTTTCATTTTAAAATATGTCATACAAAATCTGGTTAAAGATATAAAATAATAAAAACTCGATGTTTCTTTTTAAATTTATTATCATGGGGCCGGGCAACGTCAGCCGGGGGTCAACTAGTATTAATATTTAAAATATATATTGATATAGCCCATTTATCACACAAATCTAAAAAAATTAATCAATTTAAGCTTGAAATTAATGCTTTTGTCTGCAAAAAAAAAAAAAAAAAAAGAGGAAAAATTTTCCTGCTAAGAAAAATTGAAAAGTCGTCAAATTTTGGCAATATGCATTTTCTGGTAAATTCTAGCAACCTTTTCCCTTTTGCTGGTGGTTCTGATGGAGAAGAGATATTTTTCGTCGAACATGAATAAAACAAAAGTTGTACGGTGATGTCATCTCTTAAGTGACCTTAGGGGGTCATTCAAGTATACCCGTAAGCATATTTTTAGTAATTTTATACCCCGTCCTTCCCTTATAAGAAAAAATAAGCAAATAGTAATTCCCCCCCCCCCCCCCCATTTTTTTTGCTTATATATGATTTTGACATTTTGTACGTCAACACTGTTTGCCAGGAAAAAACAGTTACAATCAATTTACACTATTAATCTTACAAATTTATATAAATAGGCATAGGGGAGACCGGTGCACACTGGACCTATGGACACAGTGGACCACCCCCTAATATTTTATTTATTTAAATTTTTTTTAAGCTTCTCTTCTATCCTAATAGACAACAGCACTGCAATGATTATTTATAGCCTTCAGAAAATATGTTTAGCTCAGATTGAACTATTTTATTCTGCTTTGTTGTTTTGAGCTTCTAAAAGTAAAACTTTTCATCATCATATTTTTATTTTTTTAGTAATTAAAGGTTGTAGATAAATAAAATAAAACAGCTTTTTTGCAAAGCTAAGATATTTGTTTTTATTTTACTTTAAAGTTAATATGTTTAAAAGAAAGAAAGTTTGAATAATAATATGATTATTTATTGAACTTCAACATGGGGTACAGTGGACCACCCACTCCTGGGGCACAGTGGTCCACAATCCACTCTGCTCCTGTAATGCAGAATGTTCAAAATATTTAATAATTGCTTATTTTCTATAAAGAACGATTGTTTTAAAGTAGATTTAACTGTAAAATAAAGTAAACAAATAAAAATAACAATTTATTTAACATAGTAAGAATTATTTTGTTTTGTATGTACTGCCTTTGATAAATATAACTGTAGTCTAATTGTTGATGATTCTATTCAAGTAAGATTCATGAGATGCAAATTGAATGGAAATCAGTTTATTTCTCCCGAAACTGTAGATGAATCTGCTGTTGATGTCAATGATTTCATAATGTTGCTCTCACACCCAAAATTATTTTTTGAAAATCCCATGCTCAATCTTACTCATAAGTACTTTGGAATTTCATTTGCAAATTTTAATGTGCGCTGACTTTTTTGTACTTAAGTAATAACTTCAGCTAAATTGCAATTGTTCCTGTATTAATCTGTTATTATTTTCAAAATATAATTAATTTTTTTGTTTTTGTTTCAAAATTTATATTACTATGTTATTTTGCGGGTGAAGGTGCAACAAAAAAGAATTAGATTAATGAAAAATAGATTTATATCGTATTTTAGATAATACCTAATAGTGGTCCACTGTACCCCGGTGGGTGGACCAGTGTACCTCGCTTCCGGGGTACACTGGTCCACGTTACAAGTGCAAAAAAATTTTTTTTTGAAAAATGTATTGAAAACTATGTTGTGAGAAAATTATGATGGATGTAAGAAGGTTTAAGGAATATTCAAAAATATTTTCATACATATCGGTCAGTCTGTTAAAGAGAAAAAAAATGTTAACTGAAAAAGTGGTCCACTGTGTACCGGTCTCCCCTAGCACATTTTGCGCAAAGTTTGATACCATCACAGTGTGGTATCAAAAGAATGCAAAATGGTTTTAATATATTGTTGTTTATTGCATTGAACAATAAAACTTAACAATGGGCCCTAACTTAATTAGTCATCATAACTAAAATTTTTAACAGGAATCATAGAAATGTTATGTGTTTGAAGTTCCGAGCGGACTACAGAATACTCATTTCCCATCATGTATTTTTTCTTGTTGTTGCTGCGTTGTCTAATGCATTCATAAGAATTGTCATAATCCCCCCCCCCTCCCCTCTTCTCCCTGTCAGCAAAAATAATCAAACCCTGAACTCCTCCTTACTGCTTACATAATACTTGAATTGCCCCTTAGTGTTATGTTTAATTTTAAGAATTGTACACTTGAGCAGTCAAAGATGCTTGTTTATAATTTTAAATCATCAGATTATTTTGCTTTGATGGATTTGAATTGGAGCAGGTGTTCAATATTATTGAAATATTTATTTTACGTGAATTTTATAAGTGAATACTGGATATCTAGCAATCAGTGATTAATTTATGATGGAGCTCAGCTCTGGTACTTCTTTGTTTTCAGTGAATACTTAAATATAAGCCAGAGCTTATAAATATTGTGCACCACAACTTACCAGGACATTCGTGTATGTTTTATATTGTTGGTTGATAAAAAATGTTAGCGAGTAAGATTTTCTGAAATTTTTTTTTAAATTTTACTTTAGTGAAATTTACTACAGTTACTTTGAAATTTACTACAGTGAGAGCTAAAACATTCTAACAGGAATTCGTTTTCCAATATAAAAAAAATTGGCGCAAAAGCGCAACAACGCAAAAAATCGTATTAAAAATCGCGGGAGACAAAATTTAATTTATTATGCTAAATGTTTAAAACAGAATTCTTTTTGTGGTTATCAAAAAATGATCGCAAAAGAAAAAAAAAAGGGGGGGGGGGCTAAAAATTGCAAAAACTTCCAAAATCGTGGCGGACAAAGTTTACTATATTAGGCTAAAAGTTTAAAACAGATTTTTTTTTCTTAACGATTGCAAAAAATCCCAGCAGAATGGAAAAAACCCCGCCAAGAATCGTATTGAAAATCTTATTAAAAATCGGTAAAAAATCAAAAAAACTTGGGGGGCAAACTTTACTATATTAGTTTAAAAGTTTAAAAACAAATTATTTTCCTGAAGATCAGAAAAATCGCTGCGGTACGCGAAAAAGCTAAAAATTGAAAAATCGCAGAAAGCAGAATTTTCGACCGTCCATCGCGAAGAATTGACGTAATTTTGCATTTTTGAAAACAAAAAAGAACTTAAAATAAAGTTGTAAAAAAATAATAAAATAGCGCAAAAATAAAAGCACTGACAAAACTTTCAAAAGATGGAGACACCAACACCCTAACCGGTGAACTGGCGCTGTTGGTTTACCCGACAGGAATCATGGGTAAATGCTGGACTAATGCCCTAGGAGCTAGCAGGGGTGAAAATGACCTAGTAGGCTAGTTTCATCTTCATACCGGCTTTTTCATTGTATACGGGGTCGGAAATACAATGATGGTATCGGCGTGGATTGAATCAGGATTAGAGTGTAGTATGTAAACGACCCTCTACTGTACACATGAAATGGGGAACATGAAAGCTATCTTACGACGAAGCACAATTGTATGCGTGCGCAACCACAAAAAATCTAACTACGGCCTCTGATTGGCTGACTGCAGGAGGACTTACGCTTAAGCAAGAGGACTTACGATGAGGTATCGCAATACGAAGTTAAGTTAGATCACAGGAACGCCCATCCTAAGATCGAGCATAAGATTTAAGTAGCGAGGCACTGCAATCCCAGCCTTTACGATATAAACAAAGTGTAATCCGTATTGCAGTTTATGGCGATCTTACGCTAACCTGAAAACAATAAGGAAAGGGCAACTGACGTCACTGTTGGTTCAATTACGGTTGTTTAGCAAGAAAAACCTGTTTGTTCTTTATGACTCCTACTGTACACATGAAATGGGGAAATTTGATTGGTCTACGTTAAACTGGTATATAATATGATTGGCCTACGTCGCTATGACGATTCCTGTAATTATAGCTACCAGAAAATTGTAGTGGTAGATTGGTTGATGGAGCTGTTTGTTTGTAAACAAGTCCTTTCCTTATCTTATGACGAAGTACAAGTGTATGCGCGCGCAACCACAACAAACCTAAATACGGCCTCTGATTGGCTGACTGCAGGACGACTTACGCTTAAGCAGGAGGATTTACGATGAGGCACCGCAATACGAAATTATGTTAGATCGTAGGAACGCCCATCCTACGATCGACCGTAAGATTTCAGATAGCGAGGCACCGCAATCCTAGCCTAAAACAGTAATTTGACCAACAGTGACATCGGCTGTGCAAGTGGATGCGCGCGCAACAAACAAATCTAACAGCGGCTTCTGATTGGCTGGCTGCTTCTGAAGCAGGAGAACTGACGCTGTTGCACCTGAATACCAAATTTTGAACGATCGCAGAATCGCTCATCTAACCATCAAGCGTAATATTTAAAATAACGATCCTCCGCAGTCTCAGCCATAGTTTGTCATATTTTTATAAAGGTAATTAACATGATTAGACGAGTAGAAATAATATAGAGGGCGCTACCAACTAACCAAAATTGCCTATAAAAGCGATGCGATCTTGCTGCTCACACCACAGCTTATATCAGTTGAATAAATCTAGACACCTGCTTCCCTCCTTCGGGAGTGAGCGGGAAATAATAATAAAAAAAGAACATTACACTAACACATGTATGAATAAAGTAGAAAACTTTGTCCATATCACCATTATTATTCAATTATTACATACTTACCACCGTTATTATTAATTTTGTGGTGATATCGACAAATTTTTCTGCTTATGTACTACTTTACATATAATCCCTTGCCCGTCACGTCGTTACGAATATTTTTATAAAATAAATAACACTCAACAGAAGTATAACATTCGTTACGAATATTTTTATAAATAATACTCAACAGAAATATAACATCTCTTAAAACCAATTTTCATGCACATTAACTAATAACTCATCATCTCCCTAATATGTGTTTTCAAACGTTCGGTTATAAATTAGGCTTAACCATTTTTATCTGATTTTACGGTTGGAGCTATAGCTATATATACCTGACATTTCATGAAGAATTTGTGGTCTTATTAAAAACTTCATAACAGGACATCCAAACAACCATGCCTTTCTTCAAAATTACCCATTCATTTTGGGATGTAAACAAGGGAAATCATGGTTAAGTATTAGTCCCATACAGCAATTTTAATTATGGTAGTGACTTCAGCAGGTAATAATTTTCGAAAGATCGTAATTGTATTTTAAGATATATGATGTAATCGACATATTGTGTATATTAATTTTTGCTGAGGAAAAAATGCAAATATTAAGAAACAATATTACTCTTTTAATGTACGCATTAATAAAATGCTTGGAATTAGTGTAAATAAAATATTTATTTGTAAAGCTCTGGTATTCAGTGCATCTGTGGATGATTGCATTAGGATTTTATCTCAGAATCAGGGACAACTATATGTAAAAGAATACACAGGCAAAAAATCATAATAAACCAAAACTTAAATTATCATTCCATCGATGTTAAAAAATTAAATAACGAAATGAAATTTGCAAGTAATTGTGTTTTACATAAATTACTCTTGCACTGTATTTCCTTTTTATGCAAAATATTGCTAGTTTATAAAACCAGTTTATTTGCAAGTTTACTTGTTATTTTGTAAACTAAAAGAAAATATATGTAAACAAAACAGGTAACACAAATTCATGTTCTACCAAACTTTTTGTCAAGAGTTGTGTAAATTTGAGAGTTGACTGCTGACAAACTTTATTAGAATGTAAATATTTGTTCAGTAAAACAAAATTTCTCTATAATGGATTTTTTAATTTTACATTAATTTTTTTCATCATTAATTACTTAAATTCAAATTACTTGTAATAAAAAATATAACATAAATATCAACTCCTGAAACTATTATATAGATTTAGGTAACATTTGTAGTTATTTTTCATTTATGCTTTTTTTGAAAGATTATTTTGATAAAGATTGTTAAAAGTTTCATTCTGTTGGATATCACCTGGATAAAACTTTATTCCAATGAAAATATCATATAAGAAAAGATCATTTAGATTTCATACTTCTCACTGGTTAGAATTTTTTTCTTATTTCATTTCATTTAATTTTTTTGAAGTAGTACATTTGCTTTATAAAATGTTTAGTTAACTACAACTAGAAATACTATTTTTAAAAGTAGTGATTACAAAATACTTTTCAAAAGTAGTCACTACTTTAATATATTTAGAAGTTAAAAAGTTTGGAAGGAAGTTTGGAAAGAAGTTTGGAAGGGTTTTTCAAAGGGTTTACTCAACTCTCAAAGTTAACAATAACAACAAAAAAGTGCTTATACATATTTATATCTAATCATATTCTGCAGTATTGAATTCAGGGGCTGGCCAGGGAGAGATATCCCCCCCCCCCCTGCAGAAGATTTGAGATTTTATGCTTTTAATGGTTAAAAAGTGCAATGTCCCCCCCCCCCCCCCCCCTCCCCTGAGCCACAGAAATCCCTCACGGAGAAAAGTGTCTGAATTCAACACTGATACTCGGGCAATTCTTTGCGAACGGAATTACAAATCAGAACAAATTTGTAAGTTGTTATTAGAATTAAGACTGTTTATTATTATATTTTAATTCTGATTTTTTGCAGGTATAATAACTACAGACACAGAAAACAAAGTAGTGCATTTGAAAAAGTTATCAAATAATATAGAATTTTTTTAGAAATTTTTAAATGCTTTGTAACGGAATTACAGAAAAAAGACAAAGATAAAAGTGTTGTATGGTTAAATTTAAATTCCTGTTAATCTAACCGTGCTTTCCTTGTTTGTTTTATGTTGTTCTATTAACTACATGTTATACTCTAAAAAACATTTGTTGCTGAGAATATACTCATTAGTGAATATTTTTAATTACAATTTAAATAGAAGTAACAGAATTATATCAATGGTAATGGAAATACATCTTCTGAAAATTAGGCTTTTTAAATTCATAATTTTATTTCTAGTACCAAGATACAACACAAATGTTGCTACCATTTTACTTTACATTATATTGTTTTACAAATTGATCATCTTTAAAGACTAAATGCCCCGATAATCCATTTGTAGTTCAGAAAGGGTCATCAAAACATCTTCCTGTTCAAAATAATAGAAGTCATCTTCAGAGGGCCAGATAAAAGTATCCCCATTTCGTTTTAAAAACTTTACATATAACCGAGAGGATTCTTTTGAAAGTACTTGCCCTATATATATCGTACATATTACTTTCTACTTCTTCTGTTCCACAGTTTAATACTGTAATTTTTTCACTTGAGTTAGCCACACGAAAAAAATCTGTAGCATTTTGTATATGATTCTCTCTCTTCTCGAGCACACAACATAAAATCTTTAAAATACTTTAATATTTTGCAATTTTTCTGCCCTAGTTGTTACTTTTCAATAAAGATACATAAATAATCCACTAAATCCTCTTTTTCCAAAGTGTCTCTTTCCCTTAACCCCTTCTTCTCCTGCATGCAAGTTTAAAATCCTTAAAACTAACTTTTAAAAAAAATCCTGCAATTTTGTAAGTTTTTTAAATACAGTACAAGATTTTTTATCGGGAAACCTCAGGACCTAAAGCTTTCTTGATTTTGGAATTCTCCAGATTTTGGGTCTTACTGAAATATGGAATCCCCTCCCCTTCTGAATTGCAAGATTTTTTTACTCTTGATGAAATTCAATTTTTTTCTGTGATCGTTCGATAAAATTCATGCTTTCTTTACTGTGACCGTTGGATGAAAATCAGGATTGTTTTCTCGACCCATGGATGAAAATTTTGATTTTATTCCGTGATGCTTCTAGAAATTTGCGATTCTTTTCTGCAATTGTATGACTAAATTCTTTTTTTCTGTGACTGAATGACAGAATTAACAATTTCAAAAAAATTCACAATTTCATCTGTGACTTGCTGTAAAATTCACAGTCGCCTATCACGAGCGATCGACAAAATTCACGACTCTTTTTCTGCACTTGTTTGACAAAATTCTTGATTTTTTTTCATCTGGACCAATTGACAAAAGTTACGATTTTCTTCTGGAAGCAATTGATGGGAAGTCGGGATTTCTTTTTTGCGATCGTTTGATGAAATTTGTGGATTTTTTCAGCAATCGTACGACCAAATTTGCAATTTGTTTTCCGATTGTATTTTTTTTAAACTCATGATTTTTTTCTACAATTGTTTGATGAAATTCTTTTTTTTTTTTTTTTTGGGGGGGGGGGGGGGAGGTCCCTTGCCTACACCACTGAAGTAACATTATTTTAGTGGTTAACACATTGAAACAATGGGCTTAAAAAATTGGGAATCCGTAAAAAAAAAAATTAATTTTAGGTATCTGCAAAATTTTAGTACAAATTTGCAAATATAGAAAATTTTCGAATGAAATTTTTTCAACTTGCATATCAAATTAAACCTTATGAAATTCTCTTTAAACCGAGCAGTGAAACAACTCTCTATGCATGATAGAACTTGAAAATTGAAAACATTTATACAAGCCAAAAAATGATGATTTTTTGAAATTAAAAAAATTAATTGTATGAAAATTTACTGAGATAAAAAAAATAGTAAAAGTATATTCTCGTTTATATCATCAGGGAGAGTGATTCCTGTTTTTCATCAAAATTTGAAATGGTCAGGTTGAGTCACTGGTTGATTTGACATAGAATGACCCTACTTTCACCGGTAGATGGCGTGAATACCATAGACTTTCTAATATACTAGACACCAAATTGGTAACCTTTTCTGGGCTCCAAGATCACCTACTACCAAACGTGCATCAAACCGGTTTTTCTCTGGCAAAACCTGCTTATAATTTCCGTATTCCTGCCAAAACTTTATTATTGCGCCCGTGTTCCTCTGGAGTTGACTGCACTTTTTCTGTACTTTTTAATTTTAAACAGTTCTTTTAAAAACTTATTATTTATTTTAGCAATAGAATGTCCTTCAGCATACAGTTTAACATTTTAAATGTAGGCACCTTGCAATGTTGCATACTGTATGTTCATGTACTTTGTACTTTCCTTGATTTTTTTTGTTATCAGTTTTGTTTAGCCACCTAACTAAGGCATACTGACTCATTGTACAATCTCAATGTTAGTAATGACCCCCCCCCCCCCACACACACATACGCACGCTTTCTATGGAGATTGTATTAAAAAATAATGTACAGTTGGTTGGGGATGGGATTGATTTTGTTTATGTAACAGTCTAATTGAAATTTTTTTTCAATTTTTTTATGCATATAGTTAAAAAAATTGTTGTCTTTGTGCTGTAGGTGAGACGGATACACACTGGAACTATGGGCACAGTGGACCACCCCCTAATATTTTATTTATTTAAAAATTTTTAAGCTTCTCTTCTATCCTAATAGTCAACAGCACTGCACTGATTATTTATAGCCTTCAGAAAATATGTTTAGCTCAGATTGAACTATTTTATCCGGATTGGTTGTTTTGAGTTTCTAAAAGTAAAATTTTTCATTATCATATTTTAATTTTTTTAGTAATTAAAGGTTGCAGATAAATAAGATAAAACAGCTTTTTTGCAAAGCTAAGATACTTGTTTTTATTTAACTTTAAAGGTAATATGTTTAAAAGAAAGCTATACACAATATTAATATGATTATTTATTGAACTTCAACATGAGGCACAGTGGTCCATACTCCACTCTGCTTCTGTAATGCAGAATGTTCAAAAAATTTAATAATTGCTTATTTTCTGTAAAGAAATATTGTTTAAAAGTAGTCATTTAACTGTAAAATAAAGTAAACAAAGAAAAATACCAATTTATTTAACATAGTAAGAAATATTTTGTTTTGTATTTACTGCCTTTGATAAATATAACTGCAATCTAATTGGTGATGATTCTATTCAAGTAAGATTCATGAGATGCAAATTGAATGGAAATCAGTTTATTTTTCCTGAAACTGTGGATGAATCTGTTGTTGATGTCAATGATTTCATAATATTGCTCCCAGACCCAAAAGTATTTCAGGAAAATTCCAGGCTCAATCTTACTCGTAAATATTTTCTAATTTCATTTGCAAATTTTAATGTGCGCTGATTTTTTTGTACTTAAGTAATAACTTCAACTAAATTGCAATTGTTCCTGTATTAATCTGTTAATATTTTCAAAATATAATAATTTTTTTTTTGTATTTGTTTCAAATGTTACTTGTAAATATTACTATGTTATTTTGCGGGTAAAGGGGAAATATAAAAGAATTAGATTAATGAAAAATAGATTTATATTGTGTTTCAGATAATACGTAATAGCAGTCCACTGTGTCCCTGTGTACACCACTTCTGGGGCATACTGGTCCACTCTACGGGTGCATATATATATATATATATATATATATATATATATATATATATATATATTTAATGTATTGAAAACTATGTTCTGAGAAAATTATGATGAATGTATAAAGGTTTAAGGAATATTCAAAAATATTTTCATGCAGATCGGTTTGTCCGTTAAAGAGAAAAAAAAACTGAAAAAGTAGTCCACTGTGTATCCGTCTACCCTATCTTATCAGATATAAAAATAATAATAAATACTTTAAGATTTGCAATGCATTTTTATTTAGTACAGTGACAGTGATTTATAAGATCCCATGGGACCCAAGTCCACCTAATAATTTTCTATTTTTGTTTCAAGTTTTCAAAAGCTATGAAACGTATTATTAAATCAAATAATATTTTATAACATGTCACTGCTAACTTTCCCCAAATTCTTCACTATTGTAAAAAAAAAAAAAAAAAAAAAAAAAAAAGATACTGTAAATATTGTTCAATTTTCTGTTATTTAAATATTGCCTGCAAAATTTAATGCATTTTTAGAATTTAAAAAAATCTGACATTAATTTGTTATATTTCGTAAAATAATTTTGTCAAATTGAAGCTTTCCAAACAAAAATCTTGAAATATTTTGGGTTATCGTACTTAATATCTTATATCACCAATAAAAAAATATAATTTAAGTATCATTTATTACAAGAGACATGAGCGCAGGGCCGAAACTAGGGGAGGGCAGAGGGGACATGTGCCCCAGGCACCAGAACAAAAGGCGAAAGGGGCACCAAACGAAGATTTTGTTTGTCTTTTGATGCAAAAATGTACTATATATATGAAATTTGGATAAAAATGTCTTGCAGCCCGAAAATCTGAACGGAACACTAACTAGATTAGATATTCAACCTGAGCTATGCTAAACAAGAAAAATCATTTAAAACTATTAAAATTCAAGCAAGAAATTTTGAAAAGAACGCTGCCAAAGATTTAACATTAGCATTTCAGTTTCTTCGCATGACCAGTGCAGTCTCTTAAGTCTTAGTGTAGTCTCAGGCGAAAACACTCACACACTTATGTTAAACCTATGGGAGAATTCTTGTTTCATAAAGGTTGCCTCATAAAGGTACACTAGTAATTTATGTCAAAACCATAAAATTACAAAATTTTATTTGATGTTTGGCCAGATTTAATAAACAAAAAAGCTTGATGAATACATAAATGTATTTGATAAAAGATCACTCACCACTAATATCAGTGTTATCTTGAAAATTTTCGGAAATAAATTTATACTTCCTTTATGAGAAAGCAAGAGTTCAATGATGTTAACCAGAATTACATAATAAAATGAGTACGGAATGATATAAAAATAAAAAAACTTGAATTTTCCCCCTATATCTAAACTGTAAATTTCACTGTTTACATCTGAAACAATGTGCAGATTTTAGGGCTGCTGTTAAGTTGAAGGAACAAAATTCAAGATGGTGCTGAAATCAGCAGCAATCACAATGTTTATTTTTACAATTTTTTTAGTTAATCATTTTCTTTTGACTATCACAGCTGGTTAATTACTAAATAAAATTTATTTATTTATGATTGTGACATAAATTAGTGTATCTAAAACAAAAATTTACCATATTGTATCCTGCACAATATTCGCAAGTGTAAACTGTAACCAAATTGTTTATTTTTCTTGCTTTCATTTCCCTGTTTTTCAATATTTATTTCTAGTGTTTCATTATTATGTAAGCATTTTAATACCTAATTAAGGTTTATATGGCCAAACTCGCTTAAAGTATTCTCAAAGTGTAGAAAATTGTTTCAAACTTTGAAAGGTTGTTTGGAGTTAGACTCCCCATAAATGTCTACAGGGTGGCTAAAAAGTATGGGTGCAAAGAAAAAGTCTATTTTTTCAAAAATGTACGCTACCTGATGACATTTTTTATTCTAACAAAACAAAAATACAACAAATAACAGTATGTAAACTAATTGTTCAAAATGTCCACCATTCTCTTTTACAAAAGCTTCGAAATGAAGGATCACAGAATTGACGATACGCCGCAGGTAACTCTGATCTAAATCATCCCAAGCCTTTAACAGTTTGTGCCGCATTTATTTCAAACTGGAGATTTTCTTGTATTTAACTTTTCTCGTATGTAGCCCCAAACACAGACATGGACTAGTTTAAGATCTTTCTGTTCGAAGACCATTCAAACATTCTTAAATATCCATGCAGATGATCATCGAGGAAGATCACTGTCACTTTTGCTCCATGCGCAGCCTCTAATCCTGCAGGAAGATTCCATTTGTGTTATTTTGCTTCCATGGAGCCACAACCTTAGCAACACTTTGTTCAAAGTTGAAAATGCACTTATCACACATAGACTGTATTTGTTGCACTAAGACTGTAATCGAGTTCTTTTGTGTGTCCCTGTAAAAAAACAATGCACACCATACTTTTCAGTGAGCAATTTATAGTGCACCTCAGTTATGCATATAAATTTCATTATGTTTGAAATAGTAAAATATCATTAAATCATGCTGCAAATGATTTTTCCCCATAGAACATTGTGTTACAAAATTCTTTTGTGTGACCCTGTACAGGGATCTGTTTAGGAAAAAATTGGGTCCTTTAAAGGACTCTTCACAAAATTTTTCATTTCAAAAAAGGACCCTTCACAAAATTATTTTCCTGAAAACAGGACCCTTCACAAAATTATCTTCCCTAAAACAGGACCCTTCACAAAATTCTTTGTCTTAAAAATAGGTTTTTCACAAAATTTTTCCATCTTTAAACCAAACATTTCACAAAATAATCATTTAAAAGTAAAATCTGACCTGTCACTTTAACATATATAAAGAAAATATGTGTATTTTATATCCATATATCTTCTTAAAAATGCATAAACAAGAACCTGAATCATTTCAACCTGAAATCAATCGACCATTTCAAATTCACAAAATTATGATTAGATTTTTCCCAAATATAAAAAGCTGTTCACAGTTTCACAAAAACAGGACCCTGTGAAAAAAGTCTGAACAATAAAGACTCTGCAGCCCATATTTTACACAAAGCATGTTTTAGTACGCTTTATAATCAGGGGTGCAAAAATCTAAGTGCCAATGGGCTGATTCCCACCACTAAATTTTATTAGTATTCTTCATCAAAATTTATTAGTATACTTCGCCTAAATTTTATCAGTATTCTTATTAGGCGAAGAATACTAAAAATTTAGTGGTGGGAACCAGCCCATTGGCACGTAGATTTTTGCATCCCTGTTCATAATGTATATTAATTTCATCATGTTTTATATGGCATAACATCATCAGAATGCATTTGAAAAGATTTTCCCATTGATTGTAATATAAAAGAATACTTTTGACTGGCCCTGTAAATAAACTATAAGTACTATGCACTTCATTTTCTATAGGGATCATGCTATAATAAACGTCAATAACATACAAACATTTTAGAGAATGTTTAAGAGAGATGGACAGATGGCAGACAAACTGAAGAGAGAGAGAACTTTTCGTGATATTAATAACCACTAAGTGAAAGTGATATTAATAATCACTATACTAAGAATCACTTTTATGGATTGTTTCACCACTTATTGAGTATATCAATCAATTGATACGTTACATAATAAATAATCAAATATAAATTTTTCAGAAGTTAATTACTTCTTTGTAACAGAGTTTGAATGAGGTAACAGAACTTACCAACACCAACTTAATTCGGTGATTTTGTTCTCCTTATATGTTAGAAATGATGTTTATACTTTATTACACCAGAACTTTTCTTAACTAAATGAATTAAATAACTAATTTTAAAGAATAATAACTGTTATTTTTATGTAGTAACAGGGGTTATATTAAAAAATATATGTTACGGACAATTTGATTAATCAGTAATTATTAATAATAAGCAGTTATTAATAATTACCAAATGAACCAGTTAATATGATAATTTATCAAATTAACCAGGTATTATTAATAATTACCAATCAAGTTCAGTCAGTGCAATAAATTTCAACTCGTTTAGTTTGAGATTTCCATTACACATGTATATATTTAATCCATGTCAGTGCTTCACTATTGTGCAATCGTATAATAGCTTTTTGTGATTATTTTAGTGTTTAAAATTTTCACCTAATTAGTTCAGTAATTATAAAAATAATTATCTTTAACACCTTCATCCTATTAATGGGACACATATTTTGACTGAGTATTATTGTTTTTTAACAATTATTTTTGTTATTAGCTTCATACAGTAATGATAGTACATGTTCCAGTAAAGGACATATTCATTACTAGTATGCTTAATTAACATATTGACCAAACTTCATTGGTAATTATTAATAATAACCAGTAAATGTGATTAATATGCAATATTTATCAAATTCACCAAAAGATGCAGTTATTATTAATAATAGCCAAATTTATCAAATTGACAACAGACTTCTTTTGGTTTACCTATTAAGTCAAATTATTTGAAAGTGACACCAAATATCTACTTTTTTTTTTGTACTATTCTAAAACCTCATATCTGTAAGATACATGATGAAATTTTCTCATTAGCTATAATTAACTCAAGGTGTTAAGATGAAACTATACGCAAAATTAATTTTGGAACATTTATTAAGAACCAAAACAATAATCAACAAAGTAAACAAATCAGAGCCATAGCTAGAGGGGTGTGTGTGGGGGCGGGGAGCTCAGCAGACCCTAAAAAATTAGACCCCCCCTTGGGAAAGATTCCAAGGTCACCAAATGAAACTCTGTTCAAAAATCGAACTTAGTTTTGGGGCCCTTTTACAGTTTTACACAAATAGTAAATTGTAGTATTTGTATAAAAACTGCAAATAAGTGTTTTAAATTAGTTTAAATGAGTGTTTTAAAATGCAAAATACATCCTTGATATTGTTAAGGTTTTTTATCATATAGAAATGCAACTATAGAATCCTTAAGGACAGGGAATATTCAGAAAAAAATTAAAGGTTGCAATGCTTTATGAAACAGGTGAAATGTAATCTTTTTATTTACTTGTTGACATTATCACTTATTATTTCACCAGTATAATTGTACACCAGTTATACATTGGAAATTTTTATTCTGCAGCCTTTTTCTTTTCTTAGTATAAAATGAAGTTATTATAAACAGTTTAATAAGAAATATATTGCCTACAATACGAATATGCACTAATTTATCTTTCTATATAATACTTTGATCATATATATCTGTGTGTGTATGTGTTTGCTTGTGCGTGCATGTGTCAGAGAGAGCAAAAAAAAATGAGAGAGCAAAAAAAAATATGAGCCTCCCCTTTATTTTCTTGAGCCCCCCCCCCCCCCCCCCCCAATTATTCACTTCTAGCTACAGCCCTGAAACAAAATACATGTAACAGAGATAGCCAGACATGTATCTGCCAGATACAGATCTGGCACAACTAATGGAGTGTTAAACTAAAATTCTACATATCATAATTTTTTCTTGAAAGAGAAATTTACTATTATTTCTGATGTTTCATTACCAAGGTTGCAAATACAAGCAATAATTGATTACATTATTGATCATAGTGATCCCTGTGACAGAATTATTGTGACAATGGTGCAGATTGTTAAAGATTTCAGGCAGAGAGATTTTCATTTCAGAAAAAAAAAATATCGATGCATCAGCTCAAAGAAAGTTCTGCAGAACAATATATATAAGGTGTGAAAACTTTCCATGTCCTTTTTGAAGTAACAATAAATCAGTTATCAAAATTTCTTCTCCCAAAACTTTTGCTTTTTTCCCTTCCCCACCAGCACATAGTTTAAAATCTTTGAAAGCACAGTGTAGTCTAGTCTGCAAAACAAAGGACCAAAGGTTGTGTATCCTTGTTTGTTTACATATATTTCTTTTGCAGATACAAAATGAGTTATCATTATTATTGCATGAATGAATGTTAAAACTGAAAGATAATGATTTCAAATATGTTTTATAATATATCTTCAACATTAAAAATGCTTGTCAATTTCAAAAAAGTAAATAATGTAAACATAATCAAATAGCACATAGAAATAAAATAAGCATACATATTTAGATACACTTATCCAAATACACATTCATCACTGATTAGTTTTAATTTCTTGAAACATAGTTGTAATTGTTGTTTGAGAACTTATATCTTGCAAGTTATTCTAATATGTCATTTCTAATTTTGAAAAAATAAAATGACTGTTTTGATAAAAAGTTAATTTAAAATTTATCAATTTAATTATTGTTTAATTTATGGTTCAGAAAGAATTCTGCTGCTACAGAGGGAGGGGGGACATTATGGAATTTCAAGAGAGTATTGTATTTTCAGATCATTAAAAAATAGGAAATTTTAAAACTTCAAGGGTGGATGCTTTGATGCTCGGGATTGGGTGGACACCTTGGTGGACATGTACTGATTTTTTTTAGTGAACACACTTGGGTAACCTCAAAACATTTCAAATTGTCTTTCATTATATTAAAATATTAAAGATTAAATCTATATTTGTATAGGGAGTAATGTATTTGATCATCCTAGGGTGGGCAAATGTCATTCAATGGTTTAAAATTTAAATGATTTCAATTTTGCAAAATATGTATTAACCCATTCATGGTCATGAACGCGTATATGCAGTCAGAGTTTTATGCTTCTAAATGGTTATGAACACGCATAGACGGTCACCAATTGTAACCCCTAAATGGTCATGACTGGCATAGAGCGTTTCGGATTTTCTACTTGGAAATGGTCATAACCGTCTATATGCGTTTGCATCTCCCCCCCTTTGTTCAAGACTGGGAGGGAACGAGGCGTTTACCAGTCACCCTTTCTTCGCACATACACAATAGGCTTATAGGCAGACCATTTGTCAACCAGATTATTTGTATTTTATTTGAATGCCTATAGATTTGGTTAGAAAATGCCTTATAGAATTTCGTTTTTTGTAAATGGTTACAAATTACAATGTATTTCAAAACACATACTAAGGTGAAACGAGGCAACTTTATAGAATATCATTGTTTACTTTAATCATTGTTATCATTTTATTTTATCATTCTTGTCTATAAGATTATAATGTTCATAATAACAATTATAATTATTTTAAATAATAAATTTATATCTATATATATATATATATATATATTTGTAACAGTATTTTAGTTTTTTCCATTTAAATATAATACTACATAACTATAATTGATTTAATGAAAATCTCAAATAATAATACCCAAATTAATATTACACTATAATTATTTTCAAATTTTAGATAGTTGCTATTCTAGTTCTAGCTTACGTTTTAAAAATAATACAGTGAAACCTATCTATAACAATACTGAAGCGACCAAAAAAGTATCGTTATAGGCACGTTATCTTCATAGGTAGGCTCAAGATTGTTAATTGACTCTGACTGCATGGTAGAATAATTATTATATATAAATGGAATATTAGTTTAACTTTTTAGCACTTTCCAACCTAGTTGAAAAGTGCTTATGACTTCGGTTTGTCTGGCCGTCTGGCCGTCTGCCGTCTGCCGTCTGTCCGTGCTCTAACTCCCGTAAATATGCTCGGATTGCTCTGCAATTTTTATATGTTATTGTCGCCATCTATAGCATGTTCCCTATTTCAACGGAAGTGTGTAGCACTTATAGTTATTTTACAGGGACACTCAAAAGAATTCCATTATATTGCGTTCTATGGGGAAAAATCATTTGCGGTTTATTTAAATAATGTTTCACTAATTTAAACGCATTGAAATTTATATATATCACTAAGGTGCATTAGAAGAAGCTTAATATGGAATAGGGTGTGCATAGCACTTTTAGTTACTTTACAGGGACAGTCAAAAGAATTCCGTTACATTACGTCTATGGAGAAAAATCGTCTGCGGTTTATTTAAGTAATGTTTCACTATTTTAAACGCACTGAAATTTATATAGATCACTAATGTGCATTACAAGAGGCTTACTACCAAATATTGTGTACATAGCAGTCATCGTTCATTTACAGGGACACACAAAAGAATTCTCTACTGCCTGTTAACAATAATTCCTGGAAGTGCATTTTAAGTTACTGAACGCGATTTTAAATTTAACTCACTTTTTGTTTATTACGTGGTGTGTATAAATTCTGTAGATCCTATACAGGGAAGCACAAAAGTTCGCGAACACATTTCCGTTTATTGACAAACTCCAGATGGAGAATTTTAAACTGGGCTACGCGTTTCCTAACTGAACTAAAATTTAGCATTCTATGTAGTATATATACAAACTTATAGATCCTATACAGGGCTGAATAAAAGTATTCGGATATTTTTCCGAATATTGTATATGTTGGAAATTCCTGAAATTATAATTTTAAATATGTTATGCGTTTTCCAAATTGTTTACTTAGATGTTATCTTTTAGCTTATTAAACGGTATGATTTGTAAAATTATTTTGGAAGCGTTGGAAAGTGCTACATAATCTATGCTTGACGCATGATTTTTCGTTCTTGTTAGAATTATATATGGATGAAACATTAGTTTAACATTTTAGAATTATCTACTTAAATAATGAAATTTATTTTATTTTACTTTTTATAAATAATCAAAATTTTGCATTATTGAATAAATATATAAAGAGTGTACAATATAAATAAATCTGATGAATATAATATTTTTATTATTTTTATCAGATTTGTAAGAACTCCTGAACACGCAATAAAAAAGGGGTAGGATTTTACAGATTGAACCCTTAGAAGGAGAAATTAATTATAGATATTATTTATTCGCATATGAACCAAAGAAAAATGCTCTGTACAAAAATTGTACTTGGATATCTAAATGTAGACGATAACAAGGGAAGTATTTCTTTTATTTATTGTTAGACATTATTTAACATTCAGTTTTGGTTGGACCTTTTTTATATTAAGGGGCTCTGCCCTGTAAGTTACGCTCGCCAACCTACACTTGTACTCCGGAGCCTCTAAAAGCATGCTAATGTCAATGATTTCACAGCTACGGAAGATTGAATGATATTACCACTAACAGCAACGATCTTCTGTAATCGGGTTGTCATGCTTTTCCATTTGACTAGAGCATTTTTTGGTCCTCATGTTTCCGTGCAATGCTGGCGCGACAGCTGACGACTGTTTTTGGCATTTAAAAGCACTGTTTATAGAAAATTTAAGCTTATGTTTTATGTTTATATAAAATTTTAGATATTTTCAGGATTAGGTATGATCTTACGCATGAATTCTTTTCTCTATTTTAACGCACCTGCATGCATGTTTTTTTTTAATTATTTAAATTGTTTACTTTAAATTATAAATATATACAAATTTTTTAATATGTATTTATCGAATAGTAATTCGTATAAAATAAATTTAAAGTATTTTACGCATTCATTTACCGGCTCTGAATTTATGCTGCATCAAGTGATGAAATATAAAAACAAACTTGTTATCAGCACTACTTTTACTTCATGTGATTCCCATTTCGACGTCACATGAATATCTTCATAATAAATTGTTTTAAATGCATCTTTTCAATATATGATGTAATTTTCATCATTAAATGTGTTTCACGTGTAAAATTTAATTATTTTAAGATTTTCTTTCTTTTTATGACGTAATTTTCTCAATTTCCTGCTTATAACACGTGATCAATAAATTATTAGTTTAGAGTTTTTAATAGTCACGTGTAAATACATTTTTCAATTGAAAGGAAGTATTATTCTTTGCGATGTTTTACAATTTGGCAACAATTTAAAATATGACCATTTATTAATACGAAATAAATCTTTATTAAAATAATGAAAACAATAAAAAATTGGAAAAGTTTGCCTGTCCGAGCGTGATTGACTGGACAATCAAAACCACATTGAATTTCCAATCTTTTTTTTTTTCTTTGTCATACAAAACCGTAACCAAACAGACGCCTATCCGAAAACCTTTTCAATTCAGCTAAACAAAACATTTCCTTTGTAAAACTTTTTTTTTTCTCAAATCAAAAGTTGGTGAATATTGTGGTGTAGAGCATTTCTCAGGTAGCTGCTTTTAGAAATTCTCTTTTCCCCAAGGATTGAAACAACAGGCTTTAGAAAGTAATAGTATTTAGAGATTTTTTGACTCATTCTGAATTAGCTGATGCTCATGAAAATAGTCTTCTTTGTACAACTGTCGCACATGAAATTATTGTTATCTGGTGCCGTTGAAACCACAGGCATGGATTTTAACAATTTCATGGATTGACACGACAGGTTCCACAAAACAAGCAAATATCATGTTTTACAACCATGTATTTTTGTCATTGTTAACTTGACAATGTTGCTTTTATGGGATTTTTACAAGAGTAGCAATATCCTTTGGTATTTTTCTTTTATACCTTTGTAAATTATAAAAGTAGGTGAAACCAATGTCACACAGAATTGCAATATCTAGAAAGGGCTGTACATATATAACGTTATCAACATTTTAGTTATTTTGTACCCCCTACCATCCCCTTACTATAAAATATGTTACCATTCCTTGAACCCCCCCTCCCCTCTCCTTAATGATATATCTATATCAATTTCTAAAAATTATTTTTATTTTTACATTTTTTTTTGTGTGTATGTTTGTAATGATATACATATATGGTTATACATTTATTATTCGCATACTTTACGGCAACAAATGAAGAGAAGAAGTCAATAAAATATCACTTATACATATGAATCAAATTTATATCAAATAACATCTAAAAGAGATAGGTAGTATTCAAAAGTATTTATTCATAGTTTATTGTCACATAACTAATACATTCAACAGTAATGTTGTTTTTTTTCCCTTCACAGGAAGGGTGAAAGCAGAACTTCTTGTCAACAAAACAAGTGGACAACATTCTTTTTCTTTCTTCACTAAATTAAGACTTGTAAACACAACAAGTACATTTCAAACTTCAGAGCAAATATAGAAGTAGAAGGTCTATGTTTCAAACATATTTCGTACCTGATTTCATCCAGTGGCGAATTATATGCGCATAGTCAGAAGAACACTTATGCCAAATGTTGGGGTATTCCATATTTTGGAATGAAATGATTTTATAATCATTTAATGCCTTTAATAATAACTGTATATTTTCATAAAATAGATATGAATAAAAAATAAAATAAAAATAAATGGTTGAATCAAAAATTACAACGATATCAAAAGACAATCCCCCCCCCTCCCTCTAGAGATATTTTACAATATTCAGTGCCAGGCCCCCATCCCCCCTAAAGTGATAGCGTTATCAATATGCACAGCCTCGAAGTCATTTTTCAGTGCAAAGGTGATTTATAATAAAATTGCATTGTAAATGTCATCTTTGAGCATTTGAATGCTGTATTTTATATTAATTAATTAGTATACATTTAATTTACAAATGCGGATAGTATAAAAATTAATTATCCTTGTTTCATTTATTTTTTTATTTTTCACTAAGACACTGTCTTTTTAACACTTTACTGCATATTTAAAAAGTATTTATGAATTAGGTTTACCTGTGTGTCTGTCCGTCTGTCGACTATCAGTGCTCTAACTTGCGTAAATATACTCGGATTGCCCTGCAATAATTATATGTCATTGACGTTTATATGAGGTGATATGTCATTGTAGCATGTTTGATATTGAAAAATGAAGTGCGTAGCATTTATAGTATATTTACAGGGACACTCAAAAGAATTCCGTTACATTACGATCTATGGGGAAAAATCGATTGTCGTGTATTCAAATAATGTTACACAATTTCAAACATGTTGAAATTGATATACTGTATATACTCGTGTATACACTATTGTATATTCTCGTGTGACCCCCCCCCCCTCCCAATTCTTATGCAAAGTTTTGAAAAAAAGTTATTTTCGTGTATAAGTCGAACCACATTTCTGGCAGTTTGTTGAAAATTTATTTGTAATCGAGGATAAAATAATAATAATAATAATACATTTTCATTAAAGTAGTAGGCATTTTTTTTTAACGTTTCTAATCAGATTTTGTTTTTTAAACTCAACATTTTAAAACTGCCTAATCATCTACAACTGAAGAAGCTTAAACTATTTTGAAACCTATTCACATCAATTTAATGATACATAAAAAGAAAAAAAATCTTTGAAAAATCTATTCAAAGCTTATTTACAAGGGTAAACAACTTCTTAGACTGCTAAAATATAGTACTTCTTTGTACTGTAGGACTTTTAGGATAGAAATCTAGAAGCATTCTCAAGTTGAATTCTTTCTGAAAAGGGGATTAAAATGCTGAAATGAATCACCCTGTATTGAAGGGAATTCTATCCCAAGAGAAAATGGGTGCAGAACAATTACATAGGAGCATTTTTTTTGTCAATCACAGGGACATGACCATTGTCACCTTTTATCTCTCTCTCCAACCTAACCCGGTGACTCCGGTATTTCCCCCTGTTATTTCCCACTCATTCCGAAGTGTTAAATATTCTTTATTATTATTATTATTATTATTACTAACTCATATATATGTCAACTCCCCATTTTCAACTCCCAAATTTTGTCTAAAATTCTTCGACTTACACACGAGTATATACATCACTTATGTGCACTATAAGAGGCTTACTCTAGAATAGGATGGACATAGCATTCATCCTTTATTTACAGGGACACACAAAATAATTCGGTTACAACACTGTCTATGAACAATAATTGCTAGAAGTGTTTTTTCAGTTGTGGTAGGTGTTTCTAAATTTAACTACATTTTTATACATTACTTGGTGTGTTTAATTGATATAGATCATATACAGCGCAGCACAAAATATATCGAATTCGGTGTTTATTGACGAAAATTATCTAAATAGGAATTTTTATCTGTGCTACGCATTTCCTAACTGAACTTAAGTTTAACGTACTGCATAGCATATATACGAATCCATAGATCATAACAGGGCTCCAGAAAATAATTCGGATATTTTTCCGGCTGTTGATGCTACAGAAATAAGGTTTTCATATTTGTTATGCGTTTTCCAAATTGTTTACTAAGACATCAACTTTCACCATATTACTTTCACCTTGTTTGGTATTAATGAAGTGTTTAGTCTTACAGGAGCACTCAAAACTGTTACGTTACATTATGGTCTATGGAAAAATATTATTTGCAGTGCATTTTAATGGTGTCGCACTGCTCGAAACAAAACAAAATTAATATGCATTATTGAGGTACACTACAAGAAAGTTACTTTAGAATATGTTATGTGTAGCACTTACAGTTCATTCACAGGAGAACTCAAAATACTTGTACAGATTTTGTACGAATACAGGAGAACTCAAAAAAAGAAATTCTTCATTTCTACAATAAATGCTTGTGTAGATTGGTATACTTGAATATGCTTATTTTTCCGAAGATACAAAAGGAATTGCTGAGGGGGGGGGGGGAGAAATTGAAGTATATAAAAAAAATTGAAACCATTTGTTCTAAAATAATTTTACGAATCACATTTGAAACAAAATATTTCTTTTTTATACTATGTAATAATTTAAACCATTGAAAATTCACCATTAATTTAATATTGGTTTATAAACTTCTGCATAAGAACAACATTATATCCATATGTGAACTTAAATAATATCTGATATATCAAAAATCTCAAATAAAAAGATTAATTATAGCGTTTTGGTATATCAGATCAGCATATATATTTTTGCTAAAAAAGTTTTAGATGTGAAAATTATAATATTTAAATATTAATTAATTTTATTGCATTCTTTGTCTCATATTTTTAGCTGCAAAACAGTATGAGGTTATAAAGTTATATCCGTAAAATGAGTACTAGAGTTTCATTAAATCTCCTTACTCAAATAAAATATTAACATCTGAGATTGTAACTCATTTAATAAAGCAAGTTATTTACGAAACAGTATATAATTTATTGTTTTATAACTTATAAAATCAACACGGAAATGTTTTCTATTTTTCTTTTCAGGTAAGTGGGAATGAACCTGTTAACCCCTGCTTTGAGTCAAGAGATTTTTGCCCACCAACTGAAGAAGGATTTCTTCGAAAAGGATTACGGATTTGTTTCGGCGATGAGGAATAGCAATCCATCACCGGATAAAATGAATTTGGCATGTTTGACCAGACGCATTCACAATAGACTATTCATTACTAGAGGGGGGAAAGCATTTTCACAGTATTCCTGCTAAACTTTTAAACCTTGCAAACCGTTGACCATTTACAAAGATAAATATACATCCAAGTAAAGCCTTTTAGAATGCAAAAAAATGGACATGTTCTAACCGGGAATGGGTTAAGATGGATTTTAAATAGTTTTCTCCAAAATCAAATTGTAACAATTGCATCTGTTATTTGAAATTACACTAAAAATTAAAAAAAAATTAGGTGTAACTTGTATTAAGAGGAGTGTTAATAGAATTTATTTTGTTCTTTAAATTCAAAACTGATGATTTAATTAACAGTCACTGAGATAATTAATATAAAACTTTATAACCTTGGTAATAGTTTGGGTTACTATTGAATATTTGAAATTGCAATTCATTATAATCATAGTAATAATTTCCCTAAAAAGTTTTCATGATGCAAGTATGCGACACAATTTGTATGTGATTTTGATCTATTCTTGTGCTAGACTGAAAATTAACATAGCAGTCTGAAAGAAATACAGCGTAATATATGCATGTCAGATTGAAAAGTGTTCCAAAATGCATGAATATTGTGAGAAATCTTTTTTGTCTTTTTTAAAAATTATTTTATGCCCACACTCCAACCCGGACTATGAGTAACAATAAATAAATAATCACTAGATTATTTTTTAACACAATTATTTCAAATTGGTAAAGCAATCATACAAGTTGTAAATTTCCAACTGGACAAAAAATGCCCGGGCCATGATCAATAAGGTTAACTGGATGAATTATGCCCTCCAGATTCGACCGGGATAGCTCAGTGGTAGAGCATGGCGGCTTCAGCCAAGCGATCCCAGGTTTGAATCCTGACCCGGGCATTTTTCGTCCAGTTTTAAATTTACAACTTGTATAAAATAAATAATCAATTACATAAATTTGCTTTCCCTGAAATTTCTACTTTTAAATATTTTAAAGTAAACATATCAATAAAATATATGACAGTATTGCATGCCCTCCTCTCTCAGTACACACTCCCTCAAGATTCAAGAATTATAAATCTCTAAAGCAAGAATATAAATTCATTTAAAAATAGTTTAATAGATGGCACATTTCATGTTACACTAACAGCTTATATTTCATTTACATTTTTTGTATGGCCAAGTAATTTGTAGTAATTTTAAATAATGAATTGTGAATAAAAATGTCATATTACTAGATAAGCAATAAAGCTTATGAAAATGTGATTATTTTATGATTCATATTTATGATAGTTCAATATGTTTTTGATTAAGTAATGCATTTAGGCCATACATTGATGTATTTTTAAGTAAAAAAAAATAAAAAATCACGGTATTTATCTACATTTCCCTTAACCACTTTCTTTAAAAAATAAAATATCCTGTCACCAAACAATGTGATTTAACACCAATAATACAAATGCAGGGCTAGCATGCAATGTATGTATTCCAGTCTTATTTATTTTGTGGATAAGCCAGTTTAATTTTCCTAATGAAGAATATAAAATTAACCACTGTTGCTATTTCTCTGTTTTCTCTTGCATTTAAAAAAAAAAAAGATCTGAGATCTTCCATCTGCAGAACTTGATGTGATAAACTGTTTTCAAGATTATGGGATTCTGCCCTTAAATAAAGCATGAGATAGGCAAACGGATAAACAGCGGCAATGCTATTCTATAAACTTGATAAGCACATATCAATTAAAAAAGGAATGTGGTTCAATGGGTCATAATTTCAAGGTTTTTTTTATGGACTTGTTATATGCTATATCTGTTATTTGTGATTGTTGTATATGTTATATCTGTTATTTGTGATTGTTGTATAAGTTATATTTGCTTATATTTTCTGTCTAAATGAAGAGCAATCTGTTTCTTGCAAACTTCCATTATTATTCACATTTATTACATTCATTTAAAAAATTAAATATAACAGTACAAAAACCTCAAACAAAGAATTTTGATGTGAACAGTTTTATCCTGTGACTTTTAGGACAGGAGTCATGCCTAGTATTTTTAAATTTTTTAGCAAGGTACCTTGCCGATAATCTTCCATATCAAAATATACAGTTGAGACATTCAACCATGTTTATTAACCAAAAATTGTGAGTGTGACATCACACTTACGTTTTTTAGCATTAAATCCTATTGTTTGGTGATAGTTATTTTTTATAAAAAGTAGTCGACAGGATAATAGACAAATTCCTAAATTTTTATGATTCATATTTATGATAATTCAATATGTTATTAATTAAATATGGTAAAAAAGGGTTAAAAGATGCATGTAAGCCATACATTGATGTATTTATAAGTAAAAAGTAGACAAATAATATGAAAAATGAAGAGAAATTTACTTTTCTTTCATATTTTTCTTAAAAGTCAGTTGTATAATTTATTAATTTTATTACTTTTATAATATATTATTACATTGCTATATTTCCATTGAAAGAAAATGTTTATATACTATTAAATTGATGAATGTTTAATTTGTTTCATTTCCGGTGATGAATTTGTCAGTAAGGTTGTAATATGATAATATATAACCATCAAATGAATTGTGAAAGTAATACTGTTATGAGAAAAAATGACACATTGTACAAGATTTCACTGGAAATAAAGATGCTTTAGTGTGGATATTATGCAGGATGGGATTTTAGCTCTTAGAAAATATACAGGTTATATATTGATTAAAGTTCAGTGACCCAATCACACTGTAAGTTATGCTTTATTTGTTTAATTCTTCTTTGGATATATATCATTTAATGTTATACAGCCAACTCTTTGAAAACTGCCTTTTTAAAAATTCCCCATTCATTTTGGGATGTAAACAAGGGAAATCAGGGTTAACAATTAATCACATAGAGCAATTTAAATTATGGTAGTGATTTCATCAGTTATTAATTTTTCAAAGAGATTGTTTTTTAAGATTTTTGATGTAATTCACATATTGGTGTATTATTTTTGGTAAGGGAAAAAAATAGATGCAAATATTAAAAAGTAATAACAGTTTTAATGTATGTATTCATGAAAATGCTAAGAATTATTCTAAACAAAATATTTATTTGTAAAGTTCTTGTATTCAGTAGATCTGTGGATGATTCCATTTGAACTTTATCTCCGAACCAGAGATAATAACTAGTTGCAAAATACAGAAAAAAAAATCATAATACACCAAAACTTAAATTATCATTGTATCAATGTTGAAAAATTAAATAATGACATGAAATTTGCAAATATTTGTGCTTTAAATAAGTTACTCTAGCACTATATTTCCTTTTTACATTTTCATACACAATGTTGCTAGTTTACAATCGGACTAAAGAAAATATATGTAAACAAAACAGATAACATAAATCCATGTTCTGCCAAATTGTATAATCCACCAAATGTTTCATCCCAAGCTGTGCATATTTCAAGATTTCTGATAAATTTTATTGGAATGTAAATATATATATTTGCGATAACAAAATTTCACTATAATGGAATTTTTAATTTTACATAATTTTTTTTGTCATCAATTGCTGAAATCCAAATTGCTTGTAATCTAAAATATAAAATAAATATCAACTCTCTAATGCTATTAATTAAATTTAGATAACATTTTTAGTAGTTTTCATTTATATATTTTTTGATTGATAATTTTGATGAAGATTGTTAAAAATTCATTCTGTTGGATTTCACCTGAATGAAACTTGATGAACTATGAATGGTAATAAGAAAAAAATATCTCAAACTATGCAGTGGATTCAGAAAAAAATATACCCCTAATTACAGTTTTTACAGTTAAACATACATTATGTTAGCCTTTAAAGTATTCTTTACAATGATATAAATCAAAAGGTATGTAAAATAAATAATAGAGATTCTAAACTATACAAAATATCTCATTTTTGCATAACACTTTGAAACTATATTTCAATGAAAATATAATATAAGAAAAGATCTTAAATTTTTATACCAATACTTCTCAGTGCTTGAAAAACCTGTTTTTTGCTGTTGTTGTTGTTCTTTTGTTTTTCCTTTGTGAACTACATCTGTTTTATAAAAAGTGTAGTTAACTATATCTGCTTTATAAAAAGTGTAGTTAACTACAACTAAACTTCCTCATTTTTAAAAGTAGTGATTACAAACTACTTTTTAAAAGTAGTCACTACTTCACTATATTTAGAAGTTAATTTTGCCAAAGGATTTAATCTATACTCAAAATTAACAACAAAAAGTACATTTGTGCATATCTATACATAATCTTACTCTGCATAATTTTTATTTACTGTCTTTCAAGTAATTATTGCATTGTAATGAAAAATTAATACTTCTTCATGTATTTATCAATTGTTTTGTTTATCTATAAATCTCCAACACACTCTTAAAGTGTCCTATTAATTATGCAATGTAGAATAACTGTAAAACAACTCTAAATAGAAAATATAATCCAGCCAACACTTAGTCTCATAAATATTTTAACTGTCGAATGTAGTAATTGTTAATACCCAGGAATCACACTCAGTCATCAATGCTCAAAACTGTGAGTAATCGGAAATTAGGCAAAGAAAAATTGATTTTGACTAATGATACATTTGACACATGAGTGTAAATTAAAAAAAAAAAAAAAAAAAAAACCTATTTACTTTCTATCATATCATATGCTTATATTTGTATTAGTTTGTTCTTTAGTTTATATTACAAGTAAAAAATAATAATAACAGTTAAAATTTTGTTTCCTCACACATTGATGATGATTTTGGCTAACAATAGATTTTTTTAGTGTTAAGTAAAAGAAAAAAAATCAAAATTTATTTTGAATATTACTTAACTTAAGATGATTTCATTTATTTCTTTGAATTATTGGAACTTACGTGATATCTTGTAATTGAATAAGTGAATAAAAATCAATTAAGTTACAGAAATTAGTTTTATGAATTTCACAAAAGCTTTATTTGTAAGTGTTACTCACAATTGTGTTGTCTTCTGTTTCCAAGAATAACATTTAAATACAATTTTAGTATACGTTTAGATATTTATGTATATTTTATACTATTATTAAAGTGTAGGATTATATATAATTAAGAAAAGTTTTGTAAAAATTAAAACATCGACAGAAAACCTAAAAAGAAAAAAAAATCAATATTTAAGTGATAGAAAGAAGAAGAAATAACTATTAAAACATGTTCATTTTCATCTCTTTTTTGGGGGGGGGGGGGAGGGGGGGGGAGAGGTGGGTTGCTTGGTGAATCTATAGAATATTTTTTTTTAATTGTATGTAATTAATACATTTGAAATAATCAGAAATTAAAAGAGCTTAGCTTTTAAATATCATCATCATAATTTATATATGTTTAATTGCAATTCTAATTTTAGTTGGATTTTATGATTCAATTTATGAATTCATTTTTAAATTTTTTATTGGACGTACACAGCAAGCCTCTAAGACTAGTTTACAATGTTTTTTGTAAGTAGTCTTATAAGACTACTTACAAAAACATAAATTAACATAGGATTGAAAAATTTGTAAAGATATAAATGTGTTTTGTCAAAATCTTATTAACAAATTTTATACTGTAATATGTTTGCTAAGATCTAAATTTCTGTCAAGATCTGTGCTTGCATTAGAGCTGGATTATTTATCAATATATCAGTCAAATATTGATATTTTTCAAATATTGCAATAAAAATATCTGAACTCTGACTGACGATATATCCTATAAGAATAATATTGTTTTGCACTCACCGCCATTTCGAGCCCCAAAAGATAACAACATATATCCTGTACCAATACCTTCTTTCATCCTATCCATGTATTTAATCACTGACCTACTTCATCCAATACAGAAAATCTACTTCTGCTGCTTATCTCTCTACATTATCTCAAAGTAAGGAATATCCTATTACATTCACATGCTATGTTTGTTCTCTACCTATCTCTGCAAACCACAAAGAAATAAATATTGAATAACACTTATCACCAGTTTCTTGTTCGGCTGCTGCTATTGGTCATGATATATCATATCCAATAAGATGAACTAGAATATGCAATGGTTATTGCATTTGTATTGATATTGCTTGCTAAAACATGGTTTCTCCGACTCAGAATGAATTTATATCTGCACTTAAAATTAGTGTCCAAAATTGGGTAGATTTGGTAATTTTTGGTTACCCGGATCATAAAAATGGTTTCTTTAAATACATTGATATTTTTTATGGTGAATCTCGCTGGATTATCAAAATTAACTATTTGCATATTCTAGTGAATTTTATTACACAATTAAATTTTTGTACAGGAAAATGTCTATCAATTATTATGCGAACTAGATTTTTTTTTCTCTCCAATGAGAGATACATTAAGGGGTTACTTCACTCACATGAAAGCACCTGCTCAGCTCACTAATGTTGATCCTATGGGACAGTTTTTTTAAATATCTGGTTTACATTTCAATACTTTTTAACCCTTTTTTGCATTGGATGGTTAAGGTCAATCTCTTCAATCACCGTTTTTGTCTTTTTCGATTTTGTTTGCAAGGGTTTTTTTTATGAGGACTTTCACTTTCAGAACCGGTTTCAAAAGTGAAAGTATTCTCATAAGAAAACCTGCGAAAGAAATTGAAAAAGTAAAAACTGGTGATTGTAATGGCCAACCTCAGCTATCCAAAGCAAAAAAAAAAAAAAACATTTAAAAGTATTGAAATGCTAATGAGATATTTTAAAAGAACTGTCCCATAGAATTAACATTAGTGAACAGGTATTTTCGCTGGTGTGAAGTAGCACCTTAAAGAATTAAAATAATGTTAGATATAATTAACATAAAAAATTAAAAAATTTTAATTACATGGCTGCTATGATTAAAATTTTTAGTAAATCGTCAGCTTCTTAAAATATGCAAAATTTATAAAATTTCTTAAATTCATATATTTAGCCATCCAAGGTAATCCTTTGCTAAATTAAAAATAAGAAACTATAATGATCATTGATAAAATGAAGTTTTCCAGGATGGAGTGATTTGTTTTTGCCAAAATTAAATGAAGGATATATACCAAAAAGATCGTGATTCACCGGTGGTTCGGCCTGTGCCCTTCCCGTATGTACAAAATCAACTAAATCAGTCTCAGTGTGGCAAAACTCAATTTGAACCAAATAAAAAAAAGTTTGGTATTTTTAACCTACATTAACATATTATTAAAATTCTATGAAAAGAAAATTTTATAAATTTTTATGTGGACAATTTTAATTTATTAAATTAGTTTAAAAAAAACATATTCATAGGGGTGAAGATGAGACTTTTTGAAACAAACACTAATGCAATAAAATGAAAAGAATAAAGAATATACAAGCTTTAAAGAAAAGCTTTCTGAAAGTGATGGTTTAAATCCAAATAGTCATTGAAAAATAGGTTCATTTTTTCTACATTCTTTAAAAAATAAAAATTATGCTCTATGAGCAAATAGATATAAACAATTTAATTCATTGTTTTCTACCAAGTTTTGTGCTTAAATTGTTGATACTATATCAGCTAATGTCCCTATTCTCCTCCCCCTTTTAAATTAGTATTGTGATATATCAGCGATATCAATATTAACTTGTTGATACATTACAATATTAAATTTCTGATATCATCCAGCCCTAGCTTGCTATACATTAATCTTTGCTCATTCCAGTGTCTAACAGTTTTATAACACCATGTCAATCACCAGTTTACATGTATGTTATCTAACAGATAAATCTTGTATTTTATTTTATTTTATTTTATAACTGAATTTTAAATCTCTGAGTAAAGATATCTTTCATTTTTTTGTTTTATCATAAATAACCTCTAAACTCAATGCTGTGGACTTTTGATTTAAATAAAATAAATCTAAGTCATTTCATTGAGAAAACAAGAATCATAACAAAATTTGGTCAGTATATTAGTTATAATTTTGTAAACTGATACAGCCATGGAAAAAATTATAAGGACAAGCAAAAAGTCGCCATATGTAGAAGCCACTTGGCTAGAAAATTATGCAAATATTTGTATGATAAAAAGGTTTGAAATGGAACATTTCCAAACAAACTTTAAGTTGAAAATTTGGAAAATCATTAAAAGGCATGCATTTAAGTGGTTTTAATAGCTTGCTGCTCTGAAAAAATTATAAGAACACGCATTTCTTTTGAAATCATGAACAAAAATTTGTATATTTGGTAATATCATAGGATTGTTTGAAGTAGCCTAAAATCGGTAAGATTGTTCAGTTTCTCTCATTCTCTATCATCCCAAAGAGCACGCAACTATCTGAATTTGAATAAGGAAAAATTATTGCTTACACAAAATGTGGAATGAGTGGATGTAAAACTCAAAGGAATATAAACAGATCTAAAATAGTAACTTATAATTTTTTGAAGAATCCAAAAGATTATGGCAAAAAGAAGCATACATGTAGGCTGGTTTCTCTGACTATGTTCCAGAAACATGAAATTGCGTGTTGAGCTTGCTTAAAAAAGCAGACTTCTACTCAAATTAAAACAGAAATGAGTCTACCATGCACTAGCCAAACAGTGCGTAATGTTCTGGAAAAGAATCCCAATGTTAGATATGCTGAACTACAGTCACGTCCACCACTTACAAAACTACATAAGAATATTAAATTGGAATTTGTGAAAAAGCATTTTTCTTTTTTGATCTCACTAGAAAGATGTGGTATTTTTGGACGAACAAAAATTTAATTTGGACGGACCAGATGGTTTTCGTCATTATTGATATGATTTGTGAAAAGATAAACCTGTTTTCAGCAATTCGGTGTAGGTTCTGTTATGGTGTGGGCAGGTTTTGCAGCCAACAGAACAACACCAATCGTGTCCATTCGAGGACTCATGAATTCAGAATCATATGTGGATATGCTCGCTGAAAAAGTATTGCCTGAAATATAATATAAGAAATTGCCAGTATTGTGCACCACATTATCACAGGTGGTGATTATTTGTTTCAACAAGACAATGCAATTGGCATGTGCCTCGTGCATCACGTTCATGGTTCCCGGCCAGTTCTGTCCAACTTTTGGATTGGCTGCCAAGAAGCCCTGATTTAAACCCCACAGAAAATCTGTGGGGCATCTTAGCTAGAGAAGTATATAAGCATGGCACATAATATGCAAATAAAGACGATTTGACATCACCCATAGAATTAGCGTGGAAAAACATTTCTAAACAAACTTTAACTTTTCTTTCTGAGTGAATGACTGAACGATTAATAAGGGTCATTGAAACAAAAAAGGGATTTTGTAGAATATCAATTTATTTCCAGACATATTTCATTATGTCCTTATAATTTTTTCCATGTTTCACATTATATATTTCTATTAAAATGTGATTTATAAATTTTATTTTAATTGCATATTAATAGGTTCCTAATTATGAGTAGTAAATTATGTTTGATTTTGTTTTTAGTTGAGGATTACTTTAATACATATTACTCATTTTTCAACATGTCCTTATAATTTTATCCATGGCTGTATAATGTTGCATTTTGTGATTTCTGTTCATTCAAAACTCTCATTAATGCCTTCTCATTTCGGGTGATGTAGTGATCATTAAATGCAGTCACCAGGTCACAACTGGCTACTAAAATATTTTAACTGGCAACTGTGTTTATATTTCTTTTTTAAATTAATTCATGAACTGAACTGGAGAGTGCTGTGCAACTTAAAATGTGAAAAAATATAAATGTACCGTAAATGGGACATTCTTAAATATAATTAAACATAGATTTAGTAATAGTTTAGAAAATATTATAGTTCACTCACATTATTTACAAAATAACTTTTTGGGGGTTTCCCATTTTGAAATAAATATGCGAAGTATAAATATATTTTATGAAATTTTAGCTTATTGAAGAATATTTTACAGACTCTGCAAATATTATTATCTACTTTATATTAATATATAGTATATTTGTGTATTATTATTAAACTGAAAATTTTATAAAATACTTCTACCTTAAATTTTTACATAAATAGCACTTAAAATGTGAAAACTTTTCTTTTTTAGAGCCAATTCTGCTTTTGTTGTTGACCTATTTTCCTACATGACTACAGACATCAGATCAGATTTCGGAGGTGCTGTGAGAAAGTGTTTAGCTTCTATTTGACAAGGCACCATGGAGGCAAGTAAGGTTTCCCTCATAATTTTGACTCTGGCCAGATAGAAAAAATCTCCTGGCTACACATCCCACTGTCACATACAGACCTCCCGGTGAAAGAACTCTCCATACCACTGACTTTACGTGCATTGACACTGTGTTCACAAGACTTTCTTTCCAAAGTACTGACTGCATCTGATATCTGACACAGTCGAATGAATATTTCCTGCTGTGTATTGTTTAATTTGATTTGTACACGCAGGTAGTATTTTTTCAACTACTTGTGAGAAAACCAGGAAAAGTTCATCAGTAAACAATCACCATCCAAAAAGGAAAAAGTTTTACTAACATTTCAAAAACCGAAGAGTGCGATAGCAACATATAAATCATGGAATGCTCCTCTTCAGACTAGGAAATGTAAAGCACATTATTTATTAAAAGATAGGTTTTTCTAGTTTAATTATTTAGTTTTTATTGTAATGACTTTTTATGTTTTAATTTTATTTATGATAATTGCCTATGATCAATATATTCCATGTAAAAAGTGTATTTTAGCATGTTTGAATATTAATACATGTAAGAGAATAAGCAAAAATAACCATGAACAGAAAGTAATTTGTTTTCCATTTATATGTTATAAGTATGAGCGTAGTGGACGTTATAATGTGCTATATGTTGTATACCTTCTGGATTTTTAAAAGAAGCTACATACAACTTCTGCTTCTCAAATAAAGCTATAGTGTATACTATCTTGCATATACCTATCCACTGCTTGTACTATATACCTTCTGGTCTTTTTACGACTACATCACTGGTTATAAGAATTAAAATTCTAAAATGGACCTCTAAAGCACCAAAATAATTCATAGCATTTTAAATTTTATTTCATTTAAAAGTATTTTTAGAAATTTTTTCCTTAGAAGGTCAAAAGATTTTTCATTAAATTTAAAAACTGAAAGATAGCATTAAATTTACAATTACTTTCACACTTTTTAGTAATAAATTTAAATGCTGAATGCATGTCTGTATGGTATGATGTGGAGGCTCTCTGGCAAAAACAATATAGAGAGCATTCATAAATATATGTTGAAATCAAGGTCAATTAGAAATTGTTACAATACAGGGATAATTTATTTCCATGCAGTTGATGCAATTGTCTAGGGAATCTATTATTTGAATTTGTTTTTCTGAAAGGATATAGACAATCTATGTGCAACTGAGAAAAGATGGTTCAATCCGAGCCCAGGATCAATTTTAATACCTGTCTTCATGCTCGGGTTAAAAATGAAAATTTCATTTACTCATAAAATGAAAATAAAATGACAGATACTATTTCAGAAAAACAAAAACGCTGTTCAAGTTTCTTAAAGAGTTACAATCCTCTAAAAATCAGTTTGAATGGAAACTGAATTGTTATTGATGGGATATAAAGAGAAATATTCTATTTCATTCTGAATTCTGAAGCCTTGGCACAGTCAGTGTTAGTAACATTGAGAAGACATGGAATATCTTTTGTCTATCCTCTAAGTTGAAAGTCCTTTTACAGAATTACTGGAAAATATAACTCTTGTATTTCTACCATTGTTGTACAGTGATATTTTAAAAGAATAAGAATTGTGACTTTTGCAGATGTCTATGAAAGATTGATTATAAATAACAAATTTGATATTTTAAACTGATTTTCAGGGACAAGAAAATCATGAAATATCATCATGGGAGGTATATTTAGGATTAATACTTATTTCTATGAAAGAAGGGATTTTCAAAAGGGAAAATTAATCTTGAAACAATTGAGTGGGGTAGAATGACAGTGGAGTAAGTCAATATTTAGTAATTTGAGAAATGAAGGGTTTTGTGAAACTTGTCATTTTGCTGTTGCATTAAGTGGTCAAACTTGTTTTGAGACTCCCTAAGTGAACTATGACTTATTTAGGTGCGTTTTCACTGGTCGACCCAATGGCCTAAAAAACCCTAATGACCCAAGACCTTAACCTAAGAGTGTTTTCACTGGTTACAGAGAAGCCCTAGTGCCAACCAATCATGGACAAGTTTTTACTGTGCAAACGTCGTATTTACAGATCGATATCAGCTGTCAACAAAGCGCTGTCAATTATTATAAACATAAACAAATAATTGTTTGTTTCCCTTTTCATGTTAATAACAAATATTTTGTATTGAAATAATCGAAAGTTTTTACTTGTTTTTGCTATTAAAGGGTCTCAAATAATGCCCCACAAAAATATTAATCTTTTGTTATATGCATTATAATACATCAATGATAACTATTAATTTTTTTCTGGTTTCAAGTAAAATAATACATTTTTTTAATGACGATCATAATTCATAAGATTTAGAAGTCACTCAGAATTAATTGAAAGCTCATTTTATGCCATATAGCTTGTATATCTAAACTTATTTTTCTGCTTTTCACATGTTAAATTAAAAGTATAAATATATGTTTTTTACTTCAGTGACATACTCATTTTATTTGTACATGTGTATAAATTTAAAAAAAATTGCCAGTGCAGTTATACTCCTGAAACACTGAGTTGTTATCAGTTATTTAAAAACACAGAAGTAATTTTTCCCTTCTAAGAAACAGTGTTGAGGGAAACACTTTCACTCATTCCAGAGTCCTTCCAGGATTGCCATTGTACATGACGCTTCTCCAAGGTACATTCTAATTAAGCATGTATCAGTTGATCACTCTGTCAGCTTGTCTTATCATATAATCACTATAATGTAGAATTATTGAATGTAGAATTGTAGAATCTACTTTTTGTGGACCCCTCTCCCCCCCCCCCCCAAAAAAAAAAAAATCTTCACAGCAAAATGCATAATAAATGTACTTAAAATTGTAAATTTTACTTACTTTATGAATGATTTCACATCCAAGTTCAATGCAGGTTTCCCCCACCCCCCCTTTCTCTCGTGTGCAATTTACAATCTCGTTATTTATTATAGTTTTGAGAAAGATAAAATGATGTAACAAAAAATTGAATCCAGTTGCTTAAATTCAAACTAAGCTTTTAATAATTCTTTTCTTTATGCTCTGCTGAAGTTTACGTTAATGGTGAGCTTGTTTTGTTTGCAAATTACTAATTTTACATCCCATTATGTTTTTTTTTAATGCAAAGGATTTGCTTTTATAAAAAATAATTTTGTGAAAAGAGACTTATTTTATTAAGAATAATTTTGTGAAGAGAACTGAATTTTTGTATGGAGCAATCCCTGATTTTCCAAATAGATCAGGAAAAGGGTACTTTTATGTTAGTCGGCACAAATCTTACCAATAACATTTTTTTTCTCCCTTCAGCTATAACACCTTTTATTTTTCACAGGTTTAAATTAGAAAGAATGCCTTGACGTTGAGATAAAATATTTTGGTTTGTTGCATTAATTCATTTATAATATTATAATATATTTTTTAAATAAATGAGTGAAAGGCATGTATACTTTAAATAAATGTATTTTAAATAAAATCAATAAAAAGTTTATATTTCAAAAGAAATTAATACAACACAAATAATGGTGATAACAATATTTAGTGATTTATCTCATGTGCCCAGCTAACATAAAGTATCCAAAAATGTTGTGAATTTAAACAACTGGGTCAAGCAGTCCAACAAGGCTTACACTATTCAATATCTCTTTATCCATAATATTGAATTGCCTCTCAGCTAGTTTAAAAATTAAAATAAGAGAAAAGTGGGAGAGTTCTTACTGAATAAGTATAAAAATAAAAGTTTAAAAAAACATTTTTTAAAGCATTCAATGTTTACCATTAAAATCATGCCTTATTTCAGGACTGCTATTCATGTTGTTTCAAAAAACTTCTGTTACAATACATTAATTTGGCATGTCTCCAACTATGGAAAATTCGCCTCTTTGATTTACACTTAATAGAAAGTGCAAATTACTGAATTTATTAAAAATATATATTTTTGCTTTCTTTTTTAAGAAAACAGAAAAGGTGATAAAAGCATTTTTTTTAAACTATGGATCAAGGATTTCTTAATTGTTTTCTTAATATATAATCATAATTTACCTAATATTAAACAATTATTTAATAAAAGCGTATTTAAAAAAAAAAATTACTCTCTTTATTTTTTATTTTATTTTCTATCTTTTAGTGTTTAAAATATTTCTATGCTGCAGTTTCACAGCCAGTTGCCATATTTTAGTGAGCATGGTTTGGTGCATAATTAAATCTGTTGTTGTTGTAACCATAAGAAATATTTGATGATTTATCACTGGCCGGTAATGGAAAAATACTGTAAAATTCATTTATTATTTTATAATTAAGGTGAATATATATCAAGTTTGAAAAGTTTAGTACGATTATATTTTTTATAAAAAAAAATGTTTTTGTCAGATGGGCTCTGTTTTTCCTATGCTAATACACAGGGCTTAATTTAAAAGAAAAAAGTACTGGGGCTCTAATATTCTGCAGCACTAAGAATTTAGTGTAACTCTCCCTCCATCTGCATATTTGTATTTTATATATTATTTGCAAAATTTAAAGAATATTTTTTCTTCAGTAAAATAATATTTTAAAAATATATCTATGCATATAAATAACTGTCAACTATTCCACTTTTTTGTTATTACTGCTTCAAAACAGAAGTCTTAGCCTAATCTTGACATGGTTTAATCGTAGAACTTTGGAATTAAATAAGATCAATATTACTATCCAGATTTAGTGGTAACACAAATAAGGATTAGTTGGCAGCTATGCATATATATATATATATGTATATATAGTAAAATTAATGAACAAATAACAAAAAGCTGTATGTGAAAATCTTCAGAAAATCGTACTTGCTAAGCATTTCTTTAAAAAATCAACTAACAATATACAACATACACAAATATTCTGGTAGGCTCTGATGAGCTTTGGCTAATATTTAAGTATTCACTGAAAAAAAAGAAGCACCGGAGATGAGCTTTGTCACAAATTAAGCACTGCTAATGCTACATTAATTATAAAAAATAATAAATCTTTACATGCTCTCTAATAACTTTTTAAAAGGCAGTTTGGTGGGGAAAAAAGGTTTGATTGCTAGCTATCTGGTATTCACTTATAAAATTCATGTAAAATTCCAAGAATGTTGAACACTTGGTGCAATTCAAATCCATTGAAACAAAATAATCTGATGATTTCAAATTATAAACAAGTATCTTCGAATGCTCAAGTGTACAATTCATAAAATTTAAAATAATGCTAGGGTCACTTGAGAGATGACATGACTGTACACCTTTTGTTTCATTCAATGCTCAACAAAAAATATCTCTTCTTCATCAGAGGGGAAAAGGCTGCTAAAATTTACTAAAAATTGCATTTATTGCCAAAATTTGGCAACTTTTCTTTTTTTCTTAGATAAGTGTGGCATAGCAATGCATATTTTAAATATTAACATAAACCAACTAAACATATTGTTGATCACTGTACACGATTTATCATTATAATATCTGTTAGACATTAAAAAAATATATGTATGCTTTTTTGTGTGTGTGTGTGCATGGGGGAGGAAGGGGTGCATTCTCCTAAACATTGTGTAAATCTAAGGAGATAAAATTAAAAGCTACTTCCTCATTATAGTGGCATTCTCAATTATGATTATCACAGTTGTAGTTATGATTTTGCCAAGCTTATATACATGTGCATACTAGATAGTTGTAATATAGTTATTAGTTTGAGTGATTGAATGACGAAATATCCAGGTACGTATTTAATTAGCAAAGAAAAACTCCAGTATATCTTCAGAATTTTATTTCGTAGACATATGATGTTCCAAGGCAGAAGAGGGTAAACAAGAAAGGCCGCTCTTAAACAGCCACTACTACGCGAAGACAGCAAGCGAAGGGAGTTGTTTCCACGATACAAGTTGGAATTGCACTGACAATAATCTCGCCAAATAGGGTTGCTACAGAGTGTCTAGGCGTAAATACTTTCAGACAGAGATAGGCATAACAAATGGTATTTACCGAGCGGGGTTACCAGATTATTGGCGATAGGACGAATTTTGATTAAAAAATTAATATCACCACGGCGACTATAACCAACAAATATCTTTCTCATGAGAACGGATTTTCGACAGACAAAACAGTATATGCTTTTAACAATCAGAATATATTTTTAGACATGGGTGTGAGTGATTGAGTTATTACCACTACCAAATAAGGGCATGCATTTGGGCCAAATGGAAGATTCGCATAACTTTTGTGGCCACAAAAATGCGTTATGAACATATTGTGTTATAAGCTTGGTTACGGAAAGTAAAATTACGAAAAGGCATCTGTGCTGATTTAATTCTTTTCTTTTTTTATTTTAATCGAAAAGCCGTGAGATATTAGTGATCGAGCACAAGTGAAAATGAAAAAGGGAAAGGGTATAAATTACAGCGGGATTATTGTTTGTAGTTAAAGATAACTCAATTAAATTTTGAAAAAGGAAAGGGAAAAATATAATTTAAATGAAGGATAGGGAAGGTTAAAACTTAATATATGATTCTCATATCATAATAGTGCTGACATCAGTGGCAATTGCTATATTTGTACCAAATAATTTATGTATTAATCAAGCTTTTTTGGTTATTAAGTATGGCTAAACATGAAATAAAACTTTGATATTTTAAGATTTTGATGTGAATTATTAGTGTACATTTATAAGGTGAGCTGCACTGAATAATTCAAGAAAAAAAATCTCATCATGATTATGCATATTTAGTTATACAATATTAATTAGTTACTTGACCTTTACTTTTAATATTTTAAATTTTATTAATTTTTATTATTTTACTTTATTGTAAGCATTCATTATAATTTCGAGTGCATTATTAAATTCAAATTATTGTTTAAAAAATGTAAGCAAAACTGTGACCAGAAATCCGCAAAATTCTAAAAATCTGCCCAACCTCTGGTTTTAAGCTATGCAGATTTAAGAAAGTCTACTGTATATATCCTGAGAGACGGTAGTTTCTCGAGTGATGCAGCAAAAACCGTAAGCCCAAAACTGTAGATTACCATCACTCTATATATACACCTAATTTGAGTTCAAACGAAAAGCGAAACGCCGACATTTAATATCTCAGCAAATATGAGGCATAACGTTTTGATTTTTTGACAGCTGTCTTATATCTCCAGTCTAACTCTATCCCGAAATTTATACATTTCTACATGCAGTAGATTTTAAGATCTGGAAACCCATTTTTAAGTAAAATGGGAAGTTTTTCTCTCTGCATGTAATGTTGTCATGTCATAAAACGCTTTTCTCGAAATCCGATCGGACGATTTTTTAAAAATTAATATATGATATTAATCTGTTGTCGCTAAAGGGAGTCCCCCGATCCGCTTAAATAGGAAAACTCTGTTTTGAGCTGTATTTAAAAAGACATTCTGTTATGTTTTTTTACAAGTTTTTTAATTAACAGAACAGAAAACCAACTATTTTAAGAGTTTGTAAAATATTTATGTTAAATTTTACAGATTGTAAATAATATATATATTTTTCCCCCCACTGTATTATTAAAAAGGAACAAAAAATATTCATTCTTATTCAAAACAATAAGCCTGGAACTCAGATATATCTTTTTTTTCTTTTAAATTTTATTGTACTTTGATATCCGGGATTTATCACGTAATTCTCATAAATATTTTAAAGAATAACTTTTTTTTTTCTAATTAAAACAAATGATGCAATGATTTTATATGCTTTTATTTTTTTTTTTAAATAAATAAAATATGAAAACCAGGACTTTTAATTTAAGAATTCGTTAAATATTCATAATAAATTTTACAAACAGTAAATAACTAAAAATTATTATTATTATATATATATATTCTGTTCCCCAGCAGTATTATTTAAAATGAGCAAAAAATATCAATTCCTATTCAAAGCAAGTAATTGGAATAAGGTAAATTTTATTAGCATTAATTTTATTGTACTCAAACTATTTAAAGAGCATAAGACAGTAGCTAGATTTAAAAAATATATATGCCTACTGCAAATGTAAAATAAATTTGAAACTTGTAGCAATTGGGTCATTGCACGCTAATTGGGCCCTCGGTCCCCAAATTTAGCATGTAATTTTCAGTTAGAGCTGATATTTTATTCTAATAGAGTAGGATAATAATAAATATATTTATCTAAATATTTATTTACATACTCCCATCTATACTTTGAGACATTGGAAATGTTCAAATTTTTGTGACAATAAAGGAAAGGGGACCCTGGAAAAGAGAAATAGGGTTTCATATATTGCTGGATTATTGTAATTTTATTCTTATATTAAATGTAATATAAATACAAATGCAACTAGCTTTTTCTGTAAATTAATACACATGTATAATATGAATCATTTTGTACATTTAAGACTTGTTGTCAATAACTTCCTATTTAAAATATAGTTTTTTTTAAAATCAAAACATAACTTGATTGTCTATGTATTTATTGCATATGATCAAGATATTTTGATAAATTAAAAAACTTTTGTGCCTATGTGTGTATATTTAAATAAAGATTACACAAGAAAAATTATATATCTTTATTTAAGAAACAAACATTTATTTAACAAAGACAAATACAAAAAAAAAAAAAGAAAAGTGCCCAGTTAAACTGATGGCATTGAGCTCACAGGATATTCACACTAATTGTATATTATACTCTTATTTCAAAGAATAATAATCCTCGAAAAATAAAGAGATCGACAATAAATCAAGAGGGGGGATTGGCTTACCGTTTCCCCCCTTTATACTTCACCAATGAACCCCAAAACTAATCAGGGAAGCATCTTACCACAATGAATCTATATACACAATTTGAAGCAAATTGGGTAATTCTGCATGAAAAACCCATTTATCTAAATTAAGGGGGGATTAACCCCTCCGTTCCCTCTTTATATTTAACCAATGATTCCCTAAAACTAATCAGGGAAGCACCTTATAACAATGAACCTATAAACCAAATGTTAATGAAATCAGATAATTTGGCATGAAAAACATATCTAAATTAAGGGAGGATTAGCCCCCTCCATTCCCCCCTTTATACATAACCAATGAACTTGCAAAACTAATCAGGGAAGCACCTTATCCCAATGTACCTATAAACAAAATTTTAATCAAATCAGATAATTCTGCATGAAAAACTCATTTATATAAATTAAGGGAGGGATTAATCCCCCGTAACCTTCTTTATACTTAACCAATGAACCCCCAAAACTAATCAGGGAAGCGCTTTATAACAATGAATCTATAAACAAAATTTTAATTAAATCGTTTAATTTGGCATGAAAAACACATTTATCCAAATTAAGGTGAGGATTATCCCCCCGTTCTCCCCCTTTATACGTATCCAATGAACCCTCAAAATTAATGAGGGAAGCGCCTTATCCCAATGTCCCTATAAACAAAATTTGAATCAAATCGGATAATTCTGCATGAAAAACCCATTTATATAAATTAAGGGGGGGGGATTAGTACCCCGCTCCCCCCTTTATAATTAACCAATGAACTCCCAAAACTAATCAGGGAAGTATTATCTCTATAAACCTATAACCAAAATGGATATTTTATCAAGAGTTTTCGCATTACGTACATACTTACATACATACGTACATACAGAAACGGCGCACATTAGCTCTCAGGTTTTGATAGCCTGTGAGCTAAAAATATAATTTCAAGAATTACTCGGATATAAACATTTAAAAAAAAAAAAAAAACCTATATGTATATACAGTCGAACCTCGTTAACACGAAATTGAAGGGACCGGGAATTTTTTTCGTGTTATCCGAAATTTCGTGTTAACCGTCATAATAGTGACGCCATCTATGTTAGATATAAAAACTAAATAAATTAACCTACCCCTGCCCAAAAAATGAAATTAATAAGAAATAGTAAATTTTATTAACAAATTAATTATCATTTTTTAGGCAATAATAATTTTATTTACATGCTAATCATATTTTTAAATAGTCCGTTATTGACTTTGGCTTCAATTTTTGTAGAGTACTTTTTTTAGGAACGTATGGACCTAATCTAATTTTTCCAAAGCTCGGAAAGTATCCTCTTGATCCATAAAGAAACGTTGTACAGTTTTCAATGCTGTGGTAGATTCATTTATTGACACTAAACTTTTCCGTTCTGTGTCAATTTCTTCTTCCTCGTCTGACACTTCAATGTTGTCATCTTTATTTTTCAGCAATTATTTCTTCGTCTGTCGTCATATCCGAAGTCAGCACATCTTCATCTATGGAAATGTACTTGGAAAAAACAATGTCTAAGAAAGAATTTACCGATTTTGGCTACATATCTTTCTGCAGACATGTCTATGACGCTTTTTAAATCTTGTCAGTCATCCGTTAGAAAATGTGAAATCGCTCTCACCGAGAGCATCAGCAAAAGCCTCTGCTTCATCTTGCAAAACTGCAAAAGTTAAAACAATGTTCTGGCTTATTGCCTCTTTTATCCACTGCAAGACAGCAATTTCAATTTATTCATTCTTTCTTCTACACATTCGTTTTCTTACTGGTTTGAATTAACTCAGAGCATAAACCGCTTCAATCTTTTCGCGATTCTTTAAAATTGTAGAAAAATTGTAGGTATCCCATACTTTTGCCGCATTTTGTGATTTTTTCAGCACTTTATCGCTAACTTCGTTTAATTTTTTTGCTTGGTTTCTTAAGATACTGCTTGCTGTTTTCGACTCATCTTTCACAGAATTCTACAGAGCAACTGTGAACAGCGTTTCCATTATGTTAGGTAGTGAAGTAGAGATAGTCACTTCTTTCACTCACAGATAGGAGAATTCAGACCCCCGGTTTATAGTTTATGTTACTGTCAATACAGTCAACCGAGTAATGGAACAATCACTTTCAAAAAAAGAAATTCCTTCCCCAAACTTTCATTGTGACTAATCTATTGCTCATATGGTTAATGTGGGAACACTTGCGCATATCAGAGATCAAAGAAAAGCGAAGATTATTCAGGAATTCAGTATTTCAGAATTTTCTGAAACCCTTTTTCACTTTAAATTGTTTTCAAACCATGAGAAAATTCCACTTTTAATAAGAGTATGTGACATTTAAGTTTGAAATATCGAAAACATTGCATAAGGAATCATATTTTGACTTTGAAGCGAAAAAAAAAAATCGCCTTAAGCGGGATTTTCCGAAATTCTATTTCGTGTTAAACGAATCAATTAACATTGATTTTCAGACTCATCTGACGGGACCTGAAAATTATTAAACACTTGCATACATTTTCCTTTGTTTGGATACTATGACACAAAATAATCATTTACATAAATTTTACTTATGATTTTGTATAGCGTGGCACAAAACATAAATCAGTTTGTTGAAATAAATACATTTCAATACATAATATAGGCTCAGAGAAAGTAATATATTTAACAGTGTATTGAAAAATTAAAGTATTGTTTGCATGTGTAAATATACTTTAGAAGACAAACGAAAAATAATTTAAATTGAATTTTAAGACAATCCTATTAAATTCACGTCAAGGTGTCACTCAAATTTTGATATCATTTCTTTTAAAACCCATATTTTGAATTCCTGAGAGATCTGAATGAAAAAGCATCAGCGAATAAATTTTATATATTTTTTCATGTTAAGATAATAATTGCACCTGTGAATATAAATAAAACTAAAAAGAAAATTGTTAAAATATGTTAATTCTAATATTTTAAATGTTATTAATGTGTAACTTAACTGTTTTTAACTTGTACACTGTATTAAATTTGTGAAGTGGCAACAGCCTTTGAGTACAAGATTGGCAACTCATTTTTGGCAACGGTCAGTAGTTGTTGATGCCTGCCGCGTTTGCTGGCGCTTGTATCTAAAAGCTATGTTAGTGTGATATGTCATTATTTGTTAATATAATTATTTAATCTGGATCATGGCCGATTATTTCCTTTCATTTATTTTTCAACACGTTATCAGCACGAAGCTCTGCTTAGAAAGCTGATTGCGATCCAGAATGGAAAAGTATTTGATGTTGTAGCACGAGGTCGATCTTAAGCCTAACCACGTTGAAAGACGAAGTGAATGAATTTCCTTACCGCTTGAAGAAGATAATTTGCTGGTGGATTTTTTAATTCAAATTTTAACGTATAAAGAAAAAAAAAAAAAGAAAAAAAATGACCTCTGAAGAATATAAAATGCCGAAATTAAACGGCGACAATTATCACACTTGGCGTATTCGTTCCCGCGCTATCCTAGTCCAGAAGCGGTGTTGGGAAGCGATTGAACCGGGATATGGAACTGACATGAATGATGCCGAGCGAAAGAAAAATGACGAAGCACTTACCCTATTATTTCTTATTGTTGAAGATACTTATCTAGACGACATTGGGGACTGTATAAGAGCCAGAGACGCCTGGAACTCTCTTAAAGAAATGCATACGAAGTTCGGTTTATTACATGTTCTACAACTCATGAGAGAATTTTTTAACATTGTAATGAAGCCTAATGAATCTGTGCAAGCCTACCTAGCAAGATTAATGGATTTACACAGGAAGTTATCCAACGGAGGCTATGCATTCACAGATAGGGAAGTTGCCCTAGTGATGCTGTTAGGACTACCCAAGGCCTATGAATCGCTGATCCTGAATCTTGAAAAAGATGAAGCAAACTTGACAACCACATTTGTCAAGTCCAGACTGCTGGTTGAAGAAAAAAGGATAGCAAGAAACGACAGTTTACCCAATGAATGCCATGAAGAACAAGCCCTCCACACTAGAAGTTTCCCATCAAATCAGAGAAGACCTGCAGCAGCAAAATCAATTAAGAAATTTATGCCAAGAAAAACTACTGAAGAAGCTGAATTTAACAGAAGAAAAAACACTAAATGCTTTTGCTGTGGCCAATGGGGACACATATCAAGAAACTGTGAAGAAGCCAGACAACAACATCAAAACAGTGCCAAAACAGCAGTTGACCGCAAGACCAGTGTTGCACTATTAGCAGACGAAGATGAATCAAAGAGGAAAAATCTCTGGATTCTTGATAGTGGAGCAACTGAACATATGACCTCTAATAGAAGGAAATTTTCAAGCCTTAGACCATATTCATCTGAAGTTGAAGTTGCAAATTCAGAAAGAATAAATGTCAGTGGAATAGGTAATATATCATTCAAGATATATGAAGAAAGTGAAGAGAGAGACATTACAATTCAAAATGTTTTATTTGTCCCAAAACTAGGAGGAAACCTGCTGTCAATTGGAAGGATTGAGGAGAAGGGCTTGAAGGTCGAATTCGCAGATGGCAAGGCCAGAGTGATTGACAACAAGGGCAAAACACTCCTGTCAGCCAAGAAGAAAGGAAGGCTGTACATTATTGAAGAGCAGGCATCAATGGCTTGTGTAACAAGAACTGAAAGCATTGAACTGATGCATCGCAGGCTTGGTCACCCGCATTATAATGCAATCAAAAACTTAGAGTCTATTGACAAAGAATTACCAGTGTTACCAAATGCACCATGCTCTATCTGCATTCAGGGAAAAATGAAGCGGAAGAAATTTCCAAAATCATCCAACACTCGAGCTAAGGATCTCCTTGAAATCATACACTCGGATGTCGTCGGCAAAATTTCCCCATCATCCTTTGGAGACTCAAAATATTTTGTGACATTTACTGATGATTTTTCAAACTATACTACATTGTATACCATGAAGGCCAAAAGTGAAGTATTGAAAAAATTTGATGAGTACAGAAGCATGGTTGAAAATCTCCATAACAAGAAGATAAAATTTTTAAGAAGCGACAATGGTCGAGAATTCAGGAATGAAAATTTTGACAAGTATCTCACCACACATGGAATCCAAAGGCAGCTAAGTGTACCTGAAACACCGCAGCAGAATGGTAAATCGGAGAGGCTAAACCAGACTCTAGTAAACACAACAAGATGCCTACTTATTGAATCAGGAGCGGACTACAGATTTTGGGCAGAAGCAATAGCCACTGCAGCATACTTACATAATAAGAGACCATCTTGCGCAATAAATGGCAATATTCCTGAAGAAATGTGGTCAAATTCTGAAGGCAAAATAGATCATCTCAAGGTATTCGGATGTAGAGCTTGGAGCCATGTGCGCTCATATTCAAGAAAAAGCAAACTTGATCCTAAGGCAACAGAATGCATTTTTGTTGGTTATCCCACTGGAACCAAGGGATACAAGCTATATGACATGAAGAGAAAACAGTTCTTTGTGAGCAGAGATGTTATCTTTGAGGAAAATGTTTTTCCATTGAAGACTGTCAGTTGTCATAATGCCACAGAAGTCTCACTCCGTATTGAAAACTTTGAAGAGGACTACTTGTATACACCTGAAGCAGAAGTTGAAGATACCTTTCAAGAGCAATCAAACCTTGACACAGATGATTCAAATCGATTGCCTGACTCATTTCAAGAATTAGATGACCCAAGTCCTGAAGAGTATTCTTACCAACAGCTTGAAGATGTTCCAAAATCAGCTATAGAAATAATAGAAATGCCCGACAAATATGACACTGAAGCTGAAGTGATGACAGATAACCCTACTCGTACAATCAAGAGAAGTGAAGGAGCAAGACCTGTCAAGCCTCCCAAACATCTTGAAGATTTCTATCTCTACAATGCCCAAGAGATATGCTGGCATGATGAGAGAAACCCAGTGACAGTAAAGGAAGCTCTGGAATCCCCCGAAGCAGACATGTGGCAAAAGGCCATGAATGAAGAAATAGCAAACCTCACTCAAGCCCAAACATGGGAGCTTACTACCAAACCTCCTGGTGTAAAGATAATATCTTCCAGATGGCTGTTCCGCAAAAAGAAGGACGAAACTGGAAAAAGAGTAAAGTTTAAGGCCAGGTTAGTGGCAAGGGGCTATCTCCAGGTGCCTGGTGTAGATTTCAAAGACACGTTTTCACCAGTTATCAAGCTCAAATCCATACGTTTACTACTCGCCATAGCTGCAGAAAAGGATTTTGAAGTTCATCAAATGGATGTGACAGCCGCATACCTTAACGGAACATTGGAAGAAGACATCTACATGGCCCAACCAGTAGGTTGTGTGGAGAAAGGTAAAGAACACCTAGTGTGTCACTTAAAGAAAAGTTTGTATGGTCTTAAACAATCTGGCAGAGTTTGGAATTCATGTTTGGACAAATTCTTGACTGAATGTGGTCTTAAAAGATCTGATGCAGATCCCTGTATTTATTACAATGCTGAAAGGAATCTTATCATTGGTGTTTATGTAGATGATCTCCTTATTGTTGGAAATTTGAAGGATATAGAAGAATTTAAGCAAAACATCAAGAGAAAATTCATTGCTAAGGATCTTGGACCAGCTAGTCAAATCTTGTCAATGAAGATAGACAAAGATATTGATGGTTCCATCACTCTAGATCAGATTTCCTACATTACTGAAATTCTCGACACATTTAGAATGTCAGAAGCCAAACCCGCAGCAACACCTTTAGATCCGAATATTAAGTACAAGCATGTCGATGACTATCAATGGGAGAAAATTAAAGAAGAAAGCAAAAGGATACCGTACAGACAAGCAATTGGAAGTTTCTTGCACTTAGTATGTGGCACCCGCCCTGACTTAGCATATGCAGTTACATATATGAGTCAATTCAACGAAAGGCCAAACGAAGAACATTGGAGGGGGATCAAACACATATTGAGATACCTCAAAGGAACCATGTTCAAGAAACTTAGGTTCAAGAAGAATGGCCGGGGCCTGCAAGTTTTTTCAGATGCTGACTGGGGTAGTGACAAAAATGACAGGAAATCCTTTAGCGGATACGTGATCTTTCTCTCTAGTGCACCCATTTCCTGGTCAAGCAAGAAGCAAACTGTCACTGCCCTATCATCTACTGAAGCGGAATATGTTGCAATGTGCCATGTAGCGAAAGAAGTAATATGGATGAAGAACTTGCTCGCAGAGATTTGTGTGGAGTTTCTGAATACTCCTCAAAAGGTCCATGTTGATAATCAAGGTGCTATTTTTATTTCAAAGAATCCTGTTACATCCGAAAGAAGCAAGCACATCAGTATCAAGTATTTTTTCTTAAGAGACTTGGTGATTAACAAAGTGATACAGTTTGAGCATGTGTCGTCCCAAAATAACTACGCTGATTTATTGACAAAAACAGTGTCTAAGAAGATATTGTCGAAGTTCAATTATGGTATGAACATGAACTGTAATACATAAGGACACAGTGTTGAACTTTAAACATTGGAACTCTTTCCTTTTGCACGTATATATTTTTTATTTTCTCTTTTATACCAGTGTAACAGGTAAGGTGTTAATTTATGCACCATATTGTGTATCGTAGAAGTATGTTCTATATCGTGCATTGTAGAAGTATTATGTTGTATATTATTATGCCCTCACTTACAAATTCTTAAAATTGAAGAACTCTAATCATTTAAAATAGTATAATTAGCAAGGGGGCGTGTTAAAATATGTTAATTCTAATATTTTAAATGTTATTAATGTGTAACTTAACTGTTTTTAACTTGTACACTGTATTAAATTTGTGAAGTGGCAACAGCCTTTGAGTACAAGATTGGCAACTCATTTTTGGCAACGGTCAGTAGTTGTTGATGCCTGCCGCGTTTGCTGGCGCTTGTATCTAAAAGCTATGTTAGTGTGATATGTCATTATTTGTTAATATAATTATTTAATCTGGATCATGGCCGATTATTTCCTTTCATTTATTTTTCAACAAAAATGATGATTTTAAAAAAAATATTAACATAGCGTCACTCAAATTTGATATCATTACTTTTAAGACCCATATTTAAAATTCTTAGAGCCAAAAGAAAGTGCTGTGTCACAACTTTTAACCCATTAAGGGTTTTTGTACTGATACAATATACAGAGTGTCTCATTTATTTTGCAACCCGCGTAAACACGAAGCAACTGACCTACAAGAGTGCACATGCACACCGTTAGCGGTGTGGAGGGGTAGAAAACCGCATGAGACACTTCAGTGCTAAGGAGAATGAAGTGAAAGGTAGTTTTGCGTCATGGTGCTAAGTGCAGAAAAACGCGCGGTTATTATTGAACATTTTTATCGAACGTCTTCATACCAAACAGTCAAGGACCGATATGAAAACAAGTTTCCAGACTAGGTGGTGCCGAATAAAAGCACAATTAAGCGAATCAGGGACCGTTTTAAACAGAATGGACTGTGGAACCGTAAAGAAAGAACCGTCTGTCGTTTGCCCTAACTGACCACAAAATGAAGGATATCGAGACGAAGCATGTTGGAAGCAGATGAATGTATCTTTGGTTTCAACAGGATGGCGCTCCCGCGCATACAGCCAACGACACTCTGTCATTTATCCAAGAATTTTTTGGTGATCGGCTAATTACAAAAGGAATAGTATGTGAATAAAGATATAGTGTTAGAATAGTAATTACCGGAGTACTTACTGATATATTAAAGGATGCAGATTTATAAACGCTAATGCAGCGTATAAGCTGGCCCAAGTTAAGCATGAGAGACAGCTGAAAACATAATAGGTGAATTGTGTCTTGAAAATAATAACCAACTGTTTTTAAAAATAACTTAACGTTTATTAAATAAAAACAGAAATAAAAATTAAAAAGACAAGAATACAAATTCAACAAGTTAAGCAAATAAAAGTATACTTTAAACTTTAACATGAACTGAAGCCTTTCAGGAAAAACGTTTCAAAAAGAAAGTTACTTTTTACTTAAATTCAATATATCTTTAAACATTAATATTAGAGACTAGCTGGCTTCGCCCGCTAGCAGGCCCTCAAATATGATAAACCTTGAACCAAACGAAACTCCGGATCGGGTCCCCGCTGCTTTTGGCACCGTATAAAAGGCGTGCTGCGCACGCACTGGAAAAACCTTTAGATTGCAACTGGAATAGTGTAAACCTCTCACATAAAGAACCTCTGGCTCGGATCCCCGCTGCCTGCGGCACCATATAGCAGGCGTGCTGCAAAATCCATTAGTTCCACCTTCCACTGCCAGGCGTCGCAATCTGTAAAATATGAACATAACTGAAATGGTTAAGGCTATCGATGTCGAGTCGAATGAGACATACCCCGTCGTGATCCAGCCCATAGAATCAGAGATAGGAAATCGATACCTGGTTGTGAAAGACTGAACTAAAATCGGTAAGCTCTATCGATGTCGAGTCGAATGAGCCAAATCGCGTCGTGATGGGACCCATAGAAACCTAGTTAGCTGCAAAATCCTTTGGTTACACCTTCCACCGCCAGGGGGCGCAATCTGTTCTATACGAACATAACTGAAATCGTTAAGGTTATCGATGTCGAGTCGAATTAGCCATACCCCGTCGTGATCTAGCCCATAGAATCAGAGATAGGAAAGCGACAGAACCCGAATTAGCTAAAAAATCCTTTAATTACACATTCCCCCGCCAGGGGGCGCAATCTGTTCTATACGAACATAACTGAAATCTTTGAGGCTGTCGATTTCGAGACGAATGAGCCATACATCGTCGCGATCAGGCCCATAGAACCAGAGATAGGAAAGCGCCCCTTGGTGGTGAAACTTGAACTAAAATCGGTAAGTTCTATCGATGTCGAGTCAAATGAGCAAACCGCGTCGCAATCGGACCTATACGACGGGAGATATTTTGAAAAGAAACAGCAAATTTTTCTTTTTTTTTTCTTATACAAAAATCGGAATTTTGCTAAAATAAAAAATTATGGTCCGAATTCGAAAAATTTTTAAATGTCTGAAATGTCAGCTCACTCTGAGCATTGAACAATGATGCATATTTTTCAGATTGTAAAATCCGATATTTTTGGAAATTTTCATATAGCCTATAAAAACTACAATCATTTTCAAATTTCATAATATTTTATCAATTTATCTCTTTTTTTCAGAATGTCTTCTTTTCACGATGTCTGCTATTCGTCCACTGAAATCATCAAAACAGGTGCAGTGAAAGACAGCTGTTTTGTTGATATCCAAAAATTCATTTTCTTTTTGAAAAATTTATGATTTTTTAATTGATATCTTCGGGAATTATTATCCGATATTTACAAAAATTAATTTTTTGGACTCGGCATTCCATATTACGTAGGGATACATATTTTTCAAATCCTTAAATTCAATATTTTTAATAATTTTATATAGCCTCCACTTAAACTGGTTTCATATCTTTCATCCTTCTAGACATCTAGACGTCCCAATGTCTGGCTCTGAAACAGCACGTTAAAAGGAATAATATTTATGCAATCAAGTTAATGAAATAATAATTAATATCTTTGGTTCTAATGGATGGATTTCCTTAATTTTTACAATCTTTTAATGTAGAGAGAGAGATGATTCACGTGGTGTTATTTTCAAAAGTGTAGGTAAATTAGATCTTATAATTTGCATGCCCATTTTAAAACCCTACTTCCGTATTTCCAGCCACAGACACTTTGTCTGTTTCTTGCATGGAAATAATTTTTATCAAACGCACTTTTAGCTGCAGATTGAATAAAATAAATTTCTTTTCGCACAATTTTTAATGAGTTTTTAAAGTTTTAATTAATATCTTTTCTAATTACCGGCGGATTTTTTTGAAATCTGAAAGAACAGAATTCTCGAATTTTCCTGCGTATTTTGATACCTTTCGCGCCTCTCTACTCCGTCTGTGAGAAAACTTTTTAGAGGTACAGACAGAAACAATAGGCAGACAGAGAGGCGTCTTTTTCGAACATTAATAATTATAGACTATAAAACTTTAATATGATTTAATTCAACATTATAACTTTAAATAGATTAACTTTAATTTAAAACAGAATGAAAACATCAAATGAATTTTTCACATCTTCCCCTCTTTCAAATACGATCAATCTTAAAAGATCGTTGATCCCCGTTTCCTCTCGTACCCCGCCTCATGGAAAACTTCCGACATACCACGCAGCAACCGTCATTAGCATATCCAGAGCACCAAAGGTAAAGTATCCAACAAAACATGGCGAACCATACGGACCTTCACCTAAAGCAAGAGAACATGATGAAGTCCGTAACACCAAAAGTATTTGCTGGACCTTTCAAAGCAAGGAAGAAAACGAGAGACTTAAACATGATGTTAACACTGAGAGGGGAAAAACTGTCAAAAAACGTAAACAAACTAAAACTTTATTTAAAAAAAATTAAACCAGTAATAAAATCAATTAAATAAAGTCATATGAATACCAAAGCAACCTCAAGAAAACTAAATGAAAATTCATGTAAATAGACTTACTAAAAGTTCTCCATGTATTTCACCTTCACCCTAACAGTATTCAACTATACTAACACAACTTTTTAAAACCTGTCTGATAATATTGATCAAGACAGTATCTGCTAAGTCGGTTTAAAACATAAGGAGAGGGAAAAACAACGTTAAATGTGCTAATAATTGCAACCACCTTAAATAAATGATAGAACAGAGTTCCCACCCTTTTTTAAATAAAAAAACTTCTTAAGGAATTAAAGAGCTTTTTTAAGGGCATTATCAGTGGCACCAACTAGTCAGTGCTGTGGTTATTCCAGATTCCAGGTCATTTTTACCAGTCAGCTTGAAGCTAGTTTTTGGATTATTTGAATAGATTTTTTAAAAATTTAATTTGTTTTCGAATTTCATAGCAAAATTTCTACATTACGAAAAGAAATTTGGTTTCAATCTTTTAACCCAATGCAGTAAATTCTGACGAAATTCGCGTTTTTTCAGAAATCCTTTGACGAAATTCGCTTATTTTCAGCTATCTTTTGACGAAATTCGCTTATTTTCAGCGATCTTTTGACGAAATTCGCATTTTTACGACGATCTTTTGGCTAAATTCACGTTTTTACGGTGATCTTTCGGCTAAATTCGCATTTTTACGACGATCTTTCGGCTAAATTCGCATTTTTACGGCGATCTTTCGGCTAAATTCGCATTTTTACGGCGGTCTTTTGCTAAATTCGTATTTTTTCAGCGATCTTTTGGTTAAATTCGCGTTTTCTCAGCCATCTTTTGGCTAAATTCGCGTTTTTTCGGCGATATTTTGGCTAAATTCGTGTTTTTTGGCAATCTTTTGGCTAAATTCGCGTTTTTTCAGCGGTCTTTTGGCTAAATTCGCGTTTTTTCGGCGATCTTTTGGCTAAATTCGTGTTTTTTTGGCAATCTTTCGGCTAAATTCGCGTTTTTACGGCGATCTTTGTGCTAAATTCGTGTTTTTACGGTGGTCTCTCGGCTAAATTCGCGTATTTACAGCGACCTTTTGGCTAAATTCGCGTATTTACTGCGATCTTTTGGCTAAATTTGCGTATTTACTGTGATCTTTCGAATAAATTCGAGTTTTTTCAGCGATCTTTTGACTAAATTCACGTTTTTCAGCGACCTTTTTGCTAAATTCGCGTTTTTCCAGCGATCTTTTCGCTAAATTCGCGTTTTCCCAGCGATCTTTTGGCAAAATTCGCGTTTTTCCAGTGATCTTTTGGCAAAATTCGCATTTTTTCACCGATCCTTTGAAGAAATTCGTATTTTTTCAGCGATCCTTTGACGAAATTCGCGATCTTTGCGTTTTTCACACGATCCTTTGACAAAATTCGTGTTTTTAGCGATCTTTTGACGAAATTCGTGGGGGGGGGGGGGGGTTTCGCGATCTTTAGGCAAATTTCGCGTTTTTTCGGAAAATTCGAAAATGACAAAAGAGCGGAAAACCGCGGATCCGCGGAAGAATCTCATGCCTGTTTTCAGGAAGCACAACTTTACCAACAAAAGAAGAGAAACTGCTTAAAATCTCCAGATGTATCTTGACATATCTCCAACCGGCTTTCACATTACTTTATATTAAAAACAAAGACTTTACTACTTATGAAGAATTAAAAGCACCACTCTAAAGACGAAAAAACATCTTCAAGCCATTTCATCATCACTAGCCATGACTGACTGGCGGCATAACGAAAACGTTGCCTTGCCACAGACCACAAAAGAAATCAAACTACCAAGCTAATGAGAGAGACTTCGAACAAATTTGAGCTGAGGAGCCCGTGGCCAGATGCCACACATCCCCAGAACTTAGCAAATGTAGGATTAAAATGGTAGTGATTCAATAAAAACTGGAAGCACCGGGGGGGGGGGGGGAGGCTAAGCATGAAAAACAATCACTAACAACAAAATAAATTAGGAGCTCATAGAAAATAATCACAAAATAAACATAGGAAGGTTAAGGATAGCATTACGACAACAATATATATTTTTGTATTTTATAAAAAATTTTGAATGTTTTTGTAAGATTTTTTCATTTTTTATGATAGAACGACTCTAAAATAGGTGAAAACTGCTTGATTCTGATTTTATTAACTATGCCAGCATAAGGATGCGGCTTAAAAACAACAAGAGAGCGGCACCGGCAGCTGCTGGTACTGCCGAGTGCTCTTAGTTCCACAAAATGGAGGGAAAGAGAGATAGCGCTGATCGTATATTGGGAATTCAAGCGCTCGAATACGCCATCTGGTGGAAAAATGATATAACTTCTCCCTTCAGGAAAATCCCTTGCAATCCCATTGCGTTACATGTATTTTTAATTTCTTCACAATGATTATTTTTATGCACAATTTCAGATTTCATGTGCTATTTGTATTCTATGCTTATATGTCAAAGTAAAAATTATCCGAATTTGAATATCTAACACTTTTAAACGCGTTTACAGTAAAGAATGGTTTCAATGGCGCTTTAGCATTAGTTAAAGGGCCATTTCTCCTGTACCGACGGCTGCAATCAGCGCCTCTATAGGCCGTTTTAAGTCCCAATATACTAGGGTGCCCTCCGGAGGCGGGGAGCTAATGAGAGATGCATGAGATATCATATATAAGGAAAGGGCAACTGACGTCACTGTTGGTTAAATTAATGTTGGTTTGGGAGAAAAACCTGTTCGTTCTTTACGACTACTACAGTACACATGTGATAGAGCTATTTGATTGGTCTACGTTAAACTGATCTGTGATATGATTGGCCTACGTCGCCATGACGATTCTTGCAATGACAGCTGCGACAAAAATGCAGTGGTAGATTGGTTGATGGAACTGTTTGTTTGTAAACATGCCCTTTCCTTATAAGCGTATCTCTCCAGATAAACAGCCTATCACGCGGCCATCCATATTTAATGAACAGAACGTCACTACCGGCTTCACGAAAGATCCAGAGAAAGTGAAAGTGCCTAGCAGCAACGAGAGAGCGATCGAAGGAGGAAACAGATGGTCACGCCATCTGTCGTCAACTGCCGTAATCGCTTCGGCACATCGTAACACATGAATGTGTACGGAGATAGGAAGCCGGCAAAATGTAAACAGAGATACGTGGTCTTTAAGAATGCCGTGTAAAAGTAAAAATGAATATGCCAGGATACTTAATGAAGTTATTAATATAAGTAAACCTAATGAAATATTAAATATGATATTTAAATATTGAAATAAGTAAATCATAAACCAAAAATATACATGTTTAATTCAGAACTTAGAAATGTATAAATATGAAACTAAAAGTAATTTAGGAATTTCTGATGAGGATTAAATGAATGATTTAAATGAAGTGATAAGACAAATGTTAAGACATGTATTGAATATTATTCCAAAAACTATGGCCTCCTCGCAGTCCAAACCTGTCACCGCCCGATTTCTTCTTGTGGAGCTATTTGAAAAATCGCTTGTTCCGGGAACAGGTAGCCTCTATTGCTGAACTAAAGTTTCACATTACGGAAGAGATAAACGCAATCACACCAAACAGATTTTAAATATACAATGAGAGACACTTCATTCTTATTATGTCAACTTTTATAAGCTAGTATATTTGGATACAACCCTTCATCTTTTGCTCCATCAAAATGCTCCAAACATGAAAAAAGTTTTTAAAAAAAACGCATAAAAAATTAAATTAAAAAAATCTAATTAAAAAATCAAGATAATTAATAATCCGCCCTTCCCTTTTTAAAATCATGATTTTTTATCTGTAAAGTATTATCAACTCTCTCCAAGTTAAAAAGAGGAAGAAAAATTAACACATTACAGAATGTGTCTCGAAACCTCCTCAAACGGGCCCAGATATGTAAAGATGAAGACGGCGGTGACTTCCAACACCTTTTGTAGTCGTTTGAGCACTTCTGTAAAATAAAAATTAATGTTTGTACATTGTTCTTTTTTGGGGGTTGCAAAATAAATAAGACACAATATCTCCACCTATAATAAAGACGGAAGTTTGTGTGTATGTGTGTTTCTCGGTTGTGTTCTGAAGAGACCGCTGCACGCAGAGCTACAAACTTTGATGGGAAGGTACCTCTATGCATGTAGTTTTGCACATCAAAGCTCGATTTTGGAATTTTTGAATAGATATTTTAAAATTTAATTTTTATGCAATTTTTAGTGTTTTTTTCACGTTTTGCTGCGATTTTTCCACATTAGTAACAGCAATCCGGTTCCAATCTTTTAGCCCAATATAGTAAATTTTATCCTCTTTTCAATAAAGTTTATGTGAAATTCGTACAGCGAATTTTGAATTTTTGGCATATTTTTTCCTTTCACGCTAAGAAATTTTGCCCAGAATGCTTGATTGGTTCGGTGGTTGCTTCCATTTCGTCCTCAGCTACATTCAGAATCATAATTTTTCTTCCTCTTTTTAACTTGGAGAGAGTTGATAATACTTTACAGATAAAAAATCATGATTTTAAAAAGGGAAGGGCGGATTATTAATTATCTTGATTTTTTAATTAGATTTTTTTAATTTAATTTTTTATGCGTTTTTTTAAAAAACTTTTTTCATGTTTGGAGCATTTTGATGGAGCAAAAGATGAAGGGTTGTATCCAAATATACTAGCTTATAAAAGTTGACATAATAAGAATGAAGTGTCTCTCATTGTATATTTGATACAACCCCTCATCTTTTTGCTTCCTTTTGGGAACCGCGAATTTCGAGCTTATTCTATCGACGATTACTATCAGACTTTTCAAGCTATGTTTTTGAGACTTTCACAAAAGTTGGTCCATACATTTAGCTAATATATTATGCACAGTATAATTTGATTGAATTCGCGCATGCGCAGTCAAAAAATATTTAGTAAACCTGCTCATTTTTCTTCCAATATTTATTATTTTGTAATTCTGATCACAGGGTATTATATATAATGTTGTGTGTCATCGTTCCTGAAAAGAACATTCATTTATATTAAGAACTCTGAATATTATAAGCAAAACACTTGGTGAAATTTGGGATTGTTTTTATAAAAATCTTAATTTCTCCACGAGTATACATGCTAGCCTCATAAAAATTAACATAGTTTATTGAAAGAAGCCTCCTAAGCATGTGCTACCGTTTCAATGCTTTTGCGATATTAGTTTTTACAGGGTTATCCAAAAAATATTCGTTTTTCTGCAATTTATTCATGGCCCCCTATGAGGTTTCGGGAAAAAATCTCCGCTGAAATACATGATGTCAACTATGCTGTTTACACGCCTGAAGTTTCAGGATAATTTCTTATGTATTTTTCTAAATATTTAGCAAAACGTCTAAAATCGCAAGTGAGCGGTCATATAGTGTATTCCTACAAATACACAACACGAAAAACTACCCATAATTAAACCTTTAAAGTTAAAAAATAGACAGAAATTAATTCAACGCCATTGAAACACATTACGTGAACCGGTCCAGCAGGAATGAAAATGCCTGACGAGTCGGCCTATATATTTAGTAGCTCTAATATAGAGGGTGCTGTTCAGAACACGCCAATCAACCAACTAACCGAATTTGTCTATAAAAGCCGGCGCTCGACCAGAATCTTTTTGTATTAGGATCAGAGATATCACTAATCAAATCCAGCAACCTGCCCGCTCCTTCGAGAGTGAGCGAGAAATAATAAAAAAAGGAAAACACTACACTCACATACAATAGAATCCAAAATATATTCTAGTCTGTGACTTCACTGATAAATAGAAAACTTTGTTCATACCACCATTATTATTAATTTTTTTGGTGACATCGACAATTTTTTCTGCTTTACGTACAATCTCCTACCCGTCGTTACGAAAATTTTTATAAAATAACATTCATTCAAAAGAAAAAAAACATCGCATAAAACAATTTCCATACACATTAACTAATAATTGATGTTCTTAAGATACATTCATGTGTATACACTCATGTTTGTGAAAATTGCAACACCATGAAAGAATTGTCAGAAATTAATGAAATGTATTCCACGTATTACTGATAGTGGTACAAATAAACGATCAAATTTACAAGACAAAAAAACAAAAAGAACGGCGGAAATTAGTCTCAGATAGCAAAAACCCTTTTCAAAACCTTGTTATATATATTGTTTTAACCTTAAAAACCCTTGAAGCAACGTTATTCTAAGCTTACGTGCTGCACACAATTGTGTGTCCGCCACGCTGAGCGATGAGAGCCTCTACCTGTCGTGGCATTGAATCATACAGGTTCTCAATGTAATCCTGGGGAATGGCATTCCAGATGGCTTCGACTTGAAGCCAAATTTCAGTCTTACTGTGTGCCCCACCAGCTGTACGAGCGTGTCGCCGAACAATGAAATCTCAGACATGCTCGATTGGAGACGTATCCGTTGAATAAGCAGACAATGGAAGAAACAAAACTTGATGTGCACTGAAGAAGTCTTGTGCAGTCTGAGGAACATGTGCACGATCATTATCCTGCTGAAATACAGCACCCGAAATGCGTCGAACAAGGAGGACAACCTCTGGCTCCGCAATTTTCTTTATGTAGCGATCACTGTTGAGGTTTCCCGCAATGTGCACTAAAAGGGATCGAAAATTATACCCAATAGCTCCCTAAACCATGATGCCAGGCGTTTGTGCGGTATGACGATGGATAACACACTGACTGTGTGTGTAGACGTTCCCCTCTGTAACGTGTGACGCGTACTCTTCCATCATTGTGCTCCAGATTGTAGCGAGATTCATCGGAAAAAGCAACTTGTTACCACTGGACACGCCACGCGCTGTGTTGCTGAGCCCATTGAAGCCGGAGGCGTGTGTTATTCAGCGAGAGGGGAATCCTGCATAGAGAATCCCTTGCACGTAGTTCATGCTGCAGCAGACGGTGACGAACTGTGGAGATAGAAAACAAAACACCTGTAGCTGTGCTCCAACGCTGTGCTAACACACGAGAAGACGCTGTACGGTCCATCCGAGCCATGCGGGTGAGGTGTTTGGTGTCCCGTGCCGTTGTGCTATTGCGTGCCCCACTGCCAGGATTTCGCCTTGTTTGATTATCTTATGTCCATTTCTTCCAAACACGCATCACTATTGTGGCATTACACGGCGTGCGGGCTGCGATTTCTCGATACGAAAATCCAAATTCTCGCATCCGGCGATGCGACCTCGTACGAACTCCGTTAGTTGTTGGTATGGTTTCCTAAGCTTTTGACGAGGCATATTGACCAACAGTGAAACGTTTACCGCAGACAGAGGAAACTAAACGGATTTCAACGCATCTTTACAGTCCTTCATATAACTGGAACAAGCGACTGATAGGGGGCCGGTCCTCGTTCCATGCATGCGCAATCACTTTGTAATTCTAATCATTTGCACGTCTTACCTCACTTTACATTTCCTGTAAGTGTAGTTTAATTTGTATAATTCCTTCATGGTGTTGCAATTTTCACAAACACGAGTGTATATACAAGTGTTCAAACGTGTCGATTTCAATAACAAGAATTAGGCTTAACCATTTTATCTAATGTTTTAGGGTTGGAAGGATTATAAATATGCATGACATTTCTTGAAGTATGTCGTCTTATTAAAAACTTTGTAATAGTACTTACAATGTATTAACCAATCATATGTCTAATTATTTTGGCTTTCGCACAATAAATATTTATATTCAGGGCAAGACTTTCCGTTCACATGTATTAATACATTGCTAATATATTTTTATTAAAAAAAATTGTTTACACACAACTAAATTGAAGAATATATTTAATCTTAATTTGTTTTATTTCCAGTGATGAATATGATAGTAAAATTGTAATAGGGAATTACCATCAGGGACCCAACGACACAGTAAGTTTTTGTTTATTTGTTTAATTCTTCTTAAGACGTATCTTTTAATGTTATTCTCCGAAAATCTCTGCAATCCGTCACTGTATATCTATTGGCCTTTCTTCAAAATTACCCATTCATTTTGAGATGTAAACAAGGGAAATCATGGTTAACTATTAGTCCCATATAGCAATTGTAATTATGGTAGTGACTTTAGCAGGTAATAATTTTCGAAAGATCGTAATTGTGTTTTAAGATATTTTATGTAATCGACATATTGTGTATATTAATTTTTGCTGAGGAAAAAATGCAAATATTAAGAAACAATATTACTCTTTTAATGTGTGCATTAATGAAATACTTGGTATTAGAGTGTAAACAAAATATTTATTTGTAAAGCTCTTGTATTCAGTGCATATGTGGATGATTACATTAGGATTTTATCTCAGAATCAGGGACAACGAGATGTAGAATACAGGGGTAAAAAATCATAATAAACCAAAACTTAAATTATCATTTCATTGATGCGCGTTTGAAAGTATTGGAAATTCCAATTCGGATAATTTTTACCTTGTCACATACACACAGAACACCAATATCACATGATATCTGAAATGGTGCACAAAAATAATCATTATGAAGAAATTAAAAATACATGTAATGCAATGGGCTTGCAAGGGATTTTCCTGAAGCGAGAAATTATATATTTCCTTCACCAGATGGCGTATTCGAGTGCTTGAATTCCCAATGGACTTTACCCATGTCATGTCATCTGCGGGTATACAGAAGAACAACACCAATAGGCCTTGAAGAACCTTTTAACACAGTTTCACCTTCGTCCAATAAACAATCTTTTTCGGAGGCATATACCCGCAAAGGCGTGGCTGTTGCCACTATTGAGTAAAGTCCATTCGTTGTTTTGTAGTAACAATAAATAAATAATCAGTCATATAAATACCCCCCCCCCCCAGGGCCTGCTTAAGACATAAAAGTAGGGGAAGCCCGACGTTACTCTGGGGGCCCCCTCTACCAATTGCTTTGTTATTTACTAAATCCATTTTTAGTATCCTGCAGCAATTTGAAATTTTACCATCAAAATTTCGAGTAATCAACAATTTAGAAAGAGCGAGCTTCTTAGATAAAAATTTCGTAAAGAAAAAATGCTTTTTTTACCTTGATTGATTTTTTTTCCCAAGAAGTTATTCTGAAAAGTAAATTTGGGGGCCCCTTTGTATTTCTTTGGGTAAGCACGGGCTTCCCGGGCCTATTCGGTAAACAGGCCCTGCCCCCCCCTCTGCAAACAAAATTTAAAATCCCAAAATTCTTTATTTAAAATAAAATGTGTGTATTCGTTTCTAATAACAATAAATAAATAATCAATCATCTAAAAATATCTCCTTTCCCCCAAACTTTCTGTCCTCCCCCTCCCCGGCCTGTTCCGCCATAGCACACGGTTTAAAATTGGGAATTCAAGCGCTCGAATACGCCATCTGGTGGAGAAAAGAGATAACATCTCGCTTCAGGTAAATGCCTTGCAACACCATTTTATTACATGCATTTTTAATTTGTTCATAATGATTATTTTTTTGCACAATTTCAGATTTCATGTGGTATTTGCGTTCTGTGTTTATATGAAAATGTAAAAATTATACAATTTTGAATATCTAACACTTTCAAACGAGTTTACAATAAATAATGGTTTCAATGGCACTTTAGCATTAGTTAAAGGGATAATTCTCCTGTACCGACGGCTGCGATCAGCGCCTCTATAGGCCGTTTTAAGTCCCAATATTTAAAACTCTAATTTAAAAAAAATATTTGAAAAAGCACAGAGAAATAAATGTATACTAATAAGGAAAGGGCATGTTTACAAACAAACAGTTCCATCAACCAATCTACCACTGCATTTTTGTCGCAGCTGTCATTGCAGGAAACGCCATGGCGACGTAGGCCAATCATATCATAGACCGGTTTAACATAGACCAATCAAATCCCTCGATCTCATGTGTACTGTAGGAGCCGTAAAGAACGAACAGGTTTTTCTCCCAAACCAACAGTAGTTTAACCAACAGTGACGTCAGTTGCCCTTTCCTTGTACTGTGGAACCACTCTAGAAAGACGGACCTTGGCATGGTGCCAAAAAAATAGACCCGTCCGAAGGGAGGGAAGCATTATATTAGGAGGAGACAAAATTCAAGTTTCCCTTATCTTGCCTGACCGCTTGTCATTTCTTCACTGGCTGTTCTTGTACTATTAGCGTTTTTTCTCTCTCTCCTTATTTTGTCTGCTATTCATTTTGTATTTGTTTCTACTTCTATAAAATGGATTTAAAAGAATCTAAAAGCTCTCAAGGCAAACATTTTCACAGTGCAGTGAAAAATATGTTAAACAATGTTGTAAAATATTGTGATAATGAAGCAGATAAAGGCTGTCTAACTATTCTATTAGCACATGCAACAAAAAGAGCTAGTGCAATTGCCGGTGTTTCGGATAGCGCTATAAGAAGAATTCGGAAAGAAGCTAATAACAATGCAAGTAATTTCGCTTCTCCTAAAAGAAAAAGGTGAAAACAACCATAGAGAATGTCAACTTGGATAATTTTAACTTGGATGTAATTCGTAACAAATTTTTGAAAAATGGGCAAATGAAAAATTCATTCCAAACTTACCGAAAAATTCTGTTGTTGTGATAGACAATGCGCCATATCACTCTATTCAATTGAATAAGCCTCCGAATTCTTCAATAAACAAAAGGGAAATTATGGATTGGTTGGCACTGAACAAAGTGCCATATTCTTCAAACATGCGAAAAGTTGAATTGATGGACCTTGTTAAGACGAATTCGCCCTCTCTAAAATCTACAAATTCGACACCATGTTAGCCGAACATGGGCATTATGCGTTAAGATTGCCTCCATACCATTGCGACATAAATGCAATAGAGTATGTATGGGCGGATATGAAGGAATTCATTCGAAAAAGAAATATAACGGCGGATTTAAATATGGGTCAACTTTTTAAATTGACCAAACTTGCACTAGAAAATGTTAATGCTGAGAAATGGAAAAACTACTGCACGAACATAGAACACCTGGAAAATGAGTATTGGAAGAAAGACGGCATAATAGAAGAAATGTGTGAGCCATTAATTATTTCGTTCGACGATGATGATTTTTTTCCGGATGATTCTGATGATGACACCGAAAGTGAGTGAATAACCCCCCCCCCTGCACTTTTTTATTTTTTTATTTTTAAGAGAAGGTCCGTGATGATATTATGAAATACAAGCATTTTTATTGCTTTATTTTTTTCTGAGACCTTCAGTTTAAAATAATTTTAATTTTACCAGCTTTAGCATATATTTGTTAAGTTCTTTCATTTCATTTTGACATTAATTTCAATTTTATTCCTATTTGCCTGAAAATTTTCAAGAATTAACATTCAAATACTTAAAAATCGAACAGCGTCTTTAATTTTCCTATAAAATCGGTACATTGTGAGTTACAATTACAATTTTTTCGTGAACTTATCCGAAAAATAGGTTCAAAGTGCGACCTTCATCGACATTTTCAGTAAGATTAGTTACTTTTATAATAAAACGAAAAACGCTGTTCAATTTCCTGATATCTGAATAAGAACGTCTGAAACTTTCGCGCATTTATCAATTAAAAAGATTTAGTAAAGGTATCAGAAAACTTAATTTGAATTCGAGCACATTTTTTTTTAAATATTTGAGTGTAAAAAATATTTTTCATCCTTTAGTATGACTCTGTACACTTTGAACTATTTTCTTTTCTTATTAATTGAGTATTTTGTTATACATTTTCGCCATATTATTAAATGGTTTCATATAGGAAAATGAACATGAGCAATCAAGAAAAAAAAAATGGAATTCTTGCGGTAAAATTAAAAAAAATATGTATTAATAACCATACTAATAAAAGAACATTTTAAAACCACACTTCTCCTACAATTACATTTGTGTACCCTATAACTGTAAGGAACCGATATTTAAAATCGTTATTTATTTAAGAAAACAATAAATTGCAATGACATGTGTAAAAATACAGTAAAAAATAGTATTTATTTACTTTACATTTTATATCCGATAATTAAATAATCTAAATTATCATAACATGTTTCTTTAGATTGAAGATATCCCCTTCATCGAAGAGAAAACTACAATTTTTATGTGCTTTATTACATAAGAACAAAAATCCTTTTATAATCTTGGAACAAGTAAACATGAAACGATCGAGAATCAACTCATCCCCCCACGAAAGCAAAACTAGGGGTGACTCCCTTTCATGACCTCGATCCCTATTACGAAGAATAGACTGGTCATATTTGGACCCGTTACTCACGTGACCAGTCTTTAAAGCTTGGCTGAGCAGTACACTTTTATTACAGAAAAGTCCACTGGATAGTAATGGTTTATGCCACCCAAATACAGTAATTTGACTACCAGTGACGTCCCCTGCGCAAGTGGATGCGCGCGCAACGAACAAATCTAACTGCGGTCTCTGATTGGCTTGCTGCTTCTGAAGCAGGAGAATTGATGCTGTTGCACCGCAATACCAAGTTATGAACGATCGCAGAAACGCCCATCCTACCACCAAGCGTAATATTTAAAATAACGATGCTCCGCAATCTTAGCCATAGTTTGTCAAATTTTTATAAAGGTAATCACCATGATTAGACGAGTAGAAATAATATAGAGGGCGCTGTTCAGAACACGCCACTCAACCAACTAACCAAAATTGTCGTCTATAAAACGCGATGCAATCATGCGCCGTTCTCCTTCTTTAAGTAGTCTTCCAAATATCTAGACACCTGCTTCCTCCTTCGGGAGTGAGCGGGAAATAATGATAAAAAAAGAATACTACACTAACACATGTATGAATAAAGTAGAAAACTTTGTCCATATCACCATTATTATTCAATTATTACATACTTATCACCGTTATTATTAATTTTGTGGTGATATCGACAAATTTTTCTGCTTACGTACCACTTTACATACACTCCCTTGCCCATCGCGTCCTCACGAATATTTTTATAAATAACTCTCAAAAGAATTAAAACATAGCTTTAAAGATTTCCCTGCACATTAACTAATAACTATAAGAAGTATTTGCTTATATATCTCCCTGATATATGTGTGTTCAAACCTTCCGGTATGAATTAGGCTTAACCATTTTTATCTGATATTACGGTTGGAGCCATAGATATATATAGATGGCATTTCATGATGAAGTTTGTGGTTTTATTAAAAACTTTATAACAGGACAAACAACCATATGCCCAAAACTAGTTTGCTCGCAATGAATATTTATAATCAAAGGCAAGACTTTGTGCTCGCTCACAGCCATATTTTCATTAAAAGAAAATGTTTAGTTAAAGTTAGAAAATGTTTTTCATTAAAAGAAAAGTCCAGGGACCCAATGACACAGTAAGTTTTTGTTTATTTGTTTAATTCTTAAGATGTATCTTTTAATGTTATACACGACTAAAAATCTCTGCAGTCCCGCACTGTATATCTATCTGCCTGTCTTCAAAATTACACATTCAGTATGGGATGTAAACAAGGGAAATCATGGTTAACTATTAGTCTTATAGAGCAATTTTAATTATGGTAGTGACTTCTGCAGGTAATAATTTTATAAAGATCGTAATTGTATTTTAAGATATTTGATGTAATCGACATATTGTGTAAATTAATTTTTGCTGAGGAAAAAATGCAAGTATTAAGAAACAATATTACTCTTTTAATGTGTGCATTATAAAATGCTTGGAATTAGTGTAAACAAAATATTTATTTGTAAAGCTCCTTTATTCAGTGCATCTGTGGATGATTACATTAGGATTTTATCTCAGAACCAGGGACAACTACAGTGTCTCACATAAGTGATGGGACACTTGTGCTTTACAAAAGGAAACTAATCAAATAAATTAAAAAAACATGTACACATTTTTTTTGTGGGTGTGTTTCATACTTAAATTTAGTAAAGATTATTACATAACATACATTTTGTCAAAATATTAAAATATTAATTTAATAAAAATACAAATGTTTAGAACGGAGCAAAAAATAGCTCACATAAGTGATGGGACACCATTATATATGCAACAAAAATCGTCTGAAATAAGCAATAAAAATATTTTTTGGGGTTTTATTTTTACTTAAAAGCAATTGGCAATAATTTATAAAATCGTCTGCAGTATTTCTCTCCAGTTTGTTTTGGAATTTTTGTGTTTTTTAGCTCTGTGTAGTCATGAATGCTAAACGAAAAGAAACTTCGCCTGAAATTCGAAAATTAGTTATTAATTTGCATATTGAACGTGGAAAATCTATTAGAAAAACTGCTGAAACAGTTAACTTGAGTCGTTCAACAGTTTTCAATATCATTAAACGATATAAAAAGAATCATATGATTCAGGATAAAAGAAGACCTGGCTGACCATCAAAGCTATCCAATGGAATAAAGCGAATTATCGTTCGAAATATTAAAAAAAATCCAAGAATTAGTGCTTCAAAAGTTGCTGCTGATTTACAAGCATTATATGGAATAATTGTTAATCCTGAAACTATTAGAAGGGTAATTCGATCTGCTGGATATCACGGTAGAGTAGCCAGGAAAAAATTCTTCGTAAGTGAAAAGAATAGAAAACTCAGACTAGCTTTCGCAAAATCCAACATAAATAAGAATTCTGATTACTGGAATAAAGTTATATTTGCTGATGAGAGTAAATTTAATATATTTGGTTCTGACGGTAGAATCTTGGTGTGGAGAAAACCCAGGGAAGAACTTCGCAAACAGAACTTGGTACCAACAGTAAAACATGGTGGAGGAGGAGTTATGGTATGGGGGTGTATGTCGTCCACTGGAGTTGGTAATCTTGTTTTTATTGACAGTATAATGGATCAGTACAAGTATATTGATATTTTAAAGCAAAATTTGAAATCTTCAGCACGAAAATTGAACCTTCATAACGATTTTAAATTCTACCAGGACAATGACCCCAAGCACACTGCTCTGAACGTTAGACTCTGGCTGCTATATAACTGTCCTGAAATAATAAAAACACCACCACAATCTCCAGACTTAAATCCCATAGAGAATATTTGGCAAGAATTGGAATCAAGAATTCGCAAACACACCATTTCTTCAAAACAACAACTAAAATCGGTGCTTCAAGAAGAATGGGGTAAAATCACTCCAGAAATCACAAAAAAAATAGTCGAATCCATCCCAAAAAGATTAAATCATGTTTTAAAAGTAAAAGGAAATCCAACAAAATATTAAAACCTTTTAAAAAGTAAAATTTTTGGATAAATATTTGATGGAAAAGTAAGTGTCCCATCACTTATGTGAGCCATTTTTTGCTCCGTTCTGAACAATTGTATTTTTACTAAATTAATATTTTAATATTTTGACAAAATGTATGTTATGTAATAATTGTTACTAACTTTAAATATGAAACACACCCAAAAAATTTTTGCACATGTTTGTTTATTTATTTTATTGCAGTTTCTTTTTATAAAGCACAAGTGTCCCATCACTTTTGTGAGACACTGTAGATGTAGAAGAATACAGGGGAGAAAAATCATAATAAACCAAAACTTAAATTATCATTTTATCGATGTTAAAAAATTAAATAACGAAATGAAATTTGCAAGTAATTGTGTTTTAAATAATTTACTCTTGCATTGTTTTTCCTTTTTAAGCAAAATATTGCTAGTTTATAAAACCAGTTTATATGCAAGTTTACTCGTTATTCTGTAGACTAAATGAAAATATATGTAAACAAAACAGGTAATACAAATTCATGTTCTACCAAATTCTATAATCTAACAAGCTTTTTGTCAAAAGTTGTCTAAATTTAAGAGTTGACTGCTGACAAACTTTAATAGAATGTAAATATTTGTTTGCTAAAACAAAATTTCTCTATAATGGATTTTTTAATTTCACATTAATTTTTTTCATCATTAATTGCTTAAATCCAAATTACTTGTAATTAAAAATATAACATAAATATCAACTCCTGAAACTATTAAATAGATTTAGATAACATTTGTAGTAATTTTTATTTATACATTTTTTGAAAGATGATTTTGATAAAGAACTCTTTGTTATGCTAAATTAGCAATTGTTTATCTTATTAACTATATAGATTACTTATTAAAAAAGTATGTTGTATATTTACAAGATTTAACTTACATAATATTAGCAAAAAATACGCTTTTTCGTTTATTCGAGACAAGCGGTCAAAATGACCAGTGATCGTAGTTATAGGTATACGGAAAACGCCGTAATGCTAGTGTTAATGCATCACACCAGTAAAAGAGATATAGCATAAGAAAGTGAAATTGAGGAGAGCAGGCAAAAGGTTTTTTGCAGTGTCCAAATTTTCTTATAAATCGCACAATTCTTCAATTGCTGCTATAACGTCATCAGATTTTTCTGCCATTACTTTAACTGTAGCATAATGAACACTCTATCGTGTTGTTGAAACTATTTTAACTGATATTCCACTGTGTTTAATCAACACTTCCCAACATGTGTGTCATAACATCTTAACTGTGTTTAATCAACACTTCCCAACATGTGTGTCATAACATCATAACTGTGTTTAATCAACACTTCGATTGGCAGATACAGAGAAAAATGAATAAATGCTTTCAAAGTCTCAAAAAATTGAACACAAGAGACATTTTGTGTAGAAGAATTTTGGCCACATAAGTTAAGGGAATTATTACATCCGGAGAAAACAGTTTTTTTTTATTTTTAGACTTTATAATGAATTGTACCTCACCGTGTATGCCACTCATATTAGCTGCACTGTCATAGCCTGGAAAGCGGCATCTCATTAATATCTAAACCATCATTATCAAGCTTTTTTTAGAATTTCTTTACTAATATCGACAGATTTTTTATTCCTTTTAAAAGAAAAAATCCTAAAAATGCTATTTATTTTCACATAACGAATCACCTGAGACATTCGATCAGTATCAGCAATATCTGCTAAATTAAATTTTTTGTCAAACTTTAAACTCAAATTCTGAAACAAACTTCTAGGACCACATGTGACTCAAACGTCACAGCCGCCTTCCCCTGATGATTGATTGAATATTACAATGAATGTGAGTATGAGGTCTACTAGTTTACAACCTAAAGTATATTCTTGGAATTCAATGGTGCAACCACAGACTACTATACATTATATTGTCTGTGGATACCATCTCTTTAGGAAAAAGGGCAAAAGAACCCAAGACAACAATAGCGCAGGAAATGACCATACCATTTCTTATTTACCTTTTGTCCTCCCATGTAAGAAACCACAGGGGTGACTTATCACTCATCCAATAGTCCGCATAAGTCAATGCGGTGCCTATATGTATAGAAGAAAGTTGTTTCTTTTAAAGTTTATTTTTGCTACTCTTTCCCTGGATAGGTAAGTTTTTGCTCACTGGTGCATATCTAATTTAGATACCCCATTCTGCGTAAAATCTCAGATTTTCAAAGAAAAAATTTTTTTTTAGACATTTTAAGTCAGAATTCTTTTCCAAAATCTTATAAGATTATACATAAATATTTTTTTCAAATAAAGATCGGTGTCACCCCTTAAAGGTATCAGTCGAGTCACCCATGAAAGGGTGACACCTGGGGCGGTCCGCCCCCTCTGCCCACCCTTAGCTACGTCACTGGTTAAACTTAAATTCCTGTTAATCTAACCGTGCTTTCATTGTTTGTTTTATGTTGTTCTATTAACTACATGTTATACTCTAAAAAACATTTGTTGCTGAGAATATACTCATTAGTGAATATTTTTAATTACAATCAGGGCTTGAATTTCAGGGCAGGATTCGCGCCAAAAATTTTGAAATCCCGCCCAAAAAAGATCGTGGGCGAGAGCCTCCCGCCCAAAAAATTTCACCATTTTCAGAAATTTGCGTTATTTAATTTACCTGCAACCGAACGATAAATTTTGCGATTTTTTTTTTTCCCCGCAACTGATCGACGAACTTTGCATTTTTTCTGTGACAGATCGACAAACTTTTCTTTTTTTCCGCGATCAATCAACAAACTTTTCTTTTTTCTGCAATCGATCAACAAACTTTTCTTTTTTCTGCGATCGATTGATGAACTTTTCTTTTTTTCGCGATCGATCGACGAACTTTTCTTTTTTCCGCGATCGATCGATGAACTTTTCTTTTTTTCATGATCTATCGACGAACTTTCCTTGTTTTTCGTGATCGATCGACGAACTTTTCTTTTTTTCGCGATCGATCGGCAAAATTTATGTTTTTTCTGTGATCGATCAGCGAAATTAGAGTTTTTAAAGCGATCAATCAATGAAATTCTCGTAATTTCTCCTTTTTTTTCTTTTGACAGATTGACAAAGTTCATGATTTTCTTTTTCCTGTGTCCGACTGACAAATTTAGATTTTCTTCTCTGCGTTCGTCTGATGAATTTCACGATTTTTCCCTGTGAGCGACTGATGAATTTCACAATATTTTCCTGCGACTGATTGACAAATTTCGCAATATTTTCTGATGAGCAATCAACAAACTTCATGTTTTTTTGCTTGACCAATTGACCAACTTTGCGAATTTTTCCGTAACCGATTGGCGAATTATTCGGTTTCTTCTGTTGACAGATTGATGAAATTCACTTTTTTTTAAATTGCGCCTCACTGAAAAAGTTCAAGATTTTTTTCCACAACTGATTGACGAATTTTGCGTTATTTTCTTGTGACCGATAAGTGAACTTCGCCATTTTTTCCTGCTGTGATTGACGAATTTAGCGATTTTTTTTCTATGAACATAGACATAGATAAGGACTTCTAATAAAATAGCCTTTCGAAGAAGAAAATAGTTTCTCGAAAAATGTTTCAAATACAATGTCTGTGTAGGACAGTTGCATTAGTTCGCCTGCTTCTTCAAATCATCTGCTTGACAGCTATCGTCTGGTAGGTATAATAGATTTATTCTATGGTATTTATCCGTATTGTTGTTTGTAGGTAGTGTTACCTTAGCACAGTTGTAAACTGGCTGCCATGTAGTTCCAAAGTCGCAAATCAATATTAACACTATTTCATTAGAAGTCCATATCTATTTCTGTTTATGTGTAAGATGAATTTCATTATTTTATTCCCTCAACCAATTGACTAAATTCCCAATTTTTTCCAACGACCAATAGACATACTTAAAGATTTTTATTTTCCTGCGACCGAAAAGAGGGAAAAGAACAAAAAAGGGCAGTAAGAGTCACCGGTCGCTGCACCCTTTCAAATTGACCTAGAGTCAGTATTAAACAAATATTGAGATTAGAAGAGCTGCAAAGATCTTATTACTTTTACTCCTTGAGGTAAAGGATTAAACCTTTATAACACTTTCCAACCTAGTTGAAAAGTGTTTATGACTTCGGTTTGTTCGGCCGTCTGTCCGTGCTCTAACTCCCATAAATATGCTCGGATTGCCCTGCAATTTTTATATGTCATTGTCGTTATCTATAGCATGTTCCCTATTTCAACAGAAGTGTGTAGCACTTATAGTTTTTTTACAGGGACACTCAAAACAATTCCGTTACATTACGGTCTATGGGAAAAAATCATTTGTGGTTTATTTTAATGATGTTACACAATTTCAAAGACATTGTAATTGATATATATCACTAAGGTGCATTACAAGAAGCCTAATATGGAATAGGGTGTGCATAGCACTTATAGTTACTTTAGAGGGTCAGTCAAAAGAATTCCGTTACATTACGTCTATGGAGAAAAATCATTTGCGGTTTAATTAAATAATGTTTCACTATTTTAAATGCATTGAAATTTATATTTATCACTAAGGTGCATTACAAGAGGCTTACTACAGAATATTGTGTGTATAGCAGTCATCGTTCATTTACAAGGACACACACAAAAGAATTCTCTACTGTCTGTTAACAATAATTCCTGGAAGTGTGTTTTAAGTTGCTGAGCGCGATTTTAAATTTAACTCACTTTTTGTCTATTACTTGGTGTGTATAAATTCTGTAGATCCTATACAGGGCAGCACAAACGTTCACGAACACATTTCCGTTTATGGACAGAAACTCCAGAAGGAGAATTTTAAATTGTGCTATGCGTTTCCTAACTAAACTAAAATTTAGCATCATATGCTGTATATATACAAATCTATAGATCATATACAGGGCTGAATAAAAGTATTTGGATGTTTTTCCGAATATTGTATATGTTGGAAATATATGCTGGAAATTCTCGAAATTACATTTATAAATATGTTATGCGTTTTCCAAATTGTGTACTTAGATGTTATCTTTCAGCTTATTAAACGGTAATGATTTGTAAAATTATTTTGGAAAGTGTTACATAATCTATGCTTGACGCATGATTTTTCTTTCTTGTTAATCCTTGTAAAAGAGGCTTCAGCACCCTAAATCAAATAAAATCTAAATTCAGAAATTCATTTAACAACCTAATTGTTAAGGGTCCCTAACATTTGGTGGAACTTGAAAAATACACTACCGTAAAATCCCGATTGTAAGCCCCCCCCCGTTTTTCCAAATCAAAAAAGTTTAGATTTGGGAGGGGGGCTTATAATCGGGATTTTTTCTAAAAATCATTTAAAAACCTGTTTTTATCATTAATTTAGAAGTAAAAAAGGGGTGAGAATCTTCCGTATTTCGGCAGATTAAAAAAAATAATAAAGTAAAAATAAATTCCCAGCCCTAAAATCCTGCCCCCCCCCCCCCAAAAAAAAATCATTTTTTAAATATTTTTCTTTATTTCTTATTTTATTGTAACAGTAAATACTATCTATATAAAATCAATCTAAATCCGCTCTCAAAATTACTGTTTCCCCCCTTTGCCCCCTCCCCTCTGGTACCAAAAATGCATAGTTTAACCTATTATACTTTATAATGTGAAACTTTTTTTCAGACTTATTAAATACTCTGTATATAAATAAATAAATCCAACCTACCATCTAAATTAACCCCACCTCCTAAAATCTCTGCTTCTCTCCCCTGCTCCCTCCCCCAACCTTATCTCATGAAGATCCCCCCCTCCAAATGCATCGTGTAAAATTAAAAATCTGTAAAATTAAAAAAAAAGAGCGAGAGTCTTCTGTATTTCAGCAGATTAAAAAATAAATAAATAAAATAAAATAAAATAAATTGAACCCTAAAATCCTGCCTCCTCCCCCCTCAAAAAAAGAGAAATTTTTTAAAAAATCATTTTTTTTTCTTTATTTCTTATTTTATTGTAACAACAAATAATCAATCATATAAATCTGCTCTCAAAATTACTGTTTCCCCCTTTGCCTCCCCCCTCTGGTACCAAAAATGCATAGTTAATTTTAATAGTTAACATTTAGTTAGTCATAGTTAACATTTTAATTTTAAACTTCTTTTCAGACTTGTTAAATACTCTATATTAAAAATAAATAACTCCAACTTACTACCAAAATTAACTCATCCTCCTAAAATCCCTGCTTCTCCCCCCCCCCTTGTCCCTCACCCTTATCTCATGAAGATCCACGACCCCTACAAATGCATCTTGTAAAATTGTAAAATTTAAAAGAAGGGCCGAGAATCTTCCGTATTTCGGTAGATTAAAAAATAAATAAATATAAATTCCCAACCCTAAAATCCTGCCCCCCCCCCCAAAAAAAAAAAAAATAATAAAATAAAAAAATAAAATAAAAAATTTAAATACTTTTTTTTAAATTTCTTATTTTATTGTAAAATAAACAAAAATCTAAATCTGCTCTCAAAATTACTGTTTCCCCCCTTTGCCCCCCTCTGGTACCAAAAATGCATAATTTTCTTCATAATTTTTTCTGCTGTATTTGTGATTTTTTCCCAGCAATACTTAAATAACAATCTACATTATACCCTCCTCCATTCCAAAAAGTCCTCTTTATTTCCTTTGCCCCCGCCCCCAGTACATACTTTAAAGTCTTTAAAAGTTTTTTTTTTATCTATTTAGAACTTTCTTGCAAGTATAATTAAATAATTATCTAAATTGCTTCTCCCCCCACACCTCTTAAAATTTGCTTCTTCCCCCCGCCTCCCTCAGTACATAAACTTAAAAATCTTTAAAACTATTTTTTAAAGATTTTATGTAGTATTGTCACTTTGTAGCAACAATAAATAAATGATCATCTAACTCTCCCTTTAAAGTTCCATTCTCCATCCCCAGAAAAAAGGATGAATTTCTAGACATAGAGGGGGGGGGGGGAGGGCAAAGAGAAGATTTTAGTCTTTTTGTAGTTTGGCTGTTCTCACAGCTGATATTTTGTTAATGGATGGGGAGTTATTTTAGAGAACATATTTATTTCAAAACATAAAACATATGTGTGATTCAGGGAAGAATAGTCAAACTGCAAAAAAGATGAACATTTTTGCTTTCCTCTCACATATTTAGAAATCCACTCCTCTTCTTTGGGTCAATAGGACAGAGAAAAAATTTCAAACGGAATGATGATTTTAGATGAGTGATACTTATATGAGATGATGTAAATGAGATGAGTTACCTTACTACAAAATAAGAAATAGATCAACATTTTAAAAATAATAATAATAGTATTAAAGATTTTAAACTATTTGCTGGGTGAGAAGACAGAGGGGGAAGTGGAATTTTTGGAATAAAGGGGAGTAATTTAGATGATTGATTATTCATTAATATTGTTACTAAAGAGAAATAAATACAGCAGTTAAAAAAAAAATAGAGTTTTAAAGATTTTAAAATTTGTGTGTGTGTGTGTGGGGGGGGGGGGGGGGCAGACGCTTTTGGAGTAGACAGAAAACATAGGTGACAAATTAGAAGGCAACAAGTAGGACATAAAATTTCTTCACATAAGAGTTTTATAAATTTTAAACTTTGTACTCTTTGGATGAGAGAGAAAAATGAATTTCGATGGAAGCAGTTTGTAATTTAGATGATTCGTTATTTATTTATTGTTAATAGAGAGCAACAAAGTTGACAGAGGATTTTTTTTTATAAATAGTTTATTTTATTTTTTTATTTTTTGTATAGGGGTTAGCTAAGTGAAAGAAGCAGACATTTTGGTGGTAAAGCGATAATTGAAATGGTTGATTAGTTATTTATTGTTACTAGACTGCAAATTTTTTAATAAAAATTTTAAACTTTGTATCCTGAGAGGAGAGGGAGGGAAGGAAGGAGAAGTGTAAGTTTCAGAGAGAGAGAGAGAGGAGTAGAGTGTAGGGTAATTTATATGATTGATTATTTACTTATTTTTACTAGAGAGCAACATGTAAGACAGAATATATTTTTTAAATAGAGTTTTAAAGATTTTTTTTCTGGGGGGAAGCAAAAGAGCGGAAGCAGACATCTTGATGGTAGAGAGAAAATTTAAATGGCTGATTATTTATTTATTGTTAGTAGAGGGGCAACAAATAGAGCATAATTTTTTTATAAAGAGTTTTAAAGATTTTAAACTTTATGTTCTGAGGGAGAAGAGGCATAAATTTTGGATGGAAAGGGAGATTGTGAAGAGGATGGATTTTTTTACTAATTGTTACGTTACTAGTGAGCAGGAAGAGGTACAAAAGGATTTAGGATTCTCAAATTTTCAAACTTTTTATGTTAGAGAGGACATAGAAGGGAAACAGACATTTCATGTGAGAGGAAGGATTTCATTAACATCATATAAAAACGTAAGTAAAAATCTGCCAAAAATGTCAAAAGATTGAAAATTTTCTTTAAAATCAATTTTTTGTACATAAAATTTTTTGTGTGCGCGAGGGTAGGGGGGGCTTATATTCGGGAATGGAAAAGAAAACCAAAATTGCTTAAAAGTGGGAAGGGGGCTTACTTTCGGGATTTTACTGTATATAAAATTTAACTTTCTTCCTTTTTTTTATAATAAAAATAAGCATTTTACATAATCATTCTGACCTGACTTAATTTTTTCAATGGTATTTTGTCATGACTGCATTAATGTAACTCTTTAAATAGCACGTAAAATAATAGTGGGGTTCAAAGTTATTTTTTTTCTCCCTCCCAAACATTACAACTCCCCTCCATTTAAAAATGTTGGGAGGGAGACTCCCCTCCTTGGAAAAATTGAATTTCAAGCCCTGACAATTTAAATTGAAGTAACCGAATTACATCAATGGTAACGAAAATACATCTTCTGAAAATTAGACGTTTTAAATTCATAATTTTATTTCTAGTACCAAGATACAACATAAATGTTGCTACCATTTTACTTTACATTATATTTTTTTTACAAATTGATCATCTTTAAAGACTAAATGACCTCGATAATTCATTTGTGGTTCAGAAAGGGTCATCAAAACATCTTCCTGTTCAAAATAATCGAAGTCATCTTCAGAGGGCCAGATAAAAGTATCCCCATTTCGTTTTAAAAACTTTACATATAACCGAGAGGATTCTTTTGAAAGTACTTGCCCTATATAATGGTGTGCGATTTCTATATTCTTGCTTGAAGAAGCAGGCCTATATTTTACTAAAACCCACTGTCCACTACAAACTTTCAGCTTAAGTTCATTCCTAGGCTCACAGAAAGGTTCGAGATTAAAGTTGTGACATGTAGAAATACATCACTGCACTGATTATTTATAGCCTTCAGAAAAAATGTTTAGCTCAGATTGAACTATTTTATCCTGATTGGTTGTTTTGAGTTTCTAAAAGTAAAATTTTTCATCATATTTTAATTTTTTTAGTAATTAAAGGTTGTAGTTAAATAAGATAAAACAGCTTTTTTGAAAAGCTAAGATACTTGTGTTTATTTAACTTTAAATAAAAGAAAGCTATAAACAATATTAATATGATTATTTATTGAACTTCAACATGGGGCACAGTGGACCACCCACTCCTGGGGCACAGTAGTCCACAATCCACTCTGCTCCTGTATTGCAGAATGTTCAAAATAGTTAATAATTGTTTATTTTCTATAAAGAAATATTGTTTAAAAGTAGTTAACTGTAAAATAAAGTAAACAAAGAAAAATAACAATTTATTTAACATAGTAAGAAATATTTTGTTTTGTATTTACTACCTTTGATAAATATAACTGTAGTCTAATTGGTGATGATTCTATTCAAGTAAGATTCATGAGACGCAAATTGAATGGAAATCAGTTTATTTTTTCTGAAACTGTAGATGAATCTGTTTTTGATGTCAATGATTTCATAATACTGCTCCCAGACCTAAAAGTATTTCAGGAAAATTCCAGGCCCAATCTTACTCGTAAATATTTTCTAATTTCATTTTCAAATTTTAATGTGCTCTGATTTTTTTGTACTTGAGTAATAACTTCAACTAAAATGCAATTGTTCCTGTATCTGTTATTATTTTCAAAATATAATAATTTTTTTTTGTTTTTGTTTCAAAATGTTACTTGTAAAATTATATTACTATGTTATTTTGCGGGTAAAGGGGAAATAAAAAAGAATTAGATTAATGAAAAATACTGTTGAAGATCTTTATAATGCAAACCTAAAAATACGAGGTTTTGCGTTATATAGATCACATTTCACACATCATTAAATGAAGTTTGTAAAACATGGCCAAATATATGTGAAACATACCAAAATACATTAGAGTATCTTTATATTGCATTCTTTATTACTAGAAGTTGTGCAGATAATTTTTTTGCATAAAATAGATCATTCCACACATTGTTAAATTTACTTTATAAACATTGTCCAAACATACCTGTATCAAATCATAGCAATTTTTTCAGCAATTAGCTCTGAATTAAGGAGATAAAGTTGAACTAACGTATCAAATTTAGTCCTCTAGAGAATAGCAACTATTTATAATGTGAGAATTCAGGTGTTTCTTAACTGAAAATTCATTGTTTACATTTAAGAAGTTGTGTGTTATATGGAGAATTGTGTTATATAGAATTGCATTATAAAGATCTTCTATTGTAGATTTATATTGTATTTCAGATAATACCTAATAGCAGTCTACTGTGCCCCACTTCTGGCCCACTTTACAGGTGCATATATATTTTTTTTTTTTTTTTAATGTATTGAAAACTATGTTCTGAGCAAATTATGATGAATGTATAAAGGTTTAAGGACTATTCAAAAATATTTGCATGCAGATCGGTTTGTCCATTAAAATGAGAAAAAAAAATGTTTAACTGAAAAAGTGGCCCCCTATCTTATTAGATATAAAAATAATAATAAATACTTTAAGATTTGCAATGCATTTTTATTTAGTACAGTGACAGCAATTTATAAGATCCCATGGGACCCAAGTCCACCCAATAATTTTCTATTTTTGTTTCAAGTTTTCAAAAGCTATGAAATATATTATCAAATCAAATAATATTTTATAACATGTCACTACTAACTTTCCCCAAATTCTTCACTTTTGTAAAAAAAAAAAAAAAAGATACTGTAAATACTGTTTGATTGTCTGTTATTTAAACAATGCCTGCAAAGTTTAATGCATTTTTAGAATTAAAAAAAAAATCTGACATTAATTTGTTATATTTCGTGAAATGATTGTGTCAAATTGAAACTTTCCAAACAGAAATCTCGAAATATTTTGGGTTATCGTACTTAATATCTTATATCACTAATAAAAAAATATAATTTAAGTATCATTTATTACAAGGGACATGTGCACAGGGCTGAAACTAGGGGAGGGCAGAGAGGGCATGTGCCCCGGGTACATGAACAAACGGCGAAGGGGGCACCAAATGAAGATTTTGTTTGTCTTTTGATGAAAAAATGAATATATGAAATTTGGATAAAAGTGTTTCAGAGAATCAAGAATGCTCCCATAGGTTTAATATTAGCTAACGAATGTCTTCGCATGACTAATACTCTTAATTCATATCACTGTGACTTTAAATGCCTCAGTTGTGATTACTACAACAATCGTAAAATCTGTGAAAATGAAATCTGTCTATAACAGAATCCAGTCTTAAATAAAAAAATTATGTATTTTCAACACAAAAAATATGAAAAATTATACCTACTAAGTTTGAAAGTGTATAAAGCGGAATATTTTTCGGCTCCATTCGATTCCGTTTTCAAAGTTTTAATGAATCTATATATGATAAAGCTGATTACTTAGTTCAGTATTACCTATTTTATTACTAAATATTTTAAATTTTAAAATAAGTCGGCTATTAGAAACTTAGTAAAATTCTCTTTGTGAATTTTCTTTTTGCAAGAAGGGGGAGGGCGCCAAAATCCAAATTCATGTCTGCCTCAGGCGCAAAAAAGGCTAGTTTCAGCCCTGAATGGCAAAGCCATTTTATAACATTAAATAAAATACAGCAGAAAAAAAAGAAAGAAAAAAATTCATCCAGAAGATTAAACAATCCTTTTTTTCACCAGAGGGGGGGGGGGGGGACTCTCATAACTTATCCTTTCTATCCTCCCTCTGAGATAAAATCCTGCAATAAGTTAACAGCAGGAATGTCAGTTTAATTTCCCTTTTGTTTGTTTATTTATGTTTATTTTATTGCGAGAATGAAATCAAAGTTGTCAAAAAAGCGTTACTGCCAAAACAGACAGCCACTAAAGCGCCAAATCTGAGCTGATCTTTGGACCAACTTTTCGACCAAATAACAATGGAATCTGCTCTCTACTAGTATCTTTGCTCTGAGGTGAATACCCACTGTAAATAATGCTTAGTGAAGGTTACTTTTATACATAAAACCCCCTGCACTATATGCATTATAAAGCAGCAGACTCCCTTAAATCCACGACCCTAAAATTCATGAACACCTAAAATCCACATATCATTGCAGATGTAAGCAGTGGAACTTAACAGTTAAGTTGAAGGAACAAAATTCAAGATGGCGCTGTAATCAGCAGCAGTCGCAATGTTTATTTTTACAATTTTTTTTAGTTAATCATTTTCTTTTGACTATCACAGCTGGTTAATTACTAAATAAAATTTATTTATTTATGATTGTGATGTAAATTAGTGTATCTAAAACAAAAATTTACCATATTGTATCCTGCACAATATTCACAAGTGTAAACTGTAACCAAATTGTTTATTTTTCTTGCTTTCATTTCCCTGTTTTTGAATATTTATTTCTAGTGTTTCATTATTATGTAAGCATTTTAATATGTAATTAAGGTTTATATGGCCAAACTCGCTTAAAGTATTCTCGAAGTGTAGAAAATTGTTTAAAACTTTGAAAGGTTGTTTGGAGTTAGACTCCCCATAAATGTCTACAGGGTGGCTAAAAAGTATGGGTGCAAAGAAAAAGTCTATTTTTTCAAAAATGTACGCTACCTGATGACATATTTTATTCTAACAAAACAAAAATATAACAAATAACAGTATGTAAACTGATTGTTCAAAATGTCCACCATTCTCTTTTACAAATGCTTCCAAATGAAGGATCACAGGATTGATGATACACCACAGGTAACTCTGATCTAAATTGTCCCAAGCCTTCAACAGTTTGTGCCGCATTTATTTCAAACTGGAGATTTTCTTGTATTTAACTTTTCTCTTATGTAGCCACAAACATAGACATCGACTAGTTTAAGATCTGTCTGTTCGAAGACCATTCAAACTTTCTTAAATATCCAAGCAGATGAACATCGAAGAAGATCACTGTCACTTTTGCTCCATGCGCAGCCTCTAATCCTGCAGGAAGATTCCATTTGTGTTATTTTGCTTCCATGGAGCCACAACCTTAGCAACACTTTGTCCAAAGTTGAAAATGCACTTATCACACATAGACTGTAATTGTTGCACTAAGACTGTAATCGAGTTCTTTTGTGTGTCCCTGTAAAAAAACAATGCACACAATACTTTTCAGTGAGAAATTTATAGTGCACCTCAATAATGCATATAAATTTCATTATGTTTGAAATAGTGAAATATCATTAAATCATGCTGCAAATGATTTTGCCCCATAGAACAGTGTGTAACAGAATTCTTTTGTGTGACCCTGTAAATGAATAATAAAGACTCTGGACCCCATATTTTACAAAAAGCATGTTTTAGTACGCTTCATAATTGTATATTAATTTCATCATGTTTTATATGGCATAACATCATCAGAATGCATTTGAAAAGATTTTCCCATTGATTGTAATATAAAAGAATACTTTTGACTGGCCATGTAAATAAACTATAAGTACTACACACTTCATTTTCAGTAGGAATCATGCTATAATAAACGTCAATAACATACAAAAATTTCAGAGAAATCCGAGTATATTTAAGAGAGATAGAGATGGACAGATGACAAACAAACTGAAGAGAGCGAGAACTTTTCAACTAAGTTGGGAAGTGATATTAATAAACACTATACTAAGAATGACTTTTATGGATTATTTCACCACTTATTAAGTATGTATCAATCAATTGATACATTACATAATAATCAAATATAAATTTTTCAGAAGTTAATTACTTCTTTGTAACAGAAGTTAAATAAGGTAACAGAACTTATCAACACCAACTTAATTCGGGGATTTTGTTCTCCGTATATGTTAGAAATGATGTTTATACTTTATTACACCAGAACTTTTCTTAACTGAATGAATTAAATAGCTAATTTTAAAGAATAATATCTGTTATTTTTATGTAGTAACAGAGGTTACATTAAAAAACATGTTATGGACAATTTGATTAATCAGTAATTATTAATAATAACCAGTTATTAATAATTACTAAATAAACCAGTTAATATGATTAATTTATTATAATTTATCAAATTAACCAGTTATTATGAATAATTACCAATCAAGTTCAGTCATTGCAATAAATTTCAACTCGTTTAGCTTGAGATTTACATTACACATGTATATTTAATCCATGTCAGTGCTTCACTATTGTGCAATCACATAACAGCTTTTTGTGATTATTTTAGTGTTTAAAATTTTCATCTAATTGGTTCAGTAATTATAAAAATAATTATCTATAACACCTTCATCCTATTAATGGGACACATATTTTGACTGAGTATTATTGTTTTTTAACAATTATTTTTGTTATTAGCTTCATACAGTAATGATAGTACATGTTCCAGTAAAGGACATGTTCATTAGTATTATGCTTAATTAATAATATTGGCCAAACTTCATTGGTAATTATTATTAATAACCAGTAAATGCGATTAATATGCAATATTTATCAAATTTACCAAAAGATGCAGTTATTATTAATAATAGCCAAATTTATCAAATTGACAACAGACTTCTTTTGGTTTATCTATTAAGTCAAATTGTTTGAAAATGATACCAAATATGTACTTCTTTTTCTTTTTTTGTACTATTCTAAAACCTCATCTCTGTAAGATACAAGATGAAATTTTCTCATTAGCTGTAATTAACTCAGATGTTAAGATGAAAAAATACACAAAACTAATTTTGGAACATTTATTAAGAGCCAAAACAATATTCAACAAAGTAAACAAATCAGAGCCATAGTAGGGGTGGAGGGGGGGGGGGGGGGGGAGGATTGCCCCCTACCTACACCAAAAAAATTTGGACACCCCCCCCCCCACCAAAAAAAATTGGACCCACCCTCGGAAAGATTCCAAGGTCACCAAATGAAACTCTGCTCAAAAATCGAACATAGTTTTGCACAAATTACTAAATTGTAGTATTTGTATAAATGTGCAAATAAGTGTTTTAAAAACAATAATTTTAAAATGCAAAATACATCCTAGATTTTGTTAATGTTGTGTAGGGAGTAATGTATTTGATCATCCTAAGGCAGGCAAATGCCATTCAATGGCTTAATATTTAAATGATTTCAATTTTGCAAAATATGTATTAAGATGGATTTTAAATAGTTTTCTCCAAAATCAAATTATAACAATTGCATCTGTTATTTGAAATTACACTAAAATTTAAAAAAATTTAGGTGTAACATGTATTAAGAGGAGCATTAATAGAATTTATTTTGTTATTTAAATTCAAAACTGGTGATTTAATTAACAGTCACTAAGATAATTAATATAAAACTTTATAACCTTATAATAGTTTGGGTTACCATTGAATATTTGAAATTGCAATTACTTATAATCATAGTAATAACTTCTCTAAAATTTTTCATGATGCAAGTATGTGACACAATTTGTATGTGATTTTGATGTATTCTTGTACTAGACTGTAAATTAACATAGCAGTCTGAAAGAAATGCAATGTAATATATGCATGTCAGATTGAAAAGTGTTCCAAAATGCATGAATATTGTGAGAAATCTTTTTTTCTTTTTTAAAAATAATTTTATGCCCACACTCCAGCCCTGACTATGAGTAACAATAAATAAATAATCAATTACCTAAATTTGCTCTCCCTGAAATTTCTACTTTTAAGTATTTTAAAGTAAACATATGAATAAAATATGTGACAGCATTGCATGTCCTCCTCTCCCACACTCCCTCAAGATTCAAGAATTATAAATCCCTAAAGCAGGAATATAAATTCATTTAAAAATAATTTAATAGATGGCACATTTCATGTTACACTAACAGTTTATCTTTCATTTGTATTTTTTGTATGGCTAAGTAATTTGTAGTAATTTTAAATAATGAATTGTGAATAAAAATGTTATATTACTAGATAAGCTATAAAGCTTATGAAAATGTTGTGATTATTTTACGATTCATATTTATGATAGTTCAATATGTTTTTGATTAAGTAATGCATTTAGTCCATACATTGATGTATTTTTAAGTAAAAAAAAAAACATCAAGGTACTTGTCTACTTTTCTCTTAACCACTTTCTTTAAAAAATAAAATATCCTGTCGCAAAACAATGTGATTTAACACCAATAATACAAATACGAGGATCAAATGCAGGGCTAGCATGCAATGTATGTATTCCATTCTTATTTATTTTGTAGATAAGTCAGTTTAATTTTCCTAATGAAGGATATAAAGTTAACTACTGTTGCTATTTCTCTGTTTTCTCTCATATTTAGAAGAAAAAAAAAAGGATCGGGGATCTTCTATCTGCAGAACTTGGTGTGATAACCTGTTTTCAAGATTATGGGATTCTGCCATCAAATAAAGAATGAGATAGGCAAACAGATAAACAGTGGCAATGCTATGCTATAAACTTGATAAGCACATATCGATTAAAAAAGGAATGTGGTTCAATAGGTCATAATTTCAAGGTTTTTTATGGACATTTTATATGCTTTATCTGTTATTTGTGATTGTTGTATATGTTATATCTGCTTACATTTTCTGACTAAATGAAGAGCAATCTGTTCCTTGTAAACTTCCATTATTATTCACATTTATTACATTCATTTAAAAAATTAAATATAACAGTACAAAAACCTCAAACAAAGAATTTTGATGTGAACAGTTTTATCCTGTGATTTTTAAGACAGGAGTCATGCCTAGTATATAAAAATTTTTTGGCAAGGTACCTTGCCGATAATTTTCCATATCGAAATACGCAGTTGAGACATTCAACCACGTTTATTAACCAAAAATTGTGAGTGTGACATCACACTTATGTTTTTTAGCATTAAATCCTACTGTTTGGTGATAGTTATTTTTTATAAAAAGTAGTCGACGGGAAAATATACAAGTTCCTAAATTTTTATGATTCATATTTATGATAATTCAATATGTTATTAATTAAAAATGCCAAGGATAAAAAGATGCACGTAAGCCATACATTCATGTATTTATAAGTCAAAAGTAGACAAATAATATGAAAAATGAAGAGAAATTTACTTTACTTTCATATTTTTCTTAAAAATCAGTTGTATCATTTATTTCTTTTATTACTTTTATATATAGGGTGTCTCAAAAGCCTCCACACAACTTCCAAAAATTTTTTACAAAAAAAAATAATAGACCTACAGCATAAATAATTACAACAATACATAGAGTAACTTAAAAAGTTTTTTTCTACTATCTTAGTATACTTGTACATGCGATTCTGTCATTGCACGAAGAATACCAAGTCGATATTCTAATTCCGTCCATGCGCATATCAGCATGCTAACATCAACAGTAGTTGCAACTGTTTGATGAAATATGAACAAAAGTTAATAGTCTCGTGGAATTGAAACAAAAGGTCCAAACAGCAGTAGCTACTGTTGATGTTAGTATCAAAAACGTTCGTGGATTGAATTGGAATATCGTCTTGATATTCTTCATGGTACGAAAACATCGCATGTTGAAGTTTACTAAGAAAGTAGAAAAAACTTTTTAAGTTACTCTATGCCCTGTTGTAATTATTTTTGCTGAAGGCCTATTATTTTTTTTGTAATAAATTTTTGAAGTTGTACGGAGACTTTTGGGACACCCTCTATATTATTACATTTCTATATTTCCATTGAAACAAAATGTTTATATACTACTAAATTGATGAATGTTTAATTTGTTTTATTTACAGTGATGAATTTGTCAGTAAGATTGTAATATATAGTCATCAAATGAATTGTGAAAGCAATACTGTTATGTATAAGAAAAAGTGACACATTCTGCAAAATTTCACTGGAAATAAAGATGCTTTGGTGCAGATATTATGCGGGATGGGATTTTAGCTCTGAGTAGAAAATATACAGATTATATACTAATTAAAGTTCAGTGACCCAATGACACTGTAAGTTATGCTTTATTTGTTTAATTCTTCTTCAGATATATATGATTTAATGTTATACAGCCAACTTTTGTGAAAACTGCCTTTTTAAATTTCCCCATTCATTTTGGGATGTAAACAAGGGAAATCATGGTTAACAATTAATCCCATAGAGCAATTTAAACTATGGTAGTGATTTCATCAGTTATTAATTTTTCAAAGAGATTGTTTTTTAAGAGTTTTGATGTAATTCACATATTGGTGTATTATATTTGGTAAGGAAAAAAAAAACAGATGCAAATATTAAAAAGTTATATCAGTTTTAATGTATGCATTCATCAAAATGCTAGGAATTATTCTTAACAAAATATTTATTTGTAAAGTTCTTGTGTTCAGTAGATCTGTGGATGATTCCATTTGAACTTTATCTCCGAACCAGAGATAATAACTAGTTGTAGAATACAGAAAAAAAAATCATAATAAACCAAAACTTAAATTATCATTGTATCAATGTTGAAAAATTAAATAATGACATGAAATTTGCAAATATTTGTGCTTTAAATAAGTTACACTAGCACTATATTTCCTTTTTACATTTTCATACACAATATTGCTAGTTTACAATCGGACTAAAGAAGATATATGTAAACAAAACAGATAACATAAATCCATGTTCTGCCAAATTATATAATCCACCAAATGTTTCATCCCAAGCTGTGCATATTTCAAGATTGCTGATAAATTTTATTGGAATGTAAATATACATATTTGCGATAACAAAATTTCACTATAACGGAATTTTTAATTTTACATAGTTTTTTTTCAACAATTGCTGAAATCCAAATTGGTTGTAATCTAAAATATAAAATAAATATCAACTCCCTAATGCTATTAATTAAATTTAGATAACATTTTTAGTAGTTTTCATTTATATATTTTTTGATTGATAATTTTGATGAAGATTGTTAAAAATTCATTCTGTTGGATTTCACCTGAATGAAACTTGATGAACTATGAATGGTAATAAGAAAAAATTATCTCAAACTATGCAGTGGATTCAGAAAAAAATATACCCCTAATTACAGTTTTTACAGTTAAACATACATTATGTTAGCCTTTAAAGTATTCTTTACAATGATATAAATCAAAAGGTATGTTAAATAAATATTAGAAATTCTGTATTACACAAAATATCTCATTTCTGCATTATACTTTGAAACTATATTTCAATAAAAATACAATACAAGAAAAGATCTTAAATTTTATATCAATACTTCTCAGTTCTTGAAAAACTTGTTTTTCTGCTGTGGTTGTTGTTCTTTTGTTTTTCCTTTGTGAACTACATCTGCTTTATAAAAAGTGTAGTTAACTACAACTAGGCTTCCTTATTTTTAAAAGTAATGATTACAAACTGCTTTTCAAAAGTAGTCAATACTTCACTACATTTAGAAGTTAATTTTGCCAAAGGATTTAATCTATACTCAAAATTAACAACAAGAACAAAAAGTACTTGTGAACATTTATATATAATCTTACTCTGCATAATTTTTATTTACTGTCCTTAAAGTAATTATTGCATTGTAATGCAAAATTAATACTTCTTCATGTATTTATCAATTGTTTTGTTTATCTGTAAATCTCCAACACACTCTTAAAGTGTCTTATTAGTTATACAATGTAGAATAACTGTAAAACAACTTTAAATACAAAATATAATCCAGCCAACACTTTGTCCCATAAATATTTTATCTGTTGAATGTAGTAATTGTTAATACCCAGAAATCACACTCAGTCATCAATGCTCAAAACTGTGAGATTTCGGAAAATGGGCGAAGAAAAATTGATTTTGACTAATGATACATTTGACACATGAAATTAAATTGAAAAAAAAAACCTTTTTACTTTCTATAATATCATATCATATGCTGATATTTGTATTATTTTGTTCTTTAGTTTATATTACAAGTAAAAAAGAATAATAAGAGTTAAAATTTTGTTTCCTCTCACATTGATGATGATTTTGGTTAACATTCCTAAAATCTTGCTAATTAGTTGGCTAACAATAGATTTTTTAGTGTTAAGTTATAAAAAGAAAAAATCAAAATTTATTTTGAATATTATTTAACTTAAGATGAATTCATTTTTTTCTTTGAATTATTGGAACTTATGTGATATCTTGTAATTGAATAAGTGAACAAAAAACAATTAAGTTATATAAATATGTTCATAATTATGTTATGAATTATTAATATTTGCAACTTTTATATAGAAATTAGTTTTATGAATTTCAGTAAAGCTTTATTTGTAAGTGTTACTCACAATTGTGTTGTCTTCTGTCTCCAAGAATAACATTTAAATACAATTTTAGTATACGTTTAGATATTTATGTATATTTTATACTATTATTAAAGTGTAGAATTATATATAATTAAGACAAATTTCGCAAAAATTAAAGCATCAACAGAAAACCATAAAAAAATGAAAATCAATATTTAAGTGATAGAAAGAAGAAGAAATTACTATTAAAACATGTTGGGGGGGGGGGGGGGATTGCTTGGTGAATCTATAGAATATTTTTTTTTAAATTGTATGTAATTTATACATTTGAAATAGTCAGAAATTAAAAGAGCTTAGCTTTTAAATATCATCATCATAATTTATACCTGTTTAAATACAATTTCTCATTTCTCATTCAATTTCTAATTTTAGGTGGATTTTATGATTAAATTTATGAATATGAATTCATTCTTAAATTTTTTATTAGACATACACAGCAAACTACTAAGACTAATTTGCAATGTTTTTGTAAGTAGTCTTATAAGACTATTTACAAACACATAAATTAACATAGGATTGAAAAATTTGTAAAGATATAAACATGTTTTGTCAAAATCTTACTAACACATTTTATACTGTAATATGTTTGCTAAGATCTAAATTTCTGTCAAGATCTATGCTTGCATTAGAGCTGGATTATTTATCAATATATCAGTCAAATATTGATATTTTTTAAATATCGCAATAACGATATCTAAACTCTGACTGACGATATATCCCCGGGCGCAGAATCGGCGCAACGCTGCGACGCACGTCGCAGACTATTGAGGAATTCTGCAGACTATTTTTCAACTGTTAAAATTTAGAAAAAAAAAAAAATGCTAGAAATTATTTTCCATGTGCAACGATCCGCACCACATGTGATTGACGAAGCACTCGATTCCCTTTAAATTAAATAATTCACGGAGAAAACTTTTAGACACGCGATCGTAAAAAGCCCATTATTAAATGCTCCAATCCGGGTGCAGCAGGCTTACCGCGCCGTATGATAACAGTGGAAGTTGATTTTGTGTCCGTCGCTTCCAGCTGCGTTTTCACTGGTCGACCCAACTACCTAAAAAACCCAGCGACCCAAGACCTTAACCTAAGAGCGTTTTCACTGGTTACAGGGAAGCACTAGCGCTAACCAATCATGAACAAGGTTTTACTGCGCAAGCGTCATATTTACGGATCGATATCAGCTGTGAATGATTATAAACATAAACAAATAATTATTTGTTGTCCTTGTCTTGTTAATAACAAATGTTTTGTGTGGAAATAATCCAAAGTTTTGGCTATTAAAGGGTCTTAAATAATGCCACACAAAAATATTAATCTTCCGTTAATAAATCAATGATAACTATTAATTTTTTTGTGGTTTCAAAAAATAAAACATTATATATTTTTTAATAATGACGATAGTAAATCATAAGATTTCGAAGTCACTCAGAATACAGTGAAAGCTCATTTTATCTGAGAATAATTTTTATTGCATATGACTTGTATATCTAAAATTATATTTCTGCTTTTCACAAGTTAAATTAAAAGTCTAAATATGACGATTTGATATTTACTTCAGTGCTATATACAATTTATTTGTACATGAATATATAATTTTTGTGCTAGTGCAGTTATACTTTTTAAACAAATAGTAATATTTATCATTTATTTAAAAACACTTTTCAGAATTGTCATTATACATGAGGCTTCTCCAAGGTACATGCTAATAGCATGTATCAGTTGATCACACTGGCAGCTAGTTTTATCATATAATCACTACAATGTAGAATTATAAAATGTAGTTACATCTACTTTTTGTGACACCCCCAACCTCTCCCCACAAAAAAAAAAAAGTCTTCACAGTAAAATGCAAATTAAATGTATTTAAAATTGTAAATTTTACTGTATGATTGATTTCACATCAAAGTTTGATCGCTCTTTTCTAGCAATCGTGAATTCACTGTGAAAGTGTTACATTGGCGATATGTTTATGGTGGTTTATCGCTCTTTTGTAGCGATCGTGAAAAAGCTACATTGGTGATATGTTTTTGTTTATTTTGTAATTACGATTAATAATGAAGGGGCAGATATTTGTATCAATCACACAAGTCAGATGTATGTTCCCAATAAAAAAAATAATAACAAAGGCTTCTCTTAGTATTTGATTAATCTAAATTGTTTAAAAATCAACTAGATGGTACGCGTCAAAACTTGACAGAAAAAATTACAATAACAATATTAGTAAAATAAGCTTCTTTATTACATAAGTAGGGGTGCTTATGAAACAATCTTTCAAATATTTTATTTTAAAAAAATTCTCCCTGTGAATTACGTTATTATTTCCGATGCAAACTCCAAACAAACAATCCGTAAACAAAATGGAAATCAGTTTGACATTACCGCCATATTCCTCACGGCAAGAAAGAAAATTTCCTGAACCTATGAAGTATCATACAAATAGCATATCCCTATTCATCTCATATTCATTCAATAAAAGAACATGTTAAATAAGGCACACATCCCCCCCTTGTGATAATGCAACTGAATGAGCTCCTATGCGCATGTGCATTGCATCTCCCCAAATGCACCGTCAAAATTCGACGTTAAAAAAAGTTTTAAAATGTTTTGATCAAAATTTTTAAAGTGTCTTCTTTAATCATTGTTCGTTTCAAATCCATATCTTCTGAAACGCATCCATTGTTTTAAGCTAATCAATTTTTATGTAAAGATGAAGAATTTTTTTTACAATAATAAACCAATCTGCAGATAAAGGAGATTTTTAATGTTTTCAAGTGTAATTTATTTCTATGGTTTCTTCATTCCTTTACATAATCAGGATGATAATTCCTTTTCCATAATTAAGAGAAATAATGTAAATAAATAAATATCCAAGATTATTTTTGATTCTGTTTTCATTAATATATTGTAAATTTTATTGTTAAAAGTTACTGATAAATGATACTTTAGTAAATGGGGCTTTTCTTAATTATTTTTCTTTTATTATTATTATTTTTCTTTTTTTGAGATTTAATGGCAACATTCTTCCGTTTGTTTATTGGGCGCTACAGTTTGGCGAATTATTTGAGGTACTTTTTGGTTAGCAGGGCGCCAATGAAGTATATATGTATATATATATATAGTATATACATACATATATACAAATATATATAATGTATATAGTTTTGTTTTTCTAGTATTGAATTTATGTGGTTTATAGATTTTGGTTGGCTTTTGTGATAATGATTCTGCAAGTAATTTTCCATTGGAGTTTATTATTATGTATATATATATATATATATATATATATATTACTGGCGCTGGCTAACCGAAAAGTACCTAATTTGCATATAGTTTTTTTTTCTTAATGGGACGACGGGATAATGCACGGAATTTCGACGGGATAATGAATATTTTTCTGTATTCTATAGTTATAATAATAAATACATATTTTTATGATTTGCTGAATCACTTATTTGTTTACTTTTTCATGCATTATATTATTGAAGGTTGTTAGTTCTCTTATTATAGGTTGTTAGTTCTCGTTTAAATATACCCTACTTATATAAAAATAGCTTGTGTTCTCTGTGGTGTTTCGCATAAACGTTGTAAAATTCGTGTTATTAGATTTTATCCAACTTTGCTGTCATAACAGCTGATGAAGCAGCCATTTTCGGCAATTTTTTTGTTACCCGTAAAATGTTTGTTTTTGGTATAGCCCAAACTAAGAAAAAAAATGAGTACTTTTCCATTATACGGACACCATTGTCGCCAAGCATATATTTACATGTATGGCATGGTGTCGGTATAATGGAAAAGAACCAAAATTTGCGATCGATCAAATAATTGAATTTCATTAAACATTAAATTTTCTGGTAATTTTTATTATCCGGTCGACCACTTTTCATAACAAAAAACTATCCCCAAACTGTAAAATTAAACGCCGAAAATGAAGTGCGATTTACTTGATGTCAGAAGCATTATACGTGTTTGTTACGTCATCAAGTGGTTTTTAATTCGAGATTTGCGTCTATTTTCCTTATGTTTTACTGATTTATTAGTTATTTCATTAATTAAAATAACAATTGTGTCCATAAATTCATGTATTTTATTTATTTATTTATTTTGATATTTCAATGGCAACGTTCTCCCGTTTATTTGGCATTACAGTTTGGCGATAGTTTTTTGTTATGAAAAGTGGTCGACGGGATAATAGAGAAGTACCAATTTTCTTATTTTTAATATGAGAAAGAAGCAATAATCATGGATTTAATTAATTTTGCAATATGCGGTGCAACCAAAATAATTTTGATTAAATCAGTACATTATATCGCAGACGCACCTGGGTTATTTTTTGGCGCCTAAATGACGATTTTTGCTTTGTATGGCAACCTGGTCTTTTATAATAAATTTGAATATGTGTGTAAATAAATAAAATAAAATAGGTACTTTTATGTTAGCTGGGCGTCAAGGATAACTCTCCAAATCTTGTTTCAATTGGAATCATTTAAATTGCAGCATTTTACGTGAGATTTGTTATTCATATTGATATGTTTACGTTTAGATATTTTATTATGATTATATTCTAGCTAATTAAGTTTTTTTTTTTTTAAAGAATTTATACTACAATGTTAAAATATTACCTAGTTGATAGTAGCTAAAGTCAAAAGATTGGTAAACCACAGAGTTCAGGGAATAAACTCTATGCCCTCAAAAGTGGGAGTTGCCGACTTATGACGTCATAAGCAGAAGTAAATGTTTAATTGAAAATTACAGCTAATTAATTAAATTTTCGAACAAACGAATTCACGATAACAAATCTGTGTCCAAATATCTTTCATTTAAAAAAAGAATGGTGTAATTTGATGCAGTAGTTTGTTCTGACGGATTGTCGAAAGAAATCGCTTAGCGTTTTAAATATATAGATACTAAAAGTTATACAGAAGAGTAAACAATATTTAATTTGTTCCTAAATGTAAACTTAATATGTCATTTATTTGTATTGTTTTATTTATAACATATTATTTCTTTCGTTTAGATTTTTCACTTGAAAGTTAAATCAGATTTTTTAAATTAATTATCTTTACCAAACTTAATAAGCTTAAAAAAAGATTGTTATAAAAATAACAATGTTAATAAACTTAAATTGTTAAACTTGCATTTATATTATATTAAGCTTAACTATTTACATTAAACTTTTTCTCCTCATCGTTCAAAATATCTTAAACTGTTTAATTGTAAAATTTAAAAATAATGTACAGTTGGAAATTTTAAATTAATAATCAAAATAACTGTTGAAGATTTCAATTACAAATAATATGAGGTTGTGAATCAATATTTTATTTTCAATATTGTTACAATAAAAAATAATTTAGACTAATGAAAAAAAAAATCACTCATTTACATGAAACTATTCCAACGTTCTACTACCAACAACAAATTATAGCGTAAACATTAAAATTTCAAGAATTAGGGATATTACATCAAATATGCTTCAGTCAATCACTTAGTCTTATAGTTTTTTCACTCTAAATAACAAACAATAGAACCTAATACTATACTAATTTGTGCTCTAAATAGCGTCACAAAAAATAGAGTGAACACTAAATTCTGCAAATTCATTCACAGAATAAACATAAAGAAGTATTTTGTTTTCTTATTAACAAAGGTTTTAAAATATTTTAGTATTTGATTTCAATAATAAATAAATAAAATCCTTTTTTATATTTTTGAGTGTAGTTAAAAATAGACATAATTTGAGAATAGTAAATATTTACTGTGTATCGCACTAAATAATGTTACAAGTTTTTGAATGCATCTTTACATATATGTGTCTAAAATATATGATTTTTTTTCCATACAACTATGGTTGTTGTATTGTTAAATTGTAGTCAGAATAAAATAAGAAATAAGGTAAATAAATAAATACTCTATTTTTCACGAAACCTTGAATTTTAAGTGTGGGTATTTCATACATTTGACAGCATCAAATTTGTAAACAAACAAATGTCGCCAAGCAAAGGTGCCAAAAGTAAGGGTTAACTTACCGGAAGTAAAAGGCAAATGTTTTTACATTAGTGTCCTCGGCTTGAGGTTTACAGAAAATTCAGTCTATAAATAGCTGTCAACTATTCCACTTTTTTGTTACCAGTATTTCCGAACAGAAGTCTTCCCCTAATCTTGACATGGTTTAATTGCAGAATTTTGCTATTAAATAATGTCAATATTACTATCCAAATTTAGTAGCAACACAGATAAGGATTAGTTGGCAGCTATGCATATATATACAGTAAAATCTAATGAATGAACAAATAGCAAAAACATTTATAAAAAAAATTTCAGAAAATCTTACTCGCTAATATTTTTTTATCAACCAACAATATAAAACATACACGAATGTCCTGGTAAGTTGTGGTGCACAATATTTATAAGCTCTGGCTATATTTAAGTATTCACTGAAAACAAAGAAATACCAGAGCTGAGCTCCATCATAAATTAAGCACTGATTGCTAGATATCCAGTATTCACTTATAAAATTCATGTAAAATAAATATTTCAATAATATTGAACACCTGCTCCAATTCAAATCCATCAAAGCAAAATAATCTGAGGATTTAAAATTATAAACAAGCATCTTTGACTGCTCAAGTTTACAATTCTGAAAATTAAAAATAACGCTAAGGGGCAATTCAAGTATTATGTAAGCAGTAAGGAGGAGTTCAGGGTTTGATTATTTTTGCTGGCAGGGAGAAGAGGGGAGGGGGGGATTATGACAATTCTTATGAATGCATTAGACAATGCAGCAACAACAAGAAAAAATACATGATGGGAAATGAGTATTCTGTAGTCTGCTCAGAACTTCAAACACATAACATTTCTATGATTCCTGTTAAAAATTTTAGTTATGATGACTAATTAAGTTAGGGCCTATTGTTAAGTTTTATTGTTCAATGTGATAAAAAGCAATATATTAAAACCATTTTGCATTCTTTTGATACCACAACCCCTATATATGCCTATTTATATAAATTTGTAAGATTAATAGTGTAAATTGATGGTAACTGTTTTTTCCTGGCAGACAGTGTTGACGTACAAAATGTCAAAATCATACATAAGCAAAATAAAAAAATGGGGGCTTGGGGGGGGGTTACTATTTGCTTATTTTTTCTTATAAGGGAAGGACGGGGTATAAAATTACTAAAAATATGCTTACAGGTTACTATTTGCTTATTTTTTCTTATAAGGGAAGGACGAGGTATAAAATTACTAAAAATATGCTTACGGGTATACTTGAACGACCCCCTAAGGTCACTTGAGACATGACATCACCGTACAACTTTTGTTTTATTCACGTTCGACGAAAAATATCTCTTCTCCATCAGAACCACCAGCAAAAGGGAAAAGGTTGCTAGAATTTACCAGAAAATGCATATCGCCAAAATTTGACGACTTTTCAAATTTTCTTAGCAGAAAAACTTTCCTTTTTTTTTTGCAGACAAAAGCATTAATTTCAAGCTTAAATTGATTATTTTTTTAGATTTGTGTGATAAATGGGCCATATCAATATATATTTTAAATATTAATACTAGTTGACCCCTGGCTGGCGTTGCCTGCTGGGGTTACTATTTGCTTATTTTTTCTTATAAGGGAAGGACTGGGTATAAAATTACTAAAGATATGCTTACGGGTTACTATTTGCTTATTATTTCTTATAAGGGAAGGACAGGGTATAAAATTACTAAAAATATGCTTACGGGTATACTTAAACGACCCCCTAAGGTCACTTGAGAGATGACATCACCGTACAACTTTTGTTTTATTCATGTTCGACGAAAAATACCTCTTCTCCATCAGAACCACAAGCAAAAAGGAAAAGGTTGCTAGAATTTACCAGAAAATGCATATTGCCAAAATTTGACGACTTTTCAATTTTTCTTAGCAGGGAAATTTTCTCTTTTTTTTTTTTTTTTTTTTTTTTTGGCAGACAAAAGCATTAATTTCAAGCTTAAATTGATTTTTTTTTTAGATTTGTGTGTTAAATGGGCCATATCAATATATATTTTAAATATTAATACTAGTTGACTCCCGGCTGGCATTGCCTGGGCCTATGATAATAAATTTAAAAAGAAACATCAAGTTTTTGTTATTTTATATCTTTAACCAGATTTTGTATGACATATTTTAAAACGAAAAATATTGATATTTAGTGATAAAAGTGCTCATTTTCTTGTTTACGTAGGGTCGTTTCATAGTTTTAAAATAAAAAGTTATTTTTGTCCGAACTCTTTGTAATCTTTATTGGTGATAAATAAATGGTTTTACAACCAGTGTAAAAATTTCGGGAAAAAATATTGTTATCTAGTTGTAAAAGAAATGTTTTCTTATATATATATATATATATATATATATATATATATATATATTTGTTTGTTTGTTTTCATGTTGGCTCCTTTAACATAGCAATAACAAAATAGTTTTCATTTTCAAAACTATCTGACATTTCAATCGGTTATAAATATAACTGTATCCAAGCTCTCTTTAAAATTTTGTCCGAAATTATATTTTAAAATGAAAAAATTGGCAAAGAAATATTAATATTTATTTAGTGATGCACTCATTTTCTTGTTTACATAGGGTCGTTTCATAGTTTTGAAATAAAAAGTTCTTTTTGTCCAAACTCTTTGAAATCTTTATTGGTGAAGCCCCATGAGTTATGCCACAAATTTTAATACAACCTTTTTTATTAAGTATCATAAACATCTTACGCAATATTAATAAAAATGGAATAAATTATTACAATAACAATAAATGCTTACTTTTGGTAAAGCTTTCTCCCTGCTAGATCAGTTGCTGGTGAACACAGCTTTTCCCATTTTACAGTCGAAAAAGCATTGCTGGTGTATACAGTTCAAATTATGCATCAATATACACCAAGCAATATTTATTCAACTATGCCACAATGCAGCAGTAGTTTTCACCAGAAAAAGACAGCTACGTAGCATCAGATGTGGTCAATTCTTCCGAGGATGGCTCTTGGGAATGCCATGTCAGTGCTACAGACTTGCACAAAAAAGTAGCGGTGTGGAGAGTCCTCTCACTTGGAGGTCAGTAGATAAAATAGAAATGCCAATCTCGTGGCAATTAAGCCATGTGGTATCTCATTAAATAAAAGTTTCACATATGGGTGAACCCAGTTCCTGATAACACATTGATATCTACAGTTGTCCAGGATACAGCAACAAAATTGGGTCTAAAAAGAGAGAAGATTTCAGATTTTAAAAGTTTGGTTGAAATAAAAATTAGGCTAGAAATATTTTATAAAATTTTCAGTTTAATAATATACACAATATGAAGTATAGATAATGATAATTTGTGGGCTTTTCCAAAATATTGTTCATTAAGTTAAAATAAAATATATATTTATATTGGTACAGATGTCATATGCGCACCACACTGGCGCAAATTTTTTCCCGCCAACTTTGCGAACAAAATAAATTGTTGTTTATTTGCTTTTATTTTTTATTTCAATTCTATAAATTATTTTTATTATATCAATATTTATTGACACAGACATCATATACGCACCACATTAGCGTAATTCCCCCTACCCCCAGCAATTTTTTTTTTAATATTAACATTATAATGTATGTTAACGTTTATAACACTAACGTTATAATGTATATTAATGTTATAACGTTTTTATATTTTTATATTGAAATAAAAAATCACGTGCTATTACTGCATGCTATTTGTAACAAAATTTTTGCCAAATTGGCGGAGGAAAAAAATTGTGCCAATGTGGTGCATATATGACATCTGTGCCTTTATATTTTACAGATTTTTTATTTAAAATTGACTCACTCAAAAAAAATTCACTTTTAAATATTAATGATAAATCATAAAATGGTTTCCTAATCTATTATTAAAACAATACTTAAATATCTTTAAACATGTAAAAATTAATGGTTTTGTTTTTTCACATTGGTAAGTTCACAGCACTACTGTCAATCTGCAGATAATGAATTTTACCATCTATCTGTCAGACATCATTACACAAGCATAAAATTTCAAATAACAGAAGTTGCATAATGCAACATTGTATCAGTTTAAAAAAATTATCACTAGAATATTCACTAAATTTTGTTTTCCTTATTAAAATATAGTAGAAACCTAAACTGACTGAATAACATTTATCAGGATATAACGATCATCTTATAACTGATACAATATAAATATAACTATTTGTAAAATGCAGTAGAAAGCGTTACATAAGACTAAATGAAATACAGCAAACTACGTCTAAAACAGAATCGACCAGGACCGAGAAAATTTTCCATCATAGAGAATATTCTACCTTAGACAGTGTATAACTCTATTTAAAATCTTTTTGCATTGCACAAAGTTTATTGTACACATAAAAGGTCTAACCTAAATCATAAAGTGGTTTCTGTTATTCTAATGCTAATTTGTGAAAGAATACCTTACCATTAAAAAAAATTTTAAACATTATTTGCAATGTGCCAGTTTGTTTATTTAAGCTTAGCATGCTATTAAACATTATTATTTTTTTTTTAAGTTACATGCGTTATAAATGTTTGTTTATTTCCAATCTAATTCTTAAAATTTTCCTAAAGAAAAAGATAAACACAGACTTGGAACTAAATTTCTCCTTTTTTCTACATTCATAATTAAGAAAATAATAAGACTGAAGAGCAATCAAAGAATCCAAATCTAATAACTTGTTTATAATATTAAACCTGCTGCTTTCTTGTTGACCAAATAAAGTACATATAACAAATTCAATGGGATAACTCTCAGATTCATTACTCCTCACTTAGAGAATACAGAATATTTTTTACACAAAAAAGAGCATTAATTCCGATCAAAGTTACAGGATTTGTGAATTAAACTATGGTGAAGTAAAAGTTAAATGCCATTCGAATTGAAATATCACACGAAAACATTGCTCAGTTAATAACAAATCATACATGATAATGTGTGCCAATTCTTAGAGATGTCTATTTAAAAAAGTTGTATATGTTTGCATTTGATTTAAATTTCATACAAAGTTTTAAATATTCATAAAAGTTTCAGCATGAATGGAATAACAAAAAAGATTAAACTCAAATATACTACATCTGCAGGTGAAATGCATAAAAAATGAAAAATTAAACAACAGAACAGCAGAGTTTTCTTTGTATAGCAAAGTTAACAAGTAAATCTCTGAAAAGTCAAATTGTTTTGAAATTAGTCATTACATATTTCACCTTTAAAAGAGAACATGATAATACAAAATAACCTGGCTTATTTCATTTAGAGAAAGTTTGTTTACATGCTTGAATAAACATCAATGTTCAAGTACTAACAAAACTGGATTGACGCTTATCTTTAACTAATTTTCAATTTAAATATCAATGGGCTGGGGGCTGGGGGCTGGGCTACAGTAAACAAATCTTTCTTAATACTTATAATTATTTTAAATGAGAAAAGAGAAATTTAATTCTAAATTGCCGAAAAACACATTATCAAATAAGGATATATAATAAATTAAAATCAATGAAGCAAGTATATATTTAATTCATTATGAGAAAGAAAAATCCATAATCATAATATATAATATTTTTATTTACTTTTTTTTTTTTTTTGTATTGTTAACATTCAATCATAATAAAATAATTTTGGGAACTGCACTTTATGTATCCATTATTACATCAGAAACGAAATCCTTAAACGAACTATACATTTAGTATTTTAATATTAATAAAAAGCATCTGATTCATTACCAAAAACAGAGATATTTTTCGTACAAAAAAAGTGCAACAATAAGTAATCTATACTGGATTGCTATTTACTAAACGGATAGACAATAATAAAAGATATAAACTTGTTAAGAAAACTCACTATTTTGCTTCAATCACAAAAAATTGAATTTCTTTTTGCAAAAGCTGAATAATTCCAAAATAAATATTATTTATACGCCGGCATTATGTATGAAAAAGCTCTTTTCTAATTGGCTGGGCTTGGGTTAGATGTGCTTACGATTGAGTGCTGATCAAACCTTCAAAATCGCTACCTAACTGCCTAAAATCTTGGGTTTAGGTCGAAAGTTGGGTAAGTTAGGCCTTGGGTCGACCAGTGAAAACGCAGCTTTATACGCGCTAGATGAGCGGGGGATGGGGAGGACGGTTGGAGATTGATCCGTCATTGGTCGCAACTGGGCCGAATTTTCAGCTTTTATGCTGGGCCCAGGCCTGAAAATTTCGGCCCGTGCAGACCTCTCGAAAGAATTAAATCTAAGCCAGGCTCGACCCGAAAAAAAGAAGCTTGGTCCGGCCCCAGTCTCCAAAAAAAGCGAGGCCCGGTTCGGACCCAAGTCTCCAGAATAAACTAAGGCCCAGTCCCGACCCGACCTTTAAAAAGGGAAGACCTGTACCGGCCCGACCCGGGGGTCGGGCCGGTGCGAGAGTCCCTCACTGTGAACTATTCGCAAACAGTGCAAAATTTAGTTGGATCCTGACCTATATCATTAATAATCTAGGTGGCGCTGATAATATAGAGGGCGCAGGCTTCAAAAAAGTGCTATAAAAAGTCGTGAAATCGCTGTAAGAAATGCCATATCTTTTACAATTTCCTTTCTTGAAAACTGGGACCATGGTCGTGGTTAATAAAGCAAAAATAGAACACTCTCACTCAACAGACACCATTATGAATATCATTTATTAAATTTTGCAGTAATTTCAACAAATACAAAGGTTTCTATCTCAAAATCGCTATTCTGATGTCCGAATAAGAATAGCTAAATAAGGAAACAAGTGTCAAAAGCTCTCAGATTTATAAGTACAGCTAAAATGCTGTCTTTTATAAGTTAATGATGGTTAGTATTCCACGCCATTAATTTCATGACGCATTTTTAAAGATTGTTATTTTGACTCTCTTAGAATTCGCACAGAAATATAATACGTGTCAATTTATTACTAAAATTATTAGTTATTTTTCTCTTTCAATCGTTATTGGAGTATCTTCAAGATTTTTGGCATCGCATCACACACGTAACGGGGGGATGTTTTCGTTTTCATCGTTTTTTTAGTGTATTTTATTTTTAATTTACATGTAGGCGAAAATTATTTTTTTATTATCTGCTGCTTATGCTCAACTTTAAATGGGACTTATAGTATATTAATACTGATTATGTTATAGCAGGTAAGCTTTTGTAATATCAGAGTAAACCATATTATTTTTTTAGAATATTGATTTTATCTTACGTTTATTTTCCTCGAGTTTCTGTACCGTTGGTGAAATTGTTTAAAATTTTCGCAATATTTGTTCACGAATACTCGCTTAAAATAATATGTACAATAAAAAAATATTTTATATGCATAATGTTTATTTATTAGGTCCTATGCCGTTTTAAACAGATATTAAATCTTAACGATGATAATATGTTGTTTAATGTCAGTTATTTATAACTGAATTCAGCTTTTTAAGTTTAAAATCAAGATAAACCAACAAATTATTTACATTCTGTTATATCAGTATGCACACTGTGTCAGTTTTTTAAAAGTGTATTTGGTGAACTGATTTTTTCTTATAAACTTAAAAAGTTATGAGGATAAATTTTACAGCTGTATTGTGGGTGAACTTGCCAGATATTTTTCGGGTATTCACTTGTCTATGCCAGAAAGGTACATTTTACCAACAATGGTAATGCTAATACTAATTGCACTAACCCCCCCCCCACTTTCTACATTGTTATTGTATTGTTGCAATATTAAATGAAGTTGCAGAAGTATTTATGTAAAATTGTGATATATTCATAATGGTTATACAGTAGCTGCATCCCACTGGAAGTAAAAGAACCTTTTATCACTAATAGCCTCCAACATGATATGATAGTATGTATTTAATAAATGCATACATCATTACTTTTTTTTATTACTTTAGTTTGCAGTTATATTGGTCATTTTTAACAATGTTATGCACTTAATTTGCTGTTTTAAACACAACTGATGACTGATTTTTTTTTTTTTTTTTTTTTTTTTTTGGCAATCAATTTTACTGGCTTGAATAACACATAAGTATTATTTTTTTCTTCAAATAATTAATGATTGGTCAAGTAACTTTTTCTTCATATAACCACTATAAAGCAGGGTGTCTAACTACATGGAAAAGTCAGTGAAATTTATATGGACTGAAAAAATCAGGGGAAATTTACCATTTCTGAGGAAAATTTGAAAATTCTGAGAAAAAGTCAAAAAAATTTTAACTTGGGGAAAAAAAAAAAAAAAAAAAGAAAATATTTCTTATAAAACTAAGGATTTGAAATTGCAGCACCACTAAAATCAAACTTTGCTCTTCATTGCTGCTGTAAAGAGTATTTCAAACTCTCATGCAAATAATTTTGTCTACCCCCTTTTCATTCCTTCTTTGTAACTCAGAGATTTTCATATTCCAGCTTCACTGAAACTTTCTACTGAATGTTGTAGGATTGATTAGGTGTTTCACTCTGCTTACTTATCTTTGTTTGGGAACTGAACATTTGTTAGCTTAATTTATTGGATCTTTGAAGGGGGGTGGGCTTTGAGACCTATAGCTACAAGGCTGTCGTCTCGAATGATCCATATACATTTTTTTTTTCAGAAACACATACATGACTTCAACAATTACATAAATCTTGACGAGAAAGTACAAGGAAATTTACAACACCAACAGTTACATCCGGGAGCTCCACAAAGTGTGTGCAATGGAGCTGGCGGGAGTCGAACACCGCCGACCTTGCTTCCTACGCTATGAAGCGATTAGCGGAGTGGTGCCTTATCCACTCGGCCACGGAGGCCCCAAAAAATTTATTGGATATTTATTATTTGTATTAAAATATGTCAAAGCAATATATATTTAACTGTGACTGATGTGATAAAAAATTTCATCCTCATTTGACAAAATGGATAGAACCTTATGCTAAAAGTGTGTATCTGTCAAATGTTTAACATGTAAAATGTTCAACAATTTGTAAATTTTGCAAAAAATTATGTAACAAATCAGTAATTTGTGCCTCGGAGTCGGTTGTGAAAGCTCCACTCTCAAATTCACAACTTTAAAAAAAATTTTGTGTGTAACATCACAAAATCTTGATGCCTGGAATTTTTTTTTTTGGTATGGAAAAGTCAGGGGAAATTTGTTGCTGATCTAGAATAGACACCCTGATAAAGGTACATCTACTTTGCATGTGCCTTTCATCCTCATCAACTGAGGACAGATGCTAAAGGTTTCTCATTTTGGGTGATTGAAAGGATGATTAATTTTGCCGTACAATTTAGCAGCGACTCCTAGATGTGTAGTTTTGTTATCAATCACTTAGGATTCTCAGATGTTAAGACTGGAAAAATTTTACAGACCTCTGGAGCTGTAGAAAATTATAAAAATAGAGAGAAAAGGCAGGCTGTTACAGAAGAACATTCTACCTTTATCATGTACCTTTCATTATATTCAATTGAGGACAGATGCTATAGATTTCTTATTTTAATTAAAGTGGTTAAAATTATTTTTGAAGCTTCTGAAGTAGAAAAAGTTAAGGAATGAACTTTTATGCAGCATATTATCCTTTTATAAAATATCATGCACTAAATTATTAAATATCTATAGCATTTTAAAAATATTATTTCATAGTTAACATCCTATATCATATATTCTAATACGAGCAAATCTTGTGTGTGGTTATATATATATTTATATATATATATATGCAAATTTTATCTTAAAAACGGACGGCTCTAACGATTTTGACGAAATTTTGTATCCTACCGTTTTAGGGCACCAGAAAACCATTGGGCTAGGTCACATGTTCGAGAAATTTTGATTAGTGGGTCATTTTGGGTCATGGTCAAGCTAATTGTATCTAAAAAACGGTTCACACGATTTTGACGAAATTTTGTATCCGACCATTTTTGGGCACGAGAAGACTATTGGGCTGGGAAACATGTTCGAGAACTTTCGATTAGTGGGTCATTTTTGGGTCAACGCGGGTCAAATTAATTTTATCTAAAAAACCACTCTAACGATTTTGATAAAATTTTGTATCCTACGAGTTTCGGACTGAAGAAAATCATTGGACTAGGTCACATGTCCAAGAAAATTCGATTAGGGTGTCATTTCTGGGTCATTGTGGGTCAAGCTAATTTATCTAAAAAGTGGCTCAGACTATTTACACTAAATTTTGCCTCCTATGGTTTTCGGCCACGAGAAGACTGTTGGGCTAGGTCACATGTTTGAGAAAAATTAAATTAGTGGGTCATTTTGGTCATGGGTCATTATGGGTCAAGCTATTTTATCTTAAAAACGACTCAGACTATTTACACTAAATTTTGCATCCTATGGTTTTCGGGCACGAGAAGACTGTTGGGTTCGGTCACATGTTCGAGAAAATTCAATTAGTGGGTCATTATGGGTCAAACTATTTTATCTTAAAAACGGCTGACACTATTTACACTAAATTTTGCATCCTATGGTTTTTAGACACTAGAAGACTGTTGGGCTCGGTCACATGTTCGAGAAAATTCAATTGGTGGGTCATTATGGGTCAAGCTATTTTATCTTAAAAACGGTTCAGAGGATTTGAAATAAATTTAACATCCTACAGGTTTAGGGAATGAGAAGACTATTAGGTTAGGTCACATGTTCGAGAAATTTTGATTAGTGGGTCATTATGGGTCAAGCTATTTTATCTTAAAAAAGCTCAGACTATTTACACTAAATTTTGCATCCTATGGTTTTCGGGCACGAGAAGACTGTTAGGCTATGTGACATGTTCTAGAAAATTTGATTAGTGGGTCATTTTAGTCATGGGTCATGACATGTGAACTCAAATCTAATAATTCTCGAATCGAGCATAGCTCGGTCTTCCCGGCTCGTAAATATTTACATGGTACAATAATGTAGTTGTGATTTCTTTTTTTCTCAAATTATTTCAAACAAGCACACTTAAATTTCTTGGTTAATTAAAAGTTAATTATTCATTAGTAAATAATGTTTGTTTTTTGAAGTTATACATTTCAAAAACTAATTTCTGTATATGTATTAGTAGATTTTCTTTTCTCTCTTAGTTGCTACAGTTGATGAGAGAGATGCAACAAGGGTGATGCGATTAGATATGCTGGATAATCTGTTATCAGCAGTGTCAGCTATTGTCACTGATATCATGACGATCAGTGCAGAAATCATTGGTTGTTCCACTTCTGTGTTGGCCCGTTGGAATGCGCCTAGGAGGCTATAGATTAGAAATAATCTTTAGTCTCTTAGGATGCAAACTTGCAGGCTAAATCACATTTTGCATGCTGCATGGATGCCACTTCATTTTTTTTGCTGAGGATTATATTTTACTTTATTGTCCATGTTTATGAAAAGTAAGTCACTTATTGCTTTGTACAAATTGTGTTTCTAATATATACTATATAATGTAAGAATAAATTCAATTTATTGTTTTCTAATTAATTTTTAAGGGTAATTGTCACTGTCAGTTGTATATCTTAGTTAGATCACTTAGATTAAAAAGACTTTTATGTAAAAATAGATTGTTTGAGAAAACAATGCTAAAATAACCATAAATTAAAAAAAAAAAATTATAGCACACTTTTATTAGTGGACTTAATACTTAAAAAAATAGAATATGGCTATTTTATCAAAAATCTGGAAGCAAAAACAAAAATTATGAAAGTGTGAGGCTCTGACAGAAATATTTGGTTATTTTCCATTAGATAGAACACCACTTTGTGCGAAGTGCAAATATGGCACAAAACTCACAGAAATTTCTGGTTGCATATATAATAATATATCATGTAATATATCGAACAACAGTTATTAAGGAACTTGGAAATCTTGAAATCTGGTTCTGTATGTATATCTTTGTTCCTTGGTCACTGCTCCATTTTAATCAAGAAAGACAACATAGCAGTGCCACCTATTCAGTGATATACACTGAAATTTAATCAGCAACAATTTGAATCTAATTCTAACTGAAACAAAGCTTGGTGAAATTCTGTCCATTAGTTCTGGAGCTAGAAAATCCACAGAATTGATATCACAGACAGACATTTTCCTAAAATAATCAAATCGTACTAAAGCATCCAAAAAATGGAAGTTAAAAATTTTCATGATTCTAACAGTTTTCTTATGTTATATAGAAGAAAGTAAAAATGAGTGTTGTTGAAATACTCTGGCTTTGTGGGGAAGGGGGGGGGGGAGAGAAGGCAAAATAGAAAATGTTCTCTTTTTTCTTCAGTTTAGCTGTTTTTGTCTTATTACAATTATACTGTAATTAAAAATACTGAGGAAGATAAACAAGTGGGTAAGTGTGATCGAAGATTACACAAAGGGTTTCATTTAATATTCCTTTCGAAACACTTTATCCTTTCTTTAATAAATCCAAATAAATTTCCTTTTCCAAAAAAAAAAAAAAAAAAAAAAGTTTTTTATAAAGTAAAAATTTACCAGTCTATTTTTCTCATTTTTTCGAATATCTGAACTGGCCCGATAGTGTGCCCGCTATTATACTCTGTCATGTGGACTAAATGAGATATTAAAAAAAAAAATCAATTTCAAAATTAAACATGTTGTATAGACACCTTCAAAATGTTAAAATATGCCAATATTTCCATAATTGGTTTTTTATCATGATTCAATACGTTCCTCAAACTCATATGACGTTATAATCACTTGAGGACAGCATATCTACTTGCTTTCTCTATTACTCATATTGATACTCTCTTTGAATTATTCTCAAACATTTGAAAAATCCGTTATGACATCAGATTAAAAAAAGCCATGTTTTTATAATGTAAAAATTTATTGGTCTATTTTTCTTGTTTTTTCAAATATCTGAACCAGCCCGCTATCAGCCGCTATTATACTCTGTCATAATAATATCTGTCATGTGGACTAAATGCGACATAAAAATAAATCAATTCCAAAATTAAACAAGTTGTATAGAGACCTTCAAAATGTTAAAATATGCCAATATTTCCATAACTGGTTTTTATCATGATTCAATACGTTCCTCAAACTCATATATTTACTATTCTCTATTACTCATATTGATACTCTCTTTGTATTATTCTCAAACATTTGAAAAATCTGTTATGACGTCAAATTAATTTTCTTTTTAATTCTCTAATGACGTCATATTAAGCTGCTTTCTGTATTTACACATACTCCTTGTATTATTAAAAAATGTTTGAAAATTTCCATTTTATTACCAATATGAGGTCATATTAATATATTTTATTCAATTGGTGAAACTTTTTATTTCATTTTCATTTTTCACACGGAAATATTTCAATAGAAAATTAATTATTGTAGAAAGAATTTTATTGGGGATTTTTAATTGTTGGCAACTGCTATAACGAAAAATGTTTAAATTTAATAGGAAAAGGCTGTTAGATTTTTGGTTTTTTATCTCTATATATTAAAATAATACGTTTTTTTCAAATTTTATGATTTTGAGTTTCATAGCAGGTATTCAGCTATCAGTACACAAAATTTCATGCCATTAAGTTAAATAGTTTCTGAGAACCGGCTCTGTGATGGACAGACAACGAAGCGAGAGTAATAGGGTTTCGTGAGATGAACGAAAAGCTAAAAATGTGCTCATGCTAAATTTGGGCAAATAATTGCCAATTATAGCAATGTCACTATGTTTTCATTAATTTTGCTTATTCAATGTACATTTTACAATATTTATAATGTAAAAGCAAGTTTTACAATATTACAAAATTATCAAGTTTAAACATTATTCAGATGATTCATTCAAAAATATTTATAAATAACAGCAATTTTTAATCATTTAAATTTTTTTTTTTAATTTCTCCCTTCCTCTTAAAAAATGGTAAATCTTTAAGAATTCATCATTGCTAATTTTAATTTTATATTTAAAAAAAATTGCCTCTTTATGAAATTAATAATATAATTGTTCCTATAACAAATAGACACTGCATTTTTTCATGTGCTGAATTATAGAAAATTAAATTTTCTAAATTGAATAAAATCCCATTATTGTATTGGTAAAATTGTTTTTGAAAGCCTTTACAGGTTAATATGTTAATATTTACATGTTTTTTATTATGCAGGGCAAAGGTTGCAAATGTCTAAGTAGAAAAAAATAAACTTATTTTTCCTCTATGTCTCAGAAAATATGTATCAATACAAGTAAAATTTAGAAAGGTTTGTGTATACTTTTTTAGTACATTTATTTTAAGATCAAGATTAAAATAGTACTGCTTATTTAAAGTAGGTTATATTTAAAAAAAAAAGAAAAGAATATATTGTGTATTTTTAATAAGTTTTTAATCAAAAACTCCCAGTTCCGTCCCCTCCCCCCCCAAAAAAATGTATGCAAGATGAACTTTAAGAACAGCAAGCTAATTAACCCATTTTCGGCCAAGCATAGAAATTTTGTAAAATCTGGTATTATTTGCATAGAAATTTGCTTAAATTACATTCATTAAGACTTCAAAAAATTTTCGTACATGAAAAATAATATTTTATTTAATTTGACGTTACCATTATTAATTTATTATTAAATTTAAATAAAAAAAATTAAGTTTTCTTATGGCATTTGTTTTATTTTTATTTTATTTACAGAACTTGCAACTTTACTCCATTATAAAAACATATGATTAATCTCAAGTGGAATAATTATAAATTTTCAAAAAGTCGAATTTGTCAATAACCATTTCAAGTAAAAAACCAGCGTATTTTGAAAATTTCTCAACAGAAAGTGATTACTTCAATTGAATTACTAATATTTTATAGATGTCTCCAGAACCCTTAAAAATAGCAGAAAAATAAAATTAGCGAAAAATATACGTTACAGTGATAATAAAAAAATATTTATTGAAATGGTGCGTTTACGCACCTTTGGCCGAAAACGGGTTAAATATCATAAGCATATGCAGGAGAAAGTGCCCTCCTCCCCCTCCCCCTGCAAGTCTCTAAAAATAGTGAGATATAACTTGAAATATTAAGAAACACAGGTGCTGGTTGAAAAAAATCTAGTCAGGGACAAAATTTTGAAAAAAATATGTCTGTTGCCCACAGCCTACTAGTCTGTTTTTTGAAATGTTGGGTATAAATATGAAATAAACTAAATTAAGATTTTTTTGACAGAACTCCTTATGCAAGACAATTTTAAACATATCAACATTAAAAGCAATACAGAAATTTAACAATTAAAAAATATTAAACATTCAAAATTGTCTATCACCAGGTGTTCGCCCAGGGGTGATTCTGAGTAAAAAAAAAAATTCTGAAATTCACAGCAAATTTTCTGAAAAGTTAACGGAGTGTGGGTGTCCACTTCCTTTTTTTTGCGTCCCTTTGACGAAATTTGTGTTTTTTGCACGATCTTTTGGCGAAATTTGCCGTTTTTTTAGATTTGTTGATAAAATTTGCGCTTTTTTGATGAAATTTGTCGTTTTTCGCGATCTGTTGACAAAATTTGCCGTTTTTCGCGATCTTTTGACGAAATTTGCCGTTTTTTCTCGATTTTCGGACGAAAGTCACGTTTTACCCGCGATCTGTTGACGATATTTGCCGGTTTTTCGCGATGTTTTTGACAGAATTTGCCGTTTTTTCGCGATGTTTTTGACGAAATTTGCCGTTTTTTCACGATTTTTTGACGAAATTTGCCGTTTTTTCGCGATTTTCTGACGAAAGTCACGTTTTACCCGCGATCTGTTGACGAAATTTGCCGCTTTTTCGCGATTTTTTGACGAAATTTGCAGTTTTTTCGCAATGTTTTTGACGAAATTTGCCATTTTTCGCAATGTTTTTGACGAAATTTGCCGTTTTTTCGCGATTTACTGACGAAAGTCACGTTTTACCCGCGATCTGTTGACGAAATTTGCCGCTTTTTCGCGATTTTTTGACGAAATTTGCAGTTTTTTCGCAATGTTTTTGACGAAATTTGCCATTTTTCGCAATGTTTTTGACGAAATTTGCCGTTTTTTCGCGATTTACTGAGGAAAGTCACGTTTTACCCGCGATATGTTGACAAAATTTGCCGTTTTTTCGTGATCTGTTGACAAAACTTGTCGTTTTTTCGCGATCTTTTGACAAAATTTGCCGTTTTTTTCGCAATGTTTGACGAAATTTGTCGTTTTTTCGCGATCTTTTAACAAAATTTGCCGTTTTTCACAATGTTTTTGACGAAATTTGCCGTTTTTTCGCGATTCTCTGACGAAAGTCACGTTTTTCCCGCGATCTGTTAACAAAATTTGCCGTTTTTTTGCGACCTTTTGACAAAATTTGTCGTTTTTCGCAATGCTTTGGACGAAATTTGCCGTTTTTCGCAATGTTTTAGACGAAATTTGCCGTATTTTCGCGGTTCTCTGACAAAAGTCACGTTTTTCCCGCAATCCTTTGACAAAATTGGCGACTTTTCTTCGAACGAATGACGAGATTGATTTTTTTTCGGCGATCATTTGCCGAAATACCGATACATTTTATGTTCGAATTTTTGGATTTATGACCGATATATTTTTTTTAATTTTCGGAAATCATTGCCTTAATTTTTCGGAAAATTCGGACCAGAATCACCCCTGTGTTCACCCCCCCCCCCCCCACAGTGATGAAAATTCTTAGTTCCTTTTTCTTTTATCTTTTAATTATTCTAGTTTTCTAAATTTTATCATCTTTTTTAAATAACTAGAGATTTAAAAAAAAAATAGTTAATTAAGCTTCTAAATCGAGTGAGTGTAATGGTTCTCCCCTGCCCGCCTTACCAGTGTTTATTCCAAGAGAATATACGAACGAGATACCCCTTCACACACATACCTGTGCACTAATGAAAATCCTGCATATGCTTATGTGTGTGTAGTGTATATATAAATTTGATTCTTAAATATTCTTTAGCTGTGGTTTATAAGAATCAAAACGTTTTGGTGTAAAATTTTAAATATGTGCTAAAATACATGAAAATGAATAAAAATTATTTTAGGAAATAAAACAAAAACAGTGCATGTATTGCATTATTTAATTTCATTTAAAATACAAACAGAGTATTTAATTCTTTATTGCTTATTGCTTATTTTTTTCAATGATTTTGATGATCAGAAAAGTAGAAAATCCAATTTAAAAAGCATGAAAAATGATCAGCGGTAAATAATGTGCACGATTGATTGATCTGGAGCGAATCAATTCTGTATGTTGATTGGTCTATTGTTTGTGTAATCGCTATCATGCTCTGAAGATTGTTAAAGTCAGAGGCAGAAATAAGGACAGCAAAAGCTGTTTAGAATGGCCAATCTGAATAGCATTTTAAGGATTCTACAGTAGCAATCACTAAGTTTCAGTAAGAATCTTTACTTTAAGATCCTAACCAGTCAATTCTCTGACAACCTTCAACTTGCCGTTCAACTCCCAGTTGAGTAACCTCAATTGAGCAAATCTAACCACCGGTTAATATTTTGAATTCATTGACAACTTCAAAGCCATGGTTATTCATCCTTGGGTTAGTCAACCTAAGGTTCAAATGTGTATATCTGATTGGTCAAACGGATCACATGATATAGCAATCACGTTCATGAGTTGTGTCTTCCTCTGTGTCAGTTTTTAATAACAAAACCAAACAGTATTGAAAAAGCATACCTGTGGTGTTTATTTTTAGATAAATAAAATTACAAATAAATTTTGAATTACCATTTTGATTTGGTGGTTTTGTTTGTTCACAAAATTAGGCCCAAAGATTAGAAATACTGTTATAGTCGAAAGATGGTCATTTAAAAAAAAAATTGGTTTGCAGTAAAATTCTTTTATAAAAGTTACTTGATTAATGAAAAAATACATATATATTTTTTATCTATAAGTTTAATAAACAATTTTGTGATCAGGGTAACAGTAATAAGTAGAATAAAAGTAAATAATGAACTAGATTTATTTATTTTGAGAGGATATTATATAAAAAGACATTTTCATATATTTATTTCTAATATATAAATTATTTAACTAAAGTAATTGATCACAGATCCAAATAAATTATCCTGGATAAAATTGCAAGCATGGTTCCTTGTGTAATAATTTTAGAAGATGTTTGAAAAAATTCTCATGAAGTGAAAAAATTTTCAAGAAAAACTCCGAAAAATATTTCTTTCAAACAAAAATAATTATTTTCAACTAACAAGTACAGTAGGATCTGTATTTAACAAGGAACTCGGGACAAAGAAAAATGCTCGTTAAATCTGGTCATTCACTAAATCTGAATCCACGTTAACCACTAGTATGTACACAAAAAACCAACTTATGTGAATTGCTGCTTGATAATCTTCATTGAGAAGTGGAAAAACATTCATCCAAAGTTCATTGTTTGACTTTACAAAATTTTGAATCATTTAATTTTCATCCTAAAACACTTAATGCATTAACCCTTTCCGGCACAGACAAATTCTGTTTGTAAAATGAGAAATTACTGCCTGACACCAGAATTTACAAACAAATTCTTTAGAAATAAGAACTCCTTATTTTAAGCTTTCATTGTAGAAACAAAATTTTATTAAAACTAGGGGACTGAGCCCCCTACTCGCTAACGCTCGCCAAACCCCCGTGAATTGCAAAGCAATTCACATTGAGATCGCTACGCGGTCACAGCTCACTTTGCTCGCTCACCTTTTTTATTTTTCTAGTAATTCTAGCCGGAATAAGTACTACAATAAATAATTTGAACATATGAAATTGACAATTTTTTTAATGTAAAAAAGTAATTGAAAACTCCGTTGACAACACAACTAAAAATGCATTTAGTTGATGCTACTAATGGGCATATAAATAATTTAAATGCTATGAAAAAAGGATCTTGGAAACATAATTAGCACCTATAATATTGTACAGCACGGCTTAAATTCATTAAAAAAAAAAAAAGACACACTATGTGGTAGGAAGATAGTTTATCATCAATGATTGTTTAAATTTCGTTCAACATTTTATTATTCTAACTGATTATAGATTTCTGCAAAATAAATTATTTTTACTTCAATAAAATGGAAACAGATGGCAGCAGGGGCATTGTAGAAAGTTTATATTTTATTATCTCTGATTTTTTGTGTGAGTGAAATTTGTAAATAAATTCTAAATGAATTCATTTGAAATTAACAATATTACTCATAATTAAAATGAGGAATCATCTCAGACGCTTTGGATTACATTCATATTATTTTATTTTTAATAATTTCTAGCTTCAGTTTCATTGCTCTGACACTGACCGCCATATTGGAGGCGGGGCTAACACAATCTTGTCTGTTCATTGGTCTGAGCTCTGGAAACTGCGGTTGTTGCCAACGATAAGGTAGAAATTCAGCCCTATTTTCGCGCCACGTAAGACAAATATATATATAGATATTCTTGGTGAAGCAAGTTTGGAATTAAAATTAGGTCTGCCTGGAGTGGGACCACTGTGCCAGAAAGGGTTAAATGTTGCATCATTAGTATTTTTCATTGCTTCAAAAAACTGTTCAAGATTTTGTAATGACTCTGCAGCACAATCACATGTCAGCATTTTAAGTACAGTTTCTTCTTCCGAGTCACTATCACTTGTATTTTCCTATTCCTGAGCTCACTTCCCCAGTGATATCCTCACTGGAGAATATGCCAATGTTAAAACATAGTCATCAATGTTATTGTACTCATCAATATTTAAAACATCGTTAAACTGCTCAATCCTATTTTGTTGCAACAAAACTGAGAGTCGCAAGTCATCTTCAACTTTGAAGTCACAATCACTTCTGTCAATTCATCCAGCTTGCCTGAAACAGTTTTGGATGCAAGATTGAGTCACACTTCCCTAGTTATCCATCTGTCATGAGGTGTATACAGTGCTGAAACTAGCCTTTTTGGTGCCCGAGGCAAACATGGATTTTGGTGCCTCCCCCCCCCCCCTCCTCCGAAAAGAAAATTTCCAAAGTGAATTTTTTCTAAGTATCTAAAATTTAAAGTACTGTGGAACCACTCTAGAAAGACGGACCTTGGCATGCTGCCAAAAAAATAGACCCGTCCGAAGGGAGGGAAGCATTATATTAGGAGGAGACAAAATTCAAGTTTCCCTTATCTTGCCTGACCGCTTGTCATTTCTTCACTGGCTGTTCTTGTACTATTAGCGTTTTTTCTCTCTCTCCTTATTTTGTCTGCTATTCATTTTGTATTTGTTTCTACTTCTATAAAATGGATTTAAAAGAATCTAAAAGCTCTCAAGGCAAACATTTTCACAGTGCAGTGAAAAATATGTTAAACAATGTTGTAAAATATTGTGATAATGAAGCAGATAAAGGCTGTCTAACTATTCCATTAGCACATGCAACAAAAAGAGCTAGTGCAATTGCCGGTGTTTCGGATAGCGCTATAAGAAGAATTCGGAAAGAAGCTAATAACAATGCAAATAATTTTGCTTCTCCTAAAAAGAAAAAGGTGAAAACAACCATAGAGAATGTCAACTTGGATAATTTTAATTTGGATGTAATTCGTAACAAATTTTTGAAAAATGGGCAAATGAAAAATTCATTCCAAACTTACCGAAAAATTCTGTTGTTGTGATAGACAATGCGCCATATCACTCTATTCAATTGAATAAGCCTCCGAATTCTTCAATAAACAAAAGGGAAATTATGGATTGGTTGGCACTGAACAAAGTGCCATATTCTTCAAACATGTGAAAAGTTGAATTGACGGACCTTGTTAAGACGAATTCGCCCTCTACTAAAATCTACAAATTCGACACCATGTTAGCCGAACATAGGCATTATACGTTAAGATTGCCTCCATACCATTGCGACATAAATGCAATAGAGTACTATATGGGCGTATGTATGGGCGCGCGGATATGAAGGAATCCATTCGAAAAAGAAATATAACGGCGGATTTAAATATGGATCAACTTTTTAAATTGACCAAACTTGCACTAGGAAATGTTAATGCTGAGAAATGGAAAAACTACTGCACGAACATAGAACACCTGGAAAATGAGTATTGGAAGAAAGACGGCATAATAGAAGAAATGTGTGAGCCATTAATTATTTCGTTCGACGATGATGACGACGATGATTTTGTTCCGGATGATTCTGATGATGACACCGAAAGTGAATAAATAACCCCCCCACCCCCCTGCACTTTTTTTTTTTTTTTTTTTTTTTTTTTAAAGAGAAGGTCCGTGATGATATTATGAAATACAAGCATTTTTATTGCTTTATTTTTTTCTGAGACCTTCACTTTAAAATAATTTTAATTTTATCAGCTTTAGCATATATTTGTTAAGTTATTTCATTTTATTTTGACAATAATTTCAATTTTATTCCTATTTGCCTGAAAATTTTCAAGAATTAACATTCAAATACTTACAAATCGAACAGCGTCTTTAATTTTCCTATAAATTCGGTACATTGTGAGTTACAATTACAATTTTTTCGTGAACTTATCCGAAAAATAGGTTCAAAGTGCGACCTTCAACGACATTTTCAGTAAGATTAGTTACTTTTATAATAAAACGAAAAACGCTGTTCAATTTCCTGATATCTGAGTAAGAACGTCTGAAACTTTCGCGCATTTATCAATTAAAAAGATTTAGTAAAGGTATCAGAAAACTTAATTTGAATTCAAGCACATTTTTTTTTAAATATTTAAGTGTAAAAAATATTTTTCATCCTTTAGTATGACTCTGTACACTTTGAACTATTTTCTTTTCTTATTAATTGAGTATTTTGTTATACATTTTCGCCATATTATTAAATGGTTTCATATAGGAAAATGAACATGAGCAATCAAGAAAAAAAAATGGAATTCTTGCGGTAAAATTAAAAAAAATATGTATTAATAAACATACTAATAAAAGAACAGTTTAAAACCACACTTCTCCTACAATTACATAAGTGTACCCTATAACTGTAAGGAACCGATATTTAAAATCGTTATTTATTTAAGAAAACAATAAATTGCAATGACATGGGTAAAAATACAGTAAAAAATAGTATTTATTTACTTAACATGTTTATATCCGATAATTAAATAATCTAAATTATCATAACATGTTTCTTTAGATTGAAGATATCCCCTTCATCGAGGAGAAAACTACAATTTTTATGTGCTTTATTACATAAGAACAAAAATCCTTTTATAATCTTGGAACAAGTAAACATGAAACTATCGGAAATCAACTCATCCCCCCCACGAAAGCAAAACTAGGGGTGACTCCCTTTCATTACCTCGATCCCTATTACGAAGAATAGACTGGTCATATTTGGACCCGTTACTCACGTGACCAGTCTTTAAAGCTTGGCTGAGCAGTATATAAACAGATAATCTGTAATACTGAACTAAGTAATCAGCTTTGTCAAATACTGATTCATTAAAACCTTGAAAATGGAATCGAAAGAAACCGAAAAATATTCCGCTTTATACAGGTTTTCATCTTAGGAAATATAATTATTGATATTCTCAGGGGTGGAATTTAAGGGTTCGTGATGGTCTCAATCACGAGGGGCTCCGCATCCAAAGGGCTTCCAAAATCCCCTTTTGAGTTCAACGAGAAAAATTATTTTTTGATCAAAGGATTTTCTTAGCACTTTTTTAAAATTAGTATTACTACATAATTTTCATGTAATTTAAATAGAATATTTTTATACCTTTTGCTATTCCCAGAAATGTTTTAGTTATGTTTAAATGTTTTTCCTTGTCTTCTTTTCTATTAGCAATTATCAGAACTGTGAACGGTTGTGGAGGGTTGGGGTGAGACTCAAACTTGGATCTAAGCTGAAAGGAACCCTGTTACTGTTAGAGACTTTTATGACGATTTAATTACAGAGATTCAGAGTCTAATTAAATCAGATCTAATAAATCTAAATCTGGATCGTGAACTGGGGCCCCTGATTTAGGGGTGCCCCATACATGGTATATGCTGTTTACGTAAAGCTGATATTTAGAATGCATTTGACTTTATTACTGATTATAATCGATATTTTGCAGTTTTAGAGTAGGATAATATTAAAAACAAAAAGAAATTCAGCTTGACTATTACAGGGGCACACGATGTATTTGTCCCGGAAATTTACATCTGGATCTAAAAAAATAATTAGAGCAAAAGAATGGTGCGGCAAAACACGTAAAAATGGGTAAAAGGTATATTCTTAAGAAAGAAAAAAGGGGAGGAGAGGTTACTATTTTATCTTGCATATGTTTCGTCCCCTTAGTTTTTAGTGTCATTAGCAATAGCCAACTTTGCGCCCTTTAAAGCCGGATCTGTATGTAAAAAAGTAATTGTAACAAATGGTATGGCAGCATTTTTCATTTATCTGGAAATGGCCAAAGGACGAGAAAATAATTTGGGAGGATAAAGGCAGGGGCAGCTGCGGTTTTATTAGTCATAGAAACTTGGGTATGGTTTTCTCCCTGCACCCCTACAAATGACATTTTTTTTTCAAAAAAAGTTTTAACAGAGTTTTATTTTGCATATTTTTTAAATTATTCTTTCAAATATTATTTGATTTTAGTGTCCAAGGCAGTCGCCCAACCTCGCCCCCTCTAATAATACTAGATTGGATCTGGGTAAAAAAGTAATTTCAGCAAAATTAACAGGCTGGCATATTCCAGTTGCCGCCAAGGGCGGCAAAGCGCTTAGAAAACTTTCGCAAAAAGACGAGTAAAAAACTTTTTGGAAGATAAAGCCAGGGGCGGCTCCGGCTTTACTAGCCATGACACGCTGTACGAGATTTTTTACTGTAACTCTACGAAGTCTATACTTAAAAGAAAAAGATTTTACTGAGAATTTTACTTTGGGCACTCATCAATTTGTGTTTATTGTCCAGGGCAGTCACCCCTCGCCCATGACAAAATGGAAAAAGAAGAAAGCTCCATGCTGGGAGAAAAGGGAAAAAATAGAACAGCCTTCATGGAATATTTTTAACTAATAGAAAATCAATGTGAGGGAATCGTTTGCCAATTATCCATGCTGGACAGTGCAGTACCGTATGCAGATGACGTTGAACAGTGTCATATACAGACACGAGTAAGGACTGACCTTGAAAAATATTAGTTATTCTCCTAAACCACAGGAAGAGATTTAAATGATATGATAGACAACATAGACATGATACATTTGGAATAGGATAAAGAAAATAGCCTAAGAGAACAGTTCGTTTTTTATTCATTTGCTTTTCTTGTATTGTAGACAAATTTTTTTTATCTATTTGTCTATTTTAATGCATTTGGTTCATTTTTCTTTTGGATTTTCCGGCTACGAAACTTTTTATACAAATTTCATATATATATACATTTCTATATCAAACAACAAACAAAACCTGCATTTGGCGCCCCCTCCACCTTTAGTTCTGCTGGCGCCTGGGGCACGTGCCCCCTCTGCCCCCTCCCCCTTAGTTTTGGCCCTGGGTGTATAGCGTCAAGAACAGAAATTTTAAGATCCTGATCTTTTTCATTTCTCTCTAACATCATGAGAATCAATTTCTTTTGATAATAGCATTTGAAGCTGTGAATAACACCTTGGTCGAGAGGCTATAACACTCAGGATGAGTTAAGCTGTACAATAAGCAAGTTTTATGTTTTTTACATTGCTGACCTTCGGGTGACCAGATCAATTATCAATGATGAGTGCAATTTTTCTTTTCTGTTTTTGAAGCACCTTATATAAAAAGATTTTTTTTTCATAGGGGTTAGCAAAGGGGAGGAAGCAGACATTTGGTAGGATAGAGAGATAATTGGAATGGTTTATTTATTTATTGTTACTAGACAGCAAATTTTTTAATAAAGAGTTTTAACGATTTTAAACTTTGTATCATGAGAGGAGAGGGAGGGAAGGAAGGAGAAGTATAAGTTTCAGAGAGAGAGTGTGGAGTGGAGTGGAGGGTAATTTATATGATTGATTATTTACTAATTTTTACTAGAGAGCAACATATAGGACAGAATATATTTTTTAAATAGAGCTTTACAGAATTTTTGCTGGGGGACTACAAAAGGACGGAAGCAGACATCTTAGTGTTAAACAGATAATTTAAATGGCTCATTATTTATTGTTAGTAGAGAGCGACAAATAGAGCATAATTTTTTTATAAAGAGTTTTAAAGATTTTAAACTTTATATGCTGAGGAGATAGGGGCACACATTTTGGATGGAAAGGGAGATTATAGTTTAGATGATTGATTTTTTTACTAATTGTTATGTTACTAGTGAGCAGAAAGAAGTACACAAGGATTTAATATTTTCAAGTTTTCAAACTTTTTAAGATGGAGAGGGTAGAGAAGGGAAACAGGCATTTTATGTGAGGGGAGGGATTTCATTAACATCATATAAAAACATAAGTGGAAATCTGCCAAAAAATGTCAAAAGTATGAAAATTCTCTCCCTTGGATTTTTTTTTTTTTTTTTTTTTTTTTTTTTTTTGCATAAAAAATTTTGTGTATGTGAGAGGGGAAAGGGGGGGGGCTTATATTCGGGAATGGAAAATAAAATAAAGATTGCTTAAAAGTGGGAGGGGGGCTTACTTTTGAGGGGGGGGGGCTTACATTCGGGATTTTACGGTACTTTCAAGGTTCCATATATCCATGAAGTGACATATTTATAAGAAATTCAATGTTAAATATCTTCTTAAAACTATTATTTTAGAACATTGTCAATGTTTCATTATTCAGAATATCTATGGCTAATATGCCACACAATGGAATTAATAAATATATATCTGAAAATCCATACAAATACTCTCTTACCCCTCCCCTTCTCTTGATATTTCAATACGAAAATTTAAAACTTGTACTAAAATACATTTGCATTTATTATCTCAAAATATTTACTGCTGTACTTTAGGGATGGCCAATTGTTAATAGCATCCCACATCTGCCATCTATAATATATTTCCATTTTCAAAAATTGAGAAATATAAAAAACTAATTAGTACATAACAATATAGTTAGTTGTTCTTTGGATTCTGAATAAGAAAAATTATCATTTCAATTTTAAAAAAATAATAATTTTATTTTTAAGAATTAAGTTTCAGCTGCCTGCATTACAAGCAAAACAACAAATTAAGTGTTTAACTGCTTTACATAACTTAAAAATATAGTTTTTCATGGATTTAGGAAGATAAATCAACAATTTAATTAATAAAGAAGAGAAATATAAAAACAAATTAGCACGTAACAATATAATTAGTAGTTCTTTGGCTTTTAGAATAAGATAAATTTATTATCATTAATGCAAAGTACATGAAGCTTCCAATTATTAAATTCTTCATTTACAAAACACACATACTTTACTGGATTTCCATTAGGTAACATAGTTTGATTTAAAAACTGAACACTGATGAATATTTCATAATGTTTATTTTTTAAATATAGACTAATGATGCTCCAGCAATTATCTCAAAATATATCTTCAATACTTAGCTAAGCTATCAGAAATAAATAATCCATCTCACTTCAAAATATCATAAATAAACAAAACAAATTAAAACATTAATACTCTTGATAATACATTTCAGATTATTTCAACATTAATAAATATTAAAGCAAATACATTATTATATATGTAGCTTAATAATTATTAAGCAATCCAAATTATAACCTAGATAATATCATAGATAACACATTTTAGATTATTTCAATATTAATAATATTAAATAAAATAAATTATGTATGCAGCTTAATGATTATTAAGCTGATATAAATTATAATTATACAGGGGCACCATATCAAAAATTTCTTGGGTACAGGAGAGTTTTCTTTTGATCTTACAGAGCAGAATTGAGAAGCAATTGATACAGTTAATGATAATACAGTTAATGATTAATGATAAATGTCTTATTTTGAGACTTGTTGTAGCAAGGAATTAGCAGGTACTATTAATAATTAATTTCTGTGCTTAAATTGCTTATTTAATGCTATGGTCTTATTTTAGATAAATCTGTTAAGTTATTTTAGTTTTTGTGTAATTTCTGATTTATTTATTTACTTGAGTCTGAATGATACATTTTCTGAAGTATCAAATTCCTTGAAGAGGAAGGAAGGCATTCCCTTTTAGCATAACACTTATTGTGTTTACATAAAACACATGTAAAACATATTTACATGTGTTTTATGTAAATTTATATAAAACATAACTTGTTCACCTATATAAAACTACACAAATTAACTACAGGTTGTTTTTTTACATTGATCATTTAACACCATTTTATAAATTTGAAAGCTAATGTGAAAAAAACTTTCATTAAAAATTAAATGATATTAAATCATCATTATTGTATTGAGAATTGACATAGCTTTAACTTATTCTCTCAGATACAGATTGATTTTTTGGAAAAAGGGACTTTATATAAAACAACTGTAAAGAATTGAGCCTCTATGTCCAGGTGCACTATGTGTCATTCTAGCATTTCCTGTGAGTACACTTAACTGCATACCTTCCCACGCTAGCTTTGCCTTGAAGACAAGCCAACGCCGAATTCTATTGCACTGCGAGCGGAAAGTTCGGACAGTGATGCATTGGTGAGGTGGTACCCAAAGAGGGGTCTTATGCTTTGATCCTTGCCGAAGCTGTGGGAAAGTTAGCATCTGCGAGAGAAGCGATCTCTGCACACGATTTTTAGGTTTGCGCCTGAAACTATGCCCTTTGTCTCAGAACGTCCAATGACGGACTTAGTGAAAACGAAACAGAGGGATCTCAAGGCTGTTAAGAGGCTGGAGAGTTTCGAGGGGTCCGCCTCGACAAAATCCCCGCCCCTAGAAGAAGTTCTCCTGCGAGAATGAAAAAGTGAGAGAGGACAGTTTTTTGGATAGATCGAAAAGAGAGTAGTGACTCTCTCGAAAAGGGAGGACGAAACGCCAGTTTCAAACTTAGTGCAGTGGAAGCGCTAGTGAGGTCTAACCTCCATTGAATTGATACAGCTGGTATCAGGTGAAAATCCCAGAGAAGAGAAAAAGCACACCAAGTGCGAGGGTCAGAGTTCCTAAACTCTGAATTAGCGAGAATTAGTAGATCTTCCGAAGAGAAGGAACGGACGAGCCTTGGTCCGAATGAACTTTATTCTGTAGTCATGACTGACTGTAATGTTTAGAGACTTTTGTTTGTTTCAGTTGCACTTGGAGTCAAGAGGTCATTAATTTATAAGCGATTGACTCACGAAAAATAATTAAATGCTGTAATTAACTTTCTTGTACATATTTTTATTAGAATTGATATTGTTATGCAATAAAAATTCTATTTTCTAATTTATGCGAGATAATTCTCTTTACCAACGATCTGATCTTGCTACCACTCACCATCTTTTATCGGGTCGGTATAGAGGAGTTATTACAACTGGTGGCTTGCGGTGAGGGATTAATTAGCAAAAATTAATGACATTCTCTAAAGACAAAGAGTGGAGAATCATCTAGTGCTCCAAGAAAGAATCTCCTTGTGACCCGAGTCTCCTTAGACGTCCCTGTGGATCAACACAGCATCAGAAAGAGAAATCTGCCAAGAATTCTGGAGAGTGTTCCCTATCCAGAAAATTCTGTGCTCCTATGCATCCAGAAAAGTCTGTGCTCCTATGCATCCGTAAAAGTCTGAAGTCTGTGCTTCTGACACCCTGAAAGACTCTTAGTAATGAAGGTAAGCTCTTTTTATATTCAGAGTGGCTTTAATTGTTAATAGTGTTTATATAAGTGCTGTAGGCTTTAGAAAAAAAAAGAAAGTTGTATGTTTATTTTTGTGAGAGTAAATTTTTGAGAAATTTTTCCGGTAGAAAAATAAATAAAGTAGTATGATGAAATATATTTCCGATATAACTGTAACTTATTTAATAGACAAATTTTGTAGTTAAAATTAAATTATTGTTGAATTAATTTAATGCAAACTGAGAGTTGTGCAGTGTTACAAATTTTAGCTGAATCTATAATTGTGAGATCTTTGGAAAAAAAAAAAAGAAAATATCGAACGCATTTCATATTTTAAGATAACAGAGTTGATTTTATATATTTTTTTTGTGAATTATTCTAAATCTTTTAAGAGTGGAAGCAGAGATTAAGACCACCATTGATTAAAAGAAAAAGGAATTGAATAAGACTTTTGCAATTTAACTATTTTTACTGTACTTTTTGAAATTGAAATAGTTGTTTTGTGTAAAATTTATCCCATATGTATTTTATAACCAAATACCAAGGTGAATGTGGACAATAGGATAGGGTTGCTTATTTTTATATGTTGCATATTTCTTATATATTATTGTTATGCATACTTTTTATGAGTGTATATTTCAGTATTATTTTAGTGCACTTGGTAGAAATTACATTTAATCTTATTGTATTGTTTTATAATTGTGGGAAAGATAATTTCTAATTTTAATCTTTAAAAATGTCGGAGCTCAAATATTTTAGGAAAGCTGATTTGCAAACGTTAGCTTACGAATTTGAGGACATTTTAGAGAAAAATGATACTGTACCGAAAATTATAAAAAAAATAGAGTCGTCAGAGGGTTTTAAGAAAGAGCTAGCTTTAGCACAAATTAAACTTATAGAAAAAGATAGGGAAAATAGATTATTGGCAGAGAATAAAGAGAAAGATAGACTGTGGGAAAAAACAGAAACAGAAAAAGAGCGGGAACATGAGTTGGCTAGATTAAAAGCAACACAAGAGTCAGATGACCGAAGTACAGCATCCAGTAGTGTCTCAGTTAGAACGAGTAATTTACCCCTAAAAACAATTATGCATCGCTTTGATGAAAATAATTCGGATATTTCGTTGCTTTTGAATTTATTCGAGAGACAGGCAAAAAAATTTAATCTAAATTCGGATGAGTTGGTGACGAACTTACTATCATTATTACCTGTGGGAATGGCCGAGTTAATTTTGAGAGAACCCGAAGACAAAATTGATGATTTTCAATATGTGAAAGAAAAATTGTTAGAACGATATCGTTTGAATGCAGAGATGTACAGACAAAAATTTAGTCAGCATCCCCAAAATCTTAATTCAGTTTGGAAGGACCTGATCTTCGAACTTAATAGTTTTTTAGAAGGATGGCTGTCATGCTTACAAGTTTCGGATTTTGAAGGATTGAAAAATTTGCTTGTCACGGACCAGATGAAACGGAGGGCGTCTCCAGAAATGCGCGAACATGTTATGGATAACTGGGCAGAGATTAAAGACCCGGAAGAATTAGTAAGGCTTTTAGATGCGTACGAGGCAATCAAGCGCCCCTCTAAAAAGACGTGGAATCGGAAACTCCCTTTAGAGAAGAATTTTGAAAGACCCAGGACTTTTGATAATGTGCGAAACGGTAGCAGAAATCCGGAGATTAATAATAATTGGAGGGATCGAAGTGACAATAAAGAAAGGGAAAAGGTTTACGAAAAAAGGCGAGAAGTCAAGTGTTACGCATGTTTTCAAAGCAGTCACTACAAAGTAGATTGTCCGGAAATTAAAAAGAGAGATGTTGCGCGGGTCGGTCACTTAATAAGTAAGCCGACACTTGAAGAAACCTTCTCCCCTTATTTGAGTAAAGTATTAGTGAATGGAATTCAGACAACTGCTTTAACTGACAGTGGGAGTGAAATTGATATCATCGCATACGACTTGGTCAGTCAAGATAAATTGAATGGAGATCATGTATGGATTAAAACTTCGCTGGACTGTAAATTATACTGTTTACCTATAGCAGAGGTCACTTTAGAAATTGAAGGCGTGGGGGTCATTGAAACCAAGGCAGGAGTTAACAATAGAGATTCAGATATGTACTACTATTTGTTGGGTAATCGCACTCAGAAATTGTTAGAACAGGCGAAGAAAAAACCCGAATTGATGAATGCAGTTTTGACACGCGCTCAAACGAGAGAAAAGGGTGGCCCAGCTCCGAATCTGGTAAATAAACAAATTATGATTTCCGAGGGGGAAAAAGAAATTTCTAGCGGGAATGTTGAAGCGGAAACTTTGAATTCAGTAAAAGAAAAAGAAGGGGGAATTTTTCGTGAGTGCAGTGAAGCGGAAGCGTTGAATTCAAAACTAGAGGGTGAAAATCTAGAAAGCCCTACTGAATTGGTTAGTGTGGATAAGGGATTATCACCTTTGTCGATATGTGAGGGATCTTCGATCTTAGCAGAAATTGGAGGGAAGGATAGTCAAATTGAATTAGACAGAGATCAATCTCTCAAAGAGATTAGTAAAAAAAGGAAGGTGAAGAATCGCATTGTAATGCAGGAGATTCTTTGATAGTGGCAAAAGCCAGAGACAATCGCGTGAGTGGGGGGAAGCAGGTGCTTGTCCCGTTGCCTTATCAGGTAGATATTTTTGGCGCGTGCCTAGGAAAAGTGTCATTACACTTAGGGAAAGGGAAAGTTAAAGGAAATGTGTCAGAATACTTGGACCTTGGGAAAAGATTGATAAACGATTTAACTACCGCATTTCTAAAAAGGTTTGATGTTAAGTTGAGAAATCCGAGAGTGTGTCGCACAATAAGCGATAGTATTGCATGTTGGCATCGAAAAGTTAGAAAGCTTTTGAAAGCATTAGTATTTGGAGAATGGATAAGAGAAACGGAGGAAAATAAATTCTTGAAGGGATGTGTGTTTAATCTCACGAACAGGTTAAAAAGAGGTCGAGTTTTAGCCGGTGAAAATGTGTCAGAAAAACGAGAAAAGAGGAAATTTTGGTTTGACAGAAAGGCGGTAAAACGGAAGCTTAATGTGAAAGATGAGGTTTTAGTTTTAACTACCAGAAAGTCAAATAAAATGTCAGATAGTTGGATACGGCCGGGAAGAAAGGATTCAATAATTACAGAAACAATTGATATTGTGAGTGTTCCTGGGACGCGACAGAAATCTCAGATTTCTCACGTGAGTTTAGTAAAGCCTTACAGAAAACGGGTGGAGTTAGCAGATATCTTAACGCGGGAAATAAACGCACTTGAGGAATTCTGTTTACCGTATCTAGATGATATGGCGATTTTTTCAGACAGTTGGGAGAACCACATGCGTCATCTAGATATAGTATTAAAAAGGGTTAATGACGCGAAACTAAAAATCAAATTGGCGAAATGCAAGTTCGCTCAGAAAACCGTAAAATATCTTGGGCATATTGTAAGAGAGGGATCAGAAGAGCACCCCATAATGTATTTAAGTCGCAAAGTTACTGATAGTGAGAAAAGTTTCTGCGCCACTGAAAGAGAGTGTGCAGGGATTATTTTTGCGATAAAAAGGTTAAGGCATTATATTGATGGACAAAACTTTTCTATCGAAACCGATCACAATCCCTTAGTATTTCTAAAAAGAAATTCTGGAAATAATCCCAGGTTGTTAAGGTGGTCCTTGGCTCTGCAACCTTATAGTTATGCAATTTCTCATCGCCCAGGCAAAGACATTCCGCATGTTGATTGTCTGAGTCGAGTTTAAGGAGATTTCTTGATAAACTTTTGTATATAATTATTTTAAGATTTTTTATTTTTTATTTCACTGTGTTTTATTTCATTATATGTACATGATTTCTTATCAGAGCGCACAAAAAAGAAAAGGAAGGTAGTATTATCTTATTCATGTATGTTTTATTTCTTGCCACTCTGATGTAATTTGAGCTTGCAATTCTTTATTCAACTCTTAGAGATTCTTAGTGTTTCACCCTTAAGAATCGTTTGAGGAGGGGGTGCTGTAAAGAATTGAGCCTCTACGTCCAGGTGCACTATGTGTCATTCTAGCATTTCCTGTGAGTACACTTAACTGCATACCTTCCCACGCTAGTTTTGCCTTGAAGACAAGCCAACGCCGAATTCTATTGCACTGCGAGCGGAAAGTTCGGACAGTGATGCATTGGTGAGGTGGTACCCAAAGAGGGGTCTTATGCTTTGATCCTTGCTGAAGCTGTGGGAAAGTTAGCATCTGTGAGAGAAGCAATCTCTGCACACGATTTTTAGGTTTGCGCCCGAAACTATGCCCTTTTTCTCAGAACGTCCAATGACGGACTTAGTGAAAATGAAACAGAGGGATCTCAAGGCTGCTAAGAGGCTGGAGAGTTTCGAGGGGTCCGCCTCGACAAAATCCCCGCCCCTAGAAGAAGTTCTCCTGCGAGAATGAAAAAGTGAGAGAGGACAGTTTTTTGGATAGATCGAAAAGAGAGTAGTGACTCTCTCGAAAAGGGAGGACGAAACGCCAGTTTCAAACTTAGTGCAGTGGAAGCGCTAGTGAGGTCTAACCTCCATTGAATTGATACAGCTGGTATCAGGTGAAAATCCCAGAGAAGAGAAAAAGCACACCAAGTGCGAGGGTCAGAGTTCCTAAACTCTGAATTATCGAGAATTAGTAGATCTTCCGAAGAGAAGGAACGGACGAGCCTTGGTCCGAATGAACTTTATTCTGTAGTCACGACTGACTGTAATGTTTAGAGACTTTTGTTTGTTTCAGTTGCACTTGGAGTCAAGAGGTCATTAATTTATAAGCGATTGACTCACGAAAAATAATTAAATGCTGTAATTAACTTTCTTGTACATATTTTTATTAGAATTGATATTGTTATGCAATAAAAATTCTATTTTCTAATTTATGCGAGATAATTCTCTTTACCAACGATCTGATCTCGCTACCACTCACCATCTTTTATCGGGTCGGTATAGAGGAGTTATTACACAACAATGTAGTTTTGAGAAAAAGGACTTACAAATATTACTAGAGGTTCTTGCCTTCAAAAACAGGCATGTGAAAAGTGTCTTCATGGATAAGCATTACAAATGCGAAAGTGAGGTCAACAAGTAGTAATCGACAGGCATTCGTATAGTTGCTGGAAAATGTCAAATTTTCGATTGAAAACATTCTGTGATTAAAAAAAAAAGATACTAATAGAAACAACATAGACAATGTAGAATACATTTAAAAATCCCTATTTCTTATGCAACAGAAAATAAATAAATTGAAAAACTACATACTTACAGTCAGTCAAACAAGTTAATACTTTAATGATCAAATAAACATTTACGACAGTTCCTGCTTGATGATTTTGGAGGCAAAGCAACAAAAAGAAGTACATAGTCCAAGGGCATCCATCAGACAATTTCCACTTTCTTGCAGAAGATCACAAATGGTAGTCGCTTATTACTATACAATAAAACTACGCACCCTGTGATCTTCTGAGAGCAATCAGACTTGGCGTAAAATATACATCTATCCTGTCTGGACCCACCAGCAGATTCAGCAGACACTAATCATTACCTTGCACCTTTTATGCGTTGAGAAAGTTTTTCAAACACTTTCTGAAAAAAAATCAATTTATGAATTATTCCAACACAAACCATCTCTTGTTCTGAAGGAGTGGAGGGGAGGATAAGAAAATTCATTTAGCAGTTTTTACAGTTTTAATGTACTAGTGATTAATTAAAGAAAATTTCAGCAAAATAAACGTCATAAAATTTTGAAAAGAATAAGGAATGGTTTTATTAATAAATAATAATAAATAAAAACTTTATTTAAAAACATGTTTGTTCTTTTTAACAAAAGTTAAATTTTTATATTTCTATAATTATTGCATTAGATTGAGTTTGGGAGGCAGGGCCGTAGCTAGAGGGGTGCCAGGGGGTGCTCAGCACCCCCTGAAAAATTTTGAGCCCTCCTGGGAAAGTTGCCAAGGTCACCAAATGAAATTCTGTTTCAAAAATCCAAATGAAACTCTGTTCAAAAATTGAACTTACTTTTTTTTTTTTTTTTTTTTTTTACAGTTTTGCATAAATTAAATTGTAGTATTTGTTTAAAAACTGCAAATAAGTGCTTCGATATGCGTGCATCCTATCTGCACATACTCAGAATTAGCAACCTTTTGCTGATGCAAACATTGACTTTTGTGTTAGTTATATATAGACTGGGAGGCGGCAGCACAGACAATCACCTTATCGAGTTCACGGCTGAATTTCCAGAATTAGTTAAAACTTGATTTACATATTAAAACGCAATCGGTCTGCCAAGTCATCTTGGTGGAAACCCGATTTTAGCGGTTGACTCGTAGGTTTGCCATTGTGTTTTCCTGCACCGAAATGTATGAAAACATGGAGAACTGGGAGCAGGGACACACAATGGTAAACATACGAGCCATCAGGTTTTCGGGTGTTTTCCACCAAGATATGACTTGGCAGACCGATTGCGTTTTAATATGCGAATCAAGTTTTAACTAATTCTGGAATTTCAGCAGTGAACTCGATGAGGTGATTGTTTGTGCTACCGCCTCCCGCTCTAATACTGAAATTTTTCATTTTGTAGTGTTTTCCATTATTAGCATAAAAGTTATTCTAATGAGTTTGATAGTAAATATGATGCTTATGATAAACATTATGTTTCCTATTTGAGTCGTCCTAGTTTAAATATATATAAGATCCTTAATTTATAAATGATACTAATGAAAAAAGCTAATAGCCAATTTAAATACAAGTGACGCATTTGAATAATTTTTAAATGCAAAAAAATACATCCTTGATTTTTCTAATGTTTTTTTTATCATATAAAAACATAACTTTAGAATCTTTAAGGGCAGGGAATATTCAGAAAAAAATTAAAGGTTGCAACTCTTTTGAACTATGAGCTTTTTATTTACTTACTGACATCATCACTTATTATTTCACTAGTATAATTTTACACTGAAAATTTTCATTCTGCAACCAGTGATGTAGTTGTAAAAAAACCAGAGAGCATATGCTGTAGGCAGAGGGAGTATATGCTAAAGAGCTTATGCCCTAAAGAGTATATGCTATAGTGTTTTTGAGAAGTGGGTGTAAGGTATTCCTTAAAATAATCCAGAAAATATACGGCGTATCCACCGTAAATCCTCCATTACATCCCTGTCTGCAGCTTTTACTTTTCTTAGAATGAAATAAAGTTATTATAAACAGTTTAATAAGAAACACAGTGCCTACAATATGAAAAAATCCCAGACAGCTCGGCCTACAGGCGCAGGTAGATTTTGAAGACCGTGGGGCGCCTGTTTATTGGGAATTGCAGAAGAAATGACCTTTTTGCTATGATTCGGCAGTTGGGACCACCCACTTCGAAAACTACCTGTGTCTGTAGATGGAGCCGGCAGGGATTTCTTTGTTTTTAATTTTTTTTTGCTGTCAGGGTTGGTCCTATAAAAAACTTGTAGATAATATTAAGCGGATTTATAATAAATTTAAGGGAATTTAATATCTTGTGAATTGACAAAGTTATGAATGTTTTTCTTCTTAAACCCCTATTCCCCCCACCCCCTCGAGGCCATTTTTAATGATATCAAAATCTGTCCTACATAAATTTTTGGTCCTTTACCTAGAAGTAATAATAACTTTAAACGGATACGATACGTATCATAATTAAGAAGTTATGGGGTTTTCTGTTTTCACAAAAAGCTCCCCATTCCCCCCCTCCCCCGGTTCGATTTTGCCCATTAATGAACTTGATCGAGATTTTATACCCCTTTATTTTATGTATTAGTTTGGAAGAGATTTGTGCAGAATTATTGAAGTTATCGTGTCCATAAAAAAGTGATATGGATAGATAAAAGTTTTGAACTGGAGGTGGTTTTTGGTTCTGGGAGTCATGATCGGCATAGATCTGCAAAAATTTTCCAGAAATTCCAACATAGGGGAGAATGTAATAGGTAGTATTTCTTACAAAATCTACCTAATATGCACTAATTAACTTTTATATATATACTTTGATCATATATATCTGTGTTTGTGCGTGCATGTGTCAGAGAGAGAGAAATAGTATGAGCCCTCCCCCCCCCCTACATTTTCTTGAGCACCCCCTATTGTTTGCTTCTAGCTACAGCCTTGTTGGGAGGAGAATAAGAAACTAAATACAGTCGAAAACCTTCACAATATTTTACATACAAAATTAGGATTGATTCATTGAGAAAATTAACACATTTAAAATTTAAAACTCATGAATAAAAATGAAAGTCGTGTACAGAGATTGCTATGATAAGTAAATAGAAAAAAAATTAAGGAGTTAATTCAAAATTAATTACAGTAGAAGATTTTTAAAATGCAATTCTATGTAATGTACAACTTCTCAGACATAAACAATGAATTTTGCAGTTAAGGAGCACCTGCATTCCCACATTGTAAAATATTGCTTCTCTCTAGAGGACTAAATTTTATACATTAGTTTAACTTTATCTCCTTATTTCAGGACTTTTTAATGAAAAATTGCTATTACAATATACAAAATTGTCATTACAATAACAAATTTTGAAAAGGAGTAATGTATAATGTATGATTTAGTCCAAGCATATTTGGACTATGTTTATAAAGTAAATTTTACAATGTATGGAATGATCTATAATATACAAAAATTTATAATCTACACAACTCCCGGTAACAAGGAATGCAATATAAAGTTACTCTACTGTATTTTAATATGTTTCAGACATATTTGGCCATGTTTACAAAGCAAGTTTAATGATGTGTGAAATGTGATCTATATAATGCAAAATTCTATATAACACACAACCTCATGTTTTTAGGTTTGCATTATAAAGGTCTACTGTATATGACTAAAGATTTGTTAGTAGTTTTAGGATAAAATTAAAAATTGCCAGCATATTACAATCGCATTGAAATAGAATATAATATAAATACAGAAAAGAAATCAAAGTATTTAACATGTCTATTTAATCTTTGTTTACATTTTTTTAAATTCATATTTTGGACAAATTTAGATTGCTAATACTAAAAAATAAATAAACACATTTTAATATATAGATAAAGTAATAACTATGTAAAAAATAATTTATTATTTTTTAAATTTCTTAAATATGGCAACAATTGTTGTCTGTTTTAAGACATTTGGTTTATAGTGTTGAATTTTATCTTTAAGTAAGAGTTCAAAAGCAATATATATGTATTTTTTTATGTGTTTTTCAATTTTATAATTACGATTTATTGAAAAAATAAATAAATTATAAAATATATTGTCTAAGTAAGGATTTTTTATCATTAAAAAAAAAAAATCACAAAAGCTCAAATTGTATTTTACAAGTATTGTATGAAGAAATAAATATATAAAATAATATACTAATTAAATGTGCTTTCATTTTAAACTATAAAGAAGAATGTTATATGATATATAATACTACATATAAACATAAGAAAAATATTAAAATTGGTGAAAAAAAATTTCAAATTTCAAAATTTTGTCACCATTGAAGCCTTTTTCATGAATTAAATTTTTTTGTTTACATTCATAAATTGATTGCAGATTAGAGGCCTTTGCAGATTACAGGTTTGCGGATTAGCGACGCTCTACTGTATTAAATATATCTGTTTTTTTAAATTGGTATTATTTTAAAAGCAAGAAAAACTTATTTTAATTATCTTGTTTTATAATAGCATGTATAAAATGTAAATGTATAAATATGTAACTAAACATATTTGTATATAAATAAAAAAAGAGTATTAGAATCATGTTAAATGTGGTCAGTTTTTATATGACTGGGATATTTCTATTTTCTCTGAATGTTTATAATGTATTTTTGAATTGCACATGTTTAAACAAATTACAACATAGTATTCAATTTTTAAGATTTGTATTTCAGGGTAAAATAGACAGAGGTAGTGGTAGTGGTGATGGTGTGTGTATGGGGGGGGGGGATTTCCAGTAACAAGGTGAAAGGAGGGAGGGCAAAATTTCCAGTAGCCCCAGGTCCCACAAATGCTTAATCCTGCTCTGACTACATGAGTTTCTTCTATAAAACTATGTATTTGAAATTTCCTGTAATCCGCAAAAAGCCTTCAATCCGCACAACACTTGGAACCAAGCTTTGCGGATTAGTGGCTTTCTACTGTATTGATTATATTAATACTGTAAAATTCCGAAAATCCCTTTCACAACATGAAATAGTTGCAAAAGTGGAGAGGGGGCTTATAAATGGAATTTTCTTGAAATTTTCTTCAATACTAACTCTTAACATTAATGCCTATTAAGGCTGTTCTCAAATTCAAACTGGCTACTTTATAACATATTTTTAATTTACTTTTGTGCAGAAACGTATGAAATTGGCAGGGGTTTTTACTCAGAAACTTGGTAATCGAAAGATGTTTTCCATTTTTTGGTAAAGTTAAAAGATCTTTCAGAAAATACTGTCACAGTTGGCGTTTTGAACCAAATTTCCAACACTGCAGCATGAGAAAGGGGAAAAACGTAACACAAAACACTTATATAACTCGATAAGTAATTTATTTATCAAAAAGTGGAAAACTCATTTCGAATCCAAATCGCTTCAATAGTCAGGCCAGCCAATTTCATGTGTTTCTGAACAAAAGTGAAACTAGAAATGTGTCAGAAAGTAGCTTCTTTGGACTTGAGAACAGCCTTAAAACGCTGTGATGATTGCAAAACTTACCTGATTCTTTTCTCCTATTTAAAGCGAGAGAGAAACTATTCAAATTCCATTCTTTTACATATAAAAAGAACTCTGTGAATGTGTAGAAAGTTTACGTTCTTTCAGTGCCATTATACTTATACACTCATTGCACTATACTTTGTTCCATTATACTGGCGTTTATATAGTTTAAAAGGCATACTGTATAATTGGTATTTACCAGGTGTCTCAAAAATGACAGACGATTTGAAAAATGAATTAAAGAAAACCGGATGTCGATAGAAATGTACAGTTTGCTAGCTGTTTAGGTAACCAGGGAATTTACTCTTACCAATTTTCAAAATTAGTTACATAGTTCGTAAACAGATGGCGCTACTGACTAGGAAAAACTATAAAACAATGTTTTCAAAATAACCACCATTTGCAGCAACAATGTCGCGCAGTCTGAGGACAAAATTTGCAGATACCCATGAAAACATTTCGGTTGGAATGTTCTGACAAACAGCAGAGATGTATTGCTCCAGTTCATTTACAGTTTGTGGATTGTGACGATACTCCTGGTCTTTCAAGTACCCCAAAGAAAAGTAAAATCGCCTGGCGTCAAATCTGCGAAATTTGTCCCCAGACTGCACTATGTTGTTGCTGCAAACGATGGTTATTTTGAAAACAATGCTTTATAGTTTTTCCTAATCAGCAGCGCCGTCTGTTGATGAACTTTGTAAATAATTTTGACAATTAGTAAAAACAAACTCCCTGGTTACCTAAGCAGAATGCAGCAAACCGTACATTTCTATTGCCTCCCGCTTTTCTTTAATTGATTTTTCAAATTGTCGGTCATTTTTGGGACACCCGGTATAATACAATTACAATTAGATTTCAAGTCATAGTAATGCTAGGTGGAATTTATTTTTATTTTATTTATTAATTTAGTTTTAATGGCAACTTAAAAGGGAAAATGCAATTGAAATGGTTATTTTAACACTTTAATGAAATGTTTTAAACAATAATATTAAACCAATCAGGAAAAAATTCTGTGAATGTTATAATGCTGAAAAGTTAAACTTGCACTATCATTATTTTTTTTAAATAATACACTGCTGTCCAAGAATTAAGGGGCAGTGACCGGATGCATTTGCTTTTTACATGGTTTGTCGAATATTTATTGAAATTTTTGACAAATTGTCTTGAAATTCGAGGATGTAAAGCACGTGTTTTGACTTCAAAAACAGTATACTGCAATTAAAAAATTAAGATATTGAATATTAGATGAGATATGGGCATTTGTATGAAACAAATTATAACTGCACATGCACGAACTACACCAAAGATTTTTTTTCATGATTTGGTAGTCAATTCTATAGAGTAACACGTATAAAAAGACCAGTCAAATATCGTGAAAACTTCAGCAATACAGTGAGCTAATTGACAAATTTGGGAAGAAATCCTATATAATCTGGAATTTCAAATTAGATTAATGGGAAAATTATTGTGTATGAATTTTTATTTTATATTTTGTTAGAAAATGTAACTGTGTGTGATAAATTTTTATTAGGAAAAATCAAATTTTCCTGATTAAAAGTAATACACTTCCTCTAAATTTTCAGAAAATTTACATCTCTAGTTCTGTCCATATTTGGACAATAAACTAAAAGTTCTAAATATGCATGCTAAAATTTTTCGGTTTGGCTGAAATAAATTAATTTTTTTGCAAAATATAAGATTTTTTAATAAATAAATTAATGTAAGTGTATTAAACAATTTAGCCCATACAGATTGATTTTTAGTAAATTGTACAGAAGAAAAAATAGATACACATGAATATGGAATTTTTTAATAGGGATGTATGTAAAGCTCTTTAAATATAATGAAATTCATAATAAACAAACTAACTTAAATTAATACAATAACAAGATAATGATAAAAAATATTTCATAAACAATTAAACTAACATGAGATGTGTAATCTATATTAACAAAAGAAAGATGTTTGTTTTTTTAATCATATTAGACACTTTTATGAATAAAAAACAAAGTCCGTTTCGGTGCTTCCAGCTTAATCGAAATCTGCTGTTTTGTTGAATCGGATTCCATTCAAGAAACGTATTTCATTTAAACAGTGATTATTATATTGGAAACAGAGAAAACACATAATAGATGTACAGGTAAAGTTCTTTAATCTGCACAAGTTGGGACCAAAGGTTGTGCAGATTATAGAATATTGCAGATTATGTATTATGGATAATGCGTCATTTTCTTATTTCTGGACAACATTTTAATTCCACATTCAGTATAATATAAAAAGATAAATATGAAATCTAATAATTAGAATAAAAAATTATTAAATCCAGTTAAAAATGGAATAATAAAAAAAAGGAAATATTCAGTGAGCTATGATGAAATATGAAAAATAGCATCTTGGAATATTGAATAATATTTATAAAGTTTTTTGTTTTTCAAAAATAGAGCCAAGTGTTGTCTGTTTTAAAACTTTAAAAAGTTTATCTGGCATTCTATGAACAGTCATTAACTCTTGTTGAGAAATAAAATTCTTGCTCTAAAAAGTTCAAATATTATCTACCCAAAGCTAGTCCCTAAATGTCCAGTTAGCCTGGATGTGTTCTGTAATGCAGTTTAGTTTTTACTAGTGTATAAAAACACTATATGTGGTGATAAACAAAAAATAATGTTTTATTACGAACTTTTTCTACATTTATTTATTTTTTAAAAACATTTTTGGATCAAGAATCTGTAAATTTGTTTAACGGTTTACATTTGGGTAAGCAATGCGGATTATGGGAAATTGTGGATTATCGGTGTGTGGATTATAGATCCTTGACTGTAATATAAAAACAGAGTTTCCCCCAGGTTTAAAAAAGGGCAGGGTGCTGCTGGTGAGAAAAGGGTATTTTTTTTATTCTTAAGGGCACTATTTTATTTTTAAGGCTACTTTTTGGATTCTTGAGGACACTTTTCACATTCTTATTGGCGCTTTTTGTAATTATTAAAGATATTCTTTTGGTTTTTAAAGCCACTTTTGATATTTAGAAGTCAGGGTACTCTTTTTAAGACAACATTGAGTCAGTTTTTACTATAAAAGTAAATTTTTAATACAAAAAGGAGAAATGGCATTTTTTTGCTGAGGGGCAAGACGGGTGTTAATTATTTTACTGGAGGGGCAAGAAAGGTGCTAATTATTTTTATGAAGGTCAAGAAAGGGGCTTTTTTGTAAACCAAAGGGCAAGCAGGGTGCAGCACCCTTCTGAAACTATCTGGGGGAAACTCTGATAAAAAATACTTGCTGTATATATAATTTTACTCAGTATGATTTCAGTTGTAGAGCCAGAATTCCACTCTAGAGGGGAAGGGGGGGGGGTTGACTTGATAGTTAAAACCAGTGGTTGCCGCCTATTTGAATCATTGGTTAATCGAATCAGTCATATTTGTGCAGCAATTATAATGCTATTTTTCAAGATATCAGAATCAGCAGCTGGACATGACTATTATAAAGGGTGTTTACTGTAGTAAAATTACAAAGTAAATACACAAATTAAAACTTCTTTTACTTAAGTGAGGTGTCATACATATAAAAACACAAATATCAAAACTTGACATGTTTCGGTTTACATTCTAAAACCATACTCATAAGTAGATACCTCGTCAACAAAAAATCAAACCCGAATGACACTGGACACCATCATATATACAAGATACAGTATAACAAAACAACGCCATCTATAATACAAAACACAAATTAAAAACACATAAAAACATTAACCCTCAAATCAAGCTTGTATACATAATTGTTTCCCTCTATTCAAATTCGCCCCACAATATTTACTCAAAAGCTCTAACCACAAAGGTGGAATAATAAAAGAGAAAGTATCATTACAGACTAAACCCCTTCGTAAATAAATTTCAATGGATTCTCTTATAAGGGACTTGCGGTAAAAACTCAAAATAAAAATTAATTTAATATCATTAAATAATTTTTTTTTTTTTTTAATCCCCCCCTCCAAATATAATCTAGATAAAGCTGTTTTCATGCGGCCAAATTTAATGTCAGATTCATGTTCTTTCTTTCTTATACTTAACTTTCTCCCTGTCATACCAATATAATAACGGATCTCACCCCCCCTCATTAACATACGGAATTTCATATACCCCTGAAAGATCCTCCTGCTTAACCGGATCAAACTGTCCATAAAGTAACTCTTTTAATTTATGTGGTGGTTTCGCAATTAAATCAATATCAAACTTTTTTAATCTGAACTTTAACCTCTCAAAGCTACCCTTCATATAAGGAAAAGACTCTTTTAACTTTAGAACCCTCACCCTCCCTCTCATAATTTTCACATACAGCTTGATCATTCCCCCCAATATTATCATTTCTATAATAATTAATCAACTTATTGATGCTACCCAATTTAAAACCATTACTCACAGCTGTATCACGGATAGTCTGTAATTCTTCCCTCAAAAACTCTTCAGAACAAACCTTAAAAGCCCTATTAACTAAAAAACGGAAAGTGGAAAACTTATAATTAAAAGGAGAATACGCCGAATCTGGGATTACATGCCTACTATTCAAACTCTTCCTATAAATGAAGTTAATGATTTGGATAGTAATATTCAGTTTACTTATGAATTAGAGAAAAGGGGTGGTCTCCCTTTTTTAGATACCTTTTTAACCAGAGGGGGGGAGTTTTTGAAGAGAACTGTTACTATTTGTCAGATTTTACTATGAAAGCAAATTTTTTAATGCAAAAAGGAGAAAGGGCACTTTTTTTACTGAGCAGCAAGAAGGGTGCTATTTTGTAAACCAAAGGGCAGGCAGGGTGCAGCACCCTTCTGAAACTGTCTGGGGGAAACACAGATACAATGTTTACTATTATAGATTAATTATATATTTTCCAAACAAACTTGGATTCAGTGAATTTAAGGGGTGGTGGGGGGGGGGGGTGAATAATAGTTAATACCTACTTTCAACCACAAAAAACAGAAATTTTTTTAATAATACAGTAGACTCCCTTAAATCTGCATACCTTAAAACCAGAGGCCGTGCAGATTTTACAATCTTGCGGATTTCTGGTCACTGTTTTACAATTTTAAAACAATAATTTGAATTTAATAATGCTCTTGAAATTATAAGGAGTGCTTAAAATAAAGTAAAATAATTAAGTAAAATAATAAAAATAAAGAAAATTTCAAAAACATTTAAATTATTATAAGTAAAGGTCAAGTAAATTATTAATAATGCATATAACTAATTACGCATAATGAAGATGAGATAATTTTTTCTTGAATTATTCAGTGAAATTTGCCCTATAAATGTATACTAATAATTCCCATCAAAATCTTAAAATAACCAAGTTTTATTTCATATTTAGCCATACTTAATAACCAATAAAGCTTGATTAATATATAAATTATTTGGTAAAAATATTGTGATCATCACCGATATCAGCAATATCTTGAATTTTTTTATACTTCCTTCATGAGAAAACACTAATTGAATCATATTAACAAGAATTACATATTAAAATGTGTACATATAAAAATACAGTAGACTCTCTCAAAACCACAGCCCTAAAATCCGCAATTTTCTAAAATCTGCACATTGTTTCAGATGTAAACAGTGAAACAGTTTAGATATAGGGGGAAAATTCAAGTTTTTTTATTTTTATATCATTCAGTACTCATTTTATTATGTAATTCTGGTTAACCTCATTGAACTCTTGCTTTCTCATAAAGGAAGTATAAATTTATTTCCGAAAATTTTCAAGATAACACTGATATTAGTGGTGATTGATCTTTTTATCAAATACATTTATGTATTCATCAAGCTTTTTTGTTAATTAAATCTGGCCAAACATCAAATAAAATTTTGTAATTTTATGGTTTTGACATAAATTACTAGTATACCTTTATGAGGCAAGTTTCATTGAATAATTCAAAAAAAATTTATTTCATCATTATGAATATTTAGTTAGGTATTATTAATTATTTATGTAACCTTTACATTATTTCCCATAATTATTTTAATATTTTACTTTATTGTAAGCATTCATGATAATTTTGAGTGCATTATTGCATTCAAATTACTGTTTAAACAATGTAAACAAAACAGTGACCAGAAATCTGCAAAATTCTAAAATCCGCACAACCTCTGGTCCAAGCTGTGCCGATTTGAGAGAGTCTACTGTACATTTGAAGAAAGATTTTTATTTGGTACATCTCTTTATAAAAAAATTACATCATTACTAATACATTATAATAATATAGGACAAAATTAGTACTCGCCACTTGGCGAGTAATACTAAAAATTTGGCAATTGACTTTATTGTCACCACTGAACAAACTTAATAGTTACACTCGCCAATTGCGATGATTGAATAGAAAATGTGATTATTTTCTGCTCTCGTTCAACAAATTTTGCAATTATTTTCTCCCGAAACTATTTGGTGAATTTGGCAATTTTTTCCCCGAAATCATTCGACAAATTTCAAGATTATTTTCTTGAAACAATTTGATGATATTAGTGATTTTTTACCCGAGACAATTTGAAAATTTTCAAGATTTTTTCCGCTACTGATTAATGAATTTCGCAATTTTTTCTTGACCATTTGATGAATTGCTTGATTCTTTTCCGCGATTGTTAGATGAATTTTGTTATTCTTTTCTGCGATCATTAGACAAATTTTGCTATTCTTTTCCCAAGACCATCTGATAAATTTCTCGAATTTTTGCACGATAGTTTGACAAAATTTGCTATTTATTTCACCGGTTTCTTGACAAGATTATCATTTTTTTCGCAGTTGTTTGATGAATTTCACGATTTTTCCAGCAATTGATTGACAAATTTTGTAATTTATTTCCAGAGACAATTTGCTGAATTTCCCGATTTCTTAACAGAGACCATTTGACGAATTTCGATATTTTTTCAACAATCATCTGACAAATTTCACAAGACCATTTGACAAAAAGTATTTGTAAATTTCTTACGAGCCAGTACTTAGAAGAACTGACCAGTAAAGAAAATTCATGTATTGGCGATTGACCAGTGAGTAAAAAAGTTAATTTTGACATATAAATAAGAATAAATTGCAGAAACATCATTCTAATTCTGCTACACAAATGCCATTTATGCCCTGCATTTTGCAATTTTTTTACATTTTTGAATAAGAATATTCTCCTTGGAAAGCAGAAAAACATATCCTCTGATCCACAGTTTGTTAACATACACCATTTTGAAAGAATAATAAATTTGGAAGTATCAGAAAATAATTTTATTTCAAATAAGATGTTGCCAGAAAATTTTCTCCCCAAATATTTGTATTTTTTAAATCTTTATTGAAATCGCTCTAAAATTGTGTAAACATCCTTTGTATGAGCACTTTGCCCCTATAAAAATAATAAAATAAATAAAATCACAGGATGTAGCAGCCTCATTGTATAGCAATCTGAAATTTTGCATGAAATTCGCTGAAGCCGCAATCACTAACGTATATATGAGCAATATTTTACTGTGCTCATACTAGTTTTACTGTGCACCTAGGAAAACTATAGAAATATCACTGGATTGTTATGTAGCAATCTTAAAAATGCATTAAATTCATCAACGCGATGATCAGTAATGCACATATGAACACTTCATGCCGAAGAAAACTGTTGACCCTCCCTCTCCCCTATTCTTATTTTTTAACTGGATTTCAAGCAGCGTTTAGACAGCAGAGTTCAGTGTGAAAGTCTTAAAGTTCTTTTAAAGAACAGGCAAATTATTTGGAGACACTTACCTCATACTGAATGATACTTTACGCTTTACAACGACGGCTCCCTACCTGGGGTACGCGTACCCCAGGTTGGGAACCGCTGTTATACCCTGGGGGTACGTGAAAATAATATCATTAATGACAGAAATCACATGAATGGTTTAACTGAAAACACATAAAGTTCATAGATTTGGATTACAAAGTTAGTCTTAGATGTAACTCCAATATGTCACTTATGCTCCAATATGTTACACTCAAAATGAGCATAACGGTCCACTAGACTTAATAATTTGACATTGACATTGATAACATTGATAATTCTATGTCTTTAGCTCTGACCACTACTAATCATATTGCATGAGTACTAATATATTTACCCAATCTTTGCGAATACTACCATTGATTATTATACAATGTTCTTTTCCCCCGCCTTATTTTTATCTCTGTTTTTAATAATAATTACAAAACGCCTAAATTATGCCAGAGCTTCTGGTTTTAATGTTTTATTTTAAAATGTGTTGAAAAGCAGGAACTTATTTTCGTTTTCGAATAGGCAGAGTAATATCATTAACGTATACTAATCGGAAAGCTTCCTTCCTTTTATTGTATAGTATTTAATTTGAAGTGTTTATTTATTATTCAAATGATTTGGTTTTATATTTAAAACAGATAACTGTTTGAAATCTGGAACTCTTAAGATTACTGCAACTGTGATTGAAATTCAACCTGATGATTCGGGAACTACAAGTTCTTTCAAACAATCTGGTTATTTTGAAATACAAGAGAACCTGAGTGCAACTGTTAATAGTCATGTTCTCATAACTGATAAATACTTTAAATAATACTAAAAACATCAGTGCTCCCTCAATGAATTGAAAATATAATAATGAATAATAAAATATGGATTTTGCATTCACGACAGATGAAAATTTTAATAATATGTGGGGGGGAAGAGAAGTGGATGGGTGTTTATGATAAATGGGGATACTCCGAAATGAAAAGCCAAAGCAAGGAGTATGTGAAAGAAAAAACGTTGGGAAGCGCTGCTTTACAACTTCACAAGTACAAGCATTTAAATTAAAAACTAAGGATTAACTTAATTCATATTGTATTTTAACTATCTTTAACTTTTATTTTGCTGCATCCACAGTAAAAATATCAGCACCGCTTTCTTGGCACAGACACTTAACACAAATCCCACTTCTATTTGAGGCCAACGTCTTAAAAAACATCTATTACTTATACAATACATGCATAAAAAATTTAAACAAACAAATATGGAATTGCCAAAAAGCTACTTAGAAATATAAAAGAAAAAAAACAACCTTGATCACATAGTAACGTCAAACTGTAACAAACAGGCAATAATCACTTCAAGATCTCTACTATGACATATTGTTGTTTTATAAAGATATAGTTATTACAGTTTATTGAGCTTCGGTACATTACCAATACAACTCAACTTTGTTTATATGCAAGGAAATTTTGAAAAACTATTAAGCCAGCTTAATGGTGCTGATATAGGGAAAAAAGAAAATTAACTTTTAAAGATATCTTTGCGAGTTATTTTAAATTCCGATATCACCTGATTTTTTAAAAAAATTTTTACATAAGTTAACATTTATTTTCTTTAAAACTACTAACAAAAACGAAATATATTTACTAGATGCAGCAACTTTGTTGTGTAGCAATCTCAAAAACACATTAAATTCATCAAGGCCGCGATCACTAATGAATGTTGGAGCACTTTACACCCACTAAAACATTTTAAAAATTCATCACTGGATGCAGCAATCTTTTATGTAGCATTCTAAAAAATGCATGATATTCATTAACGTTGCAATCAGTAACATATCTATGAGCAGCGTATCCATGCAAACAAAAACGATCACTGGATGCAGCAGCCTTGTTGTGTAACAATCTCAAAAATTCCTGAAATTTGTCTAAACTGCAATCACTAATGAAAGTATGAGCAATTTGCACTCATGAAAACAAAACAAACAAAAAAACATCACTGGATGCAACAACCTGTTTGTGTGGTAATCTAAAAAATGCATGAAATTTGCTAAATCTGTAATCACTAACACATGATCTTTGCACTTGGATGCAGCAACCTCATTGTATACTATAGCAATCTGAAAAATACATGAAATTTGTTAAAGCCCAATCACTAATGCATGTATGAGTGCTACATCCCCCCCAACCCCTCCCTTCACACACAAAAAAAGAAAGGAAAAGAATCATGTTATAAACGTAATTCCTATTTTTTAAAGATTTCTCTGGATTTTTGTTAACCAATTTAAACTAAAATTGTCTTACTTTTATTTTATTTTTTTTCATGAGGAAAAGGTATATGCTATATGTCATGATCGCTTTATGTTTAAGTGTTAGAAAAAAGTTTATAAATCAACAAAACGTGAGCGTAAAGCATCTCGATTCAAACACATTCATTAAACTATATTAATACTAAAATTAAAAGCTTATACTTCATGAGAATTGCTACGGAAAGAAATCTAAAATAAACAAACATTGGGCTAAACAAATGACAACATATTTAAACCACACAATATACGCCGGTTTCGACAGAATATACGTTCAATACAAAACAAAACTCAAAACGATTGTATTCACCGATTAAAACAGAACCATTTGTGGCATAAAAGAATGCATCAACAAAGGCCGCAGCATACAAACGTAAGTGCTTGTACAACTATGTTTAATAAACACAAATTCAGTACAAAATATAAAATTACACGTCTAAATATTCAGTCTCAAGTTTACAAAAAAACATTACTCACCTATTACGTACTTTTTTCATTTCAAACATTCAACCACATTCATTGCATTCAAATTCTTTTACATTTCAATCTAAGCAAGAAACTGTGTAAACTGATACTTGAAATAAGGAAAATTAACAGTTTTGCATAAAATTGTGGGTGGAAGGCATATTCGCGAAACAAGGGGTGGCAGAGAAATATGTCGTGAACCACGTTAGGTCGGAACTACTGATAGTGTAAAAAGTAGAAATCGTTATTGATATCACAACAAAATTTAATAATAAATAATATTAAAAATGGTGACATCAATAAAATTGTCTACTTTATTCATATAATTATGAAAGTGTGGGTGAGTTCTGCTTTTTTCATTTATTTACCGCTACCATTAAGGAGCAGTTTTCAAGAGACAAGCGAATTTATTTTGAAGCTGAGTCAAAGGACCTGATACCGGTGCTTTTATAGGCGTTTTCGCTCACTGAAAAGCGCCCTCTAATGGACAATAAACCAAATCCTGTACAGATAACTCTAATTAGCGCCCTCTATATACCGATTTAATTTCCATTAAGGGGTCAGGTAACCTTTGAACTCACAAAATACATGAAAAAGGCTCTCTATAGGGAATTCAATACTCGAATCCCGGCATCGGCGGAATGCGAAAATTCGGCGGAACGCCCCCCTCCGTGACATCACTTTGATGTCATCGTTGCCTCCTCTACGAAAAACGGTATTCTGGGGCACTTCTTTTCGTACTTGGTGAAAAGTTACGTGCGAAATATGAAGTCGTGACGTCATCAATATGGCGCTGGGCATAAACAGACTGAAGTGCCCATTGAAATAACATGGACGTAAAAAATAAAATCTTCTAGGAATAATAATTTTCATATATAAGAACTTTCACGCACTTTTCTGCAAAGTTTAAGGTACGCTTTTCATTATGAATTCCCCAAACTTCTAATTTTGTGATTTAAATTTGACCATTTTATTAAAAACTCATTAGCTTAACTCCGTTTAGACAAACATCACAAACATCAGCTGAATTGGTGATATTTACATTCATGTTTGTCAAGATATATCTGTCTAAAACTTTTATTTAATTTAAATTAATAATTTTACTAATTTTATATTTTAAAAATTTATTAAAGATATTTTATAATTTATAAATTATTATAATGCATAAATTATAAATAATATTTAAATTAAGTATCTAAATTATATATTAAATAATATATAAAATATGATAAATTATAATACTATAAATAAATATAAAATATAATATATTAAATTATAATAGTAAAATGATATACTGTATTAAATTATTTATATATTACATTAAATTAATATTATGAATAATTAATACTAATAATAAATAATTATTTATCATTTTAAATGATTAATAAATATAATTGATATTGATATATATAAAATTAATTATTAATAATTTTAATTACGAATTATTTAATTATATATATATATATATATATATATATATATATAATTAAATAATTATTATTAATATCAATTTTATTTATTAATCATTTAAAATAATATATATATATATATATATATATAATTAAATAATTATTAATTATATATATATATATATATATATATATAATTAAATAACTATTAATTTAATTATATTAATTATTTAAATAAATAATTAATATATAATAAATATTTAAATATATAATTAAATAATTATTATTAATTTTATATTATTTATTAATATCAACTATATTTATTAATCATTTAAAATAATAAATTATTATTTATTTTAATTATTCATAATATTAATTCAATGTAATATGTTTAAATTATTATTATTATATTATATTATACTTTTATATTATATTATTATCAATATTTATAATTATATTAATATATTTATATTTAATATAAATTAATAACATAAATAATATTATTACAAATTATACATTTAAATTGTCATAGTAACATAATTTAAATTAAAAATAATTATAATATAATAATATGAACTAAAATATTAATTATTTAATAATTATATTTAATATTTTTAAATAATTATTTAATATTAAAAACTATAATTAATATTAATAATAATAAAATATTTATAATTCTAATTAGCATTAATCTTAATAAATAATTAATATTGTATATATAAATAATATCATAATGAATTATATTAAATCAATACTTTATTAAATTAATAATATAATATATAATATTAAAATACTAAATTTTAATATATTAAATATATAAAGTATTATAATATGTAAATTATTAAAAATAATTTAATAATTTTAATATGATTTTCTCTTCACTTATAATTAAAACATCAATGTAAACAACCGTCAAGTTTGTCTAACCGGAGTTAAGCGAATGACTTTATATTAAATTATTCAAATTTAAATCACAAAATCAGAAGTTTGGTGAATTCATAATGAAAAGCGTACCTTAAACTTTGCAGAACAGTGCCTGAAAGTTCTTATATATGAAAATTATTATTCCTAGAAGATTTTATTTTTTACGTCCATGTTATTTCAATGGGCTCTTCGATCTGTTTATGCCCAGCGCCATGTTGAAACGTTACACTTCAGCGGCGTATTTCGAATGTTTACAAAATTTCGGACGTTGATTTCACCCTCTCAAAATAGGTGAAAAGCCCTTTTCGTACACAACTTTTGTGATTGTTTACAGTTGATAAGGCATTTTAATAAGAAAGTTTCTAATATTTTTCAATATTAATTTGACTCTTTTATCCCATTTGTGACGCACATAGTTTTTAAGCAAAATATTAACAAAATATACTAAGTATTTATTACGATATTTTGCTTGCAATTGTCTGAATTTTGTTAATAAAAAACTATTTAATTATTAAATAAATTACGTATATTCTAAAAATTGCTTGTATATTTAGAGGCAGGTGGAAGATGATTTTAAAGTTGTAGTATTCTTTTTAAAGGTAGATTAATATGAACCATGGATTGCAGGAATTAAAGGTGCATATATTTATCAAATAAAAATTGTGTATGTTTATCAGGGGTGATTGTGTTCAGGTTATATACCTGAATTCAGGTATCTTTTTCATTTTCAGTACCAAAATTCAGTTTTTTCTGATAATTAAATTCATAAAAAAAGACTAAAATATCAATTACATATGATTGCTAAACATAATTAAAATTCATATTTTTCATAATTTGACCTAACTGCAATAAATTATGTTCCCTTTCTACTACAGAACCTTTTTCTTGCTAAAATTTCAGATATTTTTTCACAAACCCACAATCACCCCTGGTTTATAAAGACACATGTTTGAATATAAAAAGTTTAGGTACCCATCTAGAGTAGATAAATATGAATTGTAACATATATTAATGAATTATTTTTAGTTGTGAAAAGATTATATGAATGTCATGATCACTTGAAAATCACATTTTAGTTACAATTTTATAATGTTATGTTAGTAATGTACAGATTTTTAATGTTTTTTGCAACCTCAATTTAATTTTGAGATAACAAGCAGTTTACTTGAGATATTTATTTCGACCATTAGAGGATATCTTTTAAACGTTTAATATATATATATATATATATATATATATTTTTAATAATTAGAAGTACCTAGGATATTCTCATAGCATTGGTATCAATTGAGCAAAATCCTTGGAAGTGGGGGAGGGGGGCAATAAATTGATGATGATTACTATTATAATCAGAGGCCTCGCTAAAGGGGGGACGGGGGGGGGAGCCTCCCCCCCAAACGTTTGTGAATGCTATTACACTTGTCAAATTTACAAACTCTTATTTGGCAAATTTGCATAAAACTTCAATAAAAACTATAATATACTCTCTATTTTTAATGGACTTGTCAAAAGTTACAAATCTAATTGGGAATATTATTAAACTTGTTGAATTGGCGAGAACTATTTATTTTTCCTTTTCAATGAGTTGGCAAATACTGAAATTTGACTTGGCAATTTAAGGTCTTCTCCCCCCCCACCAATAAAAAGTCTTAGCGATGACACTGATTATAATATATAAAAAGCACTTTTACATTCAAATATAACTACTCTCTCTAAGTGTTTAACTATTTTAAGTCACATGTGTTAAGTAAATTTAAACATCATTTGTCAAAGTTAAAAAAAAACAAATATTTAAAGCTTCAAAATTCTGGGGGGTTGGAATTGATTATCTTCTTATGTCTTTACACAAAGAGCTACTAATTAAATTGTTATGTGCTGCATATTTTTTAAACATAATACTTGTTTCAAGAAATACATGCTATTAAAATGCGATTTTATTTAGTTATTTTACATATAACCGTATGTTTTGATGAGTGCTTAGCTGAAAATTTTCTCCTATGCTGCATCTTTTTTCATTTCAGTAATTATTAATTATAATATAATTTTTTAAAATACATGTGTATTATCTACTAGAAAAAAAAATATATATAGCCACTTTCTTGTATTTTGGAAAAATGTTGAAGAATAAAATATTTTTATTTAATTTCATTTTATTTGTGTATTATTATATATTCAAATTGTTTATTCATTAATTAGCTTATACACACTTTTTATATATTTTATACTTTTTATATATACACACACTTTTTAACTTGAATAGCCAAAAACTCAGTCTAAAAGAAGATTTGAAATTTAAGTACTGATTAATATAATGCATTAATTTGAATTTAATACATAAGGTACATAAACAGGGCTGCCACTGATGGTTTTTATTATTTTCCCTACCACTATTTCTAAATCAATCTACCCCAAACATTTGTGATGAAGGTCATTGTTTTGAAATAGTGGTGGATAAAATAATAATAACAATTGCCAGTGGCAGTGGCAGCAATTTATAAATGATAAGTTAGAGATGTTTTCTTTCTTTTTAAATCCTTATCCATCTTTTGCTGTTCTTATCTTACATAACTTGTGCTTTTTAAAAATTTTTATCTTTTCAATAATTATACATTAAATAAAATTAGAAACAATAATCAATTTCTTTTACTTTTTATTGAACTTCCCTTTTTTTTTTAAATATGTAGCAGTTACGTAAAAAAAAAAAAAAAAAAAAAAAAAAAGGTCGCAGTTCCAGGACAGTTAAAATTTACATTTTTCTTTTATAATCTGCTTCGAATCTTATTAAGAGAATAATTAATCAATGTGTCAGAATTATATTTGAATACATTTGAAAAGGAATAAAGTTCTTGAAATCATCTTTTCAAATATAGTAGCAATTTTCGGTTAGCCGGGCGCCAGTGATATATATACATGTGCATATATATCACTGGCACACATACACATATATATACATACATATATGTATGAATAAATATATGTGTATACATACGTATTTATATATGTACATATATCACTGGTGCCCGGCTAACCGAAAAGTACCCAATTTTCTATTGTTACTAAATCTGAAAGTCTTTGTTATTAAATATTTTATTGCATTTACAATATTTTTAAAATAACATGCAAAAGAATAAAAAATACATGGTAAAATTTAATTATTGAAGATTTTTTTTTTTTAAATATTGTATGTTATGTGGTATGATAATCTAAACATTAAAATACCAATGAAAAGATAATCAAAAACATAATTTTAGTTACAATCGTTTTACTACAATTACAAAATCAATTTCATCCCAACATGAATAAAATTTTCAGATTAATATATATATATATAAATGTGTGTGTTATTTATTAATCATTGATTAAAGTTATTTCATTTTTAGGGTTTATATTCTCTAAGAATTGTTTTTTTAATAAAAATTTGTTTTCTTCCCTCTTTAGGGAGGAAAATAATGTTCATGTAATAGGAATGTGAAACTTTTATTCGTGTTTTATAACATTAATCAATAATGAATCTTGTAATATTAACGATGAAAAATTGGAAAATAAAATAAAAATATGCTTTTATTGGTGTTTTTATAAGGTTAAAAAGAAAGAAAAAAATCGTCAAAGCATGAGGGGCTGAAGACAAAATAAGCAAATACAGAGTTAAGCTATAATAAAAAAATTCCTAAACATTAATTAAAAAAATAGTAGTAATATGATTAAAATCCAAAATAAATACAGTATTTCTATCTGCTCATCATGTTTTTATAAGTTTAATTAAAAAAAAGAAAGAAAGAAATTATACCTTTTAAATATACTAATAAAAGCAAAAAACTAGTTACTTCTCTGTTATATTTCTTCGGGATTCTTCTTAAAAAGCTTGGTGTAATTTGGGCCCCAGAACGTGTAATTTATCATCAAATGATATAAACAAAACCAATGAACTAGTATGCCTGTTTATGATATATTAAAAAATTGCTTCTGATTCATATTAGATAAATCCCTTCTGTTTGTATATAACAGATAAGACTTCTGTATAAGTGAATAAATTGTATAAATATTGAAAAAATTGGTTGTATGTGGCCTTTATAACAAAGAAATATAAAAAATTCGGTATTTCAGATTTGTAATTTCCTACTCTACTAAATCAGACTGGCTTTGTTATGAAATACTTGTGTATTTCTAGTAATCATAATCATTAATATAGCAAAAAAAAAAAAAAAAAAAGAGAGCGATAATAACAAATGTTAAAATAAGATTTAATTGTTTAATTTTTTTTTTTAATATTGCATTTTGCATATGAAATATATTAAACTTTAATATACCAATGAAAATAAATAATATTTTGAAAGCTTTTGCTGATTATCTCTGCATAAACAGCTCTGGCACTTGATATAAAGTTAAATTTTTAGCAGGTTTTATTAAAGCCATTCTTTCTATTCTGTTTATAGTTGAAAATATGCATTTCTATTACAGTTATGAATATATAAATTAAAAATAAATTGCATTAATGAGTCTTTTGACTTTTGGAACTTTCAATCCCTATTTTAATAAGATGAAAATAAATAAGCATTGTTTACATATAAATATAATATTAGGGTTGGAAGGGAATATTGAAATGGTGATTAAAAGCTTTCTACAAGTTTAACTTTCAAGCATTTTATTTCTTACAGAATTTTTCACAGAAATCTCAAATTAACATAATAATTTAAATTTATATCACAATCTTAGACAAAAACAACAACAACAAAAAACAGAGTTCTACTCATTTTGTTTGACGTATGAAAATAAGTAATTAGAAATAAAATAAATTTCTTAATCATTTGTTTTTAAAATGCAAATTTAAGAAATGAAATTAAAAAAAAGCCAGTTCATGTGATGATTCATTTTTGCAAAGAATTTTTTTTAAGTGTGTGTGTGGAGGGGGGGGGGGATTTATTTACCAATTTAATCACATTAGAGGAAATACCTTTGATAACAGTAAAAATTATGTGGCAAATGCTTCAAATTTTAGTTTCTTTAAATAAAATAATTAAGATTCAGAATTGTATTCTGTTGAAACACATTCTACTCATAATGTAAATGTTTTATTCTTTAAATACATAAAGACAGCCTGACACATTCATAATTTTTAAAAAGAGATGTTTCATTTTACCCACTAAGTAAAATATACCTAAACATTCAATAAAATATTAACATTTGGGAGTAACATGACATATAATCAATGAATAATAATAAAAAATTATATAGACATTTTTTTCTTATCTCATCAGAAAATTATTTCATCAGTAGTGAGTAAATTGATGTAATTACCTGACCCCCTCACCATAAACTTCTTAGTTCGTTGTTTTCCCTTGCAGAAGCGTACAAACTTTAAATAGTGTCAAAAAGAGAAAATCTTTAATTGGTTTCTGAAAGCATAACTTTCTACTACATTGTAAAATATTGAATAAACAATAAACAAATTTCCTTCTGGTTTTCTCTTAATCAAAACTACATTTTTCTGTATACTATCTCAGAAAAAAAAAAGTTCCATACTTTATTATTAAAAAATGAACATGTCACTGAAATTAAATATTCTTCAGTTATTCACAGAAATGATTTGAAAATCTGAGCTTCATTAATTTGGTTTTTATAACTTTCAAAGCGGAAAAAAAATATGTTAAGATTTAGAAAATCTCAATGTATATTATTTTCATATATGAATCTGCAGTATATCAAATATATATTAATTATATAAAGCATGAAATAAATAATAAAGTAATCTATAAATTCAAGAAAGCTGATAGCTTAAAATAAAGCTGCTTTGAACATAATCATAAGATCATTTGTATATGTTAAGTTTGAACATTCACACATTCAACTTCTTTTTTCTAAATAATAAAAAATACTTTTATATACTAAAACTCAAAACTTTCCCTGAAGCAGTCGGTTCTTAAATAAATACTAATTAAAATATAAGTTGCTGGCTTCCTACCTATTAAGGCCTGTAAGGTCCTGGAAATTTGCCAAGTGTTTCTTGTATAATGACATAGAACATTCTATTCTAATGAACTTGCCTCTGATGCTGGAGGATCCTTTCTATAAATCTGTCGTAGTAAGAACTGAATCATTATTGCCAAAGTATGTGTCTTATAATAAACACACATACATATTGCAATACTTATTCAGTAAAAGTTTTATTTCTCGAAAAATATACACAGCTCACTTAATTATTTAATAGACAGACATTCTGAAACAGCTACCTTTTCATTATAACAGGAATTCCATTACAATTGTAACATTAAATTATCAATAAGACGAAAATTATCCTCACCAAGCTAATTACAAACAACGGAGCCATTGAAAGTTTTATGACAACTATTGAAACTACGATACGATAATGAGTATTTTGATTAAAATATGACAGATTCTCATTGGTTATAACTTAATATCTGACGTGGATTTGGGAGGAGCTATTCCGCGATGGTCGCGGCTATCACCGCCTTTTCGGACGTTGTATAGCATCCGTAATTGTTTTCGAATGTACGAAAATCTGATCCCAGAATAGCACTTTTTGCCAGATGCGAATTAGCATACGATACGAAAGAGTGTTTTCACGTGACGTCATAACGAACGTTCGAATTTCTTTCGTACCTTGCGGGAATCGGACTGTTGAAATTAGACTGAGAAGTTGAAAAGTTCATGAAGACTGCTGCTTAATGGCAGCGGTAAAAAAAAAAAAAAAAAAAAAAACATACATACCTTGTACATAATACACAACCCGTATTGATATCGCTTACGATTATTCATTTTTAATTATTGATTTTTGTGGTGATATCAAATACAGTTTATGTACAAACAATAGTCAGCCTAACACTACGCCCGGAATTTTGCGTGTGGTTAAGCCTAACCCAAATGCACAGGCAGGGAGATAGAAAGAAGGAGAACAAAGATAATGTTTCTACTCACAGAATAGAATACATTATATATATGGTGAGGAGTTAGTGGATTTTGATATTCGCAAAGAAGCAGTTCCTTTGAAATCTTTAAATGTAGGAAATAATACTAAAAAGTAAAATACAAAGAATGTGAATTATCACTTTACCAAACAGCGTACAACCATTAGAGTGAAAAAATGTCCAGACCGGGGCTCGATCCCAGATCCCTCTGTATAGTACACCAAGTGCTTTACCAATTAAGCTATCCAGACGACATCCAGTCTAGCATTCTCCACTGTAGTAAAGTGATAATTCACATCGTTTGTATTTCATTACTTTACAGCGTAATTTCAGCTCTGCTGAAAAATTAATTAGTGTATAAACACTAAGAAGTTTTTGCTGCAACTGCCTTCAGACTTAAAATCTGAATTTTTAGCAGATACTAAAGACTTCAGCTGAACAAAATGGGCACTTTTTTATGAAAAGGGCTTTTTAGTGCTTTTTTTAATTAATAGCTTAATTATTTTAAAGTTTTCTTTCTATTTTAATATTCACACATAAACATATTTTTCTATTGAAAAGTATTTATAAATTTTATTCTTTGGGTTTTTAAAAATCTGGCAATAGTAGGTAAAAAAATCGGCTAGTTCAAACTATAAATTAAATCTTTATTCAGCTAATGAAATTTTGGATAAAAGATCTTACAAACTCAACAAAATTAGTTGAATTAAAAAAAAAAATTTGGACTTTGCACACTACAATCTAGTTAAGTATGTACCAGCAAAAAAGGGTTAAATTGCTATATGTATAGTTTTTGATGCTATAAAGCTTATATAACTGAAATAAGTTGACCAATTTCAACGTTAAATAGTGTTCAAAATAATTTTTAGATTTAAAAACTGTCAGTTTCAGTGTGTCAAATCATACATATCTCTGTAAAGCTACCAATTTCATGTTTTTATAAGTAATACTTTATTTAATATAAGTCGAGAAAGAGCACAGGTTACTTTTTTTAGAATAAAGAGAAATGTTATAATCTTTTTTAATATCAAAAGTGCATCATCAGTTAAGTGTGCATATCAAACAAAAGTAATATTTTATTTCTAATGAAATGCAAAACATTACAAATAAGGTTTAATTGTCTTTTATTTTAGTAGTGTACAGATTTTGATATTTAGTTTTTTTTTACTCAAAAAATTTGTTTTTAAAAATATTTATTATACCAAAAAACACATTTCCTTGTGATCAATTTGCACGTTGAAGTTTTTTCATGCATTTCTATGCTGCCTATACACTAACTGCCCCCTCCCCCCTCCAAAAAATAGCCATTTACTTCAGGAACATTCTTCTTTAAAACAATATAATTTATTACAAAATATCTTAATATTTACTATCTCAAAAAAAAAAAAAAATTCTGGAACACGAATTAGTTATTTTTCCTCACAAATTTCAATACAGCGTTCTAAGAAAAATAAATGTTCTTTCGTGGCAGATATACAATTTTCTCTATTTTTTGCTGCAATCGACTGACAAATTTAGCGATATTTCTCATGCGATCAATGGACGAATTTCGCTATTTTTTCCCATCACTGACTGAATAGTTTCGTGATTTTTCCCGCAGCTGACTGACGAATTTCGGGATATTTTCCTGCGACCAATAGGTGAATTTCTGATTTTTTCTGCATCTTAATGGTGAAACTTACGGGTTTTTTTCATGCGATTGTGGATGAATTTTGCGATTTTTTCCTACAACCAACAGCTGAATTTCGTGATTTTTTACAGACGACCGATTGACAAATTTCGCATTTTTTTCTTGCGATCGAGTGACAAATTTTGCAATATTTTCCTGTGACTGATAGATAAACTTTGCGGTATTTACCCGCAACCTTTTGGTGAAATTCGTGACAGCAAATTTTTGCAAATCCAAAATAATCAGGGCACAATTCCAGCAATATAAAAACGGGCAGGGTGCATTTACAACTATAAAAAAATGGGCAGGGTGCTGTGCCCTCTCGAAAACGCCTCAGGGGAAATACTAGTATTCAATGATCGCCAATCGAAGATACGGGAACTTGCTGACATTGTAAACATCTAGATAGACCGTGTCCACTACATTTTACATGATGTTTTGGGTATGAAAAAGCTTTTTGCTCGATGTGTGTTGCGTCAGTCGACCAGAAACGCCAAAGGATGAACATTTCTGAAGAGTGTTCGGAATAGTATTGTGTTGCAAGTTGTAAAATAAAATGAAATATTTTCAAAAATCTTGTATTTTCTTTGTCAGGCCGAGAAGTTTTCGAATGACCCTTGCACTGGGCGGCACTAAAGAATTTGCACACAAGAGTGTATCTTAAATGTATTGAGTTTCAAGGGGTCTACATTGAAAAATAATATGAAATTATGTCAAAAATCTTGTGCTTTCACTGTCAGGTATAGGTAAAAATTAACTTTTTTACTCACCGGCCATTGGCCAGTGCATGGATTTTTTTACTTGCCAGTGTTTTTCAGCACTGGCCAATAACAAATTTACAAATACTTGATAAAAAATTTGCGAAATTTGTCAAACAATTGTGGAATAAACAGCGAAATTCGTCAAATGGTCTCAGGAAAGAAATCAGGCGTTGCAGGAAAAAAAAGTTAATTTTGTCTAATTGTCATGAAAAAATTCGAGAAATTCGTCAAATAGGTTCGGGGGAAAAAAATCACAAAATTCATCAAATGATCTCGGGAGAAAAATAGTGAAATTCATCTAACAATCGCGGAACAGAATTTCAAAATTCGTTGAACGGCAGCGGAAATAAAATGCGAAATTTGTCGAACATCAGCAGAAAGAAAGTGTGCAATTTGTTGGTTCATGGAAAAAATGGTGAAATTCGTTAATCGATAGATCACAAAATTCGTCAATCAATTGCGGAAAAAATTGCAAAATTTCATTAATCGATAGTGGAAAAATCGCAAAATTCATTAATCGATAGTGGAAAAAAATTGCAAAACTCATCAACTAGTTTCGGAGGGAAAAAATTTGAAATATTGTCGAATGTCTTTGAGAAAAAAAATCACAATCCGTCAAATAATTTCGGGGAAAAAATCGTGAAATTTGCTAAATGGTTTCGAAATTTATCGAGCGACAGCGGGGAAAATATCTTTTTCCATTCAATCATCACAATTGGCGAGTGTGACTATTACGTTTGATGAGTAGTGGTAATAAAGTCAATCGCCAAATTTTCAGTATTACTTGGCGATTGGCGAGTGCTAATTTTGTCCTATACTGTCAGGCCGAGAACTTATCAAACCATGTTTGTAAATAATCCTCTTTTTCCAAAGTTTCCTCTTCCTCTCCCTAACCCCTCTTTCCCCTGCATCAAAGTTTAAAATCCTTATAACTAACTTAAAAAAAATAAATCCTATCTGTTACTTTTTCTTACTATGGTTTCTTCATGCACCGTTAAAAAAAAAAAAAAAAAATCCTTATCTCACAAAAAAATTTACAAAAATATATACTATATATTCTCTTCCTTACCCGCAATTCTAAAAAGCACTCTTTTATCTTTAGAGACCCCAGAAACTAATAGATTTGTGAGATTTACAGAAACATTTCTGAAGCAAAACTCTCCTTTGTGGCTCATAATTAAAAAAACAAGAAAGAAAAATCATGCGTTAAGCATAGATTATGTAACACTTTCCAACACTACCAAAATAATTTTACAAATCATTACCGTTTAATAAGCTGAAAGATAACATCTAAGTAAACAATTTGGAAAATGCATAACATATTTAAAAATGTAATTTTAGAAATTTCCAACATATACAATATTCGGAAAATTATCCGAATACTTTTATTCAGCCCTGTAATAGGATCTATAGATTTGTATATATACAACATAGGATGCTAAATTTTAGTTTAGTTTGGAAACGTGTAGCACAGTTTAAAATTCTACTTCTGGAGTTTCTGTGAATAAACGGAAATATGTTTGCAAACTTTTGTGCTTCCCTGTATATGAAATACAGAATTTATACACACCAAGTAATAGACAAAAAGTGAGTTAAATTTAAAATCGCGTTCAGCAACTTAAAACACACTTCCAGGAATTATTTTTGACAGCAGAGAATTCTTTTGTGTGTCCCTGTAAATGAACGATGACTGCTATACACACAATATTCTGTAGTAAACCTCTTGTAATGCATTTAAAATAGTGAAACATTATTTAATTAAACCGCAAACGATTTTTCCCCCATAGACGTAATGTAACGGAATTCTTTTGACTGACCCTCTAAAGTAACTATAAGTGCTATGCACACCCTATTCCATATTAGGCTTCTTGTAATGCACCTTAGTGATATATATCAATTACAATGTCTTTGAAATTGTGTAACATCATTAAAATAAACCACAAATGATTTTTTCCCATAGACCGTAATGTAACGGAATTGTTTTGAGTGTCCCTGTAAAAAAACTATAAGTTCTACACACTTCAGTTGAAATAGGGAACATGCTATAGATAACGACAATAACATATAAAAATTGCAGGGCAATCCAAGCATATTTACGGGAGTTAGAGCACGGACAGACAGCCATACGGCAGACAAACCGAAGTCATAAACACTTTTCAACTAGGTTGGAAAATGTTAAAAAATGCTACAAAGTAGTTTTTATAGAGATCAGTTTTCTCAACTCTGTAACAACATGAAATATCAGATGTTATCTTTGTGCGGTTAATGACGTTATAATGTCTGTTACATTTTTTAAGATGTTATCAATTCTCAAGTAAACATTTTCATGTTTTAATAATAAGAACTAGCTGGCTTCGCCCGCCAGCGGGCCCCTAATTTCCATCGGTGCCTCGAATTGTAGAAAATCTCGAATCTTGTAAAACCTCGAACCGGACGAACCTCCGACCCGGGTCCCCGCTGCCTTCGGCACCGTATACCGGTCGTGCTACGCACGCACCAGATAATCCCTTAATTTGCACATTGAGTAGTATAAACCTCTAACCGAACGAACCTCCAACCCGTGTCCCCGCTGCCTTCGGCACCGTATACCGGTCGTACTACGCACACACCGGATAATCCCTTAATTTGCACATCGAATAGTATAAATCTCTAACTGAACGAATCTCCGACCCTGCCCCAATGCCTTCGGCACTGGATAATCCCTTAACTTGCACATAGAATAGTATAAACCTCTAACCGAACGAACCTCCAACCCGGGTCCCCGCTGCCTTCGGCACTGTATACCGGTCGTGCTACGCACGCACCGGATAATCCCTTAATTTGCACATAGAATAGTATAAACCTCTAACTGAACGAACCTCCGGCTCGGGTCCCTGCTGCCTGCGGCCCCGTAGTCGAGTCGAATGAGCCATACCCCGTCGTGATCCTTCCCATAGAAACAGAGATAGGAAAGCGCCCCCTGGTGGTGAGAGTCGGAGCAAAAATCAATAAGCTGTAGTATCCTCTATCGACGTTGAGTCGAATGAGCCATACCCCGTCGTGATCCGGGCCAGAGATAAGTAAACGCCCCCTGGTGGTAAAAAACGAACTAAAACCGATAAGCTCTAGTCGAATAGTATAAACCTCTAACTGAACGAACCTCCGGTTCGGGTCCCCGCTGACTGCGGCACCGTATAGCATTCGTGCTGCGCATGCGCTGCAGTATACGTTAGTTCCACCTTCCACCACCAGGTGGCGCAAACTGTTTATACGATCATAACTGAAATCGTTGCAACTTATTTAAACTACCGGAGTTCTCGTTCAAAGACAGTGAGCTGTAGAAAAACTTAAAACTGAAAAAAAAAAAAAAAATTCTGATGTCTTAATTACATAAACCGTCCGGATTCGATAACGGGCGAAGCCCGCTTTTAAACAACTTATTTAGACTACCGGAGTTCTTGTTCAAAGACAGTGAGCTGTAGAAAAACTTAAAACTGAAAAAAAAAAAAATCTGATGTCTTAATTACATAAACCGTCCGGATTCGATAACGGGCGAAGCCCACTTTTAAACAACTTATTTAGACTACCGGAGTTCTCGTTCAAAGACAGTGAGCTGTAGAAAAACTTAAAACTGAAAAAAAAAAATCTGATGTCTTAATTACATAAACCGTCCGGATTCGGTAACGGGCGAAGCCCGCTTTTTACTAATTGAAAATAGTGGTAATTTTTCTATACATATAAACAATCAAACGTTTAAAAATATTAAATTTGTTGAAATGGAATTGGTTTCCTCAAAAATACTACAAATGTACAAATATGTCTTAATTCACCAACCGTCCCGATTCGATAACGGGCGAAGCCCGCTTTTCCTTATCGATTTAGACTACCTGAGTTTTAGTTCAAAGACAGGGGCCTGTAGAAAAACTTAAAACTGAAAAAAAAAAAAAAAAAAAAAAAATCGATAACGGGCGAAGCCCGCTTTCATAGTTAAGAGAAAAAAAACTGAAGGAGGGGGGGGGGGAGGGGGCGATGACACTGCTTTTCCTCAAATGACTGATTTAGACTACCGGACTTCTTGTTCAAAGACAGGGACCTGTAGAAAAACTCAAAACTAAAAAAAAAAAAAAAAAAAAAAAAGTTTAGACGCGGCCTACTTCTTAAAATCTTAATATCTAGCCGGCACTGTAATAGAAATATTTCTTTTGCTTTAATTATACAAATAACGATGATTAATTATACAATAAAATAATATATCGGCTCGTAATGAATCACTTCAAAAGAACCTGATTTAGACTACCTGAGTTTTAGTTCAAAGACAGGGACCTGTAGAAAAACTTAAAACTGAAAAAAAAAAAAAAAAAAAAAAAAAAGTTTAGACGCGGCCTACTTCTTAAAATCGTAATATCTAGCCGGCACTGTGATGGAAATCTTTCTTTTGCTTTAATAATACAAATAACGATGATTAATTATACAATAAAATAATATATCGGCTCGTAATGCAGATATGAGAATAATTTTTAGATATTCTGAAAGCAGAATCAATTTTGCGTCGCCCTGTAAAAGTTAGGAATTACTGCGCCCCTTAGATTCAGAGATTGGGCCCCCCTCTGAAAAAAACCCAATTGAACGTCACGTGACCACCGTAAAAAAATTGCGCCTCTACTCTTGAAAATCCTCCTCTTGTCTGAAAATATCTGGTCACGTGTCGTTTTTCTGCATTGGTTACAAATGATTAGAAATAAATTGCTTCATTAACCGGTTTTTAATTGATATCTTCCGATTCTACTGGTCGAATTGTACAATCTTTTTTTTGTTGAAATCAGGTTTTCCGAATTTCTGACCCCCCGACTTCCGTAGATCCGGGTCGGTTTAAAAACCCGCACTGCGGGTTGGGGCTTAATTTGCTCCTGGCGACCCTGCATTTTTCGAGAATCGTCTCCACCGGCAAACCTTTTCGGAGGCGAAACTTTGCGGTTTTCAATTCTTTTTCAAGTTCGGTTTCGGTCGGTAATTAAAACACTTTCGTTCATTAATAACTCCCCGGGTCCGGGTCGGAATCCCGACCCGATCGAAACTTGAGCGTCACGCCTTTTTTGTGAATTTTTCGGTCCGCGTCCACCGTCCGTGCGTCGCCTGGTCCCGGAGCCTTTGCGGGTGCAAAGGTGGAGTGCACAGACAGAAACACACAGACGTTTACTGCGCTTAATATTAGGGACAATCTTTTTTTTGTTGAAATCAGGATTTTTTTTTACGTGTGATGGCCGATTTGGGGGTCCAGAGATTAATTCCTTCATTGTTTTTCGAAAACGGACTTGAGCATTACATGAAAGCTGTCACGTGAATTTGCTCTTTCTTCCTTCCAAATATCTGTGCTCCAGGCAGTCTGCGATCTCCACATGCCGCGCCGAAAGAATTAAAAAATTATTTTTTATCGATCGATTTTTAAAGGATTTTTTCTGTTCTAATGGTCGTACGGGAATGATTTTTCGAATTTCTGAAAGCAAATGCTCTCCTGAATCTGTCTGTCCCATTTCCGAATTTCTGACCCCCCGACTTCCATAGATCCGGGTCGGTTTAAAAACCCGCACTGCGGTTTGGGGCTTAATTTGCTCCTGGCGACCCTGCCTTTTTCGAGAATCGTCTCCACCGGCAAACCTTTTCGGAGGCGAAACTTTGCGGTTTTCGATTCTTTTTCAAGTTCGGTTTCGGTTGGTAATTAAAACACTTTCGTTCATTAATAACTCCCCGGGTCTGGGTCGGAATCCCGACCCGATCGAAACTTGAGCGTCGTGCCTTTTTTGCGAATTTTTCGGTCCGTGTCCGCCGTCCGTGCGTCGCCTGGTCCCGGAGCCTTTGCGGGTACAAAGGTGGAGTGCACAGACAGAAACACACACACACACACAGACGTTTACCGCGCTTAATATTAGGGATTTTCTTTATGGTTGTTCTGAACTCAAAGCTATTCTAAATTCAAATGAGTAAGGGGTTTAAATATTCCTTTAGCATGTTGTACACGTAGGTCAAATAATTTTTATCATAACAACCTTTAAAACTTCCATAACTTTGACATTTGAAAAACTCTCCTTAAGCTACTGGATAGATATGACTTTTTAAAACCTAAAAAAAACTAGTTTAAAATTAGTCAAGCTATTAATCCATTTCAGACTAGTTTAAAATGAGTCATCTTATAAAGTAAAGTACAGGCTGAAATTAATTTTTAGATGCATTTTAATTTTAATTAATATGGTCAATTTTGCTCATCAACATCCTTTGTTATCTTAATTAATTTGAAAATTGTAATCTATTAATTAAAAAAAATGCTAAATTTTGATTTGTAAAATCAAGGTTCAACTGTTTAACCTTTAATATCCCAAAGGTACTTTAAAGTATCACAAAAAATATTGTATAACATACATTTAATGCCTCAATTGGCAGTAATAAAATTTAGGATGAGTTATAGATGCTTTACTTTATCATGATCTAAACTCATCATTTGTTGTACAATACAAAAATATTTTTAATGGATAATTTCTTTTTTTAATTTTAAATGTTCAGGTTTCTTGATACTGAAAGATATGGAGTAGCTCAGTTTTGTTCAATTTTTTAGTTTTGAAATATTTCTATATTTATACTAGTAGGCTGTGCCACTTTTGCTGGTCGGTTATTTCATAAAAAGTTTTTGAAAAAAAAAAAATCTTGTTTTGACACAATCTTAGTTTTTGATTTAAAAAAATTGCTGCTAAAAACTACACAATTTTATCCTGCAGTAAATGTTTTTTATTTCAATCCCTAGGTATTACTTTAAAATTTCTTCAATTTTACTGTGAAATAAAACTGTTTCAGTTGATGTCACATATACTGTGACATCTATGATGATGCATTCATGTGGATCCAAAGGTCTGATAATAACTCTTAAAATATTAAAAAAGTAATATTAATGAAATATTAATTTGTTTTCAATTTTAATGGCATTTGTACAAGGTGATCGAAAAGTCGTGCAGCCTTTGAAAAATATTTTGTTTACTAAAATACAAACATGATTCAATTTACAAAACATAAACTAAAAAGAAAGAGTTACAAAACTGAGCGAAAATTAACATTGTTACAGAAGATATTCAAAATATGACCTTTTTTTCTTGGATACAAAGATGTATGTGTTTTTTCAAATTTGAGGCCACTCTTCTCAATGTTGAACACTTTAATTTTTGAATCTCATGTATTTTTCGGTTAACGATGGAGTGTGGAATGTTTTTGTGAACGATTATAAGTAATTTTATCTTTTATTTTATTATAAATGTAGATGTTGGACTAATTTATATGAATTCTTCATAAAATATCAGTTTCAGAATGATATTATCCCTTTTATAGATAAAGAATTAAGAAATAACTACTATGCTAATTGCTAATGCACAGGGGCATAAGTAAAGATTTTGAAAAAAAATATCCCCATTACGCACCATTGCTCTCATTTTGAAAGCATGCTGTTTCTCTTAAATATTCGAAAAAAAAAAAAAATCAGAAATACTTTAAAGACTTTATATTCATAAAGGAAAAATAACTGTTTCATAAAAAAATAGGTTAATAATATAGCAGTTCCTAATGGGTTAAACAAATTCACTCTCATAAACAGTATATAAAATTAAAGAACATTGTTGTTAAAATAAGAGGATTAAACTTTGTGCCGATATATTATAACATATAAATAGACAATGTGCTAAGGACACAAATCAAATTATGGATGTTTAAAAGGCAGATAGATGTTTTGTAGCTTCTGAAGCTCCATCATCGATGGAATGATTAAAAATACTGAGGGCAAATTCATGCATAGGTAGGTCCACTTCTCCATAGGGAGGAAGTCGTGTGTCTTTTTTTTTTTTTTGGGGGGGGGGGGGTGTTTACATGTCTTCATTAACAATTTTTTATTTCAGATACAAATTAACTATTTTCTGATATTTACACACATTTATTTTATTTCGTAAATGCATGAAATTTGCAGGTATATTCATAAATGTATAAAATCTAGAGCCGTACCGAGTACTTGGTATATACTCGGTACTCGGCCAAATTTCAGCCGAGTACTTGGCCAATACCAAGTAGTTGCAAAATTTCATCTTTTTAAGCATATTTAAAGACAAATTAATTTATAAGTGAAAGTGATCTATAAAAAGTTATTTGAAATTGAATATAAATGTATAATATATACCATAATTCATAAAAACTATTTACTCAGTACATAAAAATTTATCTATAAAACATAGAAAAAGGTAAGAAAAAACCCCATGCAAAATTAATGTAAATTAAAGTTTAGTTTTATATTTATATAAAAAAAAAGTCATTTTTAGAACTGTAGGAAAAGACTATGATTTTGGATAAAGCAGTGTGTAGAAACAGAAAATACAATAAATGCAATAAAAAAAATTATATTAAATTTGTTGTACGGCAAATTATGGTACAAAAACACTAATCATTCTACATTTTCAGGAGATAGGGCATTTTTTTTATTGTTGTAAATTTGGCCTGCCTCAGAAAAAATGTGTTCGCATCGAGCACTGATAAAATAGCATTTTAGCTGTTACATTATGAAAAAATGAAAAGAAACTGTAACCCCCCCCCCCCTTTGGTACTTTTGTGTAATAGCATCCTCCACAATTACAATCATGCCAAGGTTTCAGCTCTGATTTCGCCAAGATCATCGAAAAGCATATATACACATATTATTCCAAACACCCATATACTTCATTATATACATATTATTTATGTATACATCTTATATGTCATATATATATATATATCATATACCACTTATGCACATGTCATATGTGTTCATGTATTATCATGTGGTCATATACATCATATACGTTTTATATATGACTAATAACTCGGCCATATACTGTAATGATCTAACATAATAATATATCGTATCATAATGTCATACATGCTTTATAACTTGGTAATAAATCTTGGTCGCTTGGTGATTCATCCTCAGAGGCCGCTATTACACGAAAGCACCAAATTTATTTAATGAAAAGAAAATAAGGTACTTAAAAAAATATGAAACATTTTGCATTATTCAAGGAATTGTTACAGCAAGCAATAACCATTTTTGATTGACAGATTTCAAGTATCAAAATGACAAATAGGTAATGACGTGTTAAATAATCAGTTTTAATTTCCTATTGGTTAATTGAATATTTTATACATCAATTCTTTATATATATATATATATATATATATTGAATAATGCTATTGTTTTAAAAAATTTGAATGTACAAAAATTGTCTTTAAAAGGTGCAGAATAATTGAAATTTCAAAAATTGAAGTTAATTAAAAAATATATGATTAGATTATATGCGCAAGATGCATGTTTATAAATAGGTATAGAAATAAACACACACACACAGAGGTGTTACCTTTAAGCACACCTCATGTTCGCATCAGTGATTCTTTCTTACACACAATTACTCGGTACTCGGCCGAGTACTCTGTACTCGGCCAAAGCACTACTCGGTACACCACTAATAAAATTTGTATGTTTTATTCAGATACAAAAATTTAGAGTGTCACATTTTCTTATAAAAGAAAAGAATCTTACAGAAAGTTTTCTCAAAGTTCATATTTTAAGCTGATTTTTGGGACTCGGCAATCTTGAAAATATTGTCTTCAGGGATAATCAAAAAGTACTATTCAAAATATACTACATTTATAAGAAAATTACAAACAATGTTTAATTTTTTGGATGATTTTCACATAGTATATCTATATAAAAATAACTAATTCCATGAATGTATCAGATGGAGTAGAATTTTTAAACAAGAAAAAATAAAAAGGCCTTTTAATACATATTTATATTTAAAAAAATGTATTGTTCTATAGAAAAGTTTTTGTTTAGAGAGGGGGTAATGACCCCCCCACATTCCCATGGATCCATGCTTGGATGTATGACCCCCCCCCCTCCTTCATGTTTTCATGCATTTGCTTTTAGTAAAGTACAAAATCCCAAATTCGAAATTCTCCACATAGGCATAACCAGCTTATTACGTGGGGGGGGGGTGCCCAGATTTTTGTTTGAAACAGATAACGGAACTGAAAACAGACACACACACATACATGTGTGTGCGTATGTGTGTGTGGGTATACATGAATGCACAAACCAGCAGTATAATAATTATGAACACAATAATAATAATAAATAGAAAGGAGGCTTAAAAATGAAATTTTCTTTAAAATTTCCTCAATACTATTAAAATTTTATTCTTTTGCATATGAAAAGGACTCCTGACAACTTCACATTGTTTGAGTGTGAGAAAACAAAATTATTGAGCTGCAAGCAAACAGAAAAAATAATTAAAAGAAAAGCAAAACCAGTTTTTTTCTTTAAAATAGAAAAAAAAATGATTTATATCTCCATTGTTAATTGACCGATTTCGTTCAAGTTTTTAGCAAGTTGCAATAATAGCAAATTAGGCTGTGTAACAAATTTTTATTAAAATATAATAAGTTATTAGAGCACTCCCCACAAAAGTGCCCAGTGTAGAGCATTTGCAAAGAAAAAGGATTGAACTATCTCTGGTTTGTTCTGTTTTTGTTTATAACTTTGTGAAGTCAGAAGTCAAAAGTTATCATAATCAGATCATCAGCTTTGATTGTATAATATGTTTTGTTATGCAGAAAGAAACCGTTCATAGATTTTTTATATGTATGACAGGTGAGTCATAAAGAGCAATAGAACTTCTGTTTTCCAATGTCACAGTTGTCATGTTTCCATGTTCAGTGTAAATACCATTCAGAGAAATAAAATTTTGTTAACACAATTTATTGAAATTGTCATTATTATTTTTTAACCCTTTTTTTTAAAAGAATATTCTTTTGTTGAAATATTGTATTTGTGTTTATCTTTTTACAGTATTGTAATTGTGTTCCTGACATAAATAATTCAAATGGGGGGGGGGGCGTTAGTTTCTTATCTTTTTTGATGAACAAACTGCAAATGATTCAGAATTGATAAAACAGCATAAAATAATGGACATGTTCAATTATCAACTAGAAAAATTATGTTCATTATTATCTTTTTTTAGTATTGCAAATGCATTTCTGACTTAAATAATTAATGGGAAATGGGGGGGGGAGGGGGAGAGTTATATTAGTGTTTTTAAAACAAATAAACTGTGAATGATTCGATATCTGGAATCACTGATGTTTGGACTTTATATTGTATTTTTAAATACTGCAACGATGATTGAGCTTTCGAAGCTCCAAAGCAGCTGTACGCCTTTTTAACATTCATAATTTTATTTGTGTTCTTATCACATTTTTTATTCATATTTTAATATTGGTGTTGTCCAGTCAAATTATGAATTTCTGTTTTTGTACTGTATCTTTTCTTTATTATTTTTTGTACTGGTTATCTTACCATTTTTTTCAGCCATTCCAGTAGAATTGAGGGAAAGTAATTAAAGTTTTAATAGAAATATTAATATTTATAGTTATTTCATGCATATAAATTACTTATTATTAATGCAAGTATTTATATACAAAAATATTTTTGTTAATATCGTGTTCCTGCATTAATATAAAAAATATTATATACATGTCTATGCATTATTTTCTATAATATTTGCAAAAAAAAAAAAAAATATATATATATACTTCTTAGCTTTGAAAGTACGGTCACCTCCCTTTAATATGCATGATGTGTGTTGTGTATTAGCGTTGCTGGGATTTGATCCAGGAATCTCATGAACAGGAGGCGAGAGCGCTAGCATCAAGCAAAAGGCCAAGCCAGTTACTTTCAGCTAATAACTCACTTTAAACTGTTCATGTGAGATGAGATCGCTACTCACTCCATCCCCAGTGAGGAAGACGTTTTGTTGATGTCAGACGAGCGGTGTGCACTCGTGACTCGTGAGTGATGCTGTCGTGTTGCCATGCACAGATATGAAGCGCGGCGAGAGCGACAGGCTTTGTGCTGTGAGTTATGTTCACAGGTTTTGTTGATGCTGGGGATGATTATTTAGTGCTGCCATCTGTTGGATATGAGGAGAGATGATTGTGGTTGTTTGGAGAAGGTTGATTGCGTGCTCTGTCCGGGTCGCCAATGATGTGTGTTGTGTATTGGCATTGCGAGGATTTGATCCAGGGATCTCATGAACAGGAGACGAGAGCGCTAGCGTCAAGCAAAAGGCCAAGCCAGTTACTTTCAGCTAGTAACTCGCTTTAAACTGTTCATGTGAGATGAGATCGCTACATGCAATTACATATTCGGATGCCCTTGGATTTGTATATTTAAATATTTATGGTTATTTTATTGCTATATATTATTTGATAATGCTTACCTTATTTACTTTTATGAAATTGATAAGCTTTTTAATGTTAAAAAGTTATTTCATTGCAAAATTTATTTAAAATCATTATCTTTACATTTTAATATTCATCCATGCATTAATGATAACTCATTTTGTACCTGTAAAGGAAAAATGTAAACAATGACCCATAATCTACACAACCTTTGGTTCCCAGCTTAGCAGATTGGAGGAAATTGATAGTATTTACATTTAGAGAAATCTGTTATCTTATTTCTTAACATCTTTAACCCCTTGACTTGACTACTAATGTGACATACATGCCTCTCAGACTGCCAGTAAGTTTGAAATGCAAAAACTGATGATTTAATTTCTAACTTGAGTGACAGGAAATAAAACTGCAGGAAGACCATCTAGATTATGCATATAATTCAAAGAACGAATACCAAGAAAAATAGCCCATAAAGGTATAACATGTACTGTAGCCATGGTTGCTCATCTAGTGTATACTCTTCCATATTGTGTAACCCTCTGCTTTTTTTACGACTATAACAATGGATATTGTATCACCATTATTTATCTGTTCATAGAAAAAAGTCTCACAAATTTGCCAGTTAATGCAACTTTCTTTTATTGTTAGAATCACGTAATCTTTGAAACAAAACAAAGATCCTAAATCTTTATCTTTATCTTTTATTCAATATGAGAGAGAAAAACAGAAAAATAGGAATTAACTTATATCCATGAGTTCAAAAACTAAACTGGCCACAAATTAATAAACATAAAATATGTATATCACATGTAATGTGCAGTGCGGCAGTTGATAACAGATCATGTAACATCAAACTTATCCACTATTGGCATTAAATCAATTTTTTTGGTGATAGATTTTGTTTACCACAAATGGTCAACAAGAAGGTATACAAGTACTTTAAAATTCTTATAATGTCTTATTTTTCAATGGCATTTTTTCTTTTAAATTCAGAAATAACATGTTATTTTGTTTTCAAATTATATGTGTGTATTAGTATTTAAGCACTTTTTTGTTGTCTATTAAATAAATGAATTCTATAAAAATTTAAGTCAGAATTTGTATTTTTACATCTTATTTTTATCTATTGCTATTGTTTGAATGGTTATTTGTTTATATTTTATTCATAACAATATAAATTACTTTAATTTCAGAAATAAAGAAATTTCATTTTCTGCCTTGGACAGTATGCCAGGTACTTCAAAGGAACTGCCAAGCATCACAAGTCAGATACTAAACAACTTAAGTGAGAAGTTATATCTTTTTGTAGAGAATGAAGCATGTGCCACAGCCTCTGCTGATGAAATGATTGCTGTTCGTGTTTTGTTAAATCTTCAAAATTTACTTGAAAGGCAAGGCAAAGCCACTCATGTGTTCAGCAGAGATCTGCAGACCCAGCACATCATTAAAGCTGATGAGTTAACAAATCTACAGGTAAAATCACTAACAGATTAAAATCCTTATCTTTGTTGAATTAATTAGCGGCAGAAGTCAGTGTTGAGCTGAATGTTAACAATAAGTTTCAGTTGCCCATAAAGCAAAGAATAATACTGTTCACTATGCCTGTCCATTTGTCTGTTCTTACTCTAACTTCTGTAAGTTTGCTTGGATTTTGGCAAAATTTATGTATGTTTTTGAGGTTCTTGTCAGTAGTATCACTATATAAAATGGTGTATATAGCTTCAATTTTTTGTTTATGGTGGCACAATAAGGTTTCCTTTCACATTACAATTTATGGACAAAAATTGTTTGAAATTCACTTTAATAAAGTTATAGTACTTTAAATAGAAAGAAAATGGAATATGTTATTGAGATTCATTACAACATATTTCCTGTAGAAAATAACATTTATCATTTGGTTACAAATACATTAAAAAATAATTTGAAACACCAAGATCTATTAACAGTAATTTCTTGAAATGCATTTTAATGATATACTTTTTCAGTATGAAAGATATTTATATGTATATTACAAAGGACCATTGCTGTATATTTTCCATAGAAAATGGTGCATGAAGCATTTATAGTATTTTTATAGAGCCAAACTAAAGAATCTGAATACATTGTCGATTATGGGTGCAGTTGTTGGAAATGAGTTTTCAATCTGCATTTTTCATTTTAATAAAATATTAATTTGCTGAGTGGTATGTGAAAGCTATTTGTATACATGGCTGCACAAAAGAATTGAAATACATTTTTTGTCTATAGGAGCTTATCTTTTGAAATGAGTTTTGCAGCTGAATTGAATTTAGGGTGTTATGTGGTGTGCATATAATCAGTAATTACTATACAGAGCCATTCAAGATAATTTGAGCACATTACCATCTGTATATAGTTATCGCTTGTTAAGTGTTTAAATTGAACGAAATTTTATTTTTGATTAATAAAAAAGCAAGAACTGTCTTTCCTGACATATTATTGTTGCTGTAAAAGTAATTTTATAGGCATTTGTGAATAATGTGTATAATATGTTGGCTGGTATACAAAGTGTCCTATAAAGTTTGAAAGACTCTTTAATTTCATACCAGTTGCAAATAAGTAGGTAATGTAAATTTCAAAAAAGTTAAAATGAGGCAAGAAATAATATTGTTAATGAAATAGTCTTCTTGTTACTTTAAAAAAATATATACTTTTTAAATTTTTATATGGTTCTATTATCCAAGAGAAATCCTTATGAAACATGATTTTCAGAAATGTTCTTTAGAATAACTACAAAAAATCACATGTTTTTTCTTTTGCTAAGGTTGGCAGCTCTGAGAGAGTGACAGGAATATGATTGTCTACATCCATCCATCCAAGCCTGCACTTAATTTTCAGACTCACTAACCTTCTCCAAACATGTAATTAAATCCAAAATTTTAGACATGAACACTGGACACGTTTTAGAGCCAAGAAAAAAAAAAGAGGCCCATTACATATTTTTTTTATTTAGGGCCTAAATTTTGGTTGTAAATTTAAACTTTAAAAGTTGTCATTATTTTGATATATATTCATAATGTTGTTATTCATAACTTTTCTTAATCAATGAAAAAACTCGAGTGAATCACTTCATTTTTATTTAGTAGTTACAGATAACTCTTATTAATATTGGAATTTCTAATGCATTTCTAATATATAATGCTTTTCAGATGGCAGGGTATAAAATGAAATAACTTTCTAAATCTCAAATGAGCTTAATATTAAGATATTAACTTAAGATGTATAAGCTACTACAGGTATCACTGATTATATGAGTCGACTTAAACTTGATGGTCTGAATTATGAAGGATGGAAGAAGGACATCTTTTGGAATTTTCATGACAGCTGGGGACATTCACAGGCAGGAATTTGTTTATATATATCCTGTCTGTAAGTGTAACCTGCTAGTGCTTGATACACTGAATGGTCTTCCACAACACAATATATTTTGAATATTTTGAACGTGGTGCAAAGAATGTGCTTGCTGTTACCTTAGACATCATCCATTTCACTTACTGCTGCTCTGGTTTCATGCCCCAGTGGACATGACTTGCTTCTTTCACTATAAGTTAATATTTTCATATTAAATTCATTTGGGATTTGAAAAAGCTATTTTACTTGTATTAGGTTGTTTGTAAAGTTCCTTCCGTTTGGGAAAACCAAACTAAATTAAGTTGAAGTGATTCAGATGAGTTTAATATTTTCCTTCCTTAATAAATAAAGTGTATGGTGAGACTATTACAAGAAAGTGTTTTAATTAATTTTATCTTATTGGGGTTAATTTTATTTATTTGTTGGTTTGTTTTAAAAAAAATAATAGTGATGGTACAATCATTAGAAATTTAATTTGGTTTAATAAATTACAAAGAAACATTTTTTAAAATCTACTTTTTTTCTTTGCAGAGGTTCAAAATTATGATTTTTATTAACTGACTTATTTAATTCTAAACTACATTGACTTTCTTATTGTATCTTTATTTGAATATAATTGTCAAAGTCAAATTTTTTAATGATTGTTTATGTATGTAATTATCTAAGTAGTCATTAATGTTATTGTTTTCTATATTCCATGAATTGTAGACATATAATCTAAAATAAAATTATGCATAGGTGTGCTTTAAAAAAAATTTAATTGTAGGATAATATTGCTTCATAAATATTGGCATGTATTTCAGAAATTGAGTTGTTACGGGTAGGGTCCAGGCCTGGAAATTTCATACTGTGCACGCTTCTAGGTAGACTACGAACATTTTAAATTTTTTCATTTTGATTGTAAATAATCTATATATTTAAAGCTAAAAGAGCATTTTGTCAAATTTCACGTTCACATGAAAATGACCCATTTGTGCATGCGCAAAATTAAATCTAGAACCTATCCAATTTTAAAGTACACTCAAGTGAGGAAAGGGTGGCCAAATGATTCAATGTGCAGTGTTTCACTGTTCCGTTCGTCGGTTCGATACCCACTCCAGACAGAATGATTTTTCTTATTTTATTGGCATTTCATTTTAATAATGTCATATTTAATTCAGGAGGAAAAGTTATATAAATTTATTATTATTATTTGAATGCTTTATAATTAAGTAAAATTTAACATCCAAGAATATTTTGTTTAATTACTAAATTTATATTAAAAGTATTTAAATTAAAAGATTGTGCATGTAATTATTGATTAAATAAATTGAACTGGTCTAAAATTTTTGTTATATTTGGTATGACCTTTATCAAGGTGTCATATATATATATATATATACTAAGATAAGTAAGTGATTATTTTTCATAAAAATAAAATAAAAGGAGATAAAACAAAAAGAAGGAAAAATATTCATACAGGAACTCTAAATTATCTTGATATCTGTGATTTAATAATCAAACAATGTATGAAAATGTAAAATAAAATTCAAGTAATTAAAATATATATATTACAAATCATTAGCTGTAAACAGCAAAGTTTAAATTCTGAGTTTTAGAATCAGACTGGCAATTAATTTAATGAACAATTTTAAAGGTCACATAGTTAAAAAAAAAAAAAAAAATCAGAAATATTAAATATTGTTACTTTTTTTTTCAAAATATTGGGACTGTGCTAAATAAAATTTAACAACTGACAATATTTTTTAAAATTAAAAGATTTTGCATGTAGTTATCAATTAAATAAGGTGATTTAAACTTTTATCTAGATTTTGTATGACCATTATCAAGAAGATATATTTGTATAACTAAGAAAAGTATATGATTATTCTCCATAAAAAAAGAAAAGAAGAGAAAAAAGAAAGAAGCAAAAACATTCATATAAGAATTAGAAATCCCCTTGGTATCCATGGTTTAATATATAAATAATGTAAAATAAAATTAAAGTAATTAAAACATATATATATATATTGTAAATCGTTAGCTGCAAACAGCAAATTTTAAGTTCTGGGTTTTAGAGTCAGGCTGATAGAAATAAAATTAATGAACAATTTTAAATGTTGTGTAATAAAAAAAAATAGAAAAAAACTTAATATTGATATATATATATTTAAAAAAATGAGACTGTAATAAGTAAAAATAAATCATTCAATTAATATTTTTAGTTAAATTCTTGCTAAATTAATTCAAGCACAATAGGATGTAAATTAGAAGCTTAAAATTATTTCACTTCATTAGTTATAGCAACAGTGGATTCCTGTCATGTAAACATGGGGAATAACAGATGTTGTCAGGACATGTCTGGAGTTGTTGTATTTTAAATATGTGTAAAGGTTTTAATGAAGCTATCTTTAACTTAGTAATTTTTGTGGTGAGTAGACTGGACTGACAACACCATCTATCATCTTATATCTATAGCAATCGCTTACACAATATAACAATTCATAAATTTTCAATGCTTAATTAATTTAAAAGCAACTAATTAAAAATAAAAGCATATTTCTAAAGAAACTTTCAAGTTATTTATCGTCAAATCTTGACAGGTACTATCTAGTTATTTTAAAATTTTAAATAAATAGGACTGAAGAATCTCCCTATTTAAAAAAAAAAAGTTACTAATGCTTACCTCTATTATAGGTATTTAATGTAAACCCATGACCTTTTTACTATCTTGGCTTTTATATTGATAAAAATTTTGTTTGTCACTTTTGTTGGAAGGGTGCAGTCAATTGCCCCCCCCCCATTCTCCCTAAACAATACATTACACCACCGATTAAATTACTCTTTTTAAATGAAACAAAGCTAGTATCTTATCAATGCTGTTAATTAGTTATATTCATGTCACTTCTAAACAAAGTTTTTAAAAATTCCTACCCTGTGTGGCTTTTCATTAAAAAACTCATGGATATTTTTAAAATCCTGCTTGTAAATGAATATATATATTATAATCTTTTTTTTTTTTAGTGATAATCCTTAACCCGAATCTTCAAGTGAACCTGAGCCAGCTTGTAAAACTGTATATAAACACAAATTGAAAGCTTGGAAGATATTTTATTTCCAGAGATATCCAACATGAATGCAAAGAATTCAAAATTGAAGTCAAATTTAAAAGCAGTAAAATATTCTGTTGAAAATGTTAATGTAAATGATGATAAAACAATGCTTGTATTAACATTATTTTCAAAGCTACAATTTAATGTGATATTTGCCTTTTGAAATTCAGCTAATGAAATGAATAATGCAAAAGAATTTTATATTTATTATTAGGTTAAAAAATGGAGTTAGTGAACATTTTTCAAACATGAGTTTTGGTACACATTAATTCAATTACAGATGTAATTTATTATAAAATAAAAGGTGTCAACATATGGCCTTCAAAAGGTAAAGTGCAAAGACATATGCCTCACTTATTCTATTCAAAAAGCACCTTCCAACAGGCAGAGTAATAATTGATTCAAGTGAATTTAAAATTCAAAATCCTTTAAATCCAGATAAACAGCAGATAACTTTTAGCTATTGTAAAAATTCTAATACAATAAAAAGTATGATTAGAACTTTCTCCATCAGGAACCATATCATTTCTATAACCATTATATAGTGGCTTTATTTCAGATAAAGAATTATTTTGCAGAAGTAACCATGTCCTGGCTCTTCAGCTCCTGGAACCAGGATCTCTTTTCCCGCAAAAATTATACATAAGTATCTGTATTTCATTTGAGAATGACATAATCTGGATTTATTCTTAAATAATAGCTGTATATTTGAGAATCAAGATATGTAATACTATTTGAATTTTATTTAAGAATAAATATAGGAGTGACAAGTGTTATGGAAGCGGAAATAAATTAAAACATTGCCAAAATTTAAAAATTATATGAATGTGCAAGGAGAATATAAAGAAGTTTTGGATATTGTAACTCTTATTGAACAAAGTTATTGATTGAGAAAATTATAAAATGTAATGTAAGAGTAAAAGAAGAAAGAGAGAGAGGAGGGGGGGGGGGGGGGTTAAAAGTAAAAAAAGGTAGGAGTGAGAATCTTCCAGATTTCAGCTTAAAAAAAAGAAATCATCTAAATCTGCCCCTCCCCATGAAATCCCATCCAGTACACAAAATATAAATCTTTAAATATCTGGAGTTTTTTCTAAATTTTTCTACTTTATTTGTTATTTTATTGTGACAATAAATAATCAATCATCTAAATCTCCTCCCTCCTGAAAATTACTGTTTTCATCTTTGCCCCCCCCCCTCTGGTGCCAAAATTGCATACCTTTATAACTCTTTAATTTCATTCTGGACTGCTGGGGTCTTTCCAGAGAGGACTTATATGCTTCCTCCCTTCTGATTCTTGATTTTCTAAGGATTAGCGGTATATTGGATCTTGTCTGACTTCATCAGACAGTTGGAGGATAAGCCCCAACTTTTTAATTTTTTTATTTCTTTTCTGACTTATTTAATACTGTATACTAACAATAAATAAACCTAATCTACCATCTAAATTATCCCTTCCTAAAATTTCTGTTTTTATTCCCCCCCCCCCCAACCTCATCTCATGAAAACCCTCCCCTTTCCAACTGCATCACTTAAAATTTAAAATCTTTAAAATTCTTTATTGTTTTCTGCTCTATTTTTTATTTTGTTGTAACAATATGTAAATAACCATATAAATTATTCCCTCCCACAAATGTCCTCATTTTTTTTCTTTGCCCTCCCCTCTCCCATTACACATTTTAAAGTCTTTAACAAAAAGTTTTTTTTGCTCTATTTATGAATATTTTACAACAATCATTAAATAATTATCTAAATTGTCCCCCCCCCAACCCAAACAAATTCTGCTTCTCCCTCCCCTCTCCTGCACACAAACTTTAAAACTATCTCCTTAAAGATTTTTGTGATGTATTGTTACTTTACAGCAACAATAAATAAATGATCATCTGACTCTCCCCTCAAATTTCCATTCCCCATTCCCAGAAAAAGGGGTGAATTTCTAGACATGTAGGGGGGGGGGGGAGGTCAAAGAGAAAATTTTAGTCTTTTTTATAGTTTGGCTGTTCTCAGAGCTGATATTTTGTTAACCGTTTAAACGCCGTACTATGAACGGATCTTCCTATTAATATAAAATTTTAGAATTATGCTTCTTTAAAGCACCTTTATCTATTACATAATAAAATTTCGGAAAATTTTTTTTTTCATATTTTTTTGCTATGTTCCATTATTGGAACATTGGCGTTTCGTGGGTTATATTTTTATACCAAATTTTCAACAGAAAGAAATATTCAATACAGAGTATATTTTGTGGTATTTACTGAGTATATAGATGTATTATTATACAATTAACATGTATTATTACATAATTAATTAATATTAAATATAATAAAATACCTGATTTTGGAAAATCTAAACAAAATTCTTCAATTATATTCATTTCTAGTGTCCATGATATGTTAGGAAACAACTTTGATGAATGCGTTTATCGCACTGAAAACATTTCTTTGTTGTGTTTTTTTTACAAACTACGCATCGTCCTTGAGATGTAGGTACAATGTACTGTCCATCAGATATTCTTACTTCTTTTTTCACATGACTACGGGGTCCATGATGAATGATCAGACGCTCTTTTCTCCGTAGAAGAAAAGTTGTAATTTGCCAACGAAATTCCAAATGCGATATTTTGATGTCATTCACCTCAGAGTGTATAATCCAACTTGAAACAACTGCCATATTTAAAGCATTTATGAAAAGATTCCACCACCATTTCTTACTCCTCATTTTTGGCCTATAACTGCCTAAAAGTTTATCCAAAACGTCAACGCCTCCCATGCCTTCATTGTATTTCTTGATAATATGAGGTTGCGTAACATCAATTTTGCATTTATTTGCATTTGAATATCTTTTTGCTGTTCCAACGGGTTCATGTGTGTAGCAGTTAAATGCTACTGTAACCACCGCATTATCATTATAACTGCAGATATATACCGCTCCATCGGAACGAAAATCATAATTTCCCTGTCTTCTTTAGCGAGTTCTTTTTTAGATTTCAATGGACAAAGGGCAGTGTGATTTTCACGGCACATTTTTTGTGCCTGTCACTCGTATTCCACGTTTTGCAAGCTCCAAAATTAAATCGTAGGAAGTAAAAAAGTTATCGAAGTATATTTCATGCTTTGAATTTTCTTGCAAGTTAGATAATAATTCGTTCACAACTCTCGAACCTAACTGTACAACGGACGAGGACCCTTTTCTTCCACTGTATATCTCCATAGCGTATGGATATCCATTTGATGAACACATCATCCATATTTTAAATCCAAACCTAATAGGTTTTCCTCTGATAAACATTTTGCATGTATACCGGCCATAGTACGGGACCATTGATTCGTCAATGCTCAACTTCTCGTGCCAGATTCCAAACTGTTGCAGATTTTTAGATAACTCTTCATATATCGGTGCTATTTTACAAAGTTTATCATCTTTTTTCAATTGATTATTGTCCATCAAGTGAAAATACTTCTTCATCTTTCTAAAGCGACTGTGGGTCATAACAGTTGGAACAATAGGAACGGACGTATCTTCCGCTGTGCTCGAATACATATCTTCAGTAGGAACAGAATGATATCCACTTAGAAGGAGTAGACCAAAAAACTGAAGATATCTTCAGATACTACTTCAATATCTTCTCCTTTTTGTAAAGCGTACAATTTTGTCATTTTAGCGAGGAGTTCAATATAGTCATGAGGCAAAATTTTTAAAAATAGGTCGATAGGCGACAGATTTACTAAGTTAGGAAACGTCTGCAAAATTGTTTCGATTCTGTTTGATATAATAGGTTTTTTAAAATCACATTTTCTCTTCTATGCAATTTTCTTTTTAGGAGGTATTTTTACTTTCTGTGCTTTTTCAGAAGTCGGAATAATATCTGTAGATTCAAACTTACGTTTTCTTCCCGGAAGTTCCTTTTTTATATTCGAAGGACCGGCTTCTGTATTGTGTATCACATTTTCTTGGCAACTAATATCATCGTTTTTGCAAATTACGTCTATCATTCCAGTCACGTCAGCTGGTATAATGGGCTCAAAGTCATTTTCCACAATATCCTCTTCGTCTGTTATATTGCCTGGTCCATCTGGAGGTAACTGGCATATATCAACATCGGATAAATCTGAATCCGAAAGAGTTTCTAAATACGCTAACTGCTTCTTCCACAGTTAAAAAATTTTTCGACATGCTTTATAATCACAACCAAAAAAAAAAAACATATATTCTACTAAAAAAATATATTCTTCTGAATATTATACGTATTCTACTAAAGAAATCTATTTTACTTTAGCTTCTAATAATGTTACAAATTATTCCAACTGCGAGTCAACAAAACACGAAAGTTCCATTCAAAAAAAGGAAAAGAAAAAAGCTTTTTCTCCTCTCTCTGTTTGCACCCCTCCCTTCAATTTACACTTTAGTTACCTAATAAAATAAACTCTTCCGGGTAAATGCTTTGACACGGTCTGGTCTTTGATCTTGACGGTATGAATGTTGAAGCGATGAATCAGTCAACGGATTATGTAATGAGATTTGAATTACTTATTTATACGATTACTCCTTTTGAAAACTTTATCACTAAAGCGCCAATGTTCCAAAATCGGAACATGAGTTTTTAAATCTGCGTCAAACATTTATATTTTATTTTAGATAGTTTTTAGTAGCATTTTTTTACAAGTAGTAGTTCTCTTCTTATGACTATAAAAAATAATTTTAAATTTTTTGCATAATAAATGTGTTGGAGAATGTTATTTGAAATAGTGAAAAATACCTCAAAAATAGGAAATTTCTAAAAATCATAAAATAACAAAAATAAAATTTAATTTTTAATATTTAATGAAAAAAATATTTCATAATCATTGTTATCATTATACAAAAAAAACCGTAATAATTCGAAAATTATTTGCATTTGTAACATTTAGTTAAAACTTCTGTTCCAATTTTGGAACATTGGCGTTTAAACGGTTAATGGGGAGGGGGAGTTATTTTAGAGAACATATTTATTTTAATACATACACATGATTTAGGGGTAAGAACAGCCAAACTTGCAAAAAAGATGAAAATTACTGATTTCTTCTCACATATTTAGAAATCCCCCCTCCCCTCCCCTTGGGAGGAAAAGATAGAGCTAAAATTTCAAAGGGGATGATGATTTTAGATGAGTGAGACTTACATGAGATGATGTAAAACTATCCTACGCCCACGGGGTCACCGACGTGCGTAAATGACCATCGCACCCAAGCCTCTGAAGGGCTTATAACGCACCAGGGCTTTGTCTCGCCCGGCACTGCGATCGGCCTGAGGCCGCTGCCCACTGTGGACCCCCAGGTCATTCTACCAGGTGTCGACATCTAGGTCGCTGCGCCAGTAACCCTATTCATGGGAAACTTCCGCTTGGAACAAACACCTGATGAATCGCCGAAGAACTCCCTACGACTTCATTCGCGAAACCCCATAGGGGGAGACGGTCTCTCGGTCATATGTCGAGTTACTCCGACGGCTCTTGCTTTCCCACGGCTTCCGATCATAGACATGCATGGAAGAGCAAGCTACTGGGCTCATCGGCCGTGAGGTTCACATGTTATGCACTAAAAAGAGCAAAAGAGACCTCTCTCCGACCCAGAACCACGAGGAAATTTGGTTCTTTCCCATAGACGGAATTCGGATAGGTCGTCCCTACGCAGTCTGGCGCGAGGTTGAACCCGACTAGGCGGAACTAGCCGGTAACCCAGCGACAACTCCAGAACTACGAGATCATCCACATGTAATATCACTCAAAAAATGGAAGAATCCTAAGAACCACTGTCGGACTCCATAGGACATGGAAACTCCCTCTGAGCACGCCAAAGAGATGGGCCCGATCGAGATTAGTAAAAAGAAATTTAGTAGACGTGCCACTAATCCGCCCGCCAGTTGTGGAAACTCCTGGCTGCACAAGAGACGTGCTCGGACTGGGTTTCGGACCAAGGTCTCGAGTTTCGGCTGATCGATGCTGCGTTAGTCGGCAGCCTCCGGCCCAGTTCCTCGTAATCACATGGCAGAAAGCAGGCTCATCCCATCCTCGAAGAGAACATTCGCGTCCCTGGCGGCCCCGCCAGGCCGCCTTTGGATGGTGATCGTCTCCTCGATTCGGGCACTTCCTGCGGTGACCATTGAGGTCGGCTCACAACTCTCCAGCTGCAGTGGATTTCGTGAGGTCCTCTTCCACGAGTTTGTGGGACTCGTGTTGGGACTATTTCACCTCTGCCTCCGTCTTGTCGCAGATAGTTGCTGCACGCCGTATCTCCCGACGATCACTGCACAACACAGTCATCACGAGTTCGTGCTCTACAGAGATCGATCGTGCTTCCGTCAATTCCTTAGTCAAGTTTTGGAGGGATCCGGCTGACATTTGCTAGCCTTTGCCCAAGATCCACGTGAACCTCAGGATTGGCCTACGGAGTCGTCTGCCTGCCACCTACGGAAAATTCTGATCACAGGCTGTGCTCACGTCGCAGAGAACCTGCGCTTGCAAGGAGGAGACCCATGAACCCACAACCCAAAAGGGCGAACCACAATAGGCCACAGCGTGGCGACTCCTTTCCCACTGGCAGACCAACGATGAGGAACCCAGACCAGCCACCTCCTGTCCCCGTCGTGTCGACGAACACTCCGTATGATAGGCACCTGGTCATCTTCCCTACTCAAAGGGCACCTCCTCCACCAAAGGAGTCGGGTCAGGACCACGGAGAGGGACCCTCCAGACATGAGATGATGTAGATGAGATGTTACTACATCTCATGTAAGACCTTACTACAAAATGAGAAATATGGCAGCATTTAAAAAAAATAATATTAATAATTTTAATCTATTATATTTGCTGGGTGGAGGGATAGAACGAAAAGTGAAACTTTTGGGAGAAAGGAGGGTTATTTAGATGACTGATTATTCATTTATTGTTACTAAAGAGAACAAGTACAGCAGATTTTTCTTAAAATATAGTTTGATAGATTTAAATTTTGCATGTGTGTGGGGGGGGGGGGAGGTGCAGACATTTTTGGAGTAGAGAGAAAATTTAGGTGACAGATTATCTGTTTATTTTTGTTAGAGAGCAACAAATAGGACAGAAGATTTCTTCAAACAAGAGTTTTACAAATTTTATACTTAGTATTGGGAGATGAGGGGAAATATGAATTTCAAAGGAAGGGATTTATAATTTAGATGATTTGGTATTTATTTATTGTTAATAGAGAGCAACAAATAGGAAAGTGGCAGAGAAGGGGAAGCAGACATTTTGGGAGATAGAGAGATAATTGAAATGGTTGATTATTTATTTATTTATTGTTACTAGATGGCAACAAATAGGATGGTAACAAAGAAGGGGGAGCAGACATTTTGGGGGTAGAGAGATAATTGAAGTGGTTAATTATTTATTTATTGTTACTAGACAGCAACAAATAGAGCATATATTTTTAATAAAGAGTTTTAAAGATGTTAAACTTATATCCTGAGAAGACAGAAGAGGGGGAGAAGAAAGGGAGAGAAGAGGGGTAATTTATAGATGATTGATTATTTACTTATTGCTACTAGAGAGCAATAAATAGGACAGAAGAATTTTTTAAAATAGAGATTTAAAGATTTTTTTGCTTGGGGGGCAAAAGCAGGAAACAGATGTCTTAGGGGCAGAAAGATAATATAAATGGCTGATTATTTAATAATCATGAGTTAATAATACTAGACAGCAACAAATAGAGCATAATTTCTTTTATAAGATTTTAAACTTTGTATGCTGAGGGGGAAATATAAATTTTGAATGGAGGCTAGGGGAGAATGTAGTTTAGAGGATTGATTTTTTACTGTTTGTTATGTTACAAGAAGCACACAAGAATTTAAAATTCTCAAGATTAACTTTTTATGTTTTGGAGGGCAGAGAAGGAAGTGGACATTTCACATATGGGGGATCAAATTTAATTAACATATAAAAACATAGGTGGAAATCTGCAAAAATGTCAAAGGATTTAAAATTATCTCCCTTGGATTTTTAAAATCAATATTTTGTGCAAAAAAAGTTGTATGTGTGTTGGGGAGGCTTATATTTGTGAATGGAAAAGAAAATCAAAATCGCATAAAAGTAGGAGTCTTACAATCAGGATTTTATGGTATATTACAATTTAAACTTTTCATTTAGTATCATTATTATTCCTCTATAAATTAAAGTATAGTAGTATAAAAACAATAACAAAATACAATAAAAAATTACTTCATTGCTTCATTGAAGCATAATATTATACCTGAATTTTAAAAATTTCATTCTGAAAAAAAATTGATAAGTTAACATATTGCATGTAACTGCAAGCATGTTACAGGAAGTTTCAAGATTAGCCTAATGATCGTAAGGAACATCATCATTAAAATTAAAATAATTAAATTGGGAAATTGTGGAAGCATTTAGTTGATGTATCAATGTTAATAACAAGTACAAATAGAATAAAAGTAAAAATATATATATTTTTAAAATACTCTTTTATAAGCATTCAATGTTCATCTTTAAAATCATGATTAATTTCATAGTTGCAAGTCATGTTGTTCCAAAAACAAATTCTGTTACAACTCGTTAATAGTTTGTTGTTGCAGTTCACAGCCAGTTGGCCTATTTTGGCAAGAGTCATTTGGTGCAATTCCATTGTTTTTGTAACTCGTAAACCAGTGGCATAGCAAGAATTCAATTTTAGTGCTTGTGGGGGGAACAGCTTTCTTAATAAATTAAATCATATTACTAGTTTTTTCCATTTTATTAGAGTTGGACACTATGTTAGACATGATTCATTTAAATAGTATTTACTATCTTAGAGTTGGAAAGCATAAAATGTTCTAAGGAAATAATATAAAACTGATGTTACATTTATTCAAATTGTTTCAACAAAGATGAGACAAACTTTAAGGGGTGGAAGAATACACTACATAAAATAATTTTGTATAGGAAACCAGGGTTATAATCAATTTGTTCAATCAAAAACATGAAATGTTTCACTCCAAGCTGAACACGAATTCTTGGTCATAAATTGAACAATAATGCAGCTATTTCAACAAAATTTTCAATAAACTTTATGTCAAATGTAACAATATCACAAAAATTAGTAGAAGCATCACCCATATCCATACAGTACTCAATTAGGGACCCCATATTTCAGAATGAAGTTGAAATTTCATTTGATGGAATGACTGTGCATTTCTAGCATTCTTGATGATACCATGAGCAAGGTAATTCATTAAAATATCCATTAATTCAATTGTTAAACATCTGTAGAAATATCTGGGTTTGACTTGAAGTAGACACCCTATATTTTTGTTTGATTAAATTGATTGTGACCCTGGTTTCCTAGGCAAAAATTGTTTGTTGTAGTTTGTTCTACTATCTCTTACAGCTTGGTTCCATCTCTTTAAAAGAACCCGACTCATCCCAGTCCTTTATAAAAGCTAAAAGTTTAAACCAAACACTTACAAAAGTTCTATTAACATTCTTGGCTTTTTCCAAAAGCTAAATATTTGACCATCATGCTGTTTATTGTTTCGTAGTTTGTGGGTCTGGTCTGACCCAATTTCTGCAAAACATGATATTTCTTAACCAATATTATCCTGTAATTAAAGTTCTTTTAAAAGAATACTGCTTAAAGGGATATGTATTTAAAAATTTTAAGGTATAGCAGATTATATGTTTGTAATCTGTGGAATACAGAATTACAATATTAATGATATTTTAGAGACAATAATTTACATGAACATGCATTGAAAAATTAGATTAAAAATTGGAATAAAAGAAAAAGTTTGTTAAAGAAAATCATATTTTTAAATCTCTATGAAAAAAAAAGACACTTGGCACTTGTGATTTAAATATTTCTCTGTTATTTATTAAATCAAATTCAATTTTTAAAGATTTTTTAAACAAATGTATGATATTTATAAGAAAACTACCACCATAACACAAGGTCATGCAAATTTTCCTTCATTACACTCGGCCAGGATCTGAAAAGAATGAGGTCCAGTTTTGGACTGGCCAGAGACTGCAGAAAAAAAAGGAACCATTCAGAACACAGATTTATAGAAGAAAAGGTAAGCCAGGATCCCACTGGCCTGAGTCTAATGAAAGTAAGTTTGCCCCAGAAATATAAGACCGGTTTATAATTTATTTGAGCCTGTGAAAACATAATTGATAAGAAACAAGGGTTTAAAATCTTAGCATGAATAATTGTATGTTTTCTATCCATTAGGATCATAAATTATTTCAGTATAACATGGTTCCATTATCACAGGGTATACTGTATTTACAAATGTCATTTGACCCTGATAGAAATAGTGTTAATATACCATTAAAAGAGATTTAATTATTTTTTAAACTGTTTTACTTAATTTTATCAACAAATTAAGTAAAACATTTAAAATTTTATTTCTGCAAGTCTCAAATTTATTGTGGAATTCAATGGTTTAGTCTCATTTCAGAAAAAAAAAAAGAAAAAAAAATCAGTTAAGTCTGGTCTCAAATCCAAAGGAGCTACTTTCTGAAACACTTTTTAATTCATTTTTGTTCAAAAATTCATGAAATTGGCAGGTGTTATCATTCAGAAACTATGTCATCAAAAGGCATTTTCTATTTTTCACTAAAGGCAGATCTTTGAGAAAATATTTTCAAAGTCAGCAGTTTAAACCAAATTCCCAATGCAGTGCAACAAAGGAGAAAATCTTGTCATCACATGACAAGTATCGCTTATAATTTGATAACTAATTTATTTATTAAAAAATGGAAAACGTTATTCGATTCCAAGTCTTTTCAAAAGTCAGGACTTTATGCTTAAAAATGAGTCAGAAAATGTGTCAAAGTTTTACGTTGTTGAGCAGGTAGTTTGAGAACCACCTTAAGACTCACCACTATGCAGCAGTGCAGCAAAAAAGATATTTCATGTCATACAATACAGAAGAATCCAGAAGGAGGATGGCAAGCAAGTTTAACTCTGAAGTGCACTCAAACTGATGGGGATGCTATACATGTAATCTGCTCACACTGTTGGTAATCCTACTGCTATTGGCCTGTTTGGAATTAGTTTTGGTAGCAAGTACAAATAAAAAAATCATGTAGCAAACAGGCAGCAGGAAGATTCTGTGTAAAACACCCTTATTCTACTTCTAGATATTTTGTTATTCTGTGTTCCATATAGCCTAGGACTTATTAGTGGTGATGCAAACATGGCTATTTTATGAAATAAGTAACCCATTTTAACATGTGTGTGTGTATATTATGCATTTTCTCCATTTTTAAGCACAACTGCCATTTTAATGAATCAAATTTATTGAATAGGATTTGATTCAATAAAGTAGTCAATTTCGGCTAAGGTAAAAATACTAATACTGATTTTGGTTTTGATTGATTCATAAAAGCAGCTTATTTGATAAACCAGTGATTCATATAAGCAGCAATAACTACATCTTTTAGCTCTGGGAAGGATTTTAACCCCACATACCCTTTCTTTGGTGTGCCACTGCGTAAACAGTCATTACAATTAAGATTATTTGGAAATTTATTGCTTGTGGCCGGATAATGAAAAAAACCTTGAAAATGAATTTATAATTACATTATAAAAATATATAAATGTTATACTGTCATTGGAAACAAACCTGCATACAGGGGTATAAAAACTGGGTGCAAATGGGCCAATTGTTGATGGATTTAAGATAAAGTTTAGGCTTTAAAAAGGTATATTAAGTTAGAAGAGATAAGTTTGCAGTGTGAAAAATAATATGGGTGAACACCCCTATACCGATATGAAAAACAAATCAGCATAAAGTAAAAAGCTTGTATTACTTAACTTCTAAATGTAAACTATAATGATAGAAAGAAAGACAAAAGTTTAAAAGCAAACATATTTATTAAAACGTTAAGCACAAATTAAATAATTCAAAGTTAACTAAAAGATACTTCTAACAATAATTACTTATGAATATAAAAAAAACCACTATGCAGCATACTACCAACATGAAAACATTACTAGAACGATGTAAAAATTACTTTATAACACAAAAAGGGCTTCACAACTAGTACAGTGGTAAAAGCTGGAGATGATATCTATTGTAAAACAAGAGTTATATTTTGAAGGCCCAAAGAAGAACTATTATCTTAATGAATCTGGTTTGATAACTGAAAAATGGAGCTTATAAATACGTTAAATGCTTGATGAAGAAAGTGGCATTAAATATAGCAAAATAAGACAGCTTACACGAGAGACAACTCCAGTTTCAACATAAATTATCAGCATGTTATTTCAGGACATTTCAGGAAGCACAGATGAATTAAAACATGTTTAAAAGCTATATACTTTTAACTGTTTATAGTCCAATGTTATAATCCAATTTTAATACAACTAACTTCTTTTTACCACAGTAATTCCTTAACCCCTTAACTGTTGAAGGTTTTTTGACACCATAAACTAAAAATAGGCACAATACACCACTTTTTCCGTACTAAAATATTTGCTTTATGTAATCGAAAATGACCGCCGATTAATAAAGCGAAGATTGCATTTAAAAAATTACTGGTGTGCAAAAGCTTTTAGTAACAAAACAAGCAAACTCTTCTTGCCCGAACTGAGTTCAGGATACACTGTTCAGGGGTTTAAAATAAACAGAATTCCAAGTATATACTTCCATCTAAAATGATATTTCCATTACAAATTGTTACTTAAAATTTAATTCCAATCAGCAATTTACGTATTAATTCCACTCTAGCCAAGTGAAAACGTGACAGCTTTGCTAAATTTTTACAATATTATATAGACAATTTATTCAAGAACATTTCTCAAGATACCCTGTATAGCATAAATTATCATAAAAGGAAGGAAATGAAATGGATATACCTCTTATAGTGACAAGAAGAGCAAAATATTTCTTGCCAATTGCACCCCCCTCTTGTCACACGTATGGAGGATCACCACAAGTATGACTTTAAAATTCAATTAGGCACACTGGTATGCAGACAGGGCTAAAACAAAAAATCCCATAATTCCATTTAATGTTAAAGTTTAAGAATATAATATTTCTGTAACCAATAAAAATAAAATGACCACAATTTAAAAAATAAAGCCTAAAAGAAAAAAAAATTACGCTTTGGACCACCTAAAAGAAATGTATACATAAAAAATTACATTCAAACACATTTAAATTAGTTAGTAGAGCTTTTATACATTTCCATTCCGGTTTGATGCAATCCCATGTACTACACACACGCATATATATAATGTTTCACTGATCTCAGTAAGATACAGTTAAGTAAACTATACAATTCTTAAAAAAATATATAAATCAGAATTGCAAGATTAAATTGACATGTTAAAATCTATAACATTATACAATTCCTTAAAAATAAACAGAATTGCAAATATATACTTCCATCTAAAATGATATTTCCATTACAAATTGTTACTTAAAATTTAATTCCAATCAGCAATTTACATATTAATTCCACTCTAGCCAAGTGAAAACGTGACAACTTTGCTAAATTTTTACAATATTATATACACAATTTATTCAAGAACATTTCTCAAGATAACCTGTATGAAATAAAATAAACTTGCCAATTAAGCAAGTAAAAGATTACTATTAAAAAAAAAATAAAATAGATTCATTACAAAATAAATTTCAGCCACAAAATTTGTCTAAACAATTGTAAAAAAAAATTAAAAAATACTAAGTTATGTAAAACCCACTCTTAAAAAAAAAACCCTTCATTTGTTGACACATTCACACCCATTCATTCAAATACATCCAGTCAGTTTAGGCTCTGATTCATTCATACGTAACAATTCATTCACATCATTTGCTACTTAGTATTTTTACTAGGATCCCAGATTTCTTAACCATTCTATCCACAAAGATAAGACCTAGACAAACAGTGGACATATAAAAAAAAAAAAAAAAACAAGAATTCTATATTTCAACTTATTAATAACTGAATCACTAACATCAATGCTGTCAAAAGAATTCAGGGCTGCAGTGCCAGATATCACACAAGTATCCTCGAGAAAGACTTATCCTTAGAGGAAATGACATTTCCTCTTAGGATGATGAGAAATGAAGTTAAAAAAACTGGTTCAACCATATTTGTATCACATTATATATATAAATTTGCATAAAACATTTCATAACAATTGTAACAGATTAAAAACATTGATGAGGAACACAAAAAACATCACAGAATTTCAACAAACTTCTTCACTATTAACATTAGGATACATCATCTAAGACTGGAAACTTTTGTATATACAACGTGATAAGGGTAAATAGCATAGAATAAAACTTGAAAGTTCTAAAACATGCACAATTCAAAAGCTTTAATAAGGATAGTTCAAACCATCAAAGTCAAAAGAAACTTGAAAGTTTAAAAAAAACTTTAACAGAGATGCAAAAAAACCATCCAATTCAGCCAAAAACATCAGTCCAGCTCGCGTCTGCTGCAGAAAAACGTCACAGCAACACCTCACAATCTTCATCTTTATGAAATTTCACGAAGAATAACTCTAAATATTTCACAGTTTTGCTGTAAACTTATATAAAAACTAGATGACCTTCATCTAAAGAAAAATAATCAGACAGCTTTGTTTTCAAAAGAAGAGCTTAAACTTTGTATTTTACTCTCTTTAAAACTTTCAGTGCGGAATTTTTTTGGGGGGGGGTTAATGCCATGTGCTGAATATTTTGACCAAAAAAGCGATTTATTTATCTGATTACTGGGCAGAATTTTCTGGTATGAATTAATTTTCCCAAAGGGACATGACTTTCCGAACGACCCAATACAAAACTAAAAATCATATCTTATGGTTATATGAAAAACATGCTACTGGTTTTGGTTATAGCCAAATTACTGCACTACGCAGGTGCAATACGTCATCACTGCTAAGCCCATGACGCACTACAGATACTTATAACAGATACTTATATGAAAACTGTATCGTAATTTACTCATTTTTTAAAAAATAATTTTCAAGCATTATTTATTAAAAAATCTATCTCTGTTGCATACAGAGACGATTACGAAAAATAAAACCGCTTGCGCTTAAAATAATATATTGTTCAGCATTTGTTTCCAGCTTATATACCATGAAAGTATTGCTTTTAATAAATTTCAAAACTTTATTTGAATACATAATCGTATTTTTCATGCAAAAATGATTTTTGGTGTTGTTAGTGGGCAATCTAAAAAAATATATTAAATGCAACAAATCTATAAGAGTTTTCAATAATAATAATAATAATAATAATAATGAGAGGTTTTCACCTATATTCTGTAACCCAGGAAGCCCGGGTTGGATCCCTTAGTTATAAAAATGGCTAGAAGAAACTTTTTTTAAATTTTTTTATACGCTGTAAGAAAATATTTTTAAATATGATGTTTTAAACATATTGTTTTAAATATGATGTTTTAAATATATTGTTTAAAATATGATGTTTTAAATATGACGTGATTCTCCGATGTAATAATTTAATTAATTTGATTAATTTAATTAAAAACTGTCTACTACATACTGTTTATTACATATTTCTCTATCAAAGTACTATTTTTCATGTTTTTATAGTCAATAGTTTTTTTTTAATGTAAACCAAGAAAGAGTTCCGGTCACAATAAATTCAATTACAGTAACAGCAACATCAGTTACTTTTTTTTTTTTTTTTTAAATAGAATAGAAAGATATATAAAATAAAACAAATAAAAAATTGATGCACAACAGAATTTTTTTTTTACTTTAAATAAATTAATGATTTCCGGTAGTATCAACTTAACTTTTCAGCATACTTAACTTTTCATCGTATTTTTTGCTAATTGGTTTAACATTATTGTTAAAATCATTCTATTAAATTGTTAAAATAAAGATTTCAATTGCATTTTTTTTCCCATTTGAAACTACCATTAAAATTAATTCTGAAAATATAAAAAAAATCAAATCAAATGTTACAACTGTTATAAAAGAAACAATATAAATGAAAATAAGACAAATTTAAGAAACAAATTCTGTAATTACGTACTTTTTTGTGTGTTTATTTGCCGTAAGTAAAAATAAGACAATTTCTCTAAAATCTTGTGACATTTAGTAAAACCATATGGTACTAAAAACGCATTTTTTTCGTTTTAGTGCCAGTATACCGAAAATTATTAAAATTCAAAGTATCATAACTCATTAAGTTCTGGGCGTGAATAAGGCCATAAGGAAAAATATATATTTGGAGAGGTGAAAACTTTCCTAGATAGAAATTATATTTCTTTGATTTATGTGATGGATCCACAGATAGTGTGGCGAATATGTCGAAAAATTCCAAGCCCAAATAAAGAAAGAAAATAATTTTGCACACTTTGTACCTTGAGCAGTCCATTCCCTAAATTTAGTTGGTGTAAATTATGTGCAGTCTTACCTTGAAGCAATAAATTTCTTTACTTATTTACAAGAAATTGTATCTTTCCCATCTTTTTTCAGTTCATCTAGTAAATGGGAACTGCTACTAATTGTATTTGATGTCCTGCAATCATTTGCTAATCAGGCAAGGGCAATTTTTTTTTCAATTAGCTTGTTTTATATTAACGAAAAGCTAAAATAAAAATGCATAAAAATAATTAAAAATAGACACCAGCAGAGAAAAATTTATATAACTTAAAAATATGTGTTGAACAAGATGATGTTGGCATTACAAATGTGTAAAGTCATTGTATTTAAATTACGACAATATTTTGTGTGTTTTAGAAAGTATAAGAGCGAACTCTGAAGAAAAACTTGAAGCAAGAAGGGAGGCAACTTATTAAAGAAGGTTTCAAAATTTGAATATGTATTCATACATGTATTGCATACTCATTCATGTAAACACTTTAGCATCATATTTTTCAGCAGTTCGACAAAGTAAGTTCTTCCCACCAAAAACCAACACTTGATCTGCTTGCTGGTTGCAACCATTTGGAATCGTTCTTAAAATATATTGAGAGCCAAAGAGATAATTTTGAAAATTTTAAAGTAAAAGCTCTTCCAATAAGCCAGAAAGCTTCGCGAAATTTCAGGAAAGTCGACTTCCAAAAAAGAAATATACTGATGGTAATAAGCACAATGAAATTATATTGCAGTGTCAAAAATTTTTTCAAACAGAAACATTTAATGATATTTTTGACAAGCTACGCATTTTTTTAAAATATCGCATGCTTTTATACAAAAGTTTCTTTTCTTTTTTTTTTTTTTTTTTTAAATTGAAAACATATCCTCAAACACCATAAATGACGTTTCTGTAGAAAATTGCATAAGATTTTATAATGAGGTTCTTGATGAAAGTTTAAGAACAGAAATGAAACATTCCTCAGAACTTATTAGAAATGTAGACATACAATGCTGTGAAAATACTGCGAAATATATTAATGTCAATAAATAATATATTTTCCCAAATGTGTACACTGCATTGAAATTATATTTAGTAATACCGTTTACAAATTGTGAAGCATAATGATAGTTTTCCAAATTCAAATTAATAAAAAACAAACTATGATCATCTATGCAAGAACCCAAACTCAGTGGTTCAAGATTAATATCTCTAGAACATGGCATCACAGAACGCATTGCATTTGATGATGTCCTGCAATAATTTTCTATTAAACCAACAGCAATTTTTTTAAAATGGGTTTTTGTTTTATAATAACAAAAAGCTATAAAATTGTAATTTGATTTATTCATATAAATAAAAAGATGTATTATAATTATTTTAAATGTAGTCAATTTTTATACGACTAGGGTCTTCCTGTTTTTTTTTTTTTTAAATGATTGTAAAGTATTTTTGAATTGTATGTGCTTAAACAAACTAATCAAGAGCACAATGAAAATAGCAACAATGAAAAAAGTTGTTGATTAACAATATACATATTCAATTTTTAATATCTGTCTTTTAATGCAAAAAAGACATTACAGATGAGAGCGAGAGGGGGGGTGCAAAAATTTCAAGTGGCAGGTTAAAGGGGGGCCCAAAATTTCCAGTAGCCCCGGCCCCACAAATGCTTAATCCGGCTCTGGGAGTGCATCTTAAAAAAAATCATATTTATTATCATCAGATTCAAGGGAAATTAGTCGTGACGTATGTTCCATGTTGTCTATTTGTATTGCATTATGGATTTGATGAAGAACTTATTTGTGAAAATTTATGAGAAGCCACGTGTATTGGGAAATAGATTTCCCCAAGTTAAGAGATTTCATTTTTAATTATCATTTTAAAAATATAATAAAATGTTTCAATAATTAATAAAAAAGACTTTATCAATTAATGTCACTTTAAGAAATTTTGGAAGATTTGAAAATAATGTACTTAAAAAGAAAATCCAGTATCTTTCTCTTAGATTAGTTTATTAATAATATTATTACCTCTCGATATCTTTAACATGAATGGAGCTATCAAAAATTATGCTATATCAACAATCATTATAGTTATAGCATTTAAGTCAAATTATTACCTGCATTTCAAGAAATTTTATATAGTAGGGAAATCAGATTTTTGAAGATATTGAAGTTCTATTGTATATATATACATTTTACTCAACAAAGTTACACAGATAATGTGTTTTTAGAGTTATTTGGAAATTTTGAAACAAAACTGTATATACACATAAAAAAGAAACAAATTAAAAAAAAAATAATTAAATCTCTTTTAATCGTATATTAACACAATTTCTATCAGCATCAAATGACACCATTTTAAGATTTTGACTTATGGTTATTTTACACATAGTTTTTTAACTAAAACATCACAAATCAGTTTAACACACTAATTACTTGTTTTTGTTTGGAAAAAAAAAAAAAAAACATAAAATAGCGTTAAATGTTATAAAAGTTTAAGAATTTAACTCATAATTCTCTATGCAATATGGGTAAAATCTGAAATAAAATATACTGTGCAGCAAAGAAAATTTATTTATTTAACCTGATTTAAAATATTTTAGATTAATTTTTCGGTAAAGTATGCAGAATTGAAAATATCAAATGAAAGCATTCAGAACAAGAGAGGGAGGGAAGGGAGTCACACATCATTGAATTAAGAAAATAATAAATTTAGAAATACTTTTAATGGAAAAAAAATGCCTTTTTGGAAATTTTTAGCTTCCATTCTACATGTTAAGTATTATTTACTTTAAATAAGTACATTTATAACTTCAGTTTTGTTATATATATAAAAATATTTTACTTCTTTTTTTTTTTTTTTACACTCTTCTATTTAAGTAGTTTTTGTATATAAAGATGGAATTTTGTAATAGTTTTGTCACTCACTTACTAATATGCTAGAATTATACAAATTACATATACTGTAGGGGTGTAAAAACTAGGTGCCAATAGGCCAATTGTCACTACTAAAATTTATTAGTATACTTCGCCTAAATTGTATTAGTATTCTTATTAGGTGAAGAATACTAAAAATTCAGTGGTGACAGTTGACAAGAAATATTTTGCTCTTCTTGTCACCATACGACGTATATCCATTTGGTCTCCTTCCTTTATTTACATTTACATAAATATATTTTATTACAATATTTTTTATTTAAATTACTTATTTAAACCACATTTGTTTTTACTTGTCTATGTTTCTTTTCCAAACTATAATTTCTGTTTTTATTTTACGTCGTTATTATATCCGTTTTATTAATTTGCAATATTGCACATGTCTTCATCTCCACATGTTCGATCTCTGCCATCACTGTATGTCAAATAACACAATTCCTGTATCTGTCACTAGATGTTATCAATCATCCTTAACTGTTGCACATCGCTTCTGCGCTCTCTCCCAGCAATGTCGTCTGTTTTGGGAGAGTTCAATCTGATGCATGGGATCTTGTATAATAGTCATACTTCCATTTGACTGGATTGGATAAAATGTAATCCTTTTTCCTTAATCGTCAGTCTCGAATTCATTCTGTTTTCATGTTGTAACTAACAAGTGTAATGATGTCGTCTATAGGAAATGGTGTGTGCTAAACATGTTTTAATTAATCTGTGCTTCCTGGAATGTTCTGAAATAACATGCTGATAATTTATGTTGAAACTGGAGTTGTCTCTCGTGTAAGCTGTCTTATTTTGATATCTGATGAACTTGTTTATATGTTTATGAATGGATTACACAGCCACGCAGCATTTAAGGAATTTCATAGTGATGGTTATACTTAAGGCATCATAACTCTGGAGGGAGAAACCATGTGTCATCTTAACTATCTTCTCTACTATCTTAACTAGTTCTTTTCGATAGTTTCTCTAGATGATATGCTTATATTGTTGTTCAACTTAGTGCAAACCTTTAACACAACAAAGTCCTTTTCCATCAAAGTCATTCATTATCGCTATACTTAACGCCACATTCTTCATCAAGCATTTAATATATTTACAAGCTCTATTTTTCAGTTATCAAACCAGTTTCATTAAGATAATAGTTCTGCTTTGGGCCATCAAAATATAACTCTTGTTTTACAATAGATATCATCTCCAGCTTTTACCACAGCACTAGTTGTGAAGCCCTTTTTGTGTTATAAAGTAATTTTTACATTGTTCTAGTAATGGCTGTTTGTTTATATTTGTTAGTAATTATTGTTATAAGTATGTTTTATATAGTCCAAAGTATCTGTTATAAACAAATTACGTTTGAAAGTACATTTTTTCCCTATTTGATGGTGTAAAAATTGTAAATGTGCAATGTTTAGAAGTTTAAAAAATTGAAATAAAAGAGAAATTTAATCGTCTGGTGTTGCCAACACAAAATGACGTCAGCGTTACGCACGAAGATGTTTGTCTTTTATAATATAGAAGTTCTGGTTAATTGGTTGGTTGATTTATGACGGCTGATTATCTACTCGAGGGATATAGGCCCTAGGGGGAAGTGCCCTCTGTGGGGATCTTACTAAGGGATCCTAACCCGTATTTACAGCAAGGTTCAAAGAAAATCACGGAAAACTCCAAATGGTTAAGTCGACGAGCGTGACAGGGGTTTGAACCCAGCGTCTCCTGTCTACCAGCTTTGAGAGCAGAACCTCTCAGCCACTGGTGGGGCTATAGAAGTTCTGAGAGGCAGTGATATTTTTACTTACCCGTTTCATACAAGCTGATTTTCAAATGTGTGATAGATATTGCTCAATCAATCACGAAAACAGCCCGTGAGAGTGGTGGATACGGCTTTTTAAAATAAAAAATCCCCCCCCCCTCCCCAGTCAAAGGAACTTGAATGGCAGTCTGATTACAGACGATCTCTACTGGTCATAATAATATCATTCGATCTTGCATAATCGGATAATCATTTTATAACATAGCAAATTAGCATGTTTTCAGAGCTTGTGGAGTCTGGACAGGAGTTGGCGAGCGAAGCTCGCAGGAGCAGAGCCCCTTAGTTTTGTTAGAAAATGTAACTGTAAGATGACGTGTTGTTGAACGAAAAAAAATAAAAAACATTTTCCTGATTAACGGGGGGTGGGGGGGAATGCACCTCTTCAAACTTTTTTGAAATTTTACTTTTCCAATTCAGTCCATATCTTAGCAATAAACTAAAAGCTCTAAATATCTCTGCTAAAAGTTTTTAATTTGGCTGAATTAATGTGGGTATATTAAGCAACTTATCCCATACAGTTTTTAATAAATTGTACAAAAGAAAAAAAATATATACATGAATAAAATTTTAATATGAGTATGAAAAATTTAATATGATACAGATGTATGTAAAGCTATTTAGATAATGAAATTCATAGTAAACCAACTAACTTAAATTAACAAGATAACAAGACGATGTTAAAAAATGTTTTGTAAATAATCGAACTAACATGAGAGGTATAATATTATTTAATTTTTTTTCTTTCTTTTAAGCCACATAAAAACATACAGTAAAAACAAAAATTTTATTCAAACAAAACTTATTCATACTCAAGGTCAAGTATAAACAAATTAGATACACACTTTTCTTTATTAAAAACTAGCTGATCCACCCGTCGTTGCTCGGGCTCGTGATAGTAACCTTAAACAGAACTCAACTTTGTGAGTTATTTTTTAAAAATAAGCTGCACCAAGGGCCCCAAGAAGGAGATTAATATTTTAAATTGGTGGTAGTCCCAGTGGCAGAAAGTTCTGTAGCTGTCTGCGACAAGCTTTTAAAATTTCATAATCTGTCTGCAAATTTTGCGTGTAATTTTAATGAATGAATAATATACTAAACTAGGAAATTTTCATCTTTTTATTTAAAATAGGGTAAGGTTGATGCATTCTCATTAATTTTACTTATAACTTTTGATGTTACATATCGTTTCATCATCTCACTTTTTGTGGGATTTCTAAAATGGGAATGATAAGCTTAGGGGGGGAGAGAAATTTCCCTCCCCTGATGCAGCTACAGAAATTCCTTCTGGAGAAAAATGTCTTAAAGTCCTACATCAGCTGCAGAACTGGATAACACTGTTTTCAGTTCGAGCTAAGTTTAGATTCCTGCAGGTTGGATTCCAGTTAACCCAATTTTTTAAAAGTTGGTTCTGTATATTGTTTCAGATTTAAAAATTTATGTATTAAATATGGATGTTTGTCTGTATGTGTGATGTTTTCTGAAGAGACCGATAAGTGCACAGCTGCAAGATTTGGCAGGAAGAATCTGAAGTTATGCACCTCAAAGCCCACTTTTGGACTAGTTTTCTTAATTTTTCATGTTTTTTTTTTTTTTTTTTTTTTCTTCAGGGAATTTTCTACATTAGTAAAAGAAATCAGGAATTCCTCCATCTATTTTTGAAATTTTTATGCATCTTTTATTATTTCTTCTCGTTTTGCGACAATCTTTAGACATTAGTAAAAAGAACTGGGTTTCAATATTTTAGTAGTCTTTTAATGCAGTAAATTTTGACGATACTCGCGATTATTTTTTTCCAAAATCGTTTGATGAAAATCACTTTTTTGCTTTTTAGGAAATTCGCGTGTTTTTACCGCGATCCTTTGACGAAAATCTTGTGTTTTTACCACGATCCTTTGACGAAAATCGCGTGTTTTTACCGCGATTTTTTGACGAAAATCATGTGATTTCTCCGCGATCTTTTACCGAAATCTGCGTGTTTTTACCGCAATCCTTTGTCGCAAATCGCTTGTTTTTACCGCAATCTTTTGACGAAATCGCGTGTTTCTACCGCGATTCTTTTCCGATATTGACGTGTTTTTACCGCGATCCTTTGCCGAAATTCGTGTGTTTTTACCGTGATCCTTTGACGAAAATCACGTGTTTTTACCACGATCTTTTGACGAAAATCGCGTGTTTTTATTTCGATCTTTTGACGAAATTGCGTGTTTTTACTGCGATCCTTTGCCGAAATTCGCGTGTTTTTGCCATGATCTTTTGACGAAAATCGCGTGTTTTTATTGCGATCTTTTGACGAAATTACGTGTTTTTACTGCGATCCTTTGCCGGAATTCGCGTGTTTTTACCACGATCTTTTGACGAAAATCTCGTTTTTTTTACCGCGATCTTTTGACGAAATTCGCGTGTTTTTACCGCGATCTTTTGACGAAATTCGCGTGTTTTTACTGCAATCCTTTGTCGAAATTGATGTGTTTTTACCACGATCCTTTGCCGAAATTCGGGTGTTTATACCGCGATCCTTTGTCGAAATTACGTGCTTTTACCGCGATCCTTTGCCGAAATTCACAAGTTGCGGACAGTTTTTTTAATTAATTTTATTAGTGCAGACAAAAATTGTCCGCATGAGATTTTCTTTGTCCGCGACTACGTCGCCGTGTCACGGTGTTTCTGCCACTGGGGTGGTAGTTGATGTCCGAAAAAATTTTTTGTCGTTCAAGTTGTAGCTGGAAGTCTTAAAAGAAGTTCTCAGAAAAAAATCAAGTGAATTGGATGATTTTTAAGGGAGGTATAGTAGGAGGCCCAAAATGGGCTAACTGATAGTTTTGAGCAAGGCCCTAAGAGGAAAACATCTTAAAATGTCCTAGTACTTAGCGCTTTTGATCTTCAATTAGTCTAAATTAAGCATATGGTATAAATTAATCATTAGAACAAAATTTTAAAGAAATGTTTAAAAAAGGCCCCAATAAAAATATGAGGGTGGTGGCCCGGGAAGAGGAGTCCAAGAGTCAACTTTAAAGTTATGCATTAAGAGGGTGACACAATTAGGAGGTGGAAAATGCATGGTGCACAAAATGTTCAAAATGCACCAGAGCGAGCTCCAGGAGGGCAGGGTCCTAGCTGGAATGTAAGAATGGGGAAATAACTGAATGGAGAAAAGGCCCCAAAAAACGAAGGCGATCAGATTAAAAGGGGCAAATTACTAAATATTTAGGAAACAAAATCTTCCATGCACCCCCGTACCGAGCCCCAAAGTGTGGGGGGGGGGGCAGGGTCCTAGCTGGAATGTAAGAATGAGGAAATAACTAAATGGAGAAAAGGCCCCCAAAAAACGAAGGCGAGATCGGATTAAAAGGGGCAAGTTACTAACAATTTAGTATATAACCCCGTCAAAAATGACAGATTGTTGATCTGCATTTCATTTTCATAAGATTTCATACAAACAGCATGAAGATTTTATTATTGAAAATTTTGTATTGTAGAAAAGTACATTTTAAAAATGACAAATGTTTTTTACAAATAAAAATAATGAGGATATATATATATTTTTTTTTACTCAGTATTAAATTTCTGAAATAGTTCAGCAATTGGACAAAACATTCAAATTAAATATTAACAAATAATCCATGTGCAAAAGTTTATGCACTGAACATGAAAAAATATAAAGAAAAAAATCAGATTGCAGCCATAATAACATTTTGAATATATTATTTTATAAATTAAATTTCAATTTTTCCAAAATGGAAAAATTGAAAAATACACCTTTGGAAAAAAATGGAAAAAACCCAGTTTTTTTCCCAAAGTTTCCAGTTTTTTTCCGAGCATTCCCATCTCTAAACAAAATAATATGAGTAATGAGCACATAACACAGCTAACTATACAGTAAGCAATGCTAAGAGCATGCATATGTTCTGCCTACATTCCATTTAGTTGTATGTCTTTGCAACTTCGTCACATGCACATTACCTATTATCACAACTAGTGGCGGTCTTCTGTAATTAAGTTATCATTCATTTCAGTTTGATTGAGAGTTTTTTCTATTCTTCAGGTAGAATCAACCGCTGTTGTGACAGGTGGTGGCTGTTTTCCTGATTAAGTAAGATTGATTACATGAAAATCAGTTTGTATAAAGTGGTTAAGTAAAAAATGTTGCTGCCTCCCAGACTTTTATAACGATACTATAAGAAAACCATTTTAAATAAGATGTTTTAAATGTATCATTTTAAATATGACATAATTTTCACCATTAAATGGTTTCCACACTTAATAATTTAATTATTTAAAAGTTTTCTTTCTTTTTCAAAATTCACATGTAAATACATTTTTTAATTGTTTGGATATATTTAAAGTGTTTGGATATATTATTATTTATTATTTGGGCTTTTAAAAATATGGCAACAGTAGATAAAGTAGATCACAGGTTGATTGCAGAATAAACTGAGAAAGTGAAAAGGTCGCAATAAATTCAATTATGGCAGTATTAGTTACTTTTTTTAGAATAGAGATATTCATACCTTTTATAAAGATTAAGTGGAGGGGCTGCAGCCCTCTTCAGCATACATGCATGTTTCTAATACCCATAAATATTATTACAGTTGTGTCATTAGTGGTTCTTATTTTGTGTGTGATCAAATATTGTGCATATGTAATGCAAGCTGATGTATGTGCAATATAAAGGACAAAAGAAATAGTTGTATGTGTATCCCTGCTGCTTCAACTGTAACTGCTTTTCTTTCCAAATTTCGTTTTTATATTGGTTTCCTATAATGAAAGCTACCTGAATGTGTATTGACACTGCTGACTTACGAGGGTGAATGAATAAGTAATGCCTCCATTGCTCAAAATTTTATTTCTTTCACAGCTACTGCACTATCTATGCTTGATATTATAGAGGTAACCTTACTCTACTTATATAGTATTTTCCTTTTCAGATTGGCATATTAGAACTATGGATCTGAAGCTAAAAGAAAGAGTCGTCATTGATTTTTTGACAAAAGAAGGTTGTGCACCTAAGGAAATTCATAGACGTTTGAAGAATGTTTATGGAGATGCTGTAATGGACATTAGCAATGTGTGGCATTGGGTGAAGAAGTTTGGAAACAAACAGAAATTGCAGATATAATGAGAAGCGGCCAGCCGACAACATCAGTCACAGATGCAAATCTAGAATGTTCTGATGAACTGATTCGAGGAGACAGATGCGTTACAGCTCAGTATGTTGCTGATGCATTGAATGTCTTGTATGGCTCTACCCAAGGAATGATTGCTGACTTAGAATATCAAAGTTTGTGCTAAGTGGGTTCCCAAGCAATTGACTGTTGATAATCGGAGGAGGAGAGTGGAAGTTTGTCAAGAACTCCTGGAAGAATTTGAAGTTGAGCAACAGGACTGTTTTAGGAATGTGGTCACTGGAGATGAGACCTAGGTGTACCTGTATGATCCAGAGAGTAAAGTGCAATCCAAAGAATTGCATCACAGTGCTTCTCCATGTCCCAAAAAATTCAAGTCTACCAGATCAGCATAGAATTTTTCAAAATGGTTTTGATGCCTGGGTTAATCGGTGGCACAAATGTGTGCAAATGCATGGTGACTATGTTGAGCAGTAGTTTTGTGTAGATGACAGTTCAGGTTCAGGCTATGATCTATAATAACTTTTGATGTTATATGTTCATTAATAAAGTTCTTAAGACACAAGAGGAATTACTTATTGATCCACCTTCATCCATATAGGCAGGTTATTTTTAATTTATACATAAATTTTTAATTTGATTAACTTAATGGTTGATCAGGGCTACATTTTAGCAGAAAACTGAGATAGAGCTTAGCTATGTGTGAGTAAAAGCTTGTAGACGTAAGTGCTTTGTGATGCAGTGTTTGTGTAATATTCCACAGTAAGTGTTTGACATAACCATCATATGCTTTTAATAGATCATTATTCTTTTGTCTCTCTAATAGGATGTCAAAATTTTTTCATATTGTAGTTCATCATGTGCTGGGAAGTACTTACAGTAATGTAAAGAAGATGAAATTACCTTGAGAAATGCCTCTCTGAAGACAGAGAAAACTGAGAGGTTAGGTCTGCTGGTTAACTGAAGCTATTGGGGAAAAAAATCTTCAAAAACTAGGAGCAATAGTGAGCCAGGTGAGCATCTCTAGTGAACAGAGCCCTTTTCAATTCAGTTAAAAGTGGTTGTCCACTAGGGTATCTCTTCTAGACCATTGTTCTGAAGGAATGATAAGAAAGTTATATTTTGAGATACAGGCGTATAGACAGGATTTTGAATCATTGTTACTCACAAAATAAACAATTTCTTGGCTCTAAATATTCACAAAATATTTTGTAAATATCTGATGCATAAAAAGCAATAGCAGCCAAACAAAAAAATATTGAATTGTTTGAAGGCTTCATAAAAGGAATCCCTTCTCCAAACTTTGTGCAAAATAAATAAATTAGTTTTTAAGTGCTCAGACAAGAATTTAGTCTCTAGACCTGTGTAGCTGTCAACCTCTGTTAAAAAATATCAGAAGATGAACATGAGATCAACCTGATCTGCAGTTTGGAACAGTAGACAATATAGGATTGCCACAAAAACATGAAGGAAAGAAACAATCTCCAGAAGTAATTTTTTGTTAAAAATTACTTATTTTCCAATTAGGCCTTATTGGGTAAACACAGTATTTAAATGAGCAAAGCAGATACAAAATAATTGAAAAACAAGAAAGAAAGGCAAAAATTTTAACTAAAAAAAACAATTCAAGATCAAAAGAAAGAGCAGAAAAGACACAGAAAACAAAGAAAAATCATGCATCATGTACAGATTCGTACTTTAAAGTTAACTTTTACCTAGGCAATATTATCTTAGAAGTGCAATCTAATGCATGACCAAAATGGTACTGTGCACAAGACTGTCCCTCTGGGCTATTGCCTTTGTACATAAGCACTCACAGTCCTCACTCCTTCCTGTGTCTCTCATCATCTTCAGTTAATAAGTCTTGAAATTGTTTTTTCTGTCAGCAAGTCTTTCTCCTGTGGCAGCTCTTCTCTGGTAATGAGTAATTCGCAATCTGAATAAAACAAATCGACACAGCAGGCAACACTAGTACATTAGGCATCCCAGAATGAAAGTCTGTCTCTTTCTTTTTTTCACCTTACAACTAAATTAAAGATAAATTACTTAAATTCAGATACATTTTTTTTTTTGAAAAATTAAACAATTTGATTTAAACACTCATCAAAACACAAACTGTAAGATTCAGTATCAAGAAGATTTTATGTTTTAAACAACACAATTTAAAACAAATTTTTTTTGTAATTGACAAATTTGAACATAAATGTAAGATTGTCTGCTGTTATCTGTTATGCAGTTTAAACTGAGCTAAACCAAAACCAGAAAGGATTCTTTTCTCAAAGAAGCTTTAAATAACCGATTATCTAAATTAGGCAGTTTACCTATCAATTGCTGTTTTAAGTTAATATTGTCCCACATAATTAATAGTTCTTTTATACATTTAAAAATTCAGCTTCTAACATAAATCTTGGAAAGATATATTTTTTTCTTATTTCGCTAAAAAATTACAGCCAGAGTAGGCTTCTGCAGGCAAAAGTTCTTTCTCTACAGAACTGCTACAGTTATCTTAACACAGTCAATACAGTTTAAAAATTCATTTACATTTGTATTGACGGAAAATATCATGCATGACAGTTTGGAAATAAATATCAATGAAAATATCAAACATCATGATATTTTGAAAATAAATATTGGATATACAGGGTGTCCAAATAGTCTGGAAATGGTTGAATAACGCAAGAAATATACATCGGATTGAAAAATGGGAAAATGCATGATCAATGTTTTTGAAAAATCTATTTGGTGATATCAAAGTTGCAAGTCCTGGGGGGCAGAGTTGGAGGGGGCAACTTTTATATCCCTAAATAGATTTTTCAAAAACATTGAAGATTGAAACATTGAAAACATTGAAAATGCATGGATATGCATTTTCCCATTTTTCAATGAAATGTATATTTATCGAGTTATTCGACCGTTTTCAGACGTTTTGGACACCCTGTATATCAACTGATATATATCACCGAACCCTGATGTAAACACTTTCTTTAAATGAAAATATATCATTAATATAATAAATGATAAAACTGATTTTTGAGAAGAATGACATGTTCAAAGGACACACAGTAAAGACAAAGACAAAAAATAGATGTAAAATTCTCTTTATTTTTCATATTATTTGTCTATTTTTGACTTGAGATTACATTAATGTATGGCTTAAATCCATCTTTTTATCATTGTCATTTTTAATCAATAACATACTGAACTATCATAAATATGAATCATAAAAAAATTAGGTATGTCTATTTTCCTATCAGCCACTTTCTATAAAAAATAACTTGCCAAAAATGCATAAGTATGCTGCCACATTTATTATATATTCATGATTTTCAGCCAATAACCATGGACAAATACCTTATCTGTGTATTCTGATTATGAAAGATTGTTAGAAAAGTTCCCCACCAAAATTTTTTTAAATATACTAGCTACAACTCCCATCCTAAAAGTCGCAGGATAGAGAGATTCACATAAAAATTGTTTGTTTAAGGTTTTGTATACTGTTATAGTTAAGCTTTCTGGAGGGATGTAATAAACAGCACTAATAACAGAGCTTTGGACGATACAGATTGCTCTTTATCTAAAATACAATATCTGAATCAGTGGCACAGCCAGGATAATCATCTAGGAAGTGTTTTGAACCATTGTTACTCATAAAATGAACAATTTTGTTGTGTTATACACTATATTTCCAATGATGATCAAATCACTTGTGATTTTAGATGTTTTGTTAAATATCTGGAAAGATACATGAGGAATTATCCTGAAACTTCAGGAGTGTAAACAACATGATAAACGTCATATATTTCCGCGAAGATTTTTTCCCGAAACCCCATAAGGGGCCGTCAACAAATTGAAGAAAAACGAATATCTTTTGGATAACCCTGTAGAAACTAATATTGCAAAAGCATTCAAACTGTAGATTATGATTAAGTGGCTTATTGTAATAATTTGGGTTCATTTTTATGAAGATAGCATGTATACTCGAAGAGAAATTCAGGTTTTTATAAAAACAGTCCCAAATCTTACCAAGTTTTTTGCTTATAATTTGCCGAGTTTTTAATATAAAAACAAGTTATTTTCAGAAAATATGACAAACAAAATTGTGCACAATACCCTGCAATCAGAATTAAAAAATAATAAAAATTGTATGAAAAATGAGCAGGTTTACTAAATATTGTTTCACTGTGCATGCGCGAATTCAATCAAAATATACTGTGCATAATATATTAGCTAAATGTATAGACCAACTTTTATGAAAGTCTCAAAAACATAGCTTGAAAATTATGATAGTAATAGTCGATAGAATAAGCTCGAATTTCGCTGTTCCCAAAAGGAAGCAAAAAGATGAGGGGTTGTATCCAAATATACTAGCTTATGAAAGTTGACATAATAAGAATGAAGTGTCTCTCATTCTAATATTTGATACAACCCCTCATCTTTTTGCTTCCTTTTGGGAACAGCGAATTTTAAGCTTATTCTATCGACGATTACTATCAGAATTTTCAAGCTATGTTTTTGAGACTTTCATAAAAGTTGGTCTATACATTTAGCTAATATATTATGCACAGTATATTTTAATTGAATTCGCGCATGCGCAGTGAAACAATATTTAGTAAACCAGCTCATTTTTCATACAATTTTTATTATTTTTTAATTCTGATTGCAGGGTATTGTGTACAATTTTGTTGGTCATATTTTCTGAAAATAACTTGTTTTTATATTAAAAACTCTGCAAATTATAAGCAAAAAACTTGATAAAATTTGGGACTGTTTTTATAAAAACCCGAATTTCTCTTCGAGTATACATGCTATCTTCATAAAAATGAACCAAAATTATTACAATAATCTACTTAATCATAATCTACAGTTTGAATGCTTTTGCAATATTAGTTTTTACAGGGTTATCCAAAATATATTCGTTCTTCTTCAATTTGTTGACGGCCCCTTATGGGGTTTCAGGAAAAAATCTTCGCGGAAATATATGATGTCTATCATGTTGTTTACACTCCTGAAGTTTCTGGATAATTCTTCATGTAGCTTTTCAGATATTTAACAAAACGTCTAAAATCGCAAGTGACCAGTCATCATTGGAAATATAGTTTATGTCCGTAAGGTAGTTTTTAGTAAATATGTGACACATAAAAACCGACATGATAAGCACAAAGAACCATAATAAATTTAGCATTCGTGTGATTAAAGGTTTCATAAAATAGCATGTCCTTTAATCTTCAAAAGAAAAAAAAAGAGGGAGAAAGAGCAGTAGCAGTAATATATGCACTACTTTGCAGCTATTGCTCCCAATTCTGTCTTTCATTGATTTTATGTTGAAATAGAAGCTCTAATTATGAAGCCTTGAGTGGCACACATTTTATGCTTCTGACTCATTTCTTTACTTTTGTTTTTACATGTCATATTTTTATCTTAACACAAGGGGTTTTGTACAGTTTTTAAATGCTCTGGAAAGGGTTTTAACTCTGAAATCCTCCCCTTCACTGCACCAGTGTCTGAATATATTATTATATCTGAAAATGTAAAAAGAAATAACATATACCACAATCATAAATAACAGATATAAAATGTACATAATTATCCTTGAAATTGTGATCCAATAAAAAAATCCTTGATAAAAATCCTTGAAATTATGAGCCAAAATAATTTAGTCATTGAACCATATTCCTTTTTCAATAGATATTCACTTAAAACTGCTTTTTCCATTTGCAGATCTCATGTCATGGCCTTTAATGCACATTTTATTTGATAGCAGAATACTATAATAATCTGGAAAATTGTTTATTGCATAAAATTCTGTAAATGGAATAACCCAGATTTTTACTTTTTTTTTTTTTTTTTTTTCAAAATGCGAGAAAAAATAGAGAAATAGCTGTAGCAGATAACTTATATCCACCATTTGAAAAATTAAACTGGCTTATCCACAAAATAAATAAGAATTGAATACATACATCAAATCTAGTCCTGCATTTAAAATCAAATGTGACATTATTCTTTTGTATTATTGCCATTAAATCCCAATGTCTGGTGACAGTTATTTTTTTAAATACTCAATGTAGGTATGGCTTAAATGAATCTTTTATCATCAGCAAATTTAATCAATAACATATTAAACTATCATAAATACAGATCATAGAAAAATTACATTTTCATATGCTTTATAGCTTATATGGTAATATAAGATTTTTATTCAGTGTTCATTATTTTAAAATTATTACAAAGTACTTGGTCATAAAAAAATGTAAACAAAAGAAAAACTGTTAGTCTTACATGGAATGTGCCATATATTAAGCTATTTTTTAAATGCATTTATATTTTTTCTACATTGATTTATAAATGTTGTGGAAGTGAGCATATGTGGAACAATGCTGTCACATATTTTATTTGTAAGTTTACTTTAAAATATTTCAAAGCAAAAATTTCAGGGAGAGGCGATTTAGGTAATTGATTGTATTTATAATTGTTACTCATAGTCAGGAATGTCAGGAGGATTTTCTAATTAAAAATGCATTCTATATATTAAAAAAGTATAAGATGGAAATTAACAAGTTTTAATTTAGTAATAATTTAATTTTAATTTAATTAATAATAATTTAACATCCATTTAATTATTTTCAGAGATAAAATGGTGGAATTTTCAGGTGATCACACTAAATAAACTATTGTTGGCGAACAAATTAGAAAAATATTAGGAATGTTAAACAAAATCATCAGTTTGAGAGAAAACAAAATTTCAACTGTTATTTTTTTGTGTACATGTAATGTAAACTTAAGAACAAAATAATACAAATACCAGCATGATATATAATAGAGACTAAATAGAGTGGCTTTTGAAATTTACTTTCATGTATTGAATATATCATTAATCAACATCAATTTTTCTTCACCTATTTTACAATTACTCACATTTTTGCCTGTGTGATTCCTAGGTATAAAAAATTACATCAAACAGTCATAATATTTAGGGGTCAAAGTGTTGGCTGGATTATATTTTTGTATTTAGAATTGTTTCACTGTTATTCTACATTGTATAATTAGTAAAATACTTTTAAACATGTGTTGCAGACTTGGGGATAAACAGAACAATTGATAAATACATGAGGAAACATTAATTTTGTATTACAATGCAAAAATTACTGTAAGGAAAATAAATAAAAGCTATGCAGAGTATGATTATGAATAAATATGTACAAGTACTTTTTTTTGTTAACTTTGAGTCCTTTGTTCTAAATGTAGTGAAGTACTACTTTTAGAGCAAGTAATTCTTGTTGTAGTTAACTACACTTTTTATAAAACAAATACAGTTCACTATAGAAAAAAAAACTCTTCCATCTACTGATAAAAATTAATCTAAAAGTTAAGATATTTCCTATACGATATTTTCATTAAAACGTAGTTTCAAAGTACAATGAGATATTTTGTATAGCAGTGAATTTTCCATTATTTATTTTCCATACAAATTTATATCACTGAAATAAAAACTTTTTTGATATACATTTTCCTTGTTACCATTCATAGCTACAATAAAGATTCATTCAGGTGAAATCCAAGATAATGAAATTTTTAGCAATCTTCATCAAAATCATCATTTAATACATTAATGAAAATGATTACAAATGTTACCTAAATTATATTAACAGCATTAGGGAGTTAATATTTATTTTATATTTTAGATTACAAGCAATTTGGATTTAAGATATTAATGAAAAAATAATAATATAAAATTAAAAATTCTATTGCAGTAAAATTTTGTTATAACTAACAAATATTGACATTCCAATGAAATATGTCAGCAGTCAACTCTGAAATTTGCACAGCTTGGGGCCAAAAGTTTGGTTGATTATAAAATTTGGCAGAAGATGGATTTATGTTATCTGTTTTGTTTACAAATATTTTCTATTAGACTGGTTATAAACAGTAATAGAAATTGGGAAATGAAAGGTAGGCATCAACATTTTTAGTTGCAATGTCTAAAATACATTTAACATAACTGTAACATTGTATGCTACTTTTAGAAAAGCACAAATATTTTGCTTTTATTTAAAATGATTGAAGTTCTTAATCTACAAGATTTTAATAATTCAAGCAACTGTAAAACTGTTATAAAGCATTTTGAATTATTACTATGTTTAGAAATTAGTTTAAAAAAATTCACTTAATCATGTAAAACAGAATTAAAACTTAATAACTTCATAGCAAGTCAGAAACAAAATTTTATCCAATGCTGATTAAACACTTGAATTTAGTAAAAAAAACACACCATAAAATGCAACTACGGTCGAATCGTGTTAATATAAAATCAAAAGGTGCACTAATTTTTTTTTTTTTTTTTGTGTAAACCATTAAAATAATAGTACCACCTTTTCTGTTGGGACTGCATTATAAATTCATGTCAAGCAAAATGTCACATTAAGGGGCCGCTTCACTGAAACTCCTCAATCGCGAAATCCTATGTTACCTATGGGAAAACTTCAATGAGCGATTACTCATTTCCTAGTGTAATTATTAAAATATGGTCTTCATCATCAAAAAGTAGACGTCAGATGCTGACAACATGCATTTTTAAAAATTGACTCCTTAAATTTTAAATGTTTAAAAAATTGCTATAAACTTTGAAATTTTATAATCAAATTAAAAATACTTAAACCCATAGGTTTCCCATAGGTTAACATGGGATTTCACGATCGGGAAGTTTCAGTGAAGCAGCCCCTTGACTGTATATAAATATCAAAGATGAAACTCAAGCAATAGCCACAAATTTTATTAAAAGTTAGATACTACAAAAAAGTTTTCATATGATATGCAGGCAACTATTTTTTATCTACAAAATAAACAATCAAACAGAATTATTATTTAAAAATCGGGATGTTTAACATGCCTTTCAGCTACATCATTCCTCCAGAGATTTATAGCTTAATGTGGACCAAAGTCTGCTAAATTAGGTTCATACAGTTTTAACACTAATACTTAAATCATTAACAGTATTAATGGATAAATGGTTACAGGTATAATTTTTTATTAAATTCAACGGACTGAATTGAACTAATGATATGTATCCCTTTCTCCTCCACTCTCTTTTCAAAAGCAGGTGATCAACTTTGGAAGTACCACATGTGACAAAGAAAGAAACAAATTAAACTATGAACTAGAGTCCTGCATCAGGTTGGGATACCCACTTTTACTCGCATCTGACCTGTCGGGTTGGCACTATATTTTTCCATTGTGGTTTGGGTTGGGTTGACTTCTACTTTTTTTGTTGCGGGTTCGAGTTAGTTTTGGGTTGGGTTTATTAAAAAAATTAATTGATTGATTAATTGATTAAATGAATTAATTGATTAAAAAAATTTACATTACATCTAGTAATAACTAATAAATGTCTAGTAATTTTGATCATGGTTATTGCCAACCAGGGGCGAGAGGGGCCTGCCCCCCTAAATTTGAGAGAAAGGGGCTTTTTGAAGTGATTTTCCGGAACTTTTTAGGGATTTTTTTGTTGGGAGGGGGGAGGCAAAAGTGAAAAATGAAGGATAATTTATGTAAGAGGCCCCCCTAACAAAAAAAATCACCAAAATTTACCATAAAATCACAAACATTTCTTCAAAAAACCCTTTTTCCCAAATTTAGGAGGCGGGCCCCTCTCACCCTTGGTTGGCAATCCCCATCATCAAAATTACTAGACATTTATTAGTTATTACTAGATATAATGTAAATTTTTTTAATAGTAGACATATAGTAAAAATTGTAAAAAACGGGAAATTGAAATTTTTGCCGTTTTTTTCAAATTTTGGCCGCCCCTGCGGCGGTAATAGAAATGATTTCACGATAATGAAATTTTATTGGAACATTACTAACATCTTGATGTAGCTTTTGCATTCTATTTGAAATTGTATTGGTATGGTTGGATAATTTTTTTTTTTTTTTTGGACAAAAACATTTTTTTTGCGATTTTTTGAAATTTTGGCCCCCCTGCGGCGGTAAAAGATATTAACCATTTGGTGTAATATTTTGCAAATTTATTCATTATTACCAATGGCAAATTTCCAGCACTATTATGTTTCGATTCTATAAATTTCAGTTTTTTCAACCCACCCTAGTGTGTATGCGTGCATAAACTATCACAAATATGATATGTGTGTTTTTGTGTGTATCATAAATGAAATGTTGGTATTTTTTTGTATATTCTGAGAAATCAAAAAATTTTTTTCAACTGATCCGTAAAGAAAGAATAATCTATGATAGCATTTCTAATATATACATTTTATTTTGTATGCAGTAGATTGAATATATACTTATTCATATTCAAATACGTATTTATTTTCATCTGAAACAATTTGTTTCAAACTTTTTGTGAAAATCCCAACAGTCGGATATAAAAAAAAACTTTAATATGACCTGGAAGAATTATTCTAGGTGTTGAACCCGACACACAGAAATTGCGAAATACATCAATATGTTGTGGCAAAAAACCCTAATTAAATTTTGCCAATAGGTTGCTGAAAATGATTGAGAAATTCATTAATGGGTCGCAAGAAATTAATCGCAAAATTTGTCAATAGATCGCAGAAAAAAATACAGAAATTTGTACATATATGTATCTGTCAAGAAAGAACATTCATTTCTATTCTGAAGTGCTCCTTTTTTGAAGGAGCACCCTGCTTTTTAGCACTTTCCAACCTAGTTGAAAAGCGCTTATGACTTCGGTTTGTCTGGCCGTCTGCCGTCTGTCCGTGCTCTAACTCCCGTAAATATGCTCGGATTGCTCTGCAATTTTTATATGTTATTGTCGTTATCTATAGCATGTTCCCTATTTCAACGGAAGTGTGTAGCACTTATAGTTTTATTACAGGGACACTCAAAAGAATTCCGTTACATTGCGGTCTATGGGGAAAAATCATTTGCGGTTTTTATTTAAATAATGTTTCACTATTTTAAACGCATTGAAATTTATATATATCACTAAGGTGCATTAGAAGAAGCATAATATGTAATAGGGTGTGCATAGCACTTATAGTTACTTTACAGGGACAGTCAAAAGAATTCCGTTACATGACGTCTATGGAGAAAAATCGTCTGCGGTTTATTTAAATAATGTTTCACTATTTTAAACGCATTGAAATTTATATATATATATCTAAGGTGCATTACAAGAGGCTTACTACAGAATAGTGTGTGTATAGCAGTCATCGTTCATTTACAGGGACACACAAAAGAATTCTCTAGTGTCTGTTAAGGGGCTACTTCACTGGCTCTCCCAGACAGAGCAGCTAATGTTATTTCAATGGGAGAAATTTAGAAGTGTCATCTTTTCGCATTTTGCTCGAATTTAGTAATTTTTGTAGCTTTCAAAACCTGTACATTTAAATTATGCACGCTCCTTTTAAATTTTATTTTATTATTATTTTTTAATGTGATATAAGTGCGTTATTTTGAAGATTCATGTTTAGTGTCTTATCGCGAAAAATCTGTTTGACATTTTAAAATTTGGTAAAGACACAATCGTAGCCTGATTATTTAGCTTTCCAAAAATGCTTTTTATTTTGATTAAAAAAAAAATTTAATCGATGCTACAATCCTAAAAAAATTGTACTGCCTTTTTTTAAACAGCCGAAAACAGTAAAATGACCACCCCAAACAAGTTACCTCCTTTTCTTTCCGGGAACTCAACGGGGAGTCAAACGGAAAAAATCCTCATGGAGCGATAAGAAAGACCACCTAATGTGTGAAATTTTGCCTTTGGCTATCAGTATGCAACTTGTAAAGCTGCAAATTTCATTTTAAGAGCAGAGAAGAAAGTTTAAAAAATGGTATTTTGAAATGCTGCAAATAGGTGCTGATTATTTGTTTTACTAGGCATCATACAGATTTTTAAAAAACGTTATTGATTTGGGATCGATAAAGATTTTTTTTCACCTCTCACCTCTGAAGTTTAATACCCGATATTTTTTTTAATTGCCTACAATAGTAAAATGAAAAAGCGTTTATTTGCTAAACAAAAATACTAGAACTATCATTTATTCACTCTTTCTCGGGAAAAAACAAACATACAGCGGCAAGTGTCATTAAAATGAATAGATAGACAATAGACATATCCAGCGAATAAATACAGTTGTATTTAAATTTTCTACAATACCTTTTTTCTATTATTTATTACATAACTCTTACTGAGTTAGTTTTAACGTTCTTTCGAAAATATTAAATATTTATGCGGTAGATTAACTAAAAAATAACTATTGTATAGCTTTATTATTAAAATTTGTTACACTAATTTAAAACTTAAAAATGATGAGATTATACGTGTTCTCTTTTTTTCGGTAAATTTCGTGATTCTCCTTTCACAAATGAAACATTTTTAAATTATACTTCAAAGATTAAAAAAAAAAGAAAAAAAAAAAAAAAAAACATATTTCAGTGCGATTTATTATTAGTTACTATAAATGAAGCATTATTTATTTTAGCATGCAAGAATTTAAATAAATGTGTCAGTAATCAATTTTTTGTCAGACATATTTTGTCTGTCATATATTCGCTGAACTAGGCGCTTCCTTATTTTTTCGCAGGGGTTCGGTCCGATCTTGTTTCTACCAAAAACGCCAATGTTTCTTAGTCAATATTATCTTATAATTAAAGTTCTTTTAACAGAATATTGCATACATAATACGTGGTATAGCAGATTATATGCACACAATCTATGCAGTGGTCGATGCAGGTTTTTTTTTTCCCTTGGGGCCCATATTGTGAAAAAAAAAGTTATTTTTGTGAAATTTATTATATTTTTGTGAAAAATAACATTTTGTAATGAAAGATGAGATTTAGCTACCTGAATTCAAACGAAACATATAATAATAACTTCCTTCTGCTAAAGTTTTCCTTTTCTGTGAACTTGTTTTGTTTGCAAATTACTCATTTTAAAACATAACAAAATTTAAAAAAATCCCTGACGGCTCGGCCTACAGGCACAGGTAGATTTCGAAGATGCAGACCGTGGGGCACCTGATTATTGGGAGTTGCAGAAGAAAGACCTATTTGCCAGGATGTGGCAGTTTTCACCACCCACTTCGAAATATACCTCTGCCTGTAGGTGGAGCCAGCAGAGATGTTTTTTTTTTTTTTTTTTAAACGTAAAAGTTGGTCCTATAAAAGTCCCGTAAAAGTTGGTCCTATAAAAAACTTGTCAATATAAAAGTTGTATATAATATTAAGAAGATTTATACTAAATTTAAGCAGATTTGATATCTTAGGAATGGATGAAGTTATGAATTTTTTTCTTCTGAAACCCCTTGATTTTATGCCCCTTGATTTTATGTATCAATTTGGAAGAGATTTGTGCAGAATTATTGGAGCTATGGTAAAAGAACATGGTAAAAGAAATAGTTCTGCGATCCTCTCTCTATTTGTATGTTTGTACATGTGAAAATGTATAAAACAGTCTCCTTCATGTAATTCAAATTTAGATACATGATATATATATTTTACCACTATGTATTATTTAATTATGCTTACATTGCTTAGTTTTTCGACAGTTGACTCTATACCTATTTGTAAACACGTTATTATACGTGATCATTCATTAAAAACTCGTATCATTAAAAAAAATATGCTTTTTAAAACGCAATTATAAAACACTTAACTTTATATTGTACTTGTATACATTATTATTATATACCAGCTAACCCTACCCGGCGTTGCCTGGGCTCGTGATGATAACCTTATTGATACATAAAATCAGTGTTCAGTGATTTTATATTTTTAAAGGAAATTCTATCCAAACAAACCTAGAGTTGGGGGCCGCACAGCCTTCCGCACCGTACATCGGGCGTGCTACGCACGATGAAGTCTGTTTTTATTTTGTTTTTAAACGTAACTCTTTCCAAACAAACCTAATTTTGGGTTCGAAACAAACTCAATGTCTTTTATTTTTGTTACTCCAATTTTAGTTTAAAGTATTGTTTTACAGATTACAGCAGACTGTTTTATAAATTTTCACATGTACAAACATACAAATACAGATATTCTGTTTTAAATTTTACAAAATAATTTAAATAAAATTTATGTAAACAAGAAATTTATTTATAACGGAAAAGTTTATTTATACTTGTGTGCCTATGGTACATGTATACCTCCGTTGTGTTACAGGATATATGATACTATGAATTTCACTTCTTAATAACCACATAAAAAATAAAAAATAAATAAATGAAAATTAACATTTGAACATAAATTTTTCCAGTAATGAACACTTGCAACGTATATTTATTTAAATGATAAATGAACTTAGAAAAATGTATTCTATGTCAACCGTATAAAAGAAATTATTAAATGATACAGAATGTAAAGATATATTTAAAAAAAATATATGCAAGTAAAATCCTTTCTAAAACTGACAAACACACACGCATGAAGTTTTTCGCAGATTCTATTAGATTTTTTAAATTTTGTAAAGGTAATTTTTTTCTGCTGTTGACTTCTAATGCATTTTCTATCGAAATTAAATTATATTTTCGTGGATATTATTGCATGGTTGAAATGTAGGCAAAACTACGTTAATAATATATATATATATATATATATATTTATACAGTTTAAGATGCTCATAAAATATTCTTATTTACCAGCAAAAGCAATTTATCCAAATAAAACATCATGCATTGAATATTACTTTACGTAGTTTTGTATACATTTCAACAATGCAATATCAACGAAAATTTAATTTAATTTCAATAGAAAATGCATTAGAAATGATTAGTTGATTTGCAGATTTCTCATTCAGTCTCTGATGGAAGGGTACTGAAACATAAAAGAGAAAAAAAAAAGTCTGGTAAATTTGTAACAAGATTTCCAAAAAATGTTTTTAGTTTTTTTCCAAATTATATTCGGACCATAATAAAATTTCTGTCAATTTCAGTTGCTTTCTAAATTTAGATGGAGGCTAAGGAATTTTCCAAAAATCGTTATACATTTTTATTAAACATTTTTAACACCTTTCCAACATCCGTACTCCATCTTGCAACTGTTAATTTAAATGTCTTCTTTGTTCTTAATAAACGGTGAAATTTTGTTATACGTCTGGAAGTATTGGAAAGTGTTTTAAAAAACTATGCGTGGCGTGTGTTTTTTCTTTCTTGTTTATTGCAGTTTTAGTTATCCACAAATGTTATAAAAACTGGACCGGAAGCATAACATATTTAAAAACCCAATTTCAGGAATTACCAACAACATTAAAAAAATATTCGAATTCTTTCGTGCATTCCTATATATGATAAATAGATTTGTATATGTAATGCACGAGCAGGGAAGACCGAGCTATGCTTGGTAAAAATTAGCTTTGAGTTTAAATATCATGAACCATGACCAAAATTATCCACTAATCAAATTTTCCCGAACATGTGACCAAGCCAATTGTTTTCTCGTGCGCGAAACTCTCAGGATATAAAAAATTCAGTCAAAATGGTCTGAGCCGTTATTTAGATACAATTAGTTTGACCCTGACCCATGGTGACCTACTAATGGAAAATTCTCGAACATGTGACCTCTAGCCCAATGGTTTTCTGGTGCCCCAAAACGGTAAGATACAAAATTTCGTCAAAATCGTTAGAGCCATTTTTAAAATAAAGTTTGCATATATATATATATATATATATAACCACACACAAGATTTCCTCGTATTAGAATATATATGACAGAATGATAAAATTTTGTTTAGTTTGTAAACACATAGCGCAGTTTAAAATCCCCCTTCTGAAATTTCCGTCAATAAACGAAAATGTGATCGAGATATTTTGTGTATGATCTGTAGAATTTATACACACCAAGTAATACACAAAAAATTAGTTAAATTTAAAATAGCGCACCGCAACTGAAAACACACTTCCAGCAATTATTGTAACAGGCAGAACTTTAACAGAATTCTTTTGTGTGTCCCTGTAAATGAACAATGAATGATATGCACACAGCAATCTATAGTAAGAAAGTCCCATGTAATGCAACTCTCAGTGATATACATCAATTTCAATATATTTGAAATCGTATAACATCATTTAAATAATACGCAAAGAATTTTCCTCTATAGACCGTAATATAACAGAACTCTTTTGAGTGTCCCTTTAAAGTAACTATAAGCACGACACACTTCATTTTCAATGCCGAACATGCCATAGTGAACACCAATAACATATATCAATTGCGGGACAATCTGAGTATATTTACGTGAGTTAGAGCACGGACAGACAGATAGACAAACCGAATTCATAAACACTTTTCAACTATGTAGGAAAGTGTTAAAAATAAAGAACAGAGACTCGCTCAACAGCGTGAATCTTTGCTGACATTATTACTCAATCACTTTGGAATTGAATATCGTTTTTTTTTTTTACATTTTTATTTTAATATAATTTGAATTATAAAAGAATGGCTACTCGAATACAACTTTTTCCTCTTGTGTATAAAATCAATACAAAACGCCATCTTTGCCATCGTTTTCCGAATAATGTTTTGCCTTCATGGGGAAAAAAAATAACATCTGAATATCTGTAAATAATTTCGTGCATTTAAAAAGATATATAATTGATTTTAAGAATGTGTTAGAAAATAAAGTTTAGACTTGAGCCCAGCAGAGCAGCTATCTGAGAAAGTGTGATTGGAAACCTATCTCCTGTTTGCTAATCACTTTTCTCGCGGTGGGGTATCACTCTCCCTTACTATCCGCCTGAGGCAAAAAGTGTCTTGTTTTATGTTGTGGGATGACCTTTCTGTTTGTCAATCGCAAGCTTAGTAAATATCATTGGACTTTAAAAGTGTCAATCTTAGTCACAGGATACGCCTTACAGATGGCAACGGTTTTTCTTTTTTCGGCTATTTCGATCTTTCAACTGAGTGAAGTAGCCTCTTAACACTAATTCCTGGAAGTGCGTTTTAAGTTACTAAACGCGATTTTAATTTTAACTCGCTTTTTGTCTATTACGTGGTGTGTATAAATTCTGTAGATCCTATACAGGGCAGCACAAGAGTTCGCGAACACATTTCCGTTTATTGACAGAAACTCCAGAAAGATAATTTTAAACTGTGCTACGCGTTTCCTAATTAAACTAAAATTTAGCATCCTAGCATATACAAATCTATAGATCATATACAGGGCTGAATAAAAGTATTCGGATATTTTTCCGAATATTGTATCTGTTGGAAATTCCTGAAATTATGTTTTTAAATATGTTATGTGTTTTCCAAATTGTTTACTTAGATGTTATCTTTTAGCTTATTAAACGGTATGTTTTGTAAAATTATTTTGGAAACGTTGGAAAGTGTTACATAATCTATGCTTGACGCATGATTTTTCGTTCTTGTTTTATTCTGGGTGAAATTCTACTGTATTATTTCGTGGCCTTCTAATATTGTTCTACACTGCTCAAAACAATTAAAGGATATTTGAAGTTTTATATAAAATAAAGATATAAAGGAAATTTTTTTTGCCGAAAATAGAAGAAGAGAATCACAAATGCAAATTTTTCTGGTTTTCAAACTGTAGAGTATGCAAATTTTGAGTTCGACGTCAAAAACGTCGCTTCAGCGGCAGCGAATGAAATTTGACTTTCAACTGTATAAAAGAGAATGAAGACAAGGATGATCGGCATTCAGTGATTGCTTTGTTTCGATGAGTACGATGTCTCAGTGAAGTCATTTGACAGATTCAGAAGCTTGGAGAATTGTTGATAGGTTAGAAGGGGGCCAAACTCAAGCCGAAGTAGCGCAAGCCATTGGAGTATCACAAAGTGTCATTTCCAGGATCTGTAACCGTTTTTTGGAGAGTGGATGTGCAGGCCGAAGACCAGGGCAAGGTCGTAGACGGGCAAAAACGCCCAATGAAGATCGGTATTTAGCGTTAACAGCTCGGAGACACCGAAACATGAACGCTACTCTTCTCCAACAACACCTTCGCTCGGCTACAGGCACCACGATTTCAACTCAGACTGTCCGAAACCGGCTCCATGCTGTAGGTCTGTATGCTCGCCGACCGATGGTATGTGTTAGATTAACATCAAGGCATCGTCGCGACCGCAGGGAGTGGTCAACCGAGCATGTCAACTGGAGGAGGAATGAATGGAGCAATATTATGTTTTCTGACGAGTCCCGTTTTTCTGTGCATCCGGATAATAGGCGTATTTTCATCTGGAGGGACCGTGGCAGTAGGAATAATCCTGCGTTCGTGCACGAAAGTGTCAGATTTGGCGGTGGAGGAGTGTTGGTGTATGGTGGCATCTCCATTGACGGGCGCACTGACCTCTACATCATTCGAGATGGAGCTCTGACTGGTCGCCGATATAGGGATGAGATCCTCAGACCTATTGTAGTCCCTTACGCTGCAGCAATCGGAGATAACTTCATTTTAATGGACGATAACTGCAGGCCACATCGTGCAAACCTGGTGGAGGATTTCCTTTTCGAGGAAGGAATCGTTCGAATGGAATGGCCAGCGTGTTCTCCAGACATGAATCCAATCGAGCACGTTTGGGACGCTCTAGGAAGACGAGTTTCTGGCCGCCAACAACCCCCACAAACTCTCCAAGAACTGGAAAGAGCTCTTCTGGAAGAGTGGGGCAGAATACCCCAACTCGTCATTAATAGCCTCATTGAGTCCGTGCCTCAAAGGTGTTCAACGTTGCTGGCCGCCCGTGGAAACCATACCCCCTACTGAAAATGATTTTCTTTGAAGAAAACACCTTTTCTTATTCTTTTTTTCTCATATGCACAAATTGTGTTTTTTTCCTTTTGTACACAAATGCGCAATAAAATGCATTTTTTTCTGCCAAACATGTGTAATTTATTCTCATATAACCTACTATGTCTGTCGACCATGTATCAATCAGCTAAAAAGTTTCCCAGATACAAAATCCACCTAAAACTGCAATATCCTTTAATTGTTTTGAGCAGTGTATATCATTACTGTTTACTAGGACATTTAAAATATTTTAAAGTAAGAGAAAAAAAAAATATGCAGCTCATGTAAACCCAATTTTATCCAACAAATTCTTAAATAAAAATTTTACCAAGTTAAAAAATTTCACATAACAGTAATACTTTACTTGATATTAATTATTGATATGCATAACCTCAATTGTAACATAGTTTACCTGCAGAACATTTTTTGCTCCTGAAATATCCGTCGCAGACACTTGGAGAATTTTTTGCTACTGGGAATCTTACTTGAATAGAATCATCACCAATTAGGCTACAGTTATATTTTTCAAAGGCTGTAAATACAAAACAAAATATTTCTTACTGTGTTAAACAAATTGTTATTTTTCCTTGTTTATTTTATAGTTAAATAACTACTTTAAAACAATATTTCTTTATAGAAAATAGGCAATTATTAAATATTTTGAACATTCTGCATTACAGGAGCAGAGTCGATTGTGGACCACTGTACCCCGGTAGTGGGTGATCCACTGTGCTTTATGTTGAAGTTCAATAAATAATCCTATTAATACTATTTATACTTTTTAATATACTTTTAAACATATCAACATCAAAGTTAAATAAAAACAAGTATCTTACCTTTGCGAAATAGCTGTTTTCTTTTATTTATCTATAACCTTTAATTACTAAAAAAAGAAAAATGTGATGATGAAAAATTTAATTTTAAAAGCTCAAAACAACCAATCAGCATAAAGTGGTTCACTCTGAGCTAAACATGTTCCCTGAAGGCTTTAATTAATCAGTCCAGTGCTGTTGTCTATTGAAGAGAAGCTTAAGCAATTTTTAAATAGATAAAATATTAGGGGGTGGTCCACTGTGCCCATAGGTTCAGTGTGTACCGGTCAGGGTTGTAAATAAAAAGAGTTTTTTTTTTTCAAAAAAACCCCCTAAAACCAGGGTTTTTTTTTTTTGTTTAAACCTGCTTTATTTGGTTTAAACCAGGTTTTTTTGGTTTAAATGATTTTACATTTGGAAAGAACACTGAACATTCATATTTTCAGATATTTGAAATCAAGCATTAAACAAAAAATACTTTAAGTTATTTTGTTGAAATTTAATAATATAATTTTTATTATTTTAATTTAAGAATTACAATATTTTATATTACTATATTTTTACATATATAATAAACAATAAAATGTGCGATAATTTATATACTTAAAAAATCAATCACTATTATAGAAATTTTTAAATATTACAAAATGTGAATGTTTACATTTTAATTAAAAACTTCATATAAAAACACAAATCTTGACGTTTTTTCGAGTTTTAATCTATTTTGCAATTTATCTCGAGCAAATCCAAATTTTGAAAATATTCTCTCTACACTGTCAGGATGCCTTGGCTGTTGTATTAAAAGTTGATCAATTTCATAAAAAACTTTGCTATAAATTTCTTTTTTGGCTTTTTCACAATTCATGTACTCTTATAGTATTTACAATACTATAGATTCAAGAAGCATTCCTGGAAAGGTGATTATATTAGATAATAAAACACTTTGCATTGAATTTAATAATCAATGGTATGAGTGAATTTATTGGATACTTTTGCTTTGAAAAATCAGAGGCATATTTTTGTTTTGGATGTAGCATATAATGCAATAATAGGTGTTAAAGCCATTTTATATTGACTATCAAGGTTCTTCATCACTACTTTATTTTCTTGTTTTTCTTCCAATTTTTTTACAAGGTCTTTCCAGATATACACATCATCAGAAATGCTGCAGTTATCTTCTTAAATTTTGTCGAGGACATTTGCAATTGGTTCCAGTTGTTCAAACATTTCTTCAAAACCTCTTTTTAAAACAAAATTGAACACAAGGTTTTTAATGCTTGTGTCGATTTTTTATCTGTTTTCTTCATAAATGCTCAGTAAAGTAGACTAACTTTTAATGTAAACTTAGAGTACATATTCATTGAATTCCACAGAGTTTCAGTAGAGAGAACTAATTCCAAAGTATTTGCATATAATCTATATAATGCATTTGCAAAGTAATTATTACGAAAATACTCATACTTAATAATTTCTAACAAGTTTCCTTTGATTGTTGGATACTGATTTTGAATGTCATTGGACAATACAATTAACACAAGTGCTGAGCAGCCATATGTAATAACAATTAAATGCTCCTTTCTGCTTAATAAATGTTGCATTTTAGTGACATTTGCTGTATTATCTGTAATCTGTAACAACTTATGAGATGGAGCCATAAGCGTGTCATAGAGTTGTATGGACTCGAGCCCCACTAATAATTTCTAAAATGGACTCTTCCCTCCACTTCCACTCCCTCTAATATAAAAAGAGTTTAGTTTTTTGAATTTCTAATATTTTATGTTATTTGCCAATTTTTAACAGATAATTTTTTTTCTTGAGTTTTGCCATTTTTTCCTCTTTTTCATTTGCTACGGAGATAAACAACATAAGGTAAACTTTTTCCCTTTATGCTCTATTTTTTAATTAAACTAAACTGCTAAAAGTTTGAACTTTTGATATTAAAAAAAAAAAAAAGAACAAACATCCATATTCAGAAAGAAAAAAAAATACTCAAAGATAACTTTTATTGAGATTTTATTATAAACAATTCACAAATGACAGCGAATATATCATTTTATAAATGGGTCTGTACATTAGAATTTTTACATTGTCTTAACATTTTATTTAACTTGCAAGTTATCACTACTATTCTTTTTAATTTCTTTAAAAAAAGAGTTAAAAAAGCAAAATTAAATTGGTAATTGATATGTTTTACACTCATATACACGTATTTGTGTGGAAGAGATTTATCTATTGAGTTGAGCCCCACAAATAATTTTCAAAACTATGTCTATGGATGGAGCACTGCAGCTCCAATTCATATTTTTTTATACTAGCAATAACCATTTTTTTCCCAGATAGTATGAGTTTTTTCCCCAGTATCAAATGTATTAATTAAAAATACATTACCTGTCTTGGTTGTAACAGTTACACATATCAATGGTTCATTATGTACATTTGACTATTCATTAAATCCAAGGTATACAGTTTCATTTTTTAAAATTGTAGCACAACTTTGCTCTTCACTTTCATAGATGGAAACAACCAGACAGCCAACAATCAATGAATAAGGAGATTACCTGATGACATGACACCAGACATCAGTCTGAGTTGCATCATCTAATTTTCTTACACAATAAGCATGTTTAACTGCATCAGAATTAAAATTAGTCTATCCTAATCTAAATATTTATTCATCACATTTGATGAAATATAAAAACTTTTTTTTTAGTTTAAAGTTAAAAAAAAACAAGTCTGTTTAAAAAAAAAAAAAAAAAAACATTTGGTTTAAACCCTGGTACTGGTCTCCCCTAATTGTTGATATTCTTTCATTTCGGACCATGTAATTTTTTCATTTATGACAGGATTCCGTTACAGACAGATTTCATTTTTACATATCTTACTGTAGTTGTAGTATTACATTACAATTGAGCAGACATTTAAAGTCATAGTGATACGCATCACAGAGACTGAAGAACTGAAAAACCAGGATTTTCTGTAGGTATAACAATGAATTCAAATACAGTAAAATATCTTTGCATGCTATCTACAGCCAGTTTCGTGCAACTATCATCACTTACATTGCTCTTGCTATTGAAAAACTGATAGTATGTCTAGATGCTTTCCCGAATGCTAATTTTATAAATTATAACAGTGACGTAAAACAAAACAGAACAAAAAAAACTATTAAGGTTTTACTATTTTATTTTGTGAATTTTCCACCGCTTAGCATTTAGTGTCCCAAGCAGTCGCCCAACCTAACCAATCTTCTTATCCTTTTATCAATTTTCACACACTTGGAACAGTGTTTCTTTTGATTTTCCACCCGCAAACCAATTTTACCCAAATTTCATATTACATATTTTTTTATATCAAGCAACGAACCAAATCTTCATTCCTCTCTCCGCCTTCCATTCTAGTGCCCAGGGCAAATACCCTCTCTGTCATGTTTCCCTTAGTTTTGGCCCTGATATCATTTACATATCATTTCCCAATACTTCATTGAACTTACGATACCATTTGAAGACAAAAAGTATCAACTAATTCATTTATTTTATCTGTTGATTTAATTTGAAATGTTTCAAAGGATTTAGTAGGTGTTTAAATACAGGAAGTTGTAAAATAATTAAATTTCTGGAATGACATTCGTTTTTATGTCACTGAATGTTTGGAAGTTTACTGTATCCTAATATCTTTTAGAGGGAACAGATGTACAATTCGCTCTCAGTCCTCCATCTAGTTTATTAAATCGAAACACATTTGTTTTGTTTCTCATTTCCAAAATAATTTTCATCCATATTTACTTATTATAAACACGTTATTTAATTTAATTAACTAATTTATTTATATTTAATAATAAAAGTTTAATAAAAAAAGAAAGAAAACAAGATGGTGGACTGAGGGCGAACATAGACATCTAATATAAGATTTATATTAGATGTCTATGAGGGCGAATGATACATCTAACCCACATTCATTCATTTGTTAACAAAATTATTACCTAAATTTCTAATACCTATAGAATCAGTAAAATATTGCCATGAAAATGTGTAGAACAGAAAATTTGTTTTCTTGGCTCATTGAACTTTGAAAATACGTTTTAAGTCTTCTCAACATCAAAAAAGAGCATTCACTTAAACTTATTACATGTTAAAACAGGAATCATTAGTACTCATTAGAGAAGAGTTTGAAGTTCTGTCACATATCTGTATGTGCCACAAAAAGGCTAATTTGATGTTGTGGGCAAATTTAAGATATAAAAATTGAAGAGATATGACCCTAACACCCTCCCCCCCCCCCCCCCAATAAAAAAAAGGAGACATGACCCTCCACTAAAGGGAAGGCTAGATGCATAACTGTAAACACTACACAATAATATACATTGTTAAAAAAAAAATGAATATATTTACCTTATGAACCTTGAAAGATTACTTGTAGGAAGACAATGGTTGCGGAGGAGAGATGGATCAGAATGTATTCTGTAAAATTTTCACAATTCTGTCACAGTGATCACTATGATCGAATGTGCAATCAACGATTGGCCGCATTTGCAAAAGCATGAAAAATTATAGCAAATTTCTTTTTCAAGAAAAAATAATGAAATGCAGAAATTTTGTTTAACTCTGCATTAGTTCTGCCAGATCTGGATGACATATACATGGTCTGTCTTCAAGTATCTCAGATATAAAACACAAAAAATTATGTTCATGTATTTACTTTGTAGAGGATTGCTTAGGTTCTTAATAAATGTTTCAATTTATTTTTCTTTTTTTGTTTTTTTCATCTTACATCCTAGTTAATTAAAAGCTAATTGTGAAAATTTGATCCTGTATCTCACAGATACCAGTAATGCAACTTATGTTGAGCTCATTTCCTAATCCATCTAATTCACTACTAAGCCTAATAGTTGATATCTGCACGTTAGAACTACTGTAAATAAAGAATAATAGTTCTTATAAACATTCCTCATTAGCTAATGTGGATAAAAATTATTTTTGCTATGTTTTATTTCTTTGAACTTTAAGCTGATATTATAAATCTGTTTAAAAAAAATCTGTAAAATGAAAGATAAGAAAAAGAAGCATACGGATGTCGTGAGTCGTTTGATTACTTAGTTACCATAATTCATTATACTAATGATAAACACACGTTCAAAGATTGGGGACCACAAACCTATATCAAGCGTTGTTTGAGCCGTCACGTATATCAAATGAAAGGAAGACACACATAAGCAGTAACACTGGTTTCTCTACATAAAACAAAAAACTTTGTTGACATCACCTTAAAAATTAATAATGGTGATATGAACAATGTTGTCTGCTTTACTTATTTTGAGTGTGCGTGTGTTGGTGTTTTATTTTATTTATGATACACTGCGCCCGAAGGAGCATTGTTGTCTAGAGCTTCAACAGTTGGTTCGAGCAAAAAATCGAGCGTGGCCTGTGTGAAATGTGTACAGTGTTCGTGTATAAATAGAAATCTTTGTTGAAATCATCTCTAAATTTAATATTTAATAAATAGAATGGTGATTTCAATAAATTTCCTACCTTATTTATGGTATGTGTAAAGTGTATGTTGTGCTTTTTCTACTTTTGGTTATTCACCGCTCACGAAGGAGCAGTATTATCTAGATATCTAGGATTTGCAATGATTTTACGGGCCTTCGCTGTAGACGTTGTGCATCCTCTTTTATAGAAAAAAGGTTTGGAATCAAACTTATAGCACAACGGAGTACAGACTACAGATTACTTATGACTATATATATATTTAAAGTGTGTAATTGTAATATTATATTCGGTCCAATGCTGAATTTAATTACAGAAAGCCTAACCACAAGCAGAACCCGTGATTTAATGTTAGGCTTAACCAAAATCACACTGTGCGTAGGGTTGGGCTTAGCGGACTATTGTTTGTACATATACATAAACTGCATTGATATCACCACAAAAATCAATAATTAAAAATGAATAATAGTAAGTGATATCAATACGGGTTGTGTATTATGTATGTGTGTGTTTTTATATGTGTAATGTATTCTATTTTTTAATTATTTTACCGCTGCCAATAGGCAGCAGTTTTCCAGAGACAACTAAATTATATAGGTCTAAAATGTATGAAGAAATCGTAGAGCATCGCGTTTTATAGCATTCTGATAAGCGCCCTCTGTGTTTTCTCAACAACTCCGAAATCGTTGGTATGCAAATGCAACAAACACAGGGGCTGTTCAGAACCAAAGATCAGGCGACGCGCGGGCGATGGAGATTAAAATATGGAGTGAGTCTATACTCTGAATGAAATTGAAAGGCCTGCGTTCATTGTCATTGATTTGGACATCCAAATCATTGATAATGAACGCGGTCCTTCATTTGACTAATCTAGAAGTGAACTTGGTGGCCGAATGGTTAGAGCACTGCTCTTGATTCTGGAGGTTGCGTTTTCGATTCCCCAAAATCTCTGTTTGATTTTTCTATTTTTTTCATTTAAAAATGTTTAATCGGTTGCTTTGTATTTTTCATGATTAATGGAATATATTTTATAAAAGTAAAATTTGATATTGTTAACAATTACTTATTTAATTAAATACGACAAATTCAGCTATTTTACGATTAAAATTTTATATTACAGTGCCTTTTAGGCTGGGATTGCGGTGCCTCGCTTAAGAAGGAAAGGGCATGTTTACAAAGAAACAGTTCCATCAACCAATCTACCACTGCATTTTTGTTGCAACTATCATTGCAGGAATTGAGGTTGGTTGGGCTCGGTGAGCGAGTACGTTTTCCTAGCTCCGACGGTTATTTCAATTACGTGGTTTGTGTTAGTTTGTTTAGTGGTGGTGAGTTAAGGAGTGGTTTTTGTGATATTTCAAAAAGGGTTAGGTCATATTTATCAGATTTGGTGAATTTTTTTGTTTTCGACATAGAGTCCTATATTGCGAGAAGGTCTCAGAATACCTCCGACAGCGATGGCGGGGTCTGAGGTCAAAGTTAAAGCTAGTCCTGTTTTGGACAAAGAAGATTACAACAAGTATAATTGGAATGACGGTAGAGAAGCAGGTGAACAAATTGAAATTATTCCGGAACTCCAAGAGTATGTAATTATCACAGAATGCCTACAAGGAGCTTTTCAAAAAGTAAACCCTATTCAAGTGAAACAAGAAATTAAGAAGAATTTTGAAAGACATAGCGAGATAGATACATTTCGATATACTCGAAATAATAAAATCCTGATAACGACGAAAAGTTATGAATGTGCGCGGGAAATCATACAAAAAAAAAAAAATATTTGAAAGACAGGTCAAACATAACCTAATGAACGAAAACATCACCACAAGATTTCTAATCTTTCGAATGGATGTAGACATCATGCTAAAAGAGATCCAGGTAGAACTAGAGGAGGAAAATGATATTGTTGTCCAAAATGTTAAGAGATTCCTAACAAGACAAGAGGGACGAATGGTTCCCACGGGAACGGTGCTTATTACAATTTACGGCCATAAACTCCCGGAATATGTTAAAATGTTTTATATCAGACAAAGAATTAGGCTGTTTATTGACCGTCCGAGGCGCTGTAATGTGTGCCAAAGTTATACGCACGGCAGTAACAAATGTCCAAATGAAAAAATCTGTAAACGATGCGGAAAATCTCACCCCGAAATAAACTGTAATGAAGTAGAAATAAGATGTGCTAATTGCGGTAAGCAACATGAAGCAGACAACATCGAATGCGAAACCAGAAAAAAAGAAGCTGAAATTTTAAAAATTAAATGCGAAAAGCATATAACGCTAGCAGAAGCAAGAAGACAATCCAACTCAAGGCCAGCAAACAGCTACGCGGCTAAGACGAAACAACATGTGGAAACAGCAAATATGGACGGTAATATTCATAAATTGGCGATGGTTATAGAAGATAAATTTCAACAGATAATGGATTTCATTACGCACTTTTGGGAAGTATTAGATAATATGCAGCAGATATTTGTAGAGAGAAAAGAAAACGTTCTGGAGGAAAATACGAAAGAAGCACCTGGTAAAAATAAAGTTGTACACAGAGATGTCATGACGGAGCTATATAAATGCTTGAGAAATAAAAAATTCAAAATGGGTGAGCAAAGTCAGCAAGGAGTACAGTCTCAGATTAATATAACTGTGGAGAGTGAGGACATGATGACGGATTCGGGAGAGACATAACGATGTTGGATCAATGGGATGCTGGTAAATGTCGTATGGTCATTATGTGTTTATGGACTGTTTGTTTTTCTGGTGTTTGTTTTGTAAAGTCATTTTTGGGGTAAGTGTTTGTTGTTTTAATTCTTGTATTTTTTGGTGGTTGATTTTTTACCTGTTTTTGTCGGGTTGTGTTGTATGGATACTTTATTGATACATTGGAATATTAGAGGTATTCGGGCCAACTTACCCTGGCTTCATACTGGGTTTTTTCGTAAGAGTGTTGTCTGGGCATTTCAAGAATCTCTGCTCAAGGAGAAGCATAAATTATTGTTTAATGATAGGAACATTTTTCGTGCTGATCGGTTTGGAAATTTAGGGAGAGGGGGTGGAGGTTTGTTTTTAGCAGTCCAAAAGAAGATTCCAGTTACTATCATAAACCTGCCTGCTATTGACCGGGATCATGAGGCGCAAGGGATTAAAATTTGGTTTAAAAAGAGGTGGATTTCCATCATAAATATTTACGCTCCCAAAGGCTTCGGGGCTACGAATTGGTTGGAAAACATAAAAGATATGATTGGTGAGAATTATTTCATTATTGGTGATTTTAACATTAATTTTCTCAACTGGCGAACAAACCCGAAAGGTAAAAAAATGGTTCATCTTGTTAACTGGATTAATCGGAATGATGTAGTGCTCCTGAATACGGACCAGGTAACGAGATTTTCTGGCGGAGGTAGCGGATCTCTCCTAGATTTGAGTATGGTGTCGAGTAGGTTAGCTGGTGAGTGCAATGTGGTTGTTCATTCGGATCCGATGGGCTCTGATCACTATCCCATTGAGATTCAGGTATCGAATAGTGGTTATGAGGTCAGGAGAGAATTTTTGACACTGGTTAATTGGGATCGTGTTGGCTCGGCGGTGGCTGGTGTCGGTGAACATAAAAATGGGGATGATTTGGATAAGTGGACAAAAACTATTACCCAGACTATAGAACATTGTAAGGAGCGGGTTCCGATTAGTAGTGGGAATCTTCCGCCGTGGTGGGGAGTGGTGACTCGTCGGCTGTTGGCGTTGAAACGGTACTATTATCGGAAAGCGGTTCGGGAGTGCCAGCTTGATTTATGGGTTAAATACAAGATGTACAATGCTAAGCTTAGAAAAGAAATAAAAAAGGACAAGAAAAAATTTTGGGATACAGTGGTCAGAGAGGCTGGTAGGGGGCCAAAAATTTTCAAAATCATTCGCGGCATCAAGAAAAAATATGAAGGGGAGGTGAACACGGATTTTTGCTTCCCGAATTGTCCGCCTGACGCTACCTTCCAAGCGAATGCCCTATCCATAATGTTTCAAAACAGTCCGGTGGTACAAGGTATTCCAATCGACTTTTCGGGGAATGATGGAATGGAACTTAAATTCACATTGGAGCACTTACAAAACACTATCAGTAAGGGCAAATCCACGACCCCTGGTATTGATGGCATAAAAATGAGCTTTTTTAAAAAATTGAAAATTAGGACGCTGACAACACTCCTAGATATGTACAATGCAATTTTGGAGAAAAAGACTATCCCAGAGGTTTGGAAAGAGGTGATTATGCTCCCTATAAAGAAACCTGGCAAAAATAGGAATGATGTTCGGGGTTATAGACCCATAGCTTTAACTGTCACTAGCAAAAAGATTTTTGAAAAAATGATCCTGGACAATTTACTTAATTGGTGCATGGAAAAGAAGATTTTCCATAAGAATCACTATGGTTTCATCCCATTTAGGGACTGTGAGGCTGCGGCATATAAAATTTATAGAGATATTAGTAGGGCAAGGTATTCAAAGCGGAAAGGTTATTTGGTGGCATTAGACATCAAAGGGGCCTACGACAATGTCTGGTGGGATGGATTGCTCTTCAAATTAAAAAAGCTGGGACTTGATGGTGATCTTTGTGTTTTAATTCGGAATCTGGTTCAAGAGCTGAGGATTCGGGTGAAATGGAGGGGTTCGCTACCATTCCAGTATCACAGGGGTCTTTTACAGGGAAGTCCTCTCTCCCCTTTACTGTTTGCACTTTATCTAGCGGATATCTTCGAAATCTTTGATTCATGTATACAATGTGTTGTTTATGCTGATGACATTTTTCTTTATGGTTCTCATGATGACGTAGTTTGGTTCAAAGGGATTTTACAGGAGAGCATTGCCAGGGTGATTCAATGGCTTCAGGCTTGGAACTTGGAGGTAAATCCCAACAAATGCCAAATCATCAGGATTGGGCGGTGGAGGAAGGTAGAGGAAAACCATTTACAGGTGCTTGGTCAGGAGGTGGATTTTTCTGATTCCCTTCGAGTATTAGGGTTTTATTTTAATCGCCAGGGGAACTTAAAAGATCATATTGCCATGTTAAGGGAAAAAACTAGCAAGAGACTGAATTTGATAAAAGTTATTGCAGGGATGAGTTGGGGTACGGAGACTAATCATTTACTGCGTATTACAAGGAGTATGATGGGAGTTCTGTTAGAAGGAAATCCTCGGATTCTGACGCATGCGAACAAAACGGAAGGTCGGCAACTCCAGGTTATCCACAATATGGCTTTACGGTGGGCTAGCGGCTTGCCTAAGTGGTGCCCAATCCCGGTCTTATTACAGGAAAGTGGGGTGTGGAGGTGCGGACAGAGGATTGAGTACCTTGCTACCAAACGGTCTATTTCAGAAGTCAAATACCAGGATCATACGGAAATGCTTTCGACTGACCTACTGTACCGGGAACTAAATACACTCAGGAGGTATGGTACGGAAATTAATGAGTTGGTAAATTATAAATGGGGGACGAAAATCAGTGATCATTGTCGGATAGTAGTCAATACATGGGCATTTCAAAATAAAGACTTTCCGGATGAGGTGATCAAGAATTCCTTCCATAACTTTGCTCAGACGTATAAAAACATGGCCACGTTCATTGCAACTGATGCTTCAAAAGACACTCATAGGACTACAATTGGGATGATGAATCAGAAGACAGGTAGCCAGTTGGCTTTTCAAATTCCGCATATCAATACGATCTTCACGGCTGAAGCCATGGCTTTATTGGTTGCACTTAAATTTTATACGGTGGACAGGGGGGAATATATGTTTTTCACGGATGCTAAAAGCGTTCTCCAGGCCCTACAAAAGGTTAATCGAAAATCAGTTGCTATTATCACGCATTTGAGAGAAGAGATTAATAGGAAAAGCAATGACCAGTATAACATGGCGTTCATCTGGGTACCTGGGCATAAAGGGATTGAGATAAATGAGTGTGCGGATAGGTTGGCTAGGAATGGACCTTTCAGCAACGTACGGATTCCGTGGTTTTCGGCTGAAGATTGGATGACGAATGTGAGGAATAATAAACAGAAAGAATCTGAATGGGAGTGGGAGCAATATCTGAATAACTGTACCGGTCGTTGTTGGGACTATGGTAGCATAGGGCATCCTCATCATTCATTAGAAAGGAAAAGTGGTGTTATATTTGCAAGGTTTTTAACGAAGACTATTCTAACACAGGCCCGGCGTAAGAGGTTTCTTGGTAGAGGGATATCGACGTGTAACCTTTCTGGTTTGGAGGAACAAACTGAGGAGCATTTGGTGTTGCGATGTAAGGGGTTTTCGGGATTGCGCGAAATTGTGTTTCGCGAGATGCAGGTTTTGAGCAATACTTCGTACGAGGATCTTTTTGGAGTGACTGGGCGTAAAGGTGGAGATCATATAGTTTTGTTATCTCAGTTGTTGAATGCGATTTATGTACAGTGTCCGAGTTGGATTGATATTGATGGCGCTGGGTAGGGGTCTATCAGGTTTTGTTTGGAGTGGTTGGCGGTCGTTGATTGCTGTTTTCTTCGGATCGGTTCACCTCAGGTAGGAGTTGATACTTGTGGAATAAGACAGCTATATAGTAATAAAAAGCTGCTCACCGGGCCATCGGGTCGAATCAACAACAACAACAACAACAATTGCAGGAATTGTCATGGCGACGTAAACCAATCATATCACAGACCAGTTTAACGTAGAGCAATCAAGTCACTCCATCTCATGTGTACTGTAGGAGTCATAAAGAACGAACAGGTTTCTCTCCCAAACCAACAGTAATTGAACCAACAGTGACGTCAGTTGCCCTTTCCTTAGATCAATCTTGAGCGTAACTCTGACTTACGATATAAACAAAGCGTAATCGGTATTGCAGTGCCTCGCGTTCTTACGCTAACCCGAAATCTATCTTACGACGAAGCACAAGTGTATGCGCGCGCAACCACAACAAATCTAACTACGGCCTCTGATTGCCTGGTTGCAGGAGTACTTACGATGAGGCACCGCAATACGAAGTTAAGATAGATCGCAGGAACGCCCATCCTAAGATCGAGCGTAAGATTTAAGATAGCGAGGCACCGTAATCCCAGCCCATATCTTACGTTCGAACTTAGGATGGGCGTTCCTGCGATCTATCTTAACTTCGTATTGTGGTGCCTCATCGTAACGGCCGTATTCTCCCCTCACGCGGAATCGGAATATCGTACTGAATTCGATGATTCCAGGTGTTATTTCGAAGATCGCGATTCTCCCCTCAAAATCCGGAATTCAGGCATTTCGGAAATGTGGAATATCCTTTACTTTCTTTCGGCTGCTCAGAGGCAGCCGGAATATCGTTTTGGAAGGTGGAATCTCTGTTTGCTAATAATGGTGGACGTAAGCAGTTATTGTTGATGTTTTTTGTGTAACATTTGTAGAGTTCATTTCTTATTTTATATGTTTTTTTTTTTTTATTAATTCCTGTTGGATAATTAAAATGTGAATATTTTTATTTTCCGTTCTTTTCAAATTGGTAAGTAATAAATATTATTATCTCCTGAAATGAAGTAAAATATTATTATATATTGTAATAAGTTCAAAATTTTTCTATGACAGATTCTGTCTCCTTTTCACTCCGTATATTTGTTTGTTTAGAGACATGTATTAAAAGTATCTCTATTTTTTAGAATCTAAATATTGATATGCCCCCCGAATTGTTTAAAAGACTTGGTAATATTTGATTGGATCTGTTTAAAATATGCATCTTTAGATATTTTGAAGATTTTTTTAAAACTAAATTTCATATTTCTGAATAACCTTTGTACATAACTAAAAAACCTGTGCTGTACACAGAGACGGATCTAGACTAAATTCTAGCCGGGGCAAGCTTGTAGATTTGCGCCCCCCCCCCTGCTCTCAAGAATATCAGAATAAAATATGCGTAAACACTTGCTTAAGGGAGTAATATTAATACTGAATACTCAAAATCTGTATTTTTAATATGCATTTTTTCTATATAAAAAGTACAATATTACACAATACAAAAATTACAGAAAATATACCAGTTTTAACATCTACAACACCTATTAATGATTTACACTAGATTAATTTTAACTCAATTTTTCAAATTGATAAAGAAATCATATGAGTTGTAATTTTAACCAGGATATCTCAGTTGGTAGAGCATGGTAACTTCAGCCAAGAGATCCCCGGTTCGAATCCTGGCCCAGACATTTTTCGTCCAGTTGGAAAATTACAACTCATATTATTGATTTACTTTGCAAGCTTTCTTTGATGCAAAAGTTTTTATTGTCGTCATAAGGTGATTTGCAAGCTATCTCATTTTCTAATTTTATTATACACAAATTGGATAATCGTTGTTCCTTTGTTAAATTTCTTAGATATCTTTTAATCAATTTTAATTTACAGAAACTTCTTTCATAAGAAGCGACGGATACAGGTAGTGTTATGAATATTTTTAGAAAAGTAGTTAGATTTGGATAAGCATCCTGAAGTCCATATAAATTTATCATTCTTAGCAGTTCAATAGCCGAATTTGAATTCATCTTTTGGTCTAACTTCAGTGAAGGATATTTGAAGCTTTCAACTTCCAGAAGAAGTTCTTCTTTATCTATATCGTTTTTATACATACTTGCCAACTGATCAGTTTGTGCTTGTAATTCTTCTTTTGACATTTTTAGGAAATCCCTTCCATGAAGAAAACTAAACATGCCATTGAGATTTTGAATAGTTTCAAATCTGTTTCTTAATTCAGTTAGGATTCCTGTCCACTACTTCAACGATCTCAAATTTTGCCTCAATACCAATATCAGTAGCAATACCATTTGCATCCTGTATTGCATTAATTGCAATACTTTCCTTTCTGAATCTAACATTTTAATGAGATCATTTAAGCTGTCAGCTGTCATGTGTTCCCTTTGAAAAAGTTTATTCACTTTATCGAGTTGAGTCAGCACTTTATGCCAGAAGCTTGTCATCACTATGAATTCAAATTTGGTAATATTAAAGAGTAGGAAGAAGCTTCTGTTTTTGTTTCAGGAGTTGCTAATGGAATGGGTCAGTTTGTAATTCCTTTAGCACATTTATGATCTTTCCAATATGTTTATAAATAGCTGCTACAGCTTCACGTTTTGATGACCACTGAGTAGTACTTTGTACTTTTAGTGAAAGAGGAACATGTTTTCTTAGAATGTCCCATCTACTAGTTGAGACACTAAAATATTTGTAAAGGCAATTTAAGATACCGAATAGTCTCAGCTTCTGGTAAATTTTTGGCAGCATTTACATCAACAAGATAGAGGGTATGAGCAGAGCAAGGAACAAAAAATGCTAAATCATTTGCTTGCAATATTCGAGTTTGGACTCCTTTATATTTTCCGGACATACTGGAGCCATTGTCGTAGGATTGGCCCCTACAGTTATTTATATCTAGACCAGTGGTTCCCAAACTTTTGGGCTCGCGGAGCCCTTTTTGAGAAGAATTTTTAAGGCGGAGCCCCTTAACACCACGGTACTCTATGGTTTACAAATTAATGTTTTTTTTATACCTATGGAGCAGAGAAAGATCTGCTGGATAAGAGTCCGAACCAGTAGTTTCCAACATGGGGCCAATATTCTCAGTTTGGTCCTTTTCTTGATACAGAAATTCTGAATTCACACTAGAAATGTTTTTTAATCAAATTTTCTATTATTTAACCTCTTAACAGTTTTATTTAATATTACTATTATTGGACGCAATAAATTAAAAAAAAAATAAGGACTAAAAACCACTTTAAAAAAATATCTGTCTTGTATAATCGAGATATGTACGCCAAATACAGCAAAAATTATAGTTAAAAATTTGTGGTTTCTGAAAGCTTTTAGTTACGAAGAAAACAAACTCTTCTCATCCGAACGACGTTCGAGCAATACTGTTAAGGGGTTAATGACATCCATTTTTAAGATAAAAAATATTCTTTCGGGATTTCCAGTATGAACTCGGAATTAAAGATCAAACCGGTAGCCCTGTCTGGGTCATGTATTGCATTGGGGCTTACCGGAAACTATTATTGCTTATAGCAAAAACCAGACACACACAGTAAAAAAGGTAAGTCGTACAGTTTTCGTTTACAAAGAGAGACTTATGTATAATCCCAATAGGCTACTCGCGAAAGAAAGAAAATGCATAGGCCCAGTCCCACATGAGTAATTATGTAACACGTCTTCGGTAGTCCCGCTCACCCGTAATAGAATCATGCGATTACGGATTCTTTTTTCGTTCTTCTGTACGTTTCTAGTACTTCTAAACATGCAACGAAAACGAATCGCCTCTGAGCTTCTTCTTTTGAACCATTTTTTTAAAAATACATTTAGAAGCAGATCATCGTTTTAGTGTTTAAGTGGGCGGACAAAGTCTATAACCTGTATTGTTGCGTGCAGCATCGTTTACTTTTTTGGTTGTTTTATTTGAAGTATTTAGCTATTAATTACAGTTTTTATACACACTTTCTTTCACCATTGTTTTTTCCTCAAAATAGATATATGGTTAAAAACTACACATGTTAAAAGAACTCCAACTAGTAGAAAAACTTTACTAAGAAAACCGATATATAGGTGGGGTTAAATCTGTATCAGGGCGGGTAATCATTGACGAAAAGTCTAAGCAAGGAGTGGAGCTGAGCAAAAGTTTAGATTGTTAGTGTGATGACAAATGTAAAGAGCCAATATATATTTTTTAATTGCTACAGCCTTATTTCTGATAGGAAAATGTAGCATCATAACATAAGAATCTTACCGTATACTGTGATATACTGTCATCCTAAAATAAATAATCAATGATGACTTTATAAAGATTTTACGCAATTTCTAGACTTCTTGAATTATGCAGATTAATTCACTATTTATAATAATCTATTTTGGCAAAAATAGACTTAACAAGAGCATTTTAAGTCTATACTTAAAGTTATCGGATGATCAGTTAACGTTTAACAAAGAAATATTCCCAATTATTATTACTCTGCTTTTTAAAACATATTAATAATAATTAAAAAAATAACTAAAAAAATATTCAAAATATACAGACAAATCAAAAGTTATCAGTCTAGAACTCTTATGAAGAAAAAGAAAAACTAGAACTCTTGAGACTATATAAGTAAGTGTAAAACAAAGGTTTTTTTCCCTTTCTTTCTAAAACATAAATAACTACCATAAGCAAAATGCTCGGCTCAATATAACTGCTAATTAGAACAGAAATGTTTCTCAGAAATGTGTCTTCAATTAAATGTTACAGTAAAATTCGAACTATCTGGTGTTGAGGCGATATTATTGAAATCACCAAGAACAACTAAATAATGTTAAAATTATTAATAGGACATTGTAAAGTTAAAATAAAAACACAAAGTATTACAGTAATAAAAATGTTGGAATAAATTATAAGTTACAAGAGTAATTTGACTACAAATTTTAACTATAAAATAAATTTTACAGCTCAAGCAATTATGAAAATGAAAATTAATATTTATTTCGTAAATACATATATTCCATCTGCGCGAACAGGGTGTCAAAATTAATTACAACTTTTGAAAAACTAAATAGGATAAAAAAAATTGAAGCAGTTTTGAATTTTAAACTGAAATAGAACATGGGATTTGAAATTAAACCACTTAAATTAAAATATTAACGAAAGACGAAAACCAATTATAAGTTTATCACTGAAACAATCAAAGCTTAACTAACACGTTTCTCAGTAAATATAGCAAGAAATGAGTATAAAATACCCCATTTTACAGATCGAAAAGAAAGAAGCGAAAGAAAATAAACAATGGGAGACACACTTATCTCATTAGGAAGTTAGAACCTGGTTACTAAGCAAAAAAGCACTGAGTATAAACATATGAATAGGCGGAATTCCAAAGAACAAAGCTGTTTTCCCTATTGTTCGGCATGCAGAGATAATAGCACTGGCGCGCCTTTGCTCTTTCGATTCACGTTGTGCATTCAATTCGCAATACTATTTCTTGTAGCTTATTTTGAATCAAATTTTTAAAATACATTAAATGCAGAAAAATAAAATAAAGTAGTTCAAACCAAACATATTATATAGAAAATGGATACATGCATAATGCAAATTTTTATATTATTTAATTACTATTATATACTTATATTATTTTCTCCTATTCCTAAACCATCCTGCAATCTTAATGACCCAACTAATTTCCGTCCCATCAGTCTTCTCTCCTGTCTAAGTAAAGTCATCGAACGCGTCATTAGATCACAGCTCAATGACTTCCTTCACAACAACAACATTCTTATGCCTGAACAATTCGGCTTCAGAGCCAAGCACTCCACCCAACACCAACTTCTTCGATTTGTGGAATTCTTAACTGAAAACTTCAACGAGAAGAAGCCTACTGCTGCCATATTTCTTGATGTCGCCACGGCCTTTGACAAAGTCTGGCACGCGGGCCTCATTCACAAATTAATTCGGCTTAAGTTCCCGTCTGGACTTATCCATTTAATACACTCTTACCTTGGTGATCGTGACTTCTATGTCCGTGTAAACAAGTCACTTTCTCTACTACACATAATACTCTGTGGTATTATTCAGGGTTCAGTCATTGGCCCTATTTTATTCATAATATACTTTAATGACATTCCACGCACACTCTTCACATCACTCGCACTCTATGCGGACGACACTGTTCTCTATGGCACTGCACATCACCCATACAATCTTTACAAAAATCTACAACACCACCTCAACATCTTCATGGAATGGTGTGATCAATGGCGTATTAAGATAAACGAATCTAAAACTACTGCTGTTTACTTCTCTAGAACCTTCTCCACTCCTAATAGATTAACCATCAATAACACTACCATTCCCTGGTCTGACGATGCCAAGTACCTGGGAGTTACCATTGACAAACGCATTACCTTTAAAAAGCATATTCTTAATATCCGCGGTAAAGTCGCCGGAATTTCCAAAACCCTCGCCCCCCTTCTTCGCAGTCACTCACGCTCCATACACAACAAACTCTTAATATATAATGCTTGCATTCTCTCTGTTATCACATATGCATGTCCAATCTGGGGCTTCACTTGCAAAACCAGTATGAACAGCCTCTCTAGTACCCATTACAAACAGCTCCGTTACATCAGGAACGGGTCTAGATACCTCAAAAACTCCACTATCCTCAAGGATCTGAAAACGACTTCACTCAAACATCGCATTAAACACCTTGCGAAAAAATTCTACAATGACATTAATCACATTCCAAATGAACTCATTTATGAGCTACCTGACTACGATGCTTGCAGTCCATCCAACCGGAAAAAACCAAGGTACTCCACTATTCTTGATGAATAGTCCTTCCGAGCTATAATTCTTACCTCAAAATTTTTCTCTTTAATTAAAAATATATATATATATATATTATTATATAATTTTTTACTGATAATTTTATATTGACTTTTCTCCTAAACTTCTCTTAACATCTTTACTTTACCTCGTCTGGCATATTTTTGTTTTTTTTTAACTATGAACTATTTTTACTTTTATACTTTACTAGTAAATTTTCATTATTTTATAGATATACTTAACACTATCCTATTTTATGTAGTCAATTGGACTATGGGCTAGACATTTCATATGGCTCTCTCAGGATTTGATATACACCTACTCAAAGCCAGGGTGTGCAGTTGCTTCGCAACTTGGAAGCCCATTGAACCTATCACAAGTTCAAGTTCAAGTTCAAGTATTATTTAAAAGAAATATATTACAGTATTTTTCAACCCAGTGATAGATGTATTTATTTTTGACACACATGCACAAAAAATTCCTACATACGTTCGAAAAAATTTCCCCTTGCAATATGCTAATTTCTTTGATGTTTTGTTTATTTTCGTGGAACGCCGCGGAGCCTCTGAAAAGTATAGGCGGAGCCCCATGGGCTCCGCGGAGCACACTTTGGGAACCTCTGATCTAGACCATCATTTTCTAATTTCTGTAAAATGAGTTCAGTAAGGGCCTCTCCAGTTTTCTGGCTGACATTGAAGAAGTCAATAAAACTTTCGATTATTTCAGGACCATTTTCACTCATCTTCAGATATCTAACAACCTGTGACATTTGATCTAAATGGCTTACATCAGGAGTAGATTCGAACATGATGGAGAAGTATTTTGCTTCTTTGATGTCACTAAAAATATGTTCTCTTATTTTCGCAGCAATAATCTCTAGAAATTCATTTTGAATGCCATGTGAAAAGTAACTAACCTTTCTTATGACGGTTAATATGATCGCAAAGATCTGCATGATAATGTGATACTAGCTGAATTATATTTAAGAAATTCCCGTATTTAGGATTAGAGAAATCAAGATTTTGATGTGATCCTCTTATAGAGCAACCTGTCTTTGCCAAATACATTATTACATCAACAATTAGGGGAAACAAAGTGGTCACCAAATATAATGGCGTCACCAGAGCGCTAGCATTGCGTGGTTCATGGTAAAACTATTTCGTTTGAAGGCAGTGAGTAAAAAGACAATCAATCGTTAAACAATGTGGTTCCATACTTTATAATTTTAGAGTGGGTTTTCCAGTTTTTGAAGTTTGTGATCTAAGGTAAGTGACTTATATTACATACAATTAACAATAACTTGTTGTACTTGCAATTATTTAATGAATATGTAAAGAAAGAACATGTTTTCAGCTTCACATTGATGGGTGAGTGGTCGCTGACTGTTCATTATTTTCCACTGTAGAACGTATTTTCTGTCATGGCTCCCAAACGGGCAAAGTGGTCATTGATTGGATCAGGTTATGAAGGTTGGATCACGTGCAATGTTTGTCACCTCTCGGCTCATGAGACCTGTTCACTTCGCGAAGAAGATGACGTGGAGTTCATTTGCGAAAAATGCAGTGTTTGAGTCTGATTTATAATTATTTCTATGGGTTTGTCAACTCTTATTAGATTTTCATACCATTTTCAATCTTTCATTATATTTCATACGATTTGTTATGACAATAAAAATGTTTTAATCATTTAAATAGTGTTTTCAATCTTTTTACACCTGTAGGGCAAAATGGACATGGAGTGACCACTTTTCCCGACCTAGATGGGCAAAGTGGTCATTTTGACCTTTTTTGAAAAAAAAAACAAATTCTCGCTTCTACATTGTTACCTTGTAAAAATTATAAATACTCTTACACTTCTAAGTAGTCACTCTAGTTCAATGCAAATTGTCAGTTATGTATATGTATTTTAAGGGGCAACAAAAAATCCCCAAACCTTAGGGTGACCACTTTGCCCGGCCTTCCACTACATACAGAACAAAGTTCCAATGTGTCTCCTCTTCCAAAATTTTATTTTGAAAATCTTTATCAATACCACCAACTTCAGAAAGTGAATTTTTGAGCGTTTTCTACGAGTAAAAGTTTCTTTTATAAAACAAAGATTTTTCGTGCTGGGGAATTCTCTCACTAAGTTTTTTCCACTTAGTAAACCCTTCTTCTTTTTCTCAAAATGACAATTTATGCTCAGATAACACGCTTGGAAATAATTTACATGGAATACAAAACAATGAATTTTTACTGGTGCTGTATAACAGCCAAGATAACAACAAGCTGTGAAGCCTCCTCTTCTCTTTTTTCAGCCTTCTTTCTGTAATAATCACCCGAATGTCTTTTAGATATAAATGAAATAAAATACTGCACACGCTGTAAAACAACAATGAACAGTGTCGGAAAAGGGGATGACGCAAAATCTCTGAATTTTAAATAAACAAAAATTTCATTAAAATACTGTTGGCAATGCGATATTTTATGTAATGTAATATAAATTATTTTTTTTTTTCTGATCCTTATGCAATGAAAGTAAACAGCCGTTTAACAAAATAAAATTGAATATATTTTCATGTGAATTTTTAATTTTCCTTTTTTCTTAATCTTTCACGATTCCTCATTTTTGCGCCCTTCCAAGTCTTGCACCCCGGGCAGCTGCCCCGGCTAACCCCCCCTTAGATCCGTCACTGGCTGTACATATCTATACATATTTGTGTGATATTTTATATGCTTGTGTGTATTAGAACTTTTTAAAACCTATTATTGTAATGTAATCTAATAAAGTTAAATAATTGCCTTATGTTTTCACATTTCACTGCTTAATAAGTCTTGTATCCTACATTATCACATGCAAATTTTCGTGTGATATTTTAAAAATGAATTTAAATGCTACAGTAGCAGTAGCATTGCACCATTTAAAGTGTATTTGTTTAAAAAATATATGATCCAATCTCTGGAATTATTTATAAAATTAATAGCAAGTGTCAATTAAAGAGGGGTGAAAATTTGATTTTTTACATTGAATTAAAATATCCACATGATATGGCAGCTTTGTGAATTTTAATCTAAAAATATTATACAGCCTTGCAAAAAGAATTCTGCATTTATCAGTATACTATCAAAATAACTTTTGGCTAGTATACATGTTGCTATGATTTAAAAAATATATATTTGGCTATTTTTTTTAAGTGATAACTAAAATTTGAAATTTTTTGTCAGTACTATTTTCATATTTTTAAGAACTATATTTCTCTTTCAAAGTAAAATGAGTTTAACTTCATGAATAGATGTCTTAATGTCAATGTTTATTGCAATTTTATTTTTCAAATATTTATTTGTTAAATACTAATTGCTAATAAATCAGAAATTGGTTCAAATTTGTCATAAAATATTTAATTGACCACTGGTGCCAATTTTATCACTCTCATAATTTTTTGGAGATGTTATTTTCTTGAGATGTAACCAGTACAGTTACCTGTTCAACATATAAAATAACTAACCCTAATCAAATATGTTGCCCCCCCCCCCTTTTTTGGGGGGGCAAAATTACTTTTATATGCACTACATAATATAAAAATGCCATTTTATTGAAGGTTTTTAATTGCAGAAGGACATTCTACTATATTTTTTCAATTTAAATTAATCTTCATTGACTTACTCATACTGGCTAAACATACTTATTTTATTTTATATTTAACTTCGTCTTTATTTATTTCTTATATTATGCAGGGAAAAAAAAAAAAAAAAACTCTAAATAAACAGTTGCAATGTCATACTAAATAATTAATGCTATTTTGATTCTAAATTCAAAATCTTGAGTTTCTTTATTTCTAACAATTTACTTGAAAACAGCCTGTGTATGGGCTAAAAAATACTTGCTGCCTTTTCTGAAAACAACTTTCACAGTTCTCAAGTTGCATCAATATAATATAATATCCAAGTGGAATAAGCTCAGTCGCTTATTTGTTTATATTTTCAAATTTTTATGTTCATGTTGCACGTTAACGAATACAGGTAGAAAATAACATAATTATTAAAAAATCACATGTTATTGTTGTATAATAATTTCTTCAAATAAGACTTTTTTTTTTTTTTTTAAGCAAATCTTTGGTAGTGCAGTTAATCTTTTTATCATTTTACAATAGTAATTTAGCGTTTATTGGAATCTTGTGTTTTTTAAAAAGCAGAAAAAGATTTTTTAGATGTTGAAACCCTAGTATAACAGTTGTGTGTAATATTTGTTAGCTCAAATATAATTTGTAAGTTGCATTTTCAATTTTTTGTCCACTGTGAAGTATACGTGCATGAGTATCAGATCCAACAGCAAGGCTTACGAGTTAAATATCACACCCCCAAGCCCAAACTTTACCTAATGTGAATACTACACAAATATAAAATTTTTCTTTTGAATGATTTGTAAAAACTTATTGGAGTCAGCAGTCTTTGGTTTGGCAAAAACAAAGTTCATAATTATTAATAAAAACTTCCAGTTGGTGAATTTCACTTGTATAAAAAAAAATCACGCTGGCAAATGAGACCCAATGAAAATAAGGATAAGTTTAAAGTCCCTATAATAATAAATATTTTTTGAACATTGAAAGGAAACTTATTTATCTTAAAAGTTTATTTTCTTTTACTTCATTTTATCTATTCAATGTATTTCAGAGTTAAAAAAGTTTTATTTAAATTCTGATTTAGATGTGTTTATCTTCCAAGATATAGATTTATCTTACAGCATAAGTCATCTGTTTAAATGTATTTATCTAATAAAATAAAAATTTTAAATTTTTTTTTCAAAAGCATATATTTATTATTACTGTTTTTTTAAAACTTCCATTATCAAAAATTATAGAATGCTCTCTGTGGAAGATTCTTCGATTTTAAGTGTATATTTATAAATTTTTAGGCAAATACTGATATATATTGATAAAGTGATCAAAAGTCTTATGATAGAAGTAGGGAAACTGCCGTAGACCCTAGTTTTCTCATAGTTTGTTGTGTAAAATGCTGTTTTGAGAGAATAGCGAATAATGTTCTTTAAAAAAAAAAAAAAAAAAACTAGTTTCTAGGGTGCATCGATTTTATTTCTGATATTACTTCTAGAAACAAATACAATATCATTCCATAAAAAGTTCAGAAGGAGATTAGTAGATCTGGTGGATCCTGTGGTGCTTGAATCCTGAATAGATGTTTGATTGCTCTCAGAAGATCACAAGTGTGTAGTTTTATTGTATAATAAGTGACTATCATTAGTGATCTTTTGCAAGCAAGTAGAATTTGATGCCTTTGGACTAAATGCTACTTTTGGAAGGATTGTTGATACATCTTTGCCTCGAAGAAGTACAACTTTATCTTTGCCTCGAAGAAGTACAACTTTATCTTTGCCTCGAAGAAGTACAACTTTATCTTTGCCTCGAAGAAGTACAACTTTTAAATCTGCAATATGATAAGAGTCCCACTGCTATGCCAAAAGAGAGGACAGTGACATAAGTTTAATGAAGTAGCATCAAAAATAATATTGTTGCTCCCTACAAACTAGTTTTTTTTATTACATTATACTTGCTAAATTAGGTTTTCTAAAAAATAGCATGTTACACTACAAACTCTGAGAACACAACAAAAAAAGTAATTACAAAAATTATTTAACATATTTTTAAATGACTATCATGCAATAATGGACAACATTCTTTCTTTTCGTTCGAGGCTATAAAAAGCTAACTGTTTGGGAAAACATTGAAAAATTGTTCCATTTGAAAACATGCTCTTGAATAATACTTATTTTTTATTCTGCTACTGAAATGATAGCAATGTATGCAATAGATCTGTATAATATAAGAAAAATAAATATTAATTTAATTTCTGATTAATTTACTGTTAATTATTGAATGTATTAGAAATATAACGTTAAAATAAATTATTGAATCCATTGGACACTACACTGTTAACTAGTTATTTTTAAAAAAACACAAATTGCACAAATTGTGCCTATTAGTTGCTAAAATCAGTGTAAAAATTGTTTTAAACTCATAAAAGAGCTAAAATCCTACATGTTTCGGCTTTAAACTTAAAGCCATCATCGGGGAAGAGGAACAACACAAACGACTACTGATCTTTAAATTTTCGACACGAGAAAATTGAAATCAATTCCAATCTGTTGATTTCAATTTTCTCGTGTCGAAAATTTAAAGATCAGTAGTCGTTTGTGTTGTTCCTCTTCCCCGATGATGGCTTTAAGTTTAAAGCCGAAACATGTAGGATTTTAGCTCTTTTATGAGTTTAAAACAATTTTTACACTGATTTTAGCAACTAATAGGCACAATTTGTGCAATTTGTGTTTTTTTAAAATAAAATAAATTATAACTATTGTCTATAAAAATGAATAAAATTTCAAATGTTCAAATTGAGGTATGTTTATAAATTATGTAAATTAAAACTTATTTACTAAAATATATTCTTATAATCACAATTTCTATATTAGTTCTTAATATTTAGAAAAATTTTCATATAATTTTTGCAAAACATGCTTTTATGAAATTTTTCATTATTTAATAACTAAATAATGAAAGAATATGCGTTTGTTTTCATTAATTTGGTTTTTGAGCTTATAAGCATGGCAGAAAATAATCTGATTAAGAGAAATAGTAAAAAATCCTTCGTTAATTCAAACTGTTCATTCTTATATTTACTCTAAAGGTATGTAAGAATAATTAATAGGTATAGTTAATTTGTTATTTGTTTGTTTAACTAATGAAATGACTTATTGCAATTTTTATTATACTATAATTAGTAACTATAATGTTGTTAATTAATTATAAAAATATAAATTATGCTTCTTAATCAGTGATAAAAATTGGAAAATGAAAGGTAGGTGTCAAATATTCATTTTTAGCATTATATACTCCTTTACAGAAAAGCACAAATATTTTGCTTTTGTTTAAAATTGAAGTTCTTAATCTACCAGATTAAAATATTTTAAGCAACTGTAAAGCTGATATAAAGAATTTTTAAGTATTACTGTATTTATAATTGAAAAATGCACTTAATCATGTAAAACAAAATTAAAACTGGATAACTTCCTACCAAGTCAGTAACAAAATTTTATCCCTTAACTGATGACACCTAAGAATTTAGTAAAAAGAAAAAAAAAACTTATAATTTCATTACAGTCGAATCTTGTTAATATGAAATCAAAAGGACCACTTTTTTTGTGTGTGTGTTAATCATTAAAATAATAGTACCATCTTATCCGTTGGTATTTATTAGTGCTAAGTGATTTAATGTCAACAACAATGTTCGACTTTGTACATAGATTGTATATGCATGTGTGTGCAAAGCTGGGCATCCATTCACAAAATTGGTGTCATCTGCTTTTGCAAATTCTTTACACATGGTGCATGTCATCAAATTTTGCTCTTGTGTAAACAAGGGATTTTCTTTTTTTCCTTTCATAAATGTGTTGGAATATAATGGAAAAGTACCCAAAATACTATCTTTGAATCACTGAACCAAGACAGATCATTTAATTGACATGTTACAGGTATTCTGAAAAATTAAGATGTAATAGTTTGCCACTTTGTACATTAAAGAAAAGTCAAAGAAATATATACCTACAGAAATAAAAGTTGATTAACATTACAAAAAAAAAAACTATTTGTCTTTATATAAATTAGATTGAATTATGTTTTTGGTTTCTCATTTATGATAATTATAAGTATGTGCAGAACTTATTTTAATGAAATATCTTTATCACAAAAATATTATTTATTATGAAATTTTAGCAATCATAGCCATCGTCAATGAATGTGTTATTTAATAATTCAACAAGTAAAAAAAAAAAAAATAATACTTTGTGTGTGATTTTATTGGTTTAAAGAAAAGAAGAATTATAAATTAAATGAAAACAATTAAGAAAAAAAATCAAAATTACAGAAAATTCAACATTTCGTTTTCTAACAGCATTTGTATTATAGAAATAGATTTAAATCTTAGCTCGAGTTTTCTTTTTCAACTCTGAATGATAAAAATTTTAAATTATCATTGTTGTTTTGAGTTTATCAGAACTTACGATATATAGCTAATTTAATCCTTAAATCTTGATCTGAAACAAAAAAACGGGGGGGGGGGAGGAAATCTCTGATCAGTTGAAATTTTTTTTTCTTTATGAATTCTAACACTGAAGATTTAAGAAATGCCCTAATGTTGATATGTATTATTTGATGGCATTCTAATATTGTTCAATATCATTATTGTTTTAAATTATTAGGAGATTTAAGATATTTTAAGTAAGAGAAAAAATGTACAGCTCAAGCAACACTTTCAAATCTTATATTTACTATTTAAGAATACACAATTTTACTTTTAAAATTTTACCAAGTTACAAAATTGCAGTTATTAATAATACTTTACTAAAATATTAATTACTGATATACAATAATAGTGATATTTTAAACATTGCTGTAATGTTGTAATACGTGTGACATATAATGTGAAATTTTAGATATCAATGTAGTATCTGAGGTTTTTGACAACATGGTTCACACCATGGTATAAACCGTCAAAAACTGACACATGTCAAAAACCTGCCAACCCTGATTCTTTATGAAAGGAAGAAAAAACTTAACTGAAGTACATATAATATTAATTATTATTTATGTGAATAAATATCAGTTTTTATTAAAGTCTTATGTGAATTAGTTAATTTTATTTAGTTAAATCAATATGCAAAAGAAAATTTTAAAAAGCTTGGATGATAAAAACAAAAACCTTTCTCATTTAAAGTAGTCAATTTTCAACCCAAACAATAAGTGAATACATTGACAAAAGAATTTTAATTGTATTGAATATCACCTATGAAATGCCATGACAGAGAATTTAGTCATTTGTTTATTAATTAGTGTTTTGTATGTGCAGCCTAAGCTCCAATATCTTTTGTGTAAAAACATTTGGTGCATTAGAATGTTGTTTGTGAATTTTTAGCACATGAAAATTTGCCCTACCTGAAGTAGGTTATGAAACGCATACACACACGTAATTTATGTACAAATGTATATGCATACATATATATAATTTTATTGTTCAATTTAACTGAATAATAATCCACAGCAAAATTAAACAAGGTGCTTATTAAACACTGGTTGGTACAGCAAAGAAAGGAGGGGGGGGGGGGGGGAATTGGAGCCTTGAAGCCTATCTTGGAGCACCTAAAAATTGATAAGATGCAAACTAAACATTGTATTAAAGTGATGCATGATGTGTAAAAGTCAACATAAAAACATTAACCGCTAAAGATATTTTAGAATGCATCTTCTTCAAGAACTTAAAACTGCTCAATAAAATTTATTTTCACTACTTGTGCTTTTCATTATATAATTTTTTACACATTCATACTCAAAATATTTTATTAATCTGTAAAAAATGGATTTATTCATTTTATAATCAATAATGTTTCAATAACCCTTCTTATTTGAAGATCCTTCCTGCGCCACTATATTAAAGATAATTAAAATTGCATTAACAAGAATAAAATGTGGAATGACTATTTGAAAAACTATACTTTAAAAAAAATGAAGAATACATGTAAACTAGAATAGGAACAATTTTAATATAACACAAAATGTACTTAATACTAGAATGCTAGCATTATCTGCATCTGCATGTTATTTCAATAAGAAGTGTACATCAAAATGACATACACAAATATTCTAAGGCTACGTACAAAAGTATGTCAATAGTACAGTAGAGTACGCAGGATTCTGTTTTTTTTTTTTTTTATAGGGTGGGAGGAGGGGGTTACTGAGCTTGGGTAATATGTGGGGTTGTGAAAATGGCTTAAATTGTGAGTCCCCCTGCAGTAGCATAATTAGCAAGAAGTTTTAAAGTGGCAAGATAAAATAATGATTTAGCTAAATAGTATTAACATAAATCCACAAATTTGTATAATAAATATATAAGTAGCTATTTTTAACTGATGCATTTGTAAAGTAAATAATATAGCTAGTGAGTAAATTTACACTAATAATATATATATATATATATACTATCAGTATAAATTTATTCTTTAGATAAATTATAAAATAGAAAAATAAATTAAACTTATGTAAAGATTCAAAAACTGCATTGAGAAATTCACTTTATTTAATATAATTTATTATTTATTTGTAATATATGTTCTCCATAAATCGTGAAATATACTGGTTTAAATTTTGGATCCAATATCATGAATTATTTGTTGATCGAAGTACAAAATTAATAAAAATGATAACAAATGAATATATAATAATTATGCCTTTAAAACTCAGATATAAACAGTTCAATAATAAGAAATTAGATTAGGTGTTAGATTAATCATCCGATTTAAATATTTCATATTTAACGTAAGAATAAATACACCAAGAAAAAAAAAACGGACATTCCCCCCTCCCCCTTTTAATCTTTTTCAGAAATATCCCCTGCAGTATTGAAAAACATTTTATTTTCCTTTAGGTATTCATTCCTTTACTCAAATTTATTAAATACTATGATTTAATCAAAATAACATTTAACTATGAACATCGTCACTAGTTAATGAAAAAATAAATAAACGTGCAGTTGCATATGTTTACGTTCATTCTGATTGGTTTTTCACACTTCTTATGAATTTTAAACGTCACTTCCTTTGGAATGTTGGGGAAGAAATATCGATGATTCCGAATCTGGAATCGGACTAGGGGAGAATCGCTCTTTCCCACCGAACCGGAATCCAGGCCTGATTTCGGATGAACTGAATTCCGGTTTCGTTCCACTTCGGTGGAATGGGAGAATACGGCCGTAAGTCCTCTTGCTTAAGCGTAAGTCATCCTGAAATCAGCCAATCAGAGGCCGTAGTTAGATTTGTTGTGGTTGCGCGCGCATACACTTGCGCTTCATCGTAAGATAGCTTTCGGGTTAGGCGATTTTACAAACCATCATTGCTAGCGCGATTAAGAGCTATGTCGGATGTTGATTGGTCGATTGCCCAAGACAATGTAGGAGGGGCTTAACGCGTTTAAAAAGGATATTTTTTATTTAGTTGACGATTCATAAAAGCCTCAAACGTTCCATATTCACATTTGTTTTATTTTTAATGATGCTTGTGACATATTAAACGTGACAAACAAATATTATTAACTTAATCCATTTAAAAGATTACAATACATTTTATGTACAAGCATGATTTAATACGAAACAGGTTGAATTAGCTATCAAATACTTCGCCTCTTGCATTATCTTTTAAATAAGAAAATGAAAACTTATATTTTAACTGAAATGGTGAATGAAAAATAATTTAAATTTGTAGCAGCTTGTGTAATTTTTTAAGGAGGAAAAAAACTATTCGCTTAGGATAATTTAGTGATATATAACAAACCTTGATAAAGTTAAAAAAATAAATATTACTTTTTTTTTTTTTTTTTTTTTTTTTTTGCATAATAATAAATTTTAAATAAAATTTACATAATTAATTTTTTTCTGTAGAAACAGCACCTATTTTGTATTTTATTTATAGAATTTACTCTAACTAGCTGCAACTAAAAGATTAAACTTAAATCAACATACTAAACTAGTATTTCGCAAGAATAAAATTAAGTAAGGCACAAAAAAATAATAAATAATTATTGTCATAATTATAATTGAAGTAAAAGTAAAGATAAATTTACCAAGCTGTTATTGACCTTTTGAAGTGTTTCATAAAACTGACATACTGTTAAATTGGCATATAAATAATGCAGTTTTATTCTTTTATCTTTAGGGGGGAGGGGCCGGCGGTGTGTTAATCCAAAGTTTTAAAGCGATGGTTTACTTCGTTTTAAAGCAAAAGAGCATAAAATACAAAATTTTTCATATAAATTATTTATTTTTTACAACAATAGTTTTTTACAACATATAATAAGACAAAATAAAATTGTAAACTATTTTCAAGTTCCTATAAACTCCTAACTATTTAATATTAAATTACACATACATTTTTTCCCTACATTATGATAAACTTAATTTAATCACTTATACACAAAATTGAAGTAATACTTAAAAAGAAGTAAATATCAGAATAAAATTTTATTTTATAAAAATTATTTATTTTATTTCAAAAATCTTCATGATTCAAATTAATATTTAACGACAAATATCTTTTTTTAAATTATAGCTTTAAATAATTCATGCATACGGATACATAAGAAATAATATTTGTATATTTAAAAAATATATTATTTAAGCATATGCACAATATTGTTTTTTAAAAATAGAAGGAATTTAGATTATTACATACTTTCTATATGCGAAATTGGTTCCTAAAAGGACACAATACAACTGCCCTACCTCGCACTTCTCTGTATTTAAATATAAGTTGTAAAACTATTCAAAGTACCATACAAACATTGTTGCGTGTTAATAAAATAAATAAACAAAAAAAATTTGCCTTTTAATATTCCCGAATAATAAAAAGCATATTCGTCCACCACAGAAAAGAAACTTCCATAAAAATAATGAGGAACATTTATTTTATATATTCGATGTAGAAATTATCCATACTATACGAAAACAACGTTTTCTGATAATGCATCTTTTAACTCCTCCCCCAGCCGCTTCGTAATCATGTTTCAGCCAATCGTCATTTGACATTACTCTTAATCGCGCTAGCAATGATGGTTTGTAAAATCGCTTCGGGTTAGTGTGAGATTGCGAGGCACTGCAATACGGATTACGCTTTGTTTATATTGTAAGTCAGACTTACGCTCAAGATTGATCTTTAGCGAGGCACCGCAATTCCAGCCAAATTCAGCTATTTTACGATTAAAATTTTACATTACAGTGTCTTTTAGGCTGGGATTGCGGTGCCTCGCTTAAGATCAATCTTGGGCGTAACTCTGACTTACGATATAAACAAAGCGTAATCGGTATTGCAGTGCCTTGCGTTCTTACGCTAACCCGAAAGCTATCTTACGCTTTGTTTATATCGTAAGCCAGAGTTACGCTCAAGATTGATCTTAAGCGAGGCACCGCAATCCCATCCTTAATATTTAAACATTATTATTCTTTTTTTTTCTTTTTAGCAAATGTAAAATAAGGAATGAAAATATAGTCAATTTAAACGAATTTCTCCAGGTTTTTATGCGTACTTCAACAGCGAATTTTTAGTACGAATAGAATGCAAAGCATATTTTACAATGTAAAAAATATTATAAAAATAAAATGTAAAAGATTTTATTTAACTATTTATTATTTAAACTAAGGCTGGGATTGCGGTGCCTCGCTTTCTTAAATCTTACGTTCGAACTTGGGATGGGCGTTCCTGCGATCTATCTTAACTTCGTATAGGGCAGTTGCAATTGACATCACTTTGGAGGTAAACAGTACAAATAGGCAGTTCTGATTGGTGGAATTACCCTTACTTCCAAGTGAATACAATGGTTGATCAGCTGATTGCAACTGTCCTATTGCAGTGCCTCATCGTAAGTCTTCTTGCTTAAGCGTAAGTCATCCTGCAATCAGCCAATCAGAGGCCGTAGTTAGATTTGTTGTGGTTGCGTGCACATACACATGTGCTTCGTCGTAAGATAGCTTTCTGGTTAGCGTAAGAACGCCAGGCACTGCAATAGATCAGTTTCAACTGACGTCACACCTTAGCAACTAGATTTGTTTTTTGTTTGCCGCCAAAGATGGTGGATTGTGATTGGTTGGCTCGTAATATAGGCTACAAATCCACGATTATGATTGGTTGATAACTTTTGGTGGGCTGGTGATCACGTGGTTGAAACTGATCTATACCGATTACGCTTTGTTTATATCGTAAGTCAGAATTACGCTCAAGATTGATCTTAAGTGAGGTACCGCAATGAGACTTTTTGTTATGAGACTGAGGTTGTTTATTGTTTATTGAGAACATACATCTGACTTGTGTGCTTGACATCAAGTGCCCGCTTATAAGTCATCGTCAATATACAGGGACGAGATAGCCACAAGGAAATTTACAACACCAGAGAGTTACATCCAGCAGCTCCACAAAGTGTGTGCAATGGAGCTGGCGGGAGTCGAACCCGCCGACCTGACTCCTACGCTCTGAAGCGATTAGCGGAATGGTGTCTTAACCACTCGGCCACGGAGGCCCCGCCCCCTGAGGTTGTTTGAGGTTATGAGACTTTTGTAAATAAGTCTGCATTGAACAATAAATATGGTGAGGAGTTAGTGGATATTGATATTCACAAAGAAGCAGTTCCTTTGAAAGCTTTAAATGTAGGAAATAACACTAAGAAGATTTTGCTGCAACTGCCTTCAGATTTAAAATCTGAATTTTTTGCAGATGCTAAAGACTTTTATATAAATGTCACCAAGTATTTGCAGAACTTAATATTGTAATGAATGTAAAAATATGATAATTGCAAAAATTAGTAAATTAAACTAAAAAATCAGAAAAAAATAAGAAAATGTTCCTGCAACTTCAAAAAGGGATAAAATAGTAGAAATTAAAAAAAAGTATTGATTCTTCTCAATCTATGATTAATTAAGGAAACAAAAGACTGAAAAAAGGACTAAAGATAAAGTGCATGCAAGAGTTAGAGGCAGCACAAGCTGTCATAAATGCAGGAAATAAAAAACTAAAATCTGCTAAAGATATTGCTGAAAAAGATTAAGCATTAAGGATTTCAGTAATTTGTAAATAATCACACTAAACATCACCTGCAAATAACCATACTTATTTAGAAAAAGTGTAAATAGAAAAGAGAAATTAACACCTTGTACATATTTTGTTTAATAATTCATTTTTTATGAACTAAACTAATGATTTATCTTTTAAAAAAATCATAAAAAAAAATGGAGACTTATTAATGCAGAGGTAAGTTTATTTTTGTCTGTTTTATAAAATTGATTTAATATCACAAATTAGTGAAAATTTATTAAGTAATATAGATTATGTTAAATAAATTTTGTATATCAAAATATTTCCACTAACACTATTTTCTAAATGTCCTATATTTTTCATGAAAAATGTCCTATATTTTATGAATTGGTCACTTTGACCCCTGTAAGATGTATCTTTTAATGTTATACAAATATACTCAAGTCTCTGAAATCACTGTGTAATCTGACTTTCTTGTTGTTGTTGTTGAAATGACCCAAAGGGCCCAGTTTTGCAGCTTTCTATTTCTATATAGCTGTCATAATCCACTACGCTAATTCCATAATCCTGACACCTAAATCTCCTAATTTTGAACCAATTCCAGATGAGAGATTTGCATCTGGATTGGCACCCCCAGAGGTAGCGCTTATATAGAACTTGGAGGACTTTGGAGCCACGAACAGATTTAACGTGCACCAGCTCCCATTAACGTACACGGTCCCACAGCAGTGACAGACGAGAGAGGATAGACGATGCACCCTCCCAAGCAGTGATCTGACTTTCTTCAAAATCTCCCATTCAGTTTGGAATGTAAACAATGAAAATCATGGTTAACTATTAATCCCATAGAGCAATTTTGATTATGGTAATGATTTCAGCAGTTATTAATTTTTGAAAAATCGCAATTGTGTATTTTAAGAGATTTGCTGGAATTGACGTATTGTGTAGGTATTAATTTTTGCTAAGGAAATTGAACAATCAAATGCAAATATTAATACACTTTTAATCTGTGCATTAATAAAATGCTAAAAATTAGTCTAAACAAAATATTTATTTGTAAAGTTTATAGACTTAAATAGTTCAAAGACTAGTTTTATTATATTTACATTTAAAATAGTTTATGTTTATTGTTTATTGAGAACATACATCTGACTTGTGTGCTTGACATCAAGTGCCGCTTATAAGTCATCGTCAATATACAGGGACGAGATAGCCGCAAGGAAATTTAGAACACGAGAGAGTTACATCCCGGAGATCCACAAAGTGTGTGCAATGGAGCTGGTGGGAGTCGAACCCGCCGACCTGACTCCTACGCTCACAAGCGATTAGGGAATGTTGTCTTAACCACTCGGCCACGGAGGCCCCAAAAAAATAGTTTATAGACTAAAAGAAAATATATGTAAACGTAAACAAAACACAAATTCTATAATCCACTGCACCAAAGATGTATTCAGTGCATCTGTGGGTGATTTCATTTGGATTTTATCTCAAAATTAGGGCCAACTAGATGTGGAATACAGGGAAAAAAATAATAAACTAAAACTTAAATTATCATTTGTATCAATGTTAAAAAATTAAATAATAAAATGAAATTTGCAAGTAATTGTGTTTTAAATAATACTCTTGCACTGCATTTCCTTTGTATGCAAAATATTGCTAGTTTATAAAACCAGTTCATTTGTAAGTTTACTTGTTAGTTTATAGACTAAAAGAAAGTATAATGTAAACAAAGCAGGTAGCACAAATTCTATAATCCACTGCACCAAACATTTTGTCCTAAACTGTGCAAATTTCAGAGTTGACTGCTAACAAACTTTATTAAAATGTAAATATTTGTTTGGTATAACAAAATTTCTCTATAATGAAATTTTTAATTTTACATTAATTATTTTTTTCATTAATTGCTTAAATCCAAATTGCTTGTAATAAAAAATATAACATGAATATAAAATCTCTTCCTAAACTTCCAATTCTCTAAATATTACCTGCTCTTCCCTTGGGAATGAGCAGGTAATAATTAAAAAAAAGCCACACTTATTAACAAAGTAGAAAATTTTGCTCATATCACCCCCATTATTATTAATATTTGTGGTGATATCGACGAAACTTTCTGCTTCATGCACTAACTTATGTACAATCCTTTTGCACGTCCTTGCGAATACTTGGTTAAATCGTAGAACAAGCGAGACGCTTGTTGCAATGTTAAAAAATTAAATAATGAATTAAAATTGGTTAGTAATTGTATTTTAAATAAGTTAATCTGCCACTGTTTTTCCTTTTCTATGCAAAATATTGCTTGTTTAAAAAACCAGTTTATTTTTTAGTTTATAGACTAAAAGAAAATATATGTAAACAAAACAAGTAACACAAATTCATATTCTCCCAAATCTTATAATCGACCGCACCAAACTTTTTGTCTCAAGCTGTGCAAATTTCACAGCTGAGAAACGTTATTAGAATGTAAATATTTGTTCACTATAGCAAAATTTCTCTATAATGGAATTTTTAATTTTACATATTTTATTTTTTCATTAATTGCTTAAATTCAAATTGTTTTTATGAAAAAACATAACATAAATATCAATTCCTGAAGCTATTAAATAAATTTAGATAACATTTGTAGCGGTTTTTATTTATGCATTTTTTGAAGGATGATTTTTATAAGTATTGCTAAAAATTTCTTCCTGAGTTGGATTTCACCTGAATGAAACTTTATTCTGCTTTACTCTTTGAAACTATATAACAATGAAAATATCAGATAGAAAAAGATAATTTAGATTAGTATTTTTCAGTGGGTTGAAAAGTAGTGATTACAAACTACTTTTCAAAAGTAGTCACTACTTCACAATGTTTAGAATTTAATTTTGCCAAAGGGTTTACTCTACTCTTAAAGTTAACAATAACAACAAAAAAGTACTTATACATATTTATACCTTATCATCCTCAGCATAACTTTTATTTACTACTCTTTTATTACTACCAATTTTATTACCTCTTATCCTCCAAACAAACTCTTAAAAGTATCTTATTAATTATACAATGTAGAATAACAGTAAAACAACTCTAAATGCAAAACATAATCCAGCCAATACTTTGATCCATAAATATTATAATGTAATTATTAATATTCATGAATCGCACCAAGTCGTCTATGTGCAAAAATGTGAGTAATCAGAAAGTAGGCAAAGAAAAATTGATGTTGACTAATGATACATTTGAAAGTAAATCTCAAAAGCACTCTAACTTCAATCATATCATATTATTGAAGCCTATGAGACGTTTGTAAATGAGTCTGCATTGAACAATAAATAATATGGTGAGGAGTTAGTGGATTTTGATATTCGCAAAGAAGCAGTTCCTTTGAAATCTTTAAATGTAGGAAATAATACTAAAAAGTAAAATACAAAGAATGTGAATGATCACTTTACCAAACAGCGTACAACCATTAGAGTGAAAAAATGTCCAGACCGGGGCTCGATCCCGGATCCCTCTGTATAGTACACCAAGTGCTTTACCAATTAAGCTATCCAGACGACATCCAGTCTAGCATTCTCCACTGTAGTAAAGTGATAATTAACATCATTTGTATTTCATTACTTTACAGTGTAATTTCAGCTCTGCTGAAAAATTAAATAGTGTATAAACACTAAGAAGTTTTTGCTGCAACTGCCTTCAGACTTAAAATCTGAATTTTTAGCAGATGCTAAAGACTTCAGCTGAACAAAATGGGCACTTTTTTATGAAAAGGGCTTTTTAGTGCTTTTTGTAAGTAGTAGCTTAATTATTTTAAAGTTTTTTTTCTGTTTTAATATTCACACATAAACATATTTTTCTATTGAAAAGTATTTATAAATTTTATTCTTTGGCCTTTTTAAAATCTGGCAATAGTAGGTAAAAAAATCAGCTAGTTCAAACTATAAATTAAATCTTTATTCAGCTAATGAAATTTTGGATAAAAGATCCTACAAACTCAACAAAATTGTTGAATTTAAAAAAAAAAAAAAAAAAAAAAAAAAAATTGGACTTTGCACACTACAATCTAGTTAAGTATGCACCAGCAAAAAAGGGTTAAATTGCTATATTATAGTTTTTGATGCTATGAAGCTTATATAACTGAAATAAGTTGACCAATTTCAACGTTAAATAGTGTTCAAAATAATTCTTAGATTAAAAACTGTCAGTTTCAGTGTGTCAAATCATACATATCTCTGTAACGCTACCAATTTCATGTTTTTATAAGTAATTCTTTATTTAATATAAGTCGAGAAAGAGCACAGGTTACTTTTTTTAGAATAAAGAGAAATATTGTTATAATCCTTTTTAATATCAAAAGTGCATCATCAGTTAAGTGTGCATATCAAACAAAAGTAAAATTTTATTTCAAATGAAATACGAAACATTACAAATATGGTTTAATTGTCTTTTATTTTAGTAATGTACAGATTTTGATATTTAATTTTTTTTTACTCAAAAAATTTGCTTTTAAAAATATTGATTATACCAAAAAACACATTTCCTTGAGATCCATTTGCACGTTGAAGTTTTTTCATGCATTTCTATGCTGCCTATACACTAACTGCCCCCTCACCCCCTCCAAAAAATAGCCATTTACTTCAGGAGCATTCTTCTTTAAAACAATATAATTTATTAAAAAATATCTTAATATTTACTATCTCAAAAAAAATAATAATAATAAATTCTGGAACACGACTTAGTCATTTTTCCTCACAAATTTCAGTACAGCAGCGTTCTAAGAAAAATATATGTTCTTTCGTGGCAGATATACAATTTTCTCTATTTTTTGCTGCAATCGACTGACAAATTTAGCGATTTTTCTCATGCGATCAATGGACGAATTTCGCTATTTTTTCCCATGACTGACTGAATAGTTTTGTGATTTTTCCCGCAGCTGACTGACGAATTTCGGGATATTTTCCTGCGACCAATAGGCGAATTTCTGATTTTTTCCGCATCTTAATGGTGAAACTTAAGGATTTTTTTTCATGCGATTGTGGATGAATTTTGCAATTCTTTCCTACAACCAACAGCTGAATTTCGTGATTTTTTACAGACGACCGATTGACAAATTTCACAATTTTTTCTTGCGATCAAGTGACAAATTCTGCAATATTTTCTTGTGACCGATGGATGAATTTTGCGATATTTACCCACAACCTTTTGGTGAAATTTGTGACAGCAAATTTTTAAGAATCCAAAATAATCAGGGCACAATCCAGCAATATAAAAACGGGCAGGGTGCATTTACAACTATAAAAAAATTGGCAGGGTGCTGTGCCCTCTCAAAATCGACTAGGGGAAACACTAGTATTCAATGATCGCTGATCGAAGATACAGGAACTTGCTGACATTGAAAACATCTACATAGACTCCACTACATTTTACATGATGTTTTGGGTATGAAAAAGCTTTTTGCTCAATGTGTGTCGCGTCAGTCGACCAGAAACGCCAAAGGATGAACATTTCTGAAGAGTGTTCTGAAATGTATTGTGTTGCAAGTTGTAAAATAAAATGAAATATTGTGAAAAATCTTGTATTTTCTTTGTCAGGCTGAGAACTTTTCGAACAACCCTCGTACTGGGCGGTACTAAAGAATTTGCTCACAAGAGTGTATCTTAAATGTATTGAGGGGGTCTACATTGAAAAGTAATATGAAATTATGTCAAAAATCTTGCGCTTTCACTGTCAGGCCGAGAAATTATCAAACCACCTTTGTAAATAATCCTCTAAATCCTCTTTTTCCAAAGTTTCCTCTTCCTCTCCCTAACCCCTCTTTCTCCTGCATCCAAGTTTAAAATCTTTTTCCATTCAATCATTGCAATTGGCGAGTGTGACTATTAAGTTTGATGAGTCGTGGTAATAAAGTCAATCGCCAAATTTTCAGTATTACTCGCCGATTGGCGAGTGCTAATTTTGTCCTATACTGTCAGGCCGAGAACTTATCAAACCACCTTTGTAAATAATCCTCTTTTTCCAAAGTTTCCTCTTCCTCTCCCTAACCCCTCTTTCTCCTGCAGCAAAGTTTAAAATCCTTATAACTAACTTAAAAAAAATAAATCCTATCTGTTACTTTTTCTTACTATGGTTTCTTCATGCACCGTTAAAAAAAAAAAAAAATCCTGATCTCACAAAAGTGTTTACAAAAATAAATATATAATATATATTCTCTTCCTTACCCGCAATTCTAAAAAGCACTCTTTTATCTTTAGAGACCCCAGAAACTAATAGATTTGTGAGATTTACAGAAACATTTCAGAAACAAAACTCTCCTTTGTGGCTCATAATTTAAAAAAATATATTACAAAGTAGTTTTTATAGAGATCAGTTTTCTCAACTCAATAACAACATGAAATATCAGATGTTATTTTTGTACGGTTAATGACGTTATAATGTCTGTTACATTTTTTCAGATGTTATCAATTCTCAAGTAAACATTTTCATGTTTTAATAAGAAGAATTTTCTTTATGGTTGTTCTGAACTCAAAGCTATTCTAAATTCAAATGAGTAAGGGGTTTAAATATTCCTTTAGCATGTTGTACACGTTAGTCAAATAATTTTTATCATAACAACCTTTAAAACTTCCATAACTTTGACATTTGAGAAACTGTCTCCTTAAGCTACTGGATACATATGAATTTTTAAAACCTAAAGAAACTAGTTTAAAATTAGTCAAGCTATTAATCCATTTCAGACTAGTTAAAAATGAGTCATCTTTTAAAGTAAAATACAGGCTGAAATTAATTTTTAGATGCATTTTAATTTTAATTAATTTGGTCAATTTTGTTCATCAACATCCTTTGTTATCTTAATTAATTTGAAAATTGTAATCTATTAATTAAAATAAAAAAATATGCTAAATTTTGATTTGTAAAATCAAGGTTCAACTGTTTAACCTTTAATGTCCCAATTGTACTTTAAAGTATCACAAAAAATATTGTTATAACATTCATTTAACGCCTCAATTGGCAGTAATACAATTTAGGATGAGTTATAGATGCTTTACTTTATCATGATCTAAACTCATCATTTGTTGTACAATACAAAAATATTTTTAATGGATAATTTCTTTTTTCAATTTTAAATGTTCAGGTTTCTTGATACTGAAAGGTATGGAGTAGTTCAGTTTTGTTCAATTTTTCAGTTCTGAAATATTTCTATATTTGTACTAACAGGCTATGCCACTTTTGCTGGTCGGTTTTTTCATAAAAAGTTTTTGAAAAAAAAAAAAAAAACTTGTTTTGACACAATCTTAGTTTTTGATTTTAAAAAAAATTCTGCTAAAAACTCAACAATTTTATCCTGCAGTAAATGTTTTTTATTTCAATCTCTAGGTATTACTTTAAAATTTCTTCAATTTTACTGTGAAATAAAACTGTTTCAGCTGATGTCACATATACTGTGACATCTATGATGACGCATTCATGTGGATCCAAAGGTCTGATAATAACTCTTAAATATTAAAAAAGTAATATTAATGAAATATTAATTTGTTTTCAATTTTAATGGCATTTGTACAGGGTGATCGAAAATTCGTGCAGCCCTTGAAAAAAATTTTGTTTACTAAAATACAAACATGATTCAATTTACAAAACATAAACTAAAAAGAAAGAGTTACAAAACTGAGCAAAAATTAACATTGTTACAGAAGATATTCAAAATATGACCCTTTTTTATTGGATACAAAGATGTATGTGTTTTTTCAAATTTGAGGCCACTCTTCTCAATGTTGAACACTTTAATTTTTGAATCTCATGTATTTTCAGGTTAACGATGGAGTGTGGAATGTTTTTGTGAACGATTATAAGTAATTTTATCTTTTATTTTATTATAAATGTAGATGTTGGACTAATTTATATGAATTCTTCGTAAAATATCAGTTTCAGAATGATATTATCCCTTTTATAGATAAAGAATTAAGAAATAACTACTATGCTAATTGCTAATGCACAGGGGCATAAGTAAAGATTTTGAAAAAAAATATCCCCATTACGCACCATTGCTCTCATTTTGAAAGCATGCTGTTTCCCTTAAATATTCGAAAAAAAAAAAAAATCAGAAATACTTTAAAGACTTTACATTCATAAAGGAAAAATATCTGTTTCATAAAAAATAGGTTAATAATATAGCAGTTCCTAATGGGTTAAACAAATTCACTCTCATAAATAGTATATAAAATTAAAGAACATTGTTGTTAAAATAAGAGGATTAAACTTTGTGCCGATATATTATAACATATAAATAGACAATGTGCTAAGGACACAAATCAAATTATGGATGTTTAAAAGGCAGATAGCTGTTTTGTGGCTTCCGAAGCTCCATCATTGATGGAATGATTAAAAATACTGAGGGCAAATTCATGCATAGGTAGGTCCACTTCTCCATAGGGAGGAAGTCGTGTGTCTTTTTTTTTTTTTTTTTTTTGTGGGGGGGGGGGGGGGGCTGTTTACATGTCTTCATTAACAATTTTTTATTTCAGATACAAATTAACTATTTTCTGACATTTACCCACATTTATTTTATTTCATAAATGCATGAAATTTGCAGGTATATTCGTAAATGTATAAAATCTAGAGACGTACAGAGTACTCGGTATATACTCGGTTCTCGGCCAAATTTCAACCGAGTACTTGGCCAATACCAAGTAGTTGCAAAATTTCATCTTTTTAAGCATATTTAAAGACAAATTAATTTATAAGTGAAAGTGATCTATAAAAAGTTATTTGAAATTTGAATATAAATGTATAATATATGCCATAATTCATAAAAACTATTTACTCAGTACATAAAAAAATTATCTATAAAACATAGAAAAAGGTAAGAAAAAACCCCACGCAAAATTAATGTAAATTAAAGTTTAGTTTTATATTTATATAAAAAAAGTCATTTTTAGAACTGTAGGAAAAGACTATGATTTTGGATAAAGAAGCAGTGTGTAGAAACAGAAAATACAATAAATGCAATAAAAAAAAATTATATTAAATTTGTTGTATGGCAAATTATGGTACAAAAACACCAATCATTCTACATTTTCAGGAGATAGGGCATTTCTTTTATTGTTGTAAATGTGGCCTGCCTCAGAAAAAATGTGTTCGCATCGAGCACTGATAAAATAGCATTTTAGCTGATACATTACGAAAAAATGAAAAGAAACTGTAACCCCCCCCTCCTTTGGTACTTTTGTGTAATAGCATCCTCCACAATTACAATCATGCCAAGGTTTCAGCTCTGATTTCGCCAAGATCATCGAAAAGCATATATGCGTCATATATACACATATTATTCCAAACACCCATTACTTCATTATATACATATTATTTATGTATACATCTTATATGTCATATATATATATCATATACGACTTATGCACATGTCATAGTGTTCATGTATTATCGTGTGGTCATATACATCATATACATTTTATATATGACTAATAGCTCTGCCATATACTGTAATGATTTAACATAATAATATATCATATCATAATGTCATACATGCTTTATAACGTGGTAATAAATTTTGGTCGCTTGGCAATTCATCCTCAGAGGCTGCTATTACACGAAAGCACCAAATTTATTTAATGAAAAGAAAATAAGGTACTTAAAAAATATGAAACATTTTGCATTATTCAAGGAATTGTTACAGCAAGCAATAACCATTTTTGATTGACAGATTTCAAGTATCAAAATGACAAATAGGTAATGATGTGTTAAATAATCAGTTTTAATTTCCTATTGGTTAATTGAATTTTTTATACATCAATTCTTTATGTATATATGTATATATGTTAAATAATGCTATTGTTTTAACATTTTTGAATGTACAAAAATTGTCTTTAAAAGGTGCAGAATAATTGAAATTTCAAAAATTGAAGTTAATTAAAAAGAATATGATTTGATTATATGCTCAAGATGCATGTTTATAAATAGGTATAGAAATATACACACACACACAGAGGTGTTACCTTTAAGCACACCTCATGTTCGCATCAGTGATTCTTTCTTACACACAATTACTCGGCCGAGTACTCTGTACTCGGCCAAAGCACTACTCGGTACACCACTAATAAAATTTGTATGTTTTATTCAGATACAAAAATTTAGAGTGTCACATTTTCTTATAAAAGAAAAGAATCTTACAGAAAGTTTTCTCAAAGTTCATATTTTAAGCTGATTTTTGGGACTTAGCAATCTTGAAAATATTGTCTTCAGGGATAATCAAAAAGTACTATTCAAAATATACTACATTTATAAGAAAATTACAAACAATGTTTAATTTTTTGGTGTTTGAACAATAATGCCTATGATTTTCACATAGTGTATCTATATAAAAATAACTAATTCTGTGAATATCAGATGGAGTAGAATTTTTAAAAAATAAAAAATAAAAATGCCTTTTAATACATATTTATATTTAAAAAAATGTATTGTTCTATAGAAAAGTTTTTTGTTTAGAGGGGGGGGATGATGACCCCCCCACATTCCCATGGATCCATGCTTGGATGTATGACCCCCCCTCCTTCATTTTTTCATGCATTTGCTTTTAGTAAAGTACAAAATCCCAAATTTGAAATTCTCCACATAGGCGTAACCAGCTTATTACATGGGGGGTTGCCCAGATTTTTATTTGAAACAGATAACGGAACTGAAAACAGACACACACACACATACATGTGTGTGCATATGTGTGTGTGGGTATACATGAATGCACAAACCAGCAGTATAATAATTATGAATGCAATAATAATAATAAGTAGAAAGGAGGCTTAGAAACAGAATTTTCTTGAAAATTTCCTCAATACTATTAAAATTTTATTCTTTTGCATATGAAAAGGACTCCTGACAACTTCACATTGTTTGAGTGTGAGAAAACAAAATTTTTGAGCTGCAAGCAAACAGAAAAAATAATTAAAAGAAAAAGAAAGAAAAGCAAAACCAGTTTTTTTCTTTAAAATAGAAAAAAAAAGATTTATATCTCCATTGTTAATTAACCGATTTCGTTCAAGTTTTTAGCAAGTTGCAATAATAGCAAATTAGGCTGTGTAACAAATTTTTATTAAAATATAATAAGTTATTAGAGCACTCCTCACAAAAGTGCCCAGTGTAGAGCAATTGCAAAGAAAATGGATTGAACTATCTGTGGTTTGTTCTGTTTTTGTTTATAACTTTGTGAAGTCAGAAGTCAAAAGTTATCATAATCAGATCATCAGCTTTGAATGTATAATATGTTTTGTTATGCAGAAAGAAACTGTTCATAGATTTTTTATATGTATGACAGGTGAGTCATAAAGAGCAATAGAACTTCTGTTTTCCAATGTCACGGTTGTCATGTTTCCATGTTCAGTGTAAATACCATTCAGAGAAATAAAATTTTGTTGACACAATTTATTGAAATTGTCATTATTATTTTTTAACCCTTTTTTTTTTAAAGAATATTCTTTTGTTGAAATATTGTATTTGTGTTTATCTTTTTACAGTATTGTAAATGTGTTCCTGACATAAATAATTCAAATGGGGGGGGGGGGGGGTTAGTTTCTTATCTTTTTTGGTGAACAAACTGCAAATGATTCAGAATTGATAAAACAGCATAAAATAATGGACATGTTCAATTACCTACTAGAAAAATTATGTTTTGTAAGTAAAATTTGTTGTAATTGTGATAACTTTTTTTAAAAAACCTTTTATAAAAAAAATTATTCCTTCATTAAAATATCTGCTTCATTATTATCTTTTTTTAGTATTGCAAATGCATTTCTGACTTAAATAATTAATGGGAAATGGGGGGGAGGAGAAGAGTTAGTTTTTTTTTTTTTTTTTAACAAATAAACTGTGAATGAATCGATATCTGGAATCACTGAAGTTTGGACTTTATATTGTATTTTTAAATATTGCAGTGATGATTGAGCTTTCGAAGCTCCAAAGCAACTGTATGCCTTTTTAACATTCATAATTTTATTTGTGTTCTTATCACATTTTCTATTAATATTTTAATATTGGTGTTGGCCAGTCAAATTATGAATTTCTGTTTTTGTACTGTATCTTTTCTTTATTAGTTTTTGTACTGGTTATCTTACCATTTTTTTTTCAGCCATTCCAGTAGAATTGAGGGAAAGTAATTAAAGTTTTAATAGAAATATTAATATTTATAGTTATTTCATGCATATAAATTACTTATTATTAATGCAAATATTTATATACAAAAATATTTTTGTTAATATCGTGTTCCTGCATTAATATAAAAAATATTATATACATGTCTATGCATTATTTTCTATAATATTTGCAAAAAAAAAATATATATATATATATATATATATACTTCTTAGCTTTGAAAGTACGGTCACCTCCCTTTAATATGCATGATGTGTGTTGTGTATTAGCGTTGCCGGGATTTGATCCAGGAATCTCATGAACAGGAGCGCGAGCGCTAGCATCAAGCAAAAGGCCAAGCCAGTTACTTTCAGCTAATAACTCGCTTTAAACTGTTCATGTGAGATGAGATCGCTACACACTCCATCCCCAGTGAGGAAGACGTTTTGTTAACGTCAGACGAGTGATGTGCACTCGTGAGTGATGCTGTCAAGTTGCCATGCACAGATATGAAGCACGGCGAGAGCAACAGGCTTTGTGCTGTGAGTGATGTTCACAGGTTTTGTTGATGCTGTGGATGATTATTTAGTGCTGCCATCTGTTGGATATGAGGAGAGATGATTGTGGTTGTTTGGAGAAGGTTGATTGCGTGCTCTGTCCGGGTCGCCAATGATGTGTGTTGTGTATTGGCGTTGCCGGGATTTGATCCAGGGATCTCATGAACAGGAGGGCAGAGCGCTAGCGTCAAGCAAAAGGCCAAGCCAGTTACTTTCAGCTACAAACTCGATTTAAACTGTTCATGTGAGATGAGATCGCTACATGCAATTACATATTCGGATGACCTTGGATTTGTATATTTAAATATTTATGGTTATTTTATTGCTATGTATTATTTGATAATGCTTACCTTATTTACTTTTATGAAATTGATAAGCTTTTCAATGTTAAAGAGTTATTTCATTGCAAAATTTATTTAAAATCATTATCTTTCCATTTTAATATTCATCCATGCATTAATGATAACTCATTTTGTACCTGCAAAAGAAAAATTCAAACAATGACCCATAATCTACACAACCTTTGGTTCCCAGCTTAGCAGATTGGAGGAAATTGATAATATTTATATATAGAGAAATCTGTTATCTTATTTCTTAACATCTTTAATCCCTTGACTTGACTACTAATGTGACATACATGCCTCTCAGACTGTCAGTAAGTTTGAAATGCAAAAACTGATGATTTAATTTCCAACTTAAGTGACAGGAAATAAAATGTGGAATGAAAACTGCAGGAAGACCATCTAGATTATGCATATAATTCAAAGAACGAATACCAAGAAAAATAGCCCATAAAGATATAACATGTACTGTAGCCATGGTTGCTCATCTAGTGTATACTCTTCCATATTGTGTAACCCTCTGCTTTTTTTACGACTATAACAATGGATATTGTATCACCATTATTTATCTGTTCATTGAAAAAAGTCTCACAAATTTGCCAGTTAATGCAACTTTCTTTTATTGTTAGAATCACGTAATCTTTGAAACAAAACAAAGATCCTAAATCTTTATCTTTTATTCAATATGCGAGAGAAAAACAGAAAATTAGGAATTAACTTATATCCATGAGTTCAAAAACTAAACTGGCCACAAATTAATAAACATAAAATATGTACATCACATGTAATGTGCAGTGCGGCAGTTGATAACAGATCATGTAACATCAAACTTATCCACTATTGGCATTAAATCAATTTTTTTGGTGATAGATTTTGTTTACCACAAATGGTCAACAAGAAGGTATACAAGTACTTGAAAATTCTTATAATGTCTTATTTTTCAATGGCATTTTTTCTTTTAAATTAAGAAATAACATGTTATTTTGTTTTCAAATTATATGTGTGTATTAGTATTTAAGCACTTTTTTGTTGTCTATTAAATAAATGAATTCTATAAAAATTTAAGTCAGAATTTGTATTTTTACATCTTATTTTTATCTATTGCTATTGTTTGAATGGTTATTTGTTTATATTTTATTCATAACAATATAAATTACTTTAATTTCAGAAATAAAGAAATTTCATTTTCTGCCTTGGACAGTATGCCAGGTACTTCAAGGGAACTGCCAAGCACCACAAGTCAGATACTAAACAACTTAAGTGAGAAGTTATATCTTTTTGTAGAGAATGAAGCATGTGCCACAGCTTCTGTTGATGAAATGATTGCTGTTTGTGTTTTATTAAATCTTCAAAATTTACTTGAAAGGCAAGGCAAAGCTACTCATGTGTTCAGCAGAGATCTGCAGACCCAGCACATCATTAAAGCTGGTGAGTTAACAAATCTACAGGTAAAATCACTAACAGGATTAAAATCCTTATCTTTGTTGAATTAATTAGCGGCAGAAGTCAGTGTTGAGCTGAATGTTAACAATAAGTTTCAGTTGCCCATAAAGGAAAGAATAATACTGTTCACTATGCCTGTCCATTTATCTGTTCTTACTCTAACTTCTGTAAGTTTGCTTGGATTTTGGCAAAATTTATGTATGTTTTTGAGGTTCTTTTCAGTAGTATCACTATATAAAATGGTGTATATAGCTTCAATTTTTTGTTTATGGTGGCACAATAAGGTTTCCTTTCACATTACAATTTATGGACAAAAATTGTTTGAAATTCACTTTAATAAAGTTATAGTACTTTAAATAGAAAGAAAATGGAATATGTTATTGAGATTCATTACAATATATTCCCTGTAGAAAATAACATTTATCATTTGGTTACAAATACATAAAAAAATAATTTGAAACACCAAGATCTATTAACAGTAATTTCTTGAAATGCATTTTAATGATATACTTTTTCAGTCTGAAAGATATTTATATGTATATTACAAAGGACCATTGCTGTATATTTTCCATAGAAAATGGTGCATGAAGCATTTATAGTATTTTTATAGGACCAAACTAAAGAATCTGAATACATTGTCGATTATGGGTGCAGTTGTTGGAAATGAGTTTTCAATCTGCATTTTTCATTTTAATAAAATATTAATTTGCTGAGTGGTATGTGAAAGCTATTTGTATACATGGCTGCACAAAAGAATTGAAATACATTTTTTGTCTATAGGAGCTTATCTTTTGAAATGAGTTTTGCAGCTGAATTGAATTTAGGGTGTTATGTGGTGTGTATATAATCAGTAATTACTATACAGAGCCATTCAAGATAATTTGAGCACATTACCATCTGTATATAGTTATCGCTTGTTAAGTGTTTAAATTGAACGAAATTTTATTTTTGATTAATAAAAAAGCTAGAAATGTCTTTCCTGACATATTATTGTTGCTGTAAAAGTAATTTTATAGGCATTTGTGAATAATGTGTATAATATGTTGGCTGGTATGCAAAGTGTCCTATAAAGTTTGAAACTCTTTAATTTCATACCAGTTGGAAATAAGTAGGTAATGTAAATTTCAAAAAAGTTAAAATGAGGCAAGAAATAATATTGTTAATGAAATAGTCTTCTTGATACTTTAAAAATATATATACTTTTTAAATTTTTATATGGTTCTATTATCCAAGAGAAGTCCTGATGAAACATGATTTTCAGAAATGTTCTTACATAAGCTCATTAATCTCCCTTTTAACTACAAAAAATCACATGTTTTTTCTTTTGCTAAGGTTGACAGCTCTGAGAGAGTGACAGGAATATGATTGTCTACATCCATCCATCCAAGCCTGCACTTCCTCTTTAGACTCACTAACCTTCTCCAAACATGTAATTAAATCCAAAATTTTAGACATGAACACTGGACACTTTTTAGATCCAAGAAAAAAAAAAAATGAGGCCCATTACATATTTTTTTTTATCTAGGGCCTAAATTTTGGTTGTAAATTTAAACTTTAAAAATTGTCATTATTCTGATATATATTCATAATGTTGTTATTCATAACTTTTCTTAATGAAAAAACTTGAGTGAATCACTTCATTTTTATTTAGTAGTTACAGATAACTCTTATTAATATGGGAATTTCTAATGCATTTCTAATATATAATGCTTTTCAGACGGCGGGGTATAAAATGAAATAACTTTCTAAATCTCAAATGAGCTTAATATTAAAATATTAACTTAAGATGTATAAGCTACTACAGGTATCACTGATTATATGAGTCGACTTAAACTCGATGGTCTGAATTATGAAGGATGGAAGAAGGACATCTTTTGGAATTTTCATGACAGCTGGGAACATTCACAGGCAGGAATTTGTTTATATATATCCTGTCTGTAAGTGTAACCTGCTAGTGCTTGATACACTGAATGGTCTTCCACAACACAATATATTTTTAATATTTTGAACGTGGTGCAAAGAATGTGCTTGCTGTTAGCCTAGACATCATCCACTTCACTTGCTGCTGCTCTGGTTTCATGCCCCAGTGGACATGACTTGCTTCTTTCACTATAAGTTAACATTTTCATATTAAGTTCATTTGGGATTTGAAAAAGCTATTTTACTTGTATTAGGTTGTTTGTAAAGTTCCTTCCGTTTGGGAAAACCAAACTAAATTAAGTTGAAGTGATTCAGATGAGTTTAATATTTTCATTCCTTAATAAATAAAGTATATGGTGATACTATTACAAGAAAGTGTTTTAATTAATTTTATCTTATTGGGGTTAATTTTATTTATTTGTTGGTTTGTTTTTAAAAAAATAATAGTGATGGTACAAAATCATTAGAAATTTAATTTGGTTTAATAAATTACAAAGAAACATTTTTAAAAATCTACTTTTTTTCTTTGCAGAGGTTCAAAATTATGATTTTTATTAACTGACTTATTTAATTCTAAACTACATTGACTTTCTTATTGTATCTTTATTTGAATATAATTGTCAAAGTCAAATTTTTTAATGATTGTTTATGTATGTAATTATCTAAGTAGTCATTAATATTATTGTTTTCTATATTCCATGAATTGTAGACATATAATCTAAAATAAAATTATGCATAGGTGTGCTTTAAAAAAAAATTTAATTGTAGGATAATATTGCTTCATAAATATTGGCATGTTTTTCAGAAATTGAGTTGTTACGGGTAGGGTCCAGGCCTGGAAATTTCATACTGTGCACGTTTCTAGGTAGACTACGAGCATTTTAAATTTTTTCATTTTGATTGTAAATAATCTATATATTTAAAGCTAAAAGAGCATTTTGTCAAATTTCACGTTCACATGAAAATGACCCATTTGTGCATGCGCAAAATTAAATCTAGAACCTATCCAATTTTAAAGTACACTCAAGTGAGGAAAGGGTGGCCAAATGATTCAATGTGCAGTGTTTCACTGTTCTGTTCATCGGTTCGATACCCACTCCAGACAGAATGATTTTTCTTATTTTATTGGCATTTCATTTTAATAATGTCATATTTAATTCAGGAGGAAAAGTTATATAAATTTATTATTATTATTTGAATGCTTTATAATTAAGTAAAATTTAACATCCAAGAATATATTGTTTAATTACTAAATTTATATTAAAATTATTTAAATTAAAAGATTGTGCATGTAATTATTGATTAAATAAATTGAACTGGTCTACAATTTTTGTTATATTTGGTATGACCTTTATCAAGGTGTCATATATATATTTATATATACTAAGATAAGTATGTGATTATTTTTCGTAAAAAAAAAATTAAAGGAGAGAAAACAAAAAAGAAGGAAAAATATTCATACAGGAACTCTAAATTATCTTGATATCTGTGATTTAATAATCAAACAATGTATGAAAATGTAAAATAAAATTCAAGTAATTAAAAAATATATATTACAAATCATTAGCTGTAAACAGCAAAGTTTAAATTCTGGGTTTTAGAATCAGACTGGCAATTAATTTAATGAACAATTTTAAAGGTCACATAGTTAATCAGAAATATTAAATATTGTTACCCTTTTTTTTTTTTCAAAATATTGGGACTGTGCTAAATAAAATTTAACATCTGACAATATTTTTTAAAATTAAAAATTTTGCATGTAGTTATCAATTAAATAAGGTGATTTAAACTTTTATCTATATTTTGTATGACCATTATCAAGAAGATATATTTGTATAACTAAGAAAAGTATATGATTATTCTCCATAAAAAAAGAAAAGAAGAGAAAAAAGAAAGAAGCAAAAACATTCATATAAGAATTAGAAATCCCCTTGGTATCCGTGGTTTAATGTATAAATAATGTAAAATAAAATTAAAGTAATTAAAACATATATATTGTAAATCGTTAGCTGCAAACAGCAAATTTTAAGTTCTGGGTTTTAGAGTCAGGCTGATAGAAATAAAATTAATGAACAATTTTAAAGGTTGTGTAATAAAAAAAATAGAAAAAACTTAATATTGATATATATATATATTTAAAAAATTGAGACTGTAATAAGTAAAAATAAGTCATTCAATTAATATTTTTAGTTAAATTCTTGCTAAATTAATTCAAGCATAATAGGATGTAAATTAGAAGCTTAAAATTATTTCACTTCATTAGTTATAGCAACAGTGGATTCCTGTCATGTAAACATGGGGGAATAACAGATGTTGTCAGGTCATGTCTGGAGTTGTTGTATTTTAAATATGTGTAAAGGTTTTAATGAAGCTATCTTTAACTTAGTAATTTTTGTGGTGAGTAGACTGGACTGACAACACCATCTATTGTCTTATATCTCTAGGAATCGCTTACACTAGGGGTGCACAACCTGTGGCCCGCGATCAGATTACTGGTGTCCCACGGATCAATTTCGCCGATCGGATGCAAAAAAATCACGAATTTCGCCGATCAGGTGCATAGAAATCGCAAATTTTGCCAAATTTCGCCCATCAGGTGCGTAAAAATCACAAATTTTGCCGATCGAGTACATATAATTTGCGAATTTTGCCGATCGGGTATGTATAAACCGTAAATTTTGCCGATCGCCTGCGTAAAAATCGTGAATTTTGCCGATCGGGCCCGTAAAAATCGCGAATTCTGCCGATAGGGTATGTATAAATCGCGAATTTTTCCGGATCAGGCGTGTATAAATCGTAAATTTCGTTGATCGTATGTGTAAAAATCCCGAATTTTGCCGATCGGGTCCGTAAAAATCGCAAAGTTTGCGTTCGGGTACATATAAATCGTGAATTTTTCCGATCGGGTGCATGTAAATTGTAAATTCGCCGATCGTCTGTTTAAAAATCGCGAATTTTGACGATCTGATGCGTAAAAATCGCAAATTTTGCTGATTAGGCACGTAAAAATCGCGAATTCTGCCAATCGGGTGCATAAAAATCATGAATTTCGCCGATAGGGGGTGTATAAATCACGAATTTTGCCGATCAGGTGCGTATAAATAGTAAATTTTGTCGATCGTATGCGTAAAAATCGTGAATTTTGCCGATCGGGCCCGTAAAAATTGCGAATTTTGCCGATCCGGTGCATATAAATCATGAATTTTGCCAATCGGGTGCGTGTAAATCACAAATTTCGCCAATCGGGTGCGAAAATTTGCTAATTTCACCGAACGAATGCGAAAAAAATTGCAAATTCCGCCGATTGGGCGCGTAAAAATCGCAAATTTTGCCGATTGGGTGCGTATAAATAGCAAATTTTGCCAAACATGTGCATAATAATCGTGAATTTCGTCAATTGCGCATGGAAAAACAAATGCAAGTTTTTTCCATTTCGCCGATAATTGTAAATTTCGCCGATCGTCTGTGTAAAGATCGCGAGTTTTTCTGATCGGATGCATAAAAATCGCAAATTTTGCCGATCAAGCGCATAAAAATCACGAATTCGGCCGATCGGGTGCGTAAAAATCATGAATTTCGCCGATCGGGCATGTAAAAATCACGAATTTTGCTGATTGGGTGCGTATAAATCGCAAATTTTGCCGTATTAGGCACGTAAAAATCGCGAATTCCACCGATCGGCTGCGTAAAAATCATGAATTTCGCTGATTGGCACGTATAAATTGCGAATTTTACCTATCGAGCGCGTAAAAATCGCAAATTTCGCCAATCGGGTGCGAAAATTTGCTAATTTCACCGAACGAATGCGAAAAAAATTGCAAATTCCGCCGATTGGGCGCGTAAAAATCGCAAATTTTGCCGATCGGGTGCGTATAAATAGCAAATTTTGCCAAACATGTGCATAATAATCGTGAATTTCGTCAATTGCGCATGGAAAAACAAATGCAAGCTTTTTCCATCCTTTCCAGCTGAATTGGGTTATGCTGACTAAGGAGGTGGTTGAGTATAGGGAGCTAACCCTCCTTTTAAAATTAGCCTTTTTATGAACTTTTAGGCCGCCCCCCCTCTCCTTGCCCGAAACAAAATTTTGTCCACCCTATGGATAGTGGCTCTCAACAATCCAGTCATTTTTGTGACTGCCCCTCCTCTTATAAAGGTTGTGCATGCACCCCTTTTTTATCCACATTTTATGACTGAATATATTAAGAAGTACAATTTAGAATAAGATATGTTTCTCCTCCTCTCCACCTTCATTCATGAAAGCAGAATGTTTTTTTGGCACTGGCAATCTTTAAAGCTAAATTTATTCCTTCGAATAAAGTCAAAGAGTATTTTCACTCTTTGAAAATAATCTTTGCTATATCTCTTGTATAAATATAAACATAAACTGTTGATATATCATTGCCAACAGAACTGAGTATGTTGACTGGAAGGAAGGAACCTAGAAGCTTAAATCTACCCTACCGAAATTTATGTTTTTTTAATCTGATCCCCCCCCCCCCCCCATGGTTACACCTCCTCGAAACAAAAATTTTCTGATGGTGGCCCTCGACAACCCAGTCATTTTTGTAAGTGGCCCTTTGCTTAAAAAGGTTGTGCACCCCTAGCTTACACAATATAACAATTCATAAATTTTCAATGCTTAATTAATTTAAAAGCAACTAATTAAAAATAAAAGCATATTTCTAAAGAAACTTTCAAGTTATTTATCGTCAAATCTTGACAGGTACTATCTAGTTATTTTAAAATTTTAAATAAATAGGACTGAAGAATCTCCCTGTTTAAAAAAAAAAAAAAAGTTACTAATGTTTACCTCTATTATAGGTATTTAATGTAAACCCATGTCCTTTTTACTATCTTGGCTTTTATATTGATAAAAAGTTTGTTTGTCACTTTTGTTGGAAGGGTGCAGTCAATTGCCCCCCCCCCCCCCATTCTCCCTAAACAATACCTTACACCACCGATTAAATTACTCTTTTTAAATGAAACAAAGCTAGTATCTTATCAATGCTGTTAATTAGTTATATTCATGTCACTTCTAAACAAAGGTTTTAAAAATTCCTACCCTGTGTGGCTTTTCATTAAAAAACTCATGGATATTTTTAAAATCCTGCTTGTAAATGAATATATATATTATAATCTTTTTTTTTTTAGTGATAATCCTTAACCCGAATCTTCAAGTGAACCTGAGCCACCTTATAAAACTGTATATAAACACAAATTGAAAGCTTGGAAGATATTTTATTTCCAGAGATATCCAACATGAATGCAAAGAATTCAAAATTGAAGTCAAATTTAGAAGCAGTAAAATATTCTGTTGAAAATGTTAATGTAAATGATGATAAAACAATGCTTATATTAACATTATTTTCAAAGCTACAATTTAATGTGATAATTGCCTTTTAAAATTCAGCTAATGAGATGAATAATGCAAAAGAATTTTATATTTATTATTAGGTTAAAAAATGGAGTTAGTGAACATTTTTCAAACATGAGTTTTGGTACACATTAATTCAATTACAGATGTAATTTATTATAAAATAAAAGGTGTCAATATATGGCCTTCAAAAGGTAAAGTGCAAAGACATATGCCTCACTTATTCTATTCAAAAAAGCACCTTCCAACAGGCAGAGTAATAATTGATTCAAGTGAATTTAAAATTCAAAAGCCTTTAAATCCAGATAAACAGCAGATAACTTTTAGCTATTGTAAAAATTCTAATACAATAAAAAGTATGATTAGACTTTCTCCATCAGGAACCATATCATTTCTATAACCATTATATAGTGGCTTTATTTCAGATAAAGAATTATTTTGCAGAAGTAACCATGTCCTGGCTCTTCAGCTCCTGGAACCAGGATCTCTTTTCCCGCAAAAATTATACATAAGTATCTTTATTTCATTTGAGAATGACATAATCTGGATTTATTCTTAAATAATAGCTGTATATTTGAGAATCATTCAAGATATGTAATACTGTTTGAATTTTATTTAAGAATAAATATGGGAGTGACAAGTGTTATGGAAGCGGAAATAAATTAAAACATTACTTTGCCAAAATTTAAAAATTATATGAATGTGCAAGGAGAATATAAAGAAGTTTTGGATATTGTAACTCTTATTGAACAAAGTTATTGATTCAGAAAATTATAAAATGTAATGTAAGAGTAAAAGAAGAAAGAGAGAGGGGGGTGGGGGGGGTTACATCTTTTAATAAACCATTTATTCAATATTAAAGGATTTCTATACACCAAAGTGTTTTGTATATTTTTCTACATTATTTATGACTCTTTTTCCTTTCCTCTTGATTAGAATCATTTTTAATTTATTTCGAGAAGTGATATTGTTAATTTTATGTTTTACCACACCACTCATTTAAAATATTTAAAGGGCCAAAACCACAGTAAACTGTTTTGTTGTAGAGGGCACATTTCATCCTTTATTTCAACTAAATCCATAAAATTATTAACATTTTCTCAAAGTTCGAAAATTTTTATGAGTTACATAAGGGATGATAAAAACATTTCTACATCAAAATTAAAATAAAGATTAAAAAATAAAGCACAGTATAATTTTTTAATGGTGTGGAGGGGACAAGAAAATATACTGTAAAATCCTGATTGTAAGCTTCTCCTTTTTCAGACACAGAAATAGTTAAATTTGGGGGGGGGGGGGTTATAATTGAGATTAAGAAAAAAAAATCTTAAAAAAAAAACATTTTTATGATTATTTTAAAAGTAAAAAAAAAGGTAGGAGAGTGAGAATCTTCCAGATTTCAGCTTAAAAAAAATAGGAATCATCTAAATCTGCCCCTCCCCATGAAATCCCATCCAGTACACAAAATATAAATCTTCAAATATCTGGAGTTTTTTCCAAATTTTTCTACTTTATCTGTTATTGTATTGTGACAATAAATAATCAATCATCTAAATCTCCTCCCTCCTGAAAATTACTGTTTTCTTCTTTGCCCCCCCCCCCCCCTCTGGTGCCAAAATTGCATACCTTTATAACTCTTTAATTTCATTCTGGACTGCTTGGGTCTTTCCAGTGAGGACTTATATGCTTCCTCCCTTCTGGTTCTTGATTTTCTAAGGATTAGCGGTATATTGGATCTATTCTGACTTCTTCAGACAGTTGGAGGATAAGCCCCAACATTTTAATTTTTTTATTTCTTTTCTGATTTATTTAATACTGTAGTATACTAACAATAAATAAACCTAATCTACCATCTAAATTATCCCTTCCTCCTGAAATTTCTGTTTTTATTCCCCCCCCCAACCTCATCTCATGAAAACCCTCCCCCTTCCAACTGCATCAATTAAAATTTAAAATCTTTAAAATTCTTTATTGTTTTCTGCTCTATTTTTTATTTTGTTGTAACAATATGTAAATAACCATATAAATTATTCCCTCCCACCCTCAAAAATGTCCCCTTTTTTTTCTTTGCCCTCCCCCTCTCCCATTACACATTTTAAAGTCTTAAACAAAAAGTTTTTTTTTTTGCTCTATTTATGACTATTTTGCAACAATCATTAAATAATTATCTAAATTGTCCCCCCCCCCCAACCCAAACAAATTCTGCTTCTCCCTCCCCTCTCCTGCACACAAACTTTAAAACTATCTCCTTAAAGATTTTTATGATGTATTGTTACTTTACAGCAACAATAAATAAATGATCATCTGACTCTCCCCTTAAATTTCCATTCCCCATTCCCAGAAAAAGGGGTGAATTTCTAGACATGGAGGGAGGGGGGGAGGGCAAAGAGAAGATTTTAGTCTTTTTTATAGTTTGGCTGTTCTCAGAGCTGATATTTTGTTAATGGGGAGGGGGAGTTATTTTAGAGAACATATTTATTTTAATACATACACATGATTTAGGGGTAAGAACAGCCAAACTTGCAAAAAAGATGAAAATTACTGATTTCCTTTCACATATTTAGAAATCCCCCCCCCCCCTTGGGAGGAAAAGATAGAGCTAAAATTTCAAAGGGGATGATGATTTTAGATGAGTGAGACTTACATGAGATGAGATGTTACTACATCTCATGTAAGACCTTACTACAAAATGAGAAATATGGCAGCATTTAAAAAAAATAATATTAATAATTTTAATCTATTATTCTTAAAATATAGTTTGATAGATTTAAATTTTGCATGTGTGTGTGGGGGGGGGGGGGAGGTGCAGACATTTTTGGAGTAGAGAGAAAATTTAGGTGACAGATTATCTGTTTATTTTTGTTAGAGAGCAACAAATAGGACAGAAGATTTCTTCAAACAAGAGTTTTACAAATTTTATACTTAGTATTGGGAGATGAGGGGAAATATGAATTTCAAAGGAAGGGATTTATAATTTAGATGATTTGGTATTTATTTATTGTTAATAGAGAGCAACAAATAGGATAGTGGCAGAGAAGGGGAAGCAGACATTTTGGGGGATAGAGAGATAATTGAAATGGCTGATTATTTATTTATTTATTGTTACTAGATGGCAACAAATAGGATGGTAACAAAGAAGGGGAAGCAGACATTTTGGGGGTAGAGAGATAATTGAAGTGGTTGATTATTTATTTATTGTTACTAGACAGCAACAAATAGAGCATATATTTTTTAATAAAGAGTTCTAAAGATGTTAAACTTATATCCTGAGAAGATAGGGAAGGAAGCATAAATATAAGTTTGAGGGAGAGAAGAGGGGTAATTTATAGATGATTGATTATTTACTTATTGCTACTAGAGAGCAATAAATAGGACAGAAGAATTTTTTTAAATAGAGATTTAAAGATTTTTTTGCTTGGGGGGGCAAAAGCGGGAAACAGATGTCTTTGGGGGCAGAGAGATAAAATAAATGGCTGATTATTTAATAATCATGAGTTAATAATACTAGACAGCAACAAATAATAAGATTTTAAACTTTGTATGCTGAGGGGGAAGTATAAATTTTGAATGGAGGCCAGGGGAGAAAGTAGTTTAGAGGATTGATTTTTTACTGTTTGTTATGTTACAAGAAGGACACAAAAATTTAAAATTCTCAAGATTTAAAACTTTTTATGTTTTGGAGGGCAGAGAAGGAAGTGGACATTTCACATATGGGGGATCAGATTTCATTAACATATAAAAACATTGGTGGAAATCTGCAAAAATGTCAAAAGATTTAAAATTATCTCCCTTGGATTTTTAAAATCAATATTTTGTGCAAAAAAAGTTGTATGTGTGTTGGAGAGGCTTATATTTGTGAATGGAAAAGAAAATCAAAATCGCTTAAAAGTAGGAGTCTTACAATCAGGATTTTATGGTATATTGCAATTTAAACTTTTCATTTAGTATCATTATTATTCCTCTATAAATTAAAGTATAGTAGTATAAAAACAATAACAAAATAATATAAAAAAATTACTTTGTTGCTTCATTGAGGCATAATATTATACCTGAATTTTAAAAATTTCATTCTGAAAAAAAATTGATAAGTTAACATATTGCATGTAACTGCGAGCATGTTACAGGAAGTTTCAAGATTAGCCTAATGATCGTAAGGAACATCATCATTAAAATTGAAGTAATTAAATTGGGAAATTGTGGAAGCATTTAGTTGATGTATCAATGTTAATAACAAGTACAAATAGAATAAAAGTAAAAAAATATATATTTTTTAAATACTCTTTTATAAGTATTCAATGTTTATCTTTAAAATCATGATTAATTTCATAGTTGCAAGTCATGTTGTTCCAAAAACAAATTCTGTTACAACTCGTTAATAGTTTGTTGTTGCAGTTTCACAGCCAGTTGGCCTATTTTGGCAAGAGTCATTTGGTGCAATTCCATTGTTTTTGTAACTCGTAAACCAGTGGCATAGCAAGAATTCAATTTTAGTGCTTGTGGGGGGAACAGCTTTCTTAATAAATTAAATCATATTACTAGTTTTTTCCATTTTATTAGAGTTGGACACTATGTTAGACATGATTCATTTAAATAGTATTTACTATCTTAGAGTTGGAAAGCATAAAATGTTCTAAGGAAATAATATAAATCTGATGTTACATTTATTCAAATTGTTTCAACAAAGATGAGACAAACATTAAGGGGTGGAAGAATACACTACATAAAATAATTTTGTATAGGAAACCAGGGTTGTAATCAATTTGTTCAATCAAAAACATGAAATGTTTCACTCCAAGCTGAACACGAATTCTTGGTCATAAATTGAACAATAATGAAGCTATTTCAACAAAATTTTCAATAAACTTTATGTCAAATGTAACAATATCACAAAAATTAGTAGAAGCATCACCCATATCCAAACAGTACTCAATTAGGGACCCCATATTTCAGAATGAAGTTGAAATTTCATTTGATGGAATGACTGTGCATTTCTAGCATTCTTGATGATACCATGAGCAAGGTAATTCATTAAAATATCCATTAATTCAATTGTTAAACATCTGTAGAAATATCTGGGTTTGACTTCAAGTAGACACCCTATATTTTTGTTTGATTAAATTGATTGTGACCCTGGTTTCCTAGGCAAAAATTGTTTGTTGTAGTTTGCTCTACTATCTCTTACAGCTTGGTTCCATCTCTTTAACAGAACCCGACTCATCCCAGTCCTTTATAAAAACTAAAAGTTTAAACCAGACACTTAAACAAAAGCTTTATTAACATTCTTGGCTTTTTCCAAAAGCTAAATATTTGACCATCATGCTGCTTATTGTTTCGTAGTTTGTGGGTCTGGTCTGACCCAATTTCTGCAAAACATATTTCTTAACCAATATTATCCTGTAATTAAAGTTCTTTTAAAAGAATACTGCTTAAAGGGATATGTATTTAAAAATTTTAAGGTATAGCAGATTATATGTTTGTAATCTGTGGAATACAGAATAACAATATTAATGATATTTTAGAGACAATAATTTACATGAACATGCATTGAAAAATTAGATTAAAAATTGGAATAAAAGAAAAAGTGTGTTAAAGAAAATCATATTTTTAAATCTCTATGAAAAAAAAAGACACTTGGCACTTGTGATTTAAATATTTCTCTGTTATTTATTAAATCAAATTCAATTTTTAAAGATTTTTTAAACAAATGTATGATATTTATAAGAAAACTACCACCATAACACAAGGTCATGCAAATTTTCCTTCATTACACTCGGCCAGGATCTGAAAAGAATGAGGTCCAGTTTTGGACTGGCCAGAGACTGCAGAAAAAAAAGGAACCATTCAGAACACAGATTTATAGAAGAAAAGGTAAGCCAGGATCCCACTGGCCTGAGTCTAATGAAAGTAAGTTTGCCCCAGAAATATAAGACCGGTTTATAATTTATTTGAGCCTGTGAAAACATAATTGATAAGAGACAAGGGTTTAAAATCTTAGCATGAATAATTGTATGTTTTCTTTCCATTAGGATCATAAATTATTTCAGTATAACATGGTTCCATTATCACAGGGTATACTGTATTTACAAATATCATTTGACCCTGATAGAAATAGTGTTAATATACCATTAAAAGAGATTTAATTATTTTTTAAACTGTTTTACTTAATTTTATCAACAAATTAAGTAAAACATTTAAAATTTTATGTATTTTTTGTCTCAAATTTATTGTGGATTTTCCTGTTTTTTTTTTTCTGTGGAATTCAATGGTTTAGTCTCATTTCAGAAAAAAAAAAGAAAAAAATCAGTTAAGTCTGTTCTCAAATCCAAAGGAGCTACTTTCTGAAACACTTTTTAATTCATTTTTGTTCAGAAATTCATGAAATTGGCAGGTGTTATCATTCAGAAACTATGTCATCAAAAGGCATTTTCTATTTTTCACTAAAGGCAGATCTTTGAGAAAATATTTTCAAAGTCAGCAGTTTAAACCAAATTCCCAATGCAGTGCAACAAAGGAGAAAATCTTGTCATCACATGACAAGTATCGCTTATAATTTGATAACTAATTTATTTATTAAAAAATGGAAAACGTTATTCGATTCCAAGTCTTTTCAAAAGTCAGGACTTTATGCTTAAAAATGAGTCAGAAAATGTGTCAAAGTTTTGCGTTGTTGAGCAGGTAGTTTGAGAACCACCTTAAGACTCACCACTATGACTATGCAGCAGTGCGGCAAAAAATGATATTTCATATCATACAATACAGAAGAATCCAGAAGGAGAATGGCAAGCAAGTTTAGCTCTGAAGTGCACTCAGGCTGATGGGGATGCTATACATGTGAACTGCTCACACTGTTGGCAATCCTACTGCTATTGGCCTGTTTGGAATAAGTTTTGGTAGCAAGTACAAATAAAAAAATCAAGTAGCCAACAGGCAGCAGGAAGATTCTGTGTAAAACACCCTTATTCTACTTCTATATCTTTTTTTATTCTGTGTTCCATATAGCCTAGGACTTATTAGGGGTGATGCAAACATGGCTATTTTATGAAATAAGTAACCCATTTTAACATGTGTGTGTGTATATTATGCATTTTCTCCATTTTTAAGCACAACTGCCATTTTAATGAATCAAATTTATTGAATAGGATTTGATTCAATAAAGTTGTCAATTTCGGCTAAGGTAAAAATACTAATACTGATTTTGGTTTTGATTGATTCATAAAAGCAGCTTATTTGATAAACCAGTGATTCACATAAGCAGCAATAAGTATATCTTTTAGCTCTGGGAGGGATTTTAACCCCACATACCCTTTCTTTGGTGTGCCACTGCGTAAACAGTCATAACCATTAAGATTATTTGGAAATTTATCGCTTTTGGCTGGCTAATGAAAAAAAGCCTGAAAATGAATTTATATTTACATTATAAAAATATAAAATATTATACTGTCATTGGAAACAAACCTGTATACAGGGGTATAAAAACTGGGTGCAAATGGGCCAATTGTTGATGGATTTAAGGTAAAGTTTAGGCTTTAAAAAGGTATATTAAGTTAGAAGAGATAACTTTGCAGTGTGAAACATAATATGGGTGAACACCCCTAAACTGATATGAAAAACAAATCAGTATAAAGTAAAAAGCTTGTATTACTTAACTTCTAAATGTAAACTATAATGATAGAAAGAAAGATAAAAGTTTAAAAGCAAACATATTTATTAAAACGTTAAACACAAATTAAATAATTCAAAGTTAACTAAAAGATACTTCTAACAATAATTACTTATGAATATAAAAAACCCACTATGCAGCATACTACCAACATGAAAACATTACTAGAACGATGTAAAAATTACTTTATAACACAAAAAGGGCTTCACAACTAGTACAGTGGTAAAAGCTGGAGATGATATCTATTGTAAAACAAGAGTTATATTTTGAAGGCCCAAAGAAGAACTATTATCTTAATGAAACTGGTTTGATAACTGAAAAATGGAGCTTGTAAATACATTAAATGCTTGATAAAGAAAGTGGCATTAAATATAGCAAAATAAGACAGCTTACATGAGAGACAACTCCAGTTTCAACATAAATTATCAGCATGTTATTTCAGGACATTTCAGGAAGCACAGACGAATTAAAACATGTTTAAAAGCTATATACTTTTAACTGTTTATAGTCCAATATTATAATCCAATTTTAATACAACTAACTTCTTTTTACCACAGTAATTCCTTAACCCCTTAACTGTTGAAGGTTTTTTGACACCATAAACTAAAAATAGGCACAATACACCACTTTTTCCGTACTAAAATATTTGCTTTATGTAATCGAAAATGTCCACCGATTAATAAAGCGAAGATTGCGTTTAAACAATTACTGGTGTGCCACAGCTTTTAGTAACAAAACAAGCAAACTCTTCTTGCCCAAACTGAGTTCCGGATACACTGTTAAGGGGTTAAAAATAAACAGAACTGCAAGTATATACTTCCATCTAAAATGATATTTCCATTACAAATTGTTACTTAAAATTTTATTCCAATCAGCAATTTACATATTAATTCCACTCTAGCCAAGTGAAAACATGACAGCTTTGCTAAATTATTACAATATTATATAGACAATTTATTCAAGAACATTTCTCAAGATAACCTGTATAGCATAAATTATCATAAAAGGAAGGATATGAAATGGATATACCTCTTATAGTGACAAGAAGAGCAAAATATTTCTTGCCAAAAGCACCCCCCTCTTGTCACACATATGGAGGATCACCACAAGTATGACTTTAAAAATCAATTAGACACACTGGTATTCAGACAGGGCTAAAACAAAAATTCTCATAATTCCATTTGAAAGTTGAAGTTTAAGCATATACTATTTCTGTAACCAATCAAAATAAAATTACCAAAATTTAAAAAAAAAATGCCTAAAAGAAAAAAAAATGAACTTTGGACCACCTAAAAAAATGTATACAAAAAAAAATTACATTCAAACACATTTAAATTAGTTAGTAGAGCTTTTATACATTTCCATTCCGGTTTGATGCAATCCCATGTACTACACACACGCATATATATAATGTTTCACTGATCTCAGTAAGATACAGTTAAGTAAACTATACAATTCTTAAAAAAATATATAAATCAGAATTGCAAGATTAAATTGACATGTTAAAATCTATAACATTATACAATTCCTTAAAAATAAACAGAATTGCAAATATATACTTCCATCTAAAATGATATTTCCATTACAAATTGTTACTTAAAATTTAATTCCAATCAGCAATTTACATATTAATTCCACTCTAGCAAAGTGAAAACGTCACAGCTTTGCTAAATTTTTACAATATTATATAGACAATTTATTCAAGAACATTTCTCAAGATAACCTGTATGAAATAAAATAAACTTGCCAATTTAACAAGTAAAAGATTACTATTAAAAAATAAAATAGATTCATTATAAAAAAAAATTCAGCCACTAAATTTGTCTAAACAACTGTAAAAAAAATTAAAAAATACTAAGTTATGTAAAACCCACTCTTAAAAAAAACTCTTCATTTGTTGACACATTCACACCCATTCATTCAAATACATCCAGTCAGTTTAGGCTCTGATTCATTCATACGTAACAATTCATTCACATCATTTGCTACTTAGTATTTTTACTAGTATCCCAGATTTCTTAACCGTTCTATCCACAAAGATAAGACCTACACAAACAATAAAAATAAAAACACATATAAAAAAAAAAAAACAAGAATTCTATATTTTAACTTATTAATTACTGAATCACTAACATCAATGCTGTCTAAAGAATTCAGGGCTGTAGTGCCAGACATCACACAAGTATCCTCGAGAAAGACTTATCCTTAGAGGAAATGACATTTCCTCTTAGGATGATGAGAAATGACAAAAACTGGTACAACCATATTTGTATCACATTATATATATATAAATTTGCATAAAACATTTTAAAATAATTGTAACAGATTAAAAACATTGATGAGGAACACAACAAACTTCTTCACTATTAACATTAGGAGACATCATCCAAGACTGGAAACTTTTGTATATACAACGTGATACGGGTAAATGGCATAGAATAAAACTTGAAAGTTCTAAAACAAGCACAATTCAAAAGCTTTAAAAAGGATAGTTCAAACCATTAAAGTCAAAAGAAACTTGAAAGTTAAAAAAAAACTTTAACAGAGATGCACAAAAACCATCCAATTCAGCCCAAAACATCGTTCCAGCTCACGTCTGCTGCTGAAAACCGTCACAGCAATGCCTCACAATCTTCATCTTTATCAAATTTCACGAAGAATAACTTTAAATATTTCACAGTTTTGCTGTAAACTTATATAAAAACTAGATGACCTTCATCTAAAGAAAAATAATCAAACAGCTTTGTTTTCGAAAGAAGAGCTTAAACTTTGTATTTTACTCTCTTTAACCCTTTCAGTGCGGAATTTTTTTGGGGGGTTAATTCCATGTGCAGAATATTTTGACCAAAAAAGCGATTTATTTATCTGATTACTGGGCAGAATTTTCTGGTTCAAATTGATTTTCCCAAAGGGACACGACTTTCAGAACGACCCAATACAAAACTAAAAATCATACCTTATGGTTATATGAAAAGCACGCTACTGGTTTTGGTTATAGCCAAATTACTGCACTACGCAGGTGCAATACGTTATCACTGCTAAGCCCATGACGCACTACAGTGAGCACAATGCCTAGGTGACATTTGTCGACGCTTAATGTAGTTTACAACACCCAATTCGAATTCCTAGATTTCAACATTAGTCGACTCCTGCAGTAAAAGGGTTAAATAACAGTTGAGCACTTGAAAATTATTTTTCAACATTTCACATCATCAACAATGCTTTGATTAAGGCCATATTTCCAGATCAGAAAGAAAACCACTTCCAAAAATATTTAAAAATAACTAAATATCGGTCAGGGACAGGCCCATAACCGTGATGGATTTAAGTTAAAGTTTAGGCTTTAAAAGGTATATTAAGATAGCAGAGATAAGTTTGCAGTGTGAAACATAATATGGCCGAATTCCCCATAACCGATATGAAAAACAAATCAGTATAAAGTAAAAAGCTTGTATTAATTAACTTCTAAATGTAAATTATAATGATATATAATGATAGAAAGAAAGACAAAAGTTTAAAACCAAACTAAAAATGTATTTATTAAAACATTAAACACAAATTAAATAATTCAAGGATAACTAAAAGATACTTATAACAATAATTATTTACAAATATAAAGAAACAGCCATTACTAGAACAATGTAAAAATTACTTTATAACACAAAAAGGGCTTCATAACTAGTGCTGTGGTAAAAGCTGGAGATGATATCTATTGTAAAACAAGAGTTATATTTTGATGGCCCAAAGCAGAACTATTATCTTAATGAAACTGGTTTGATAACTGAAAAATAGAGCTTGTAAATATATTAAATGCTTGATGAAGAATGTGGCGTCAAGTATAGCGATAATGAATGACTTCGATGGAAAAGGACTTTGTTGGGTTAAAGTTTTGCACTAAGTTGAACAACGATATAAGCATATCATCTAGAGAAACTATCGAAGAGAACTTATGATAGAGAAGATGGCACATGGTTACTCCCTCCAGAGTTATGATACCTCAAGTATAACCATCACTATGGAATTCCTTAAATGCTGCGTGGCCATGTAATCCATTCATAAACATATAAACAAGTTCATCAGATATCAAAATAAGACAGCTTACACGAGAGACAACTCCAGTTTCAACATAAATTATCAGCATGTTATTTCCGAACATTCCAGGAAGCACAGATTAATTAAAACATGTTTAGCACACACCATTTCCTATAGACGACATCATTACACTTGTTAGTTACAACATGAAGACAATACAACATGAAAACAGAACAAAATTGAGACTGACAATTAAGGAAAAAGGATTGCATTTTATCCAATCCAGTCAAATGGAAGTATGACTATTATACAAGATCGCATGCATCACATTGAACTCTTCTAAAAGAGACGACATTGCTGCGAGAGAGCGCAGAAGCGATGTGCAACAGTTAAGGATGATTGTTAACATCTAGTGACAGATACAGGAACTGTGTTATTTGACAGATAGTGACGGCAGAGATCGTAACATGTGGAGATGGAGACATGTGCAATATTGGAAATTAATAAACGGATATAATAACGACGTAAAATAAAAACAAATTACAGTTTGGAAAAGAAACATAGACAAGTAAAAACAAATGTGGTTTAAATAAATAATTTAAATAAAAAATATTGTAATAAAATATATTTATGTAAATGTAAATAAAGGAAGGAGACCAAATGGATATACCTCGTATGGTGACAAGAAGAGCAAAATATTTCTTGTCAATTGTCACCAATGAATTTTTAGTATTCTTCACCTAATAAGAATACTAATACAATTTAGCTGAAGTATACTAATAAACTTTAGTAGTGACAATTGGCCTATTGGCGCCTAGTTTTCACACCCCTACAGTATATGTAATTTGTATAATTCTAGCATATTAGTAAGTGAGTGACAAAACTATTACAAAATTCCATCTTTATATACAAAAACTACTTAAATGGAAGAGCATAAAAAAATAAAGAAGTAAAATATTTTTATATATATAACAAAACTGAAGTTATAAATGTACTTATTTAAAGTGAATAATACTTAATAAGTAGAATGGAAGCTAAAAATTTCCAAAAGGGCATTTTTTTTTCCATTAAAAGTATTTCCAAATTTATTATTTTCTTAATTCAATGATGTGTGACTCCCTTCCCTCCCTCTCTTGTTCAGAATGCTTTCATTTGATATTTTCAATTCTGCATATTTTACCCAAAAATTAATCTAAAATATTTTAAATCAGGTTAAATAAATAAATTTTCTTTGCTGCACAGTATATTTTATTTCAGATTTTACCCATATTGCATAGAGAATTATGAGTTAAATTCTTAAACTTTTATAACATTTAACACTATTTTATGGATTTTTTTTTTTAATTTTCAAACTAAAACAAGTAATTAGTGTGTTAAACTGATTTGTGATGTTTTAGTTAAAAAACTATGCATAAAATAACCATAAGTCAAAATCTTAAAATGGTGTCATTTGATGCTGATAGAAATTGTGTTAATATACGATTAAAAGAGATTTAATTTTTTTTTTTAACTTTTTTTTTTTTTTTTGTGTATATACAGTTTTGTTTCAAAATTTCCAAATAATTCTAAAAACACATTATCCGTGTAACTTTGTTGAGTTAAATGTATATATATACAATAGAACTTCAATATCTTCAAAAATCTGATTTCCCTACTCTATAAAATTTCTTAATGCAGGTAATAATTTGACTTAAATGCTATAACTATAATGATTGTTAATATCGCATATTTTTTATAGCTCCATTCATGTTAAAGATATCAAGAGGTAATAATATTAATAATAAACTAATCTAAGAGAAAGATACTGGATTTTCTTTTTAAGTACATTATTTTCAAATCTTTCAAAATTTCTTAAAGTGACATTAATTGATAAAGTCTTTTTTTATTAATTATTGAAACATTTTATTATATTTTTAAAATGATAATTAAAAATGAAATCTCTTAACTTGGGAAAACCTATTTCCCAATACACGTGGCTTCTCATAATTTTTCACAAATAAGTTCTTCATCAAATCCATAATGCAATACAAATAGACAACATGGAACATATGTCACGATTAATTTCCTTTGAATCTGATGATTATAAAAGTGATTTTTTTCTCAGTTTTAAGATGCACTCCTGCTAAGGAAATCGCTCCATTCAACGCTTTTTTTTTCACTATTTACAATTTTTATTTCAACCAGGAAAAAGTAATTTTCATTGAATGATAAATTGTTGGGAGAAGCCCCTAAAAATGGAAAACTGTGGTTTATTATTAAACCATCAATGCAGAATTGAAACTCCAGAAATTTTGCTAAAGGTTTTGTTTTCACATATCATTCAAGTTCTTTGCCTTGTTTAACAGATGGCAAATGACTTATGTCTGGTGGCTTTAATAAAGGTAAACTTAGTGAATCAAAATTATCATGTCTGTATTATTCTGAGAAAGTTTGAAGCTGTAAGTCTTATTTTCTTTGGCTTTTCCATAAATCATTGCTTTGACTTATAATTTTCTTTTCAGTTTCATGGCATTCATCTTTATTAATTTGAATTTTTTCTTTATAGAAAATTAATTCATTTTCTGATAAGGTTCAGGGAATGCAAAAAGTATCTGTATTTTCATCACCTACTGGTAATTTAATACGAGATGACAAATACACAGCTTCATCATAATCAAAATTTTAGTCCTCAAGTAAAGAAAATAATGGGCAACCATACGATAATTTTACAAGAGTAGCAAAATTGAATTCTGTCTTGTGCTTTTTCTGTAATGTAATAGGTGTAGCAAATTCTTCGATTTTTATTGGTGAGCATCACACTCTTTATGATGGCTGATGCCACTGTTGCAGAACCTCGGTCACTGCACTGTGAAAATCTTTTGCATCTCAGCAATAAAATGAAGAACTGCAAACACAGGCTTTCAATCTGATGGTGAATGTGCCCTACTAGCACATTCACAGCCTGCATCAAGGACCTATAAAGTAATAAACAAAATTCATAAAACATTTTGATTTAGTTATTCAAATAATTTAGTTACAAAATCAAATCAATATTTTTAATAAAGGATATAAAATATTTGAATAAAGCATGTAATATAGTAAAATGAGCCCCTCCTTTCCTTATGCCCTTAAACATTATTATTTGCTTCCTGATTGGTTAGATTTATTGCCAGATTATAGAATATACAAGACAGAGTTTAAAAAAATAATAATTTAGTTAGAGCAGTACCAAGTACTCAGTACTCAGCAAATACTTATTAGCTATATGAATTTAATTTTTTAGCATTATTGAAGACAAAGGAATTTAACTGATACGTAAAAAGTTATTTTAACATAAATTCAGGGTTGCTACTCAAGCAGGAGAAAAAAATTCCCTGACTTTTCCCTGACTATTTTTTTTAAATTTCCCGACAAGTGTGGTTATACGTATTGATTGCGGTGAAGGCAAATTAAGTTTATTATCAATTGAAAAAAATAAACTTTTCTAAGTACACAGATAAGATTAACTTAACATTTCACTTTTGAATCTTGTAGTGAAGAAAGAAAAATGCAAAAATAAAATCAAACAATGTTATTTAATAAAAAATATATAAAGTTTTAACTCGAGTATTTAGTCAGTTCAAAATACAACTTACTGATTGAGATATAATCACATACATTTTAAAAATAAAAGGAATTTATATTTCATCTAGACACCAAATAAAAGAAATGCATGGAACAAGCATAAAATAATTACACAATTTCTTCATAATAGTTTTAATGAAACTTACTGAAACAATGAACTTTTTTCCACTATTAACTGTTTAAAAGAAAAGAAATCATTGTGAAATCCACTTCTTCACTTTTAAGGTGCTAAAAATCTTTTATAGATAGAATAAGTTATTTTAAAAAATGTAAAATTCAATTTAAAAAAAAACATACATAAGGTTGATCTCAAATTTGAATATTTAAAACCAATAAATTAATATCCTATAACTATAGTTGCTATCTTTTATGCTTTTTTTCTTCTACCACTATCAACAGAAAAAATTGTCTTGCATCTAAATTTGCAGTGATTAAATAAGAAAAAAATTATGTTGAAAATAATGGTAGGAAAAAAGCATAAAAGTAGACAGATGTGACTAACCAGCAAACTGCAACTTTGGTTTTGAAACAAGAAAAAAAAAAAAACATATATAATGTCAGTATATATTCATGACACAATTACCCTGAAGAATAGGCTTTTAAAAGTAACAAATGTGAATATTTTTCTCATGAAAACTATTTATTAATGTAAACATGACAATACATATTATATTTAAAATGTTTAAATACCCGTTACAAATGTTTTCATTGGCAATTTATATTGAAAATAAAGTTTGTTTATAACAATAGTAGTGTATAAGGAAATATTGCCACAATAGCTTCAATAATAGCACATTTGAAGATAATGGTAAGTTTTGAGAAACTACATTTTTTGTTTTAACTCTGCAATTTGAGATTCAATGGTAGACACTTCCAGTGAAACATCTCTACTCAATTTTTGTTTTTTAATTTCTAAAAGTTTAATCTGAGCCTTAGCTTTCCTTTTCTCTGATAATATATTTTTTTCTTACTATTATTTTTGTCTTCCAATGCCTGATGATAAGCACTACAGGCAGACCTGGCATATCTTAACATATCAGGAGTTATGTTAACATTCAAAACTCCCTCATTTGTTTTTACTGCATCATAAACTGTTCTCAAAGCAATTAAAGAACTTTCATGCAAATTTTCTACTAACATGTCCTTATTAACAGAAAAATCACTCTCTACTGTAGCATTACCATGAGTTGTTGATTAACTCTCGGTAAAAATGATCTAGACGCATGGTGGAGGAATACTTAATGAAAGTGTCTTTCTACATTCCTTTACTTTTAAACAACAATTCTTTAAACTGCATTTTTGCTTTATCAGCAGTTACAGAACTGATCCACAAGTTTTCAAATAATATATGTAATAGGTTTTCCATCCGTTTTTCTGCCAAAGTTTCATTTGATACTATAAAGTTCGGATCAAGTGAACACAAATATTTAACTAAATTATACTTAAATGGACTTCTCTCCAATATTTTCAATGTAATCTTAATCAAAAAGGTCTGACATTCAATTCTAAACTCTCTTTTAAGAGCATCAGTGGCACTGCTTTTTGCTAAATTTGCACCCGCACCAATGCTTACATCCACTTCCCCAACATTGCAATAATTTTTCTGGTCTGTACAATCAATTTTCATTAATTTTTGTGGGGTTGTAGCCTCTTGTAAAACTTCTCTTTTCAAAAATTTAGACATGAGTTGAAGCAACATGCTATGAAAAGTATTATATAGAAAAGGGCATTTAGGTTCAGAAGACTGAAATGCCTTAAGGAAGGGGTATAATACATTTGAAATAGAAATAAAAAAAGAGATTTATGCCAAAATAAGTTTATCTTTGAAGGCATCTTTCAGTCTATTAACAGACACAGTATGTGGCAGTCAATATATTTTTTTACATTGGCAAAAACCTCAATGGCTCTTTCTGCGACACATACATTTTCGCACCACCTAACGTCACAAAATTTAAGTGGGAAACTTTGAATGCTGGTAATTGAAATATAATCTGCTCTCCGAGCAGGACTGTTTTTAAATAGCCTATACATGTCTTTGAATAACTCATTCAGGTGCCAGCCAGTTGCCCCATGCCCAGTTCTAAAAGCACCGTGAACAACATGCAATCTACATGACCCTATATCTAATAAATTACACGAGTCCTCATTGATCAAACATTCTCTTAGATCCCTCAGAAATTTTAAATTTACATTTGGCCCATCTAAGGATACTTGAAGAAGTTCTTTTTTTGTCCAACTCAGAAATACCTTCGAAAAAACCTCTTAGGAGGTCATTGGCAGTTGCATGTCCCAAAAAAACTGAAGACAAGTACCTGGTATTTACCTCTTCTTTCTTAACATCCCAAAATCTAACATAAATGTCCATCTGACCTCTTTGAATAATTTTATTTAGAGCTTCATCGAAGCATATAACATATTCTGTATCTTTCAAAACAGATATTAACAGATTTTTGAAGTACAGGGCTAAACCAAATGAGACTAAATAGGCCATTTTAGCACGCCCCAAGGTCAGGGATTTAGCTTTATTGCTGTCATCAAACAATTATTTTAATATAGCAGCAGCGTTGTTAAATGAGTCATAGAAAATGTGTGAGAACACGTTTCATTGCCCATATAAATTCTGCAGACAAGACATTGTCTTTTGTTACAAAGGTGTTAATATCTGATTTTTTCTGAGCCGATACATTTGATATTGAAGATGACGATCCTGCAGTATTTTTGGTAAAAAAATCTTTAAGCTTTTCAGCACTTCTTTTATTTTGAATAAATTTTTTATGCGTTTTACAAGTTATATGACTTGTTATGGCTTGTCTTCCCATATTTCTCAGATGAATGACATGCTGGCAATACGTACATTTTGCTATAGTGGGAGAACTTACAACAGATGTTAACCACGGACTCCACTGAGGATTCAGATCAGGATCTTCCCATTCAGGATTGAAAAATGTCTGTTTATCAGGCATTATAGTATCGCTAAAAAGAAGAAAGAAGCTTATTTAAGTAATAATGCAGAGTAAATTAAAGTACTGTGCTGTCCTCTAAAAAAAAAAAACATTTTTTGAAATTTTCTCTATATAAAGTCTATCAAAGAATTTAAAAAAAATTAAACACGGCTAAATTTTTACAGCTTGTTCTGACTAAGATTTTAATGTTGAGCATTTTTCATTTTATCACTTTATTAGAAAATGGGAACCATCTAAGCGAGAATTACAAAAAAAAAACCCTTTTTTTCAAAAAATAACCTGTTACCTGAAAATAAACCACACCTGACATAATCAGCTGAAAATGAAGCATTTTATTGCATATTAATGGTTTAACATTAAAAAAAATTATGTAGATCATTCTAAAATTCTATTATAACAAGAAAATCTGTAAAAATGAAGCTCATGTTTTGCTAGAGTTCTGCAATTGTTAGTTTAAATTATTTTAAAACTAAATAAGCACTCCTTAAGTATTTTAAACCTTTTTTATTATTCTAAATGGCACATAAAAACAGAACAAAACAAAAAAATTTACTTTAGTGAAATATTTGATGTAATACTAGTGTGATTTTTTTTTTAGGAAACTGTGGGTTTTTTTTTTTTTTTTTTTTTTTTTTAGAGGACAGCACAATATGTTCATCATATTATACAGCATTAAATTAACAATTATAGTCCAATTCCCAAATTTATTTAAAATTTTATTTTTACTTTACCTAAGTCTCTCTTTGAACCTAATAGATTCTTAGATTTGAATATATGTCAGTATAAAAAAATTTTAAAATCCAAGGATGAAAATCTAAAAAAAGGAAACTTTCCAGAATCCCATACGCACATGGTTTTTTTATGTACTAAATGAGCAATAAAAAGTGGGCTAATAATTTTTCCTAGTGATTTACTAACATCATAAAAGAACAATACACAATTTCATTTTTTGGTCTTATAAATGTACTAAAACGAAAATTTAAAAATGAATTAAATGAATTTAAAAAATCCGAAATAATTTAATTCAAATTTAAGTATGCATATAAGCATTATGCAGATATTTTACCCATTTTGGCTAAGCTTTGGGATTAGCCTGCTGTCTGCCATCTTGTTTTTTTTTAAATCAAAACATATTTGTTTTGTCTCAAATTTTTCTAAAATAATTTTCATCCATATTTACTTATTATAAACAAGTTATTTAATTTTATTGACAAATTTAATTATATTTAATAATAAATGTTAAAATGTTTTGATTTAAAAAAGGAGATGGTTGACCGCAGAAGATAAATCAAAACATTTGTTTTGTTTCTGACATAATCAAGGTAAATAAAAAACAGAATATTAATTTATTTATATTTAGTAATGAAAATTTAAATGTTTTGATTTAAAAAATCAGATGGCTGACCGTGGGCGATAAATCAAAACATTTGTTTTGTTTCTGACATAATCAAGTTAAATCAAAATATTTTAACTTTTATTATTAAATATAAATAAATTAGTCAATAAAATTAAATAACGTGTTTATAATAAGTAAATATGGATGATAATTATTTTGGAAATGAGAAACAAAACAAATATGTTTTGATTTAAAAAACAAGATGGCAGACAGCAGGCTAATCCCAAAGCTGTTCCCAAATTTCATTTAACTTATTTAATAAAAAAGAGTAAATTTTAAAAGTCTAGATTTCAGTAAAGAGTTATAAAATACAATCTATGAAATGAAAATAAGTTTTGGAATACATTAAAACTAATGTGTTGCACAACTTTTTCATTTTTTAAAATTATTTTAACTTTTAATAGACTTAAATCAACTTTTCATTAATAATTTACAGCTATCATTCTGAGTTTTCATATTTTCAAATTAATGTTTTTAATTTTAATTACTTATAATGTATGCTTTTAAAAAAATTTCATGTCAGGAAAAAAAAAATGGTGGATATCCACGAAAAAGTACTTTAAATAAAAATTCTAATTCAAATTATTTATTACTTAAATTCATTAATAATTTTAAAAAATATATATATAAACATTTATTTTTTAAATAACATTTAAATTATTACAATTAATTTTAAATAATAGAAAAAAAAATTTTTATTTCTGACGTTACTTTTTACTAAATTTTGCGCAAGGGATGGTATAATAGACAAAACTTTTCTTTTATTACGCAGAAAATTTACAGAAATCTGCAATTAATAATTATTCATAGAATTCTAAAATAAAATGTTGCAAAATTTCATTTAAGAATCACAGTAAAATTATATTATCTAGCAACTAAAATTTATTAATGCATTTAACAGGGTTAAAAATATTAATTAATTTCTATGTTTGTTTGATTTTGAACTGTGCAATGATTATTCACGATTGAAACTCATTATTTAAATACTCCATTTTTTAGTACAGTATGCCTTAATAGTGATTTTAAATCCTGTGCAAAAAAAAAGCACTCAAAAACGAAGACAGAAATTTTAAAGCAAAAGAAATAAGTTCTCCGTTAACAGAAAAAGTATTTTAACTATTTATCAAACAAAAGCACATACACATTTTTTAACAATATTAATAAAGTATATAATAATTTGATATTCAAAATTTTGAAGTCTGAATCGTGAAATTCTTACGCTAATGTCGTTCGGACGGTCCAAAAAACAGTCTGCCATTGTTTAATGGAATAATGATAATAATAAAATGATTGAATAATAATAATAAAATGATACAATGACGTATTTCTAAAGTGAATCGCTTGAAGTTGTATGAATTCAAACAATTTCCTCAGAAATTGAATGTAATAAGAGTTTAAAAATTTATATATACTGTAACATTTGTAATAATAATATGTAAAAAAATATCAAAATATTATTTACTTACCAGACTTTTAAGGGGCTACTTCACTGACTCTCCGAGATAGAGCAGCTAATGTTATTTCAATGGGAGAAATTTAGAAGTGTCATCTTTTCGCATTTTGCTCGAATTTAGTAATTTTTTAACTTTCAAAACCTGTACATTTAAATTATGCACGCTCCTTTCAAATTTTATTTTATTTTTTTAATTTTAATGTGATATAAGTGCGTTACTTTAGGATTATTAAAGATTCATGTTTAGTGTCTTATCGCGAAAAATCTGTTTGACATTTTAAAATTTGGTAACGACACAATCGTAGCCTGATTATTTAGCTTTCCAAAAATGCTTTTTATTTTGCTTTAAAAAAAATTAAATCTATGCTACAATTCTAAAAAAATGATACTGTCTTTTTTAAAACAGTCGAAACTAGTAAAACGTCCGTCCCATATAAGGTCCCTCCCTAGCTTTCGGGGAACTCAGTGGGGATTTGAATGGGGAAAATCTTCATGGAGCAATAAGAAAGACCACCTAATGTGTGAAATTTTGCCTTTGGCTATCTTTATGCAACTTGTAGGAAGCTGCAAATTTCATTTTGAGAACAGAGAAGAAAGTTTTAAAAATAGTCTTTTGAATGATGTAAATAGATGCTGATTATTTATTTTACTAGGCATCATAAAGATTTTTTAAAAACATTATTGATTTGGGATCGATAAAGATTTTTTCACCTCTCGCCTCTGAAGTTTAATACCCGATAACTTTTTTAATTACCTACAATAGCAAAATGAAAAAGCGCTTATTTGCTAAAGAAAAATACTAGAACTATCATTTATTCACCCTTTCTCGGGAAAAAACAAATATACAGTGGCAAGTGTCATTAAACATGAATAGATAGATATATACAGCGAATAAATACATTCGTATTTAAATTTTCTATAGTACCTTTTTTCTGTTATTTCACATAATTAGTTTTAACGTTTCTTTCGAAAATATTAAATATTTATGCTGTAAACTAAAAGACAACTATTGTATATCTTCATATAGCTTCATAAATAAGTGTGTCAGTACACAATTTTTTGTCAGACGTATATTTTGTTTAAAGCTATTTTCAAATCCAGAGGACTTACTTTCTGACACATTTCAAAATTCATTTTTCTTCGGAAACACATGAAATTGGCAGGTGTTCTTATTCAGAAACTGTGCAATCGAATAGCGTTTTCCATTTTTATGGTAAAGGCAAAAGATCTTTCAGAAAATACTATCGAATTCGGTGTTTTGAACAGATTTCTGGACGCGACAGGCCGGGAAAGAAGAAAAACCTGTCATTAGATGACAAAAATCGCTTATAAATCAATAAGTAACTTATTTATTAAAACATGGAAAGCGTATTTGATTTCAAATCGCTTTAATAGTCAGACCCGCCAATTTACGTTTAAAAGAAAGTTTCGCGTTTGTAAAAGGTATATTTCAAAGATTATCAACAAAGGAAAATTCAAGTGAATCGCAGGATTTTTACGCGAAATTTTATTAACAAAATAGCTAATTTTCAGGGGATTTTATTTTTTTAAATGTTTTTTTTAATGAAATAGAGGAGAATTTATTTTAACTACTAAAGAAAGATTACCAAATCGGTTTCCAAATGAAAATAATAAAAACGTTGAATGGAATATAGGTCACATAAGAGGAATTTACATTTGTATAAGCATATTTTATACACAAAATTTTATTCAATTTCAGCAACATATGATATTTAGCAGTTGAGATATAAGTATTCTTTTAAGGATAGGATAAAATCTCTTGTACAAAGTTATAGTTATTCTAATGAAATTAAAATAGTAAATACATTCAGACATATACTCAAGAAATGAAATAGCACAATTACTGGAAATTGAGGATATATAATTAAAGCGACAACTGGGGGTTCAGGGGGGGGGGGGTTCCGCCCCACTGAAGTAATGTATTGTTATTCTGAAAAAATACAGTAATAAATAGTTTATCCTATCATTGCATAACATTGTGTTTAATGCAATACTTCCGGCATAATGCGAAATTTCCTGAACTTTCGATAAATTTTATATTCTTATAAATGTATAAATAACTTTAAAAAATTGAATTTTAGGATATCAAATATTATGCAGATAATGTTAAAAATTAGTGAGATCAATGAACAATGATACAATGATTTGTAGAGCTGATGTTGAAGCCTCTGATCTATAGATTTACTAGTTATTATTATTATTATTATTAGCTTTTTGAAAATCAATGATAAGGAAGGTTTGGGGAGGGGGGATATTTTTTTTTTTTTTACTGGCGACTAGATTTTGTTGCCAGGTACCAAATTTGATCAAATTTGTAAAATCCTGATGTATATATATATATATATATATATATATATATATATATATATACACAGTGGCGGACAAAAAAACTGCATCACCTGTGAAAAAGTGGAAAACGTTGCAAATAATGTTTTTCAAGTACAGGTATTATGGAAGGATGATATTTTTACGATAAAATACAGTTTTAGGATTAATCTAAATTAAATTTTATTAGGATTTATAAATTATTTACGCATAATTATTTGGAAAAAAGTGAAAAACGCAATATTTAAAAAAACTTGGAACAAAGTAATAGATGCACAAATTCTGTAGTTAATGTAAATTTTAAATAACTGCAGTCATGTTATATATACTTAGATGTGTATACATGCATAAGGATCACTTCAGTATTTAGTAGATCCTCTAAGAGTTGCGATGACAGCCTTGCAATGGTCCGGCATAGAATATATCAAATTCTGAATGTAATCCTGGCCAATTTCATGCAACCAGAACCTAATAATGCTTTCCAGCAGTTTTATTTTAGTAGCAGGCTTCTGAGCAACACTTTTTGTACCCATTATGCGCCAAAAATTTTCAATAGGATTCAGGTCAGGACTATTCCCAGGCCATTCCAAAACATTAATGACAGATTTTTTCAGATAGGCCGTCACCTAAAGGGAGGAAACTGGGTGAAAATTACTTTTCCAATATCCTTAATGTTATGGAGATTAAAACTTGTAAATTAGGCAACAAAATAATTCATGAATAAGTTAGATTGTATTTAACAATTTCGCTGTATGGCAGGGTGCTGAGTCCTGTTGAAAAATACAATTTCTAGCACATTTAAAATCATCCTTAATAACTGCTTTTAAACACTCCTCTAAAATCTCGGTATAAACGGGTGCATTCACAGTTCCAGTAATACGTTTGAGGCATCCAACACCTTTACTGATATACATCTCCAGACCATTTGGCTGACTGGGAATTTTACAGTAGGCGATATGCAGTCTGGATGATAAGCTTCACTTTTACATCTTCGAACATACCACTTACCGTCTGATCTATGTAGGTGAACTTAGATTCGTCCGAAAACATTACTGAATCCCACTGAGCATTTGTCCATGAGACACGCTCTTTTGCCCAAGAAAGTCATTTTTGCATCATTTTTTTTGTAAGTAAACGCTTTTTCTTTGGGCGATATGCATGCAAACCGCACTCCACAAGTCGTCTTTGGATAGTTCTTGCGCTTAAATTAACACCACAGACTTTCTCAAAAAGATTTTTAAGTCAGGAGCACTTGCATGACGATTACTCAGATACATTCGTTTCAGATATCGATTATCAGAATTTAGGTAACCCTCTTTCGGCCTGATCCAGCCTTTCTCTCAACATTACCAGATTCACGTTCTAATTTAATCGTCCTCCAAATTGTCGATTGATTGAAAAATTTTTTTTTAGCGATTACATGTGTCGAATATCTTTCTTTAACTAAAGCAAGTATCACACATGTTTTTTCTTGCATCAATTGAACATACGAAGCCATCATTTGACCATTTACAGAACAATACAAATGACCGTTTTTCCCTTTTACCGCACTATTTAAAAAAAATCTGATGACGAAATACTTCATAAAGGGTATATTATCCAATAGAAATGTAGAATGATATCTTATCTTGCTTTGCAGCAACAAAGATTAATTTATTTGAACGAAATAACTCATTAGCATTAAAAAATGTTAATTTTTCTAGGTGATGCAGTTTCTTTGTCCGCCACTGTATGTGTGTGTGTGTGTGTGTGTGTGTGTGTATACAATTAAAATGAAATCACATTGTAAAAATTAAAAACAATAAAATGAAAGTCTAAAATGAAAAACTATGAATATCTTATGGATTCGTCACAGGAGTTTCATAACAATACTTCATTGTAAACATATGTTAATTCGTCGAATATTGTCAAGAATAAAAATGACATTAAGCTCCTTATAACATATCGGAAAAACCCTAAGATGTGAAAAGAATAAGACATCCACTATATATATATATATATATATACATATATATAAAATATATTTATGCATTATATTGTAATTATCGATTTATCTATTGTCGATTACTTGTGTGGTTTAATGGTTATTATTTACAAAAGTTTTATTATATATATATATATATATATCATTTAAGTTTGTAATCTAAGTAATGCATTTGAATGTAAACAGAGTTACTGAATAATTCTTTTTATTTATTATTTTGGTGTTGAAAATCTCAAAATTATAAAGGAAACTAATTTTTAATGTAAAAATATTTACATTTTGATAATCTTTTAAATTACAAAAATTCTCTCAGTGTACAATATTTTAAGTACTGTTTGTAAGTCTAAAAATGTTTTATTTCTTTTATATGAAGAAAGTGTCGATTCTTAGAATTTACTAATAATATTTTTAAATATTCTAATTTGATTTTGAAAAGAGTAGTAAGTATGCTTTTCTGCGTGCAAATTGTGCAAATAAAATTTGTATTATCTTTATATCACTCGTATATTTGTTATATTATGTATAATTATTTCCTTCTGCTAAAGTCTTCCTTTTCAGTGAACTTGTTTTGTTTGCAAATTACACAATTTAAAACATAACAAAATAAAAATAATTAATGAAGAGTGTGTTTTTATGGAATGCAATTTTGTGAAGGGTTACTACCAGAAATGTGGTTTGACTTATACACGAAAATTCAATTTTTTCCAAAATTTTGCGTAAGAATTGGGGGGGGGGGGGGGGTCGACTTATACACGAGTATATACGGTAAGTTATTTTTGTGAAATTTATTACATTTTTGTGAAAAATAACATTTTGTAACGAAAGATGAAATTTAGCTACCCAAATTCAAACAAAACATTTAATAATTATTTCCTTCTGCTAAAGTCTTCCTTTTCGGTGAACTTGTTTTGTTTGCAAATTACACAATTTAAAACATAACAAAATAAAAATAATTAATGAAGAGTGTGTTTTTATGGAATGCAATTTTGTGAAGGGTTACTACCAGAAATGTGGTTTGACTTATACACGAAAATTCAATTTTTTCCAAAATTTTGCGTAAGAATTAAGGGGGGGGGGGGGGGGTCGACTTATACACGAGTATATACGGTAAGTTATTTTTGTGAAATTTATTACATTTTTGTGAAAAATAACATTTTGTAACGAAAGATGAAATTTAGCTACCCAAATTCAAACAAAACATTTAATAATTATTTCCTTCTGCTAAAGTCTTCCTTTTCGGTGAACTTGTTTTGTTTGCAAATTACACAATTTAAAACATAACAAAATAAAAATAATTAATGAAGAGTGTGTTTTTATGGAATGCAATTTTGTGAAGGGACCTATTCTATTAAGAATAATTTTGTGAAGGGTCGTATTCTATTAAGAATAATTTTGTGAAGGGTCCTATTCTATTAAGAATAATTTTGTGAAGTAGCCTATTCTATTAAATTGAATTTTGTGAAGGACATGTTTTGTTAAATAGATCTTTGTGAAGGAACTCTAAATAGGCTCCAAATATTTTCTGGGTCGAACCCTGCTATGAAATACGGAATTATCATGTAGAGACAATGACTTACATGGAGACATTTTAAAAAATTAATGAAATTTGAGATGAAAAAAAAAAATTTGTTCATGCATTTAAATCACAATTTTAAACCTGCATGAAAAAAAAAAAAGAAAACTCCTTATCTGTGATTTAAATATTTCTCAGTAATTTATTAAACCAAATTCAATTTCTAAAGATACTTTAAACAAATGTACAATATCACAATTATTTTTACAAGATAACTGCCCAGCACAACGCAAGATCCCACAATTTTTTTGTCATTGACTCCTGGCCCGAAATGCAGAAAAACGTAAGAATAACTTCCAGACCAAAATTGTATAAGAAAAAATAAGCTGGGACCACAATGGCCAGAGTCTAATGAAAGAAAATTTGCCCGTATACCTAACTATAATACCTTAATTTATTCATACCTCTGAAAAGGAATCGATAGGGATCGGGAAGAAAAAAAATCTGTTTTAAAAAAGGTTGAGTTTTAGCACGTATAAACTGTGTGTGCTTTTCTTTCTCCCCGCTGGGACAATAAACTATTTTGATTTCAGACAGAATTCCGCTATAGACAGGTTCTGTTTTGACAGGGTTTACTGTATTTAGAACAACTTTCTCCTAGAAATCGGTTCAAATTCTATTTCTGTACGTTCAAAATTTATCATGCATTTTTTCGTTTTTATTAGGGTTTAGTTCATCTCACGAAACCCTATTAGTCCCACTTCGTTGTCTGTCTGTCTCAGAGATGGTTCTCAGAAACTATATAACTTACAGTCATAAAATTTTGTGTACTTATAGCTGAATACTTACTATGAAGCTCAAGATCATAAAATTTGAAAAAATTGCGGTTTTCATTCCCCATCAAAATAAGATACTAAATCCACATTTCAATATTATAAACCTAGTATATATTTTAAAATAAAAATGTTTCTAAATGAAATTTTAAAACATAACTATTGTAAAGCTTCATCATTAAAGTTTGTTACACAAATTTAAAACTTAGAAATGATCAGATTATACAGTTTTTTCTTTCGGTTATTTTTTCATGATTCCCCTGTTACAGATGAAAGATTTTAAAATTAGACTTTAGAAAAAGAAAAGAAAAATCACTCTAAAATTGAAGTTGTGCTATTTTGCTTAAAATATGACAATTTTTAAATTAATAATTAAAATTAATTAGGTAGATGTGCTGAAATATAGTAATGAATATTTTCATCTCATATTTCATTTATTATCCTTGTATGATAAAATCGTGATCTTAATAAAAACTCATCAGCAACTCCATTCTACTTGTAAATACTTTTCTCAAGTGAAAATTGATTGTAGACATTATTTACAGGATAATCAATTAGTCATCTGTACTGTACCGAACCACACACACACACATGTGGAACACAATTGTCAGCACGGTTTGCCGTTTATTTCAAAGTTTGTCTAATGAGTGTAAATTAGATTTTCTCATAAAAACTTCCTTTGTGTAGAATATATTAATTAGAACAAATACCTTCTTTGATTAGATCTTGTATTTTTCTCTTTTTATCACTTTTGCAAAAGGTTTATATTTTTATCATAATAAAAAAAAAGTAACTAAAGAAAATTTAGAAAGTTTAACTGAATTCAGAGAGACAACAATGGTAGGTAAAAAAAACATTTTCAATCTCTCGTAATTTTGCATATTAAACACATAATAAAATTATTTTTGTGAATTGTTCATACAAATTCATTCTTGAGTTCATATAAGTATTACTCATGTAATTTTCGTTTCCGTATACTTTTTACACCCCCTCCCCCCAGTATTTTGGAAAGAAAATTTTGGTATGTAAAAGACCGAGCTATGCTCGGTAAAAATTAGCTTTGAGTTTAAATATCATGAACTATGACCAAAATGACCCACTAATCAAATTTTCCCGAATATGTGACCAAGCCAATTGTCTTCTCGTGCGCAAAACCGGCAAGATATAAAATATTTAGTCAAAATAGTCTGAGCCGTTTTTTAGAAACAATTAGCTTGACCCTGACCCATGGTGACCCAAAATGACCCACTATTCGAATTTTCCCGAACATGTGACCTAGCCCAAATGGTTTTCTGGTGCCCCAAAACGGTAGGATACAAAATTTCGTCAAAATCGTTAGTGCCGTTTTTAAAATAAAGTTTGCATATATATATATATATATAACCACACATAAGATTTCCTCGTATTAGAATATATATGATAGAATGATAAAATTTTGTTCAGTTTGTAAACACATAGCGCAGTTTAAAATCCCACTTCTGAAATTTCCGTCTATAAACGGAAATGTGATCGAGATATTTTGTGCTGTCCTGTGTATGATCTGTAGAATTTATACACACCAAGTAATAGACAAAAAATTGGTTAAATTTAAAAAAGCGCACCGCAACTGAAAACGCACTTCCAGCAATTATTGTTAACAGACAGAACTTTAACAGAATTCTTTTGTGTGTCCCTGTAAATGAACAATGAATGGTATGCACACAGCATTCTATAGTAAGAAAGTCCCATGTAATGCAACTCTCAGTGATATACATCAATTTCAATATATTTGAAATAGTATAACATCATTTAAATAATCCGCAAATGATTTTCCCCTATAGACCGTAATATAACGGAACTCTTTTGAGTGTCCCTTTAAAGTAACTATAAGAATGTGAATAAGATTTTAAGAATGTGTTAGACTTGAGCCCAGTTGAGCTATCTGAGAAAGTGTAATTGGAAACCTATCTCCTGTTTACTAATCACTTTTCTCGCGGTGGGATATCACTGTCCCTTACTGTTCGCCTGAGGCAAAAAGTGCTTTGTTTTACTTTGTAGGATGACCTTTCTGTTTGTCAATCGCAAGCTTAGTAAATATCATTGGACTTTAAAAGTGTCAATCTTAGTCATGGGATACGTCTTACAGATGGCAACGGTTTTTCTTTTTTAGGCTATTTCGATCTTTCAACTGAGTGAAGTAGCCCCTTAATACGAATTTTCCAAATTAAGCTTGCATACAGCAAAACACATTCAGTTAGAAATCCTTTCCTGGGTTAGAACGCGTGCACAAATTCATGAAAATATTTCGATTTCATTCAGAGTGAAAAAAAAGAATAGTTCACTTCAGGCTTCAGGCAGAGAGTAATAAATGATGTTGACACGACCGGTCCACAGGCGAAAGCTAGAAGTTTGCCATATATCTGAAAGAGAATCGGATTGGCATGGGAAAAAATCTGGCTGCGAGCCAAATTCTGGATGGGTTCCAACATCGGTGCGGACTTCGCTCAATTGGCGATCGCTGCGAAAATTTCCCCGATTTTTCCAGATTTTGGAGAAAAAAAAATGAAGTTCCCTGACTTTTTGTGTTAATTTCTGAATTCCCTGACTTTTCCCGGTTTTCCAGGTGGCGTAGCAACCCTGATTTTACATATTTTTTTAGGTAGATTTCGTAAGAAATACTACCTATTACATTCTTCCCTATGTTGTAATTTCTGAAACTTTTTGCAGATCTACGTCCATCCTGACTCCTAGAACCCAAATCCAAACCCAAGTTCAAAACTTTATCTATCTATCTATATCAATTTTTTATAGACACGATAACTTCCATAATTTTGCACAAATCTCTTCCAAACTAATACATAAAATCAAGGGGCATAAAATCTCGGTCAAGTTCATTAATGGGCAAAATCTGGCCAAGAGGCGGGGGGGGGGGGGGGGGATGGGAGGGTTGTTAAAACGAATATAAAAATCCCATAACTTCTGAATTATGATACACATCAAATCAGTTTAAAGTTATTATTACTTCTAGGAAAAGGACAGATTGATGTATGACAGATTTTTTATATAATTAAAAATGGCCTCAAAGGGGGGGGAGGATAGGGTTTTAAGAAGAAAAAAATTCATAACATCGTCAATTCACAAGATATCAAATCTGTTTCAATTTATTATAAATCGTCTTAATATGATCTACAACTTTTATACTGACAACTTTTTTATAGGACCAACTCTTACAGCAAAAAAAAAATTATATATATATATATATTAAAAACAAAAAAATCTTTGTCATCTACGCCTATAAACACAGGTAGATTTCGAAGTGGGCAGTCCCAACTGCCACATTGTGGCAAAAAGGTAATTTCTTCTGCAATTCCCAATAAACAGGCGCCCCACGGTCTGCATCTTCGAAATCTACCTGGGCCTGTAGGCCGAGCCATCAGCGATGTTTAAATAGAGTATTGCAATGAAAAAATAAAAGTTCTCAGTTTGAGTTCAATAATTATTTCAAAACAGTAATATTTCATTTTAAAAAGCTAAAGAAATTGATATTATAAAAATGAATATAAATATTTAAACTAATGGTTGACATTGATAAATAATGCATGAATAAGAAAAAGCACTGCTTTAATTTTTCAAAGTGTACTTGTTTTTAAACAAATATCATGAAAGTAGTTAAAATTCCTTTTTAACTTGCAAAATAATAAGTTTTATTTGTTAAACTATTCAATTCCAAAGCAACATAGTCTTATAAATATAAAATATCAAAAAATTGTATGTAATTAAACATAATTTTTAAAGAGATATCATTTGGGAGGGATGAACATGTCCCATCCCTCCCTTAGAGCAACATTTAAAAAAAATAGGCTTTTACAAAAAGCATGTGGCTTTTAGTCTTAAGTTAACTGTCCATTCATAAAATACATATTGTTTAGTTTACAAAACATTAAAAACAATTAAATTAGAAATAAAGAATGAGACTGAAAATTTACATTAAATGTTTGAGTAGTTGGTTACATTTGGCATGGTAAAATAGTATTTTTAATTCACAAACTCATAGGTGCTTGCAACTAAAAAGATTTTCAGCAATAAGCATGATACAATGATTAATCTCTCTGGTGAAAAAGTCATAAATAAAAAATAAAGCATATTTTAAGCATTACTGCTGATGTCCCATCCCTCCCTAATCTCCCCTACTTCTCCAGCCAATTAAATGAAAAAGATGCAGAATTGATATATAAAGAAATATAAAAAGAAAACAAAATGGTATCAAACAAAGTATTACCATTCAAGGAAAAAAAACTTACTGGTGAAAAGTAACTCCAGGTTTACTCAGTTGTGACCTGTAAGTACATCTATATGTACAACAGGTTACCATGATTGATTTTAGTTGAAAAACAACGAATATAATATTATATAAAAAAGTAATCTTTCATTAACATAAGCTTCTATGCACAACAAAAGATATTTTGGCCAGCAGATAGGTGAACCGAAGCACACCCGCCTCAGTAGAATAGTTAAAGAGTCCCTCCAGGTATCTCTATGGGTAAAACAGTAGTTATGTGAAATGTTCTGCATGTTTATCAGTATTGCACTAATTGACAATGTTATATGGAAAAAAGTGTTGAATACATGAACAATAAAACAATTTGGTATTTTACAACTGCAGAAATATATAGCAAAACATCATAACTTATATCTCGATAACATGGGGAGATTGGATAGAGTATAATCAGAGCTGTCAAGTCTCCAGCTGTTTGGATACCAGTATTTTAGTACAGAAAATGTTGTTTTATTTAATCGGAGAATTCTATGATTTAAAAAAATTTAACATTTTCTCTAAGAAAAATACTGGTAAGCTGGAGACTTGGCAACTCTGAGTATAATATATATATTTATGAAAAATGAATTGACAGCATTTGTTATTATAACTTTCTGAAACTAGAAATTATATTTTCATGTAGCAAGGAATAATAAAATTTGCCTTTTCTCAAATACAGTATGAATTATGCATAGGCGGATCCAGCCCTCCATTTAGAGGGGGGTCATGTCAATTTTGGAGGAAGGGGGAGGGGGGGTCACATGTCTTCATGACAATTTTTGTATCTTAAGTCCAAATTGGCTATTTTCTAACCTAACCTGAATTTATTTTCATTCCTAAATGCATGAAATTTGCAGTATATTCGTAAATTAGGGTTGCTACTGGTCAGAATTTTTCTCAGGGGAAATACCAGTAATTTTTTATAAAAAAACTCGCCATATTTGATCGTGCGATTAGGCAAAAATTTCAATAAGAAATTACTGCTATTTTCTCTGTAAAATTCCTTGAGCCATAGCAATAGCAGCATTGATAAATGTATAAAATTTGTAGGTTTTATATTCTATTCAGATGCCAAGAAATAGGAGTTACCAATTTTATTTTTTATTTTATTTAACTTTGCAGAAAATGTTACCAAAGTTCACATTTTAAGCCAACTTTTGAGGCTCAACAGTCATGGAAATGTCGTGTCTTGAGGTTGCAGTTCAAGATGTACTACATTTATAGAAATACATAAAACGTTATTCGATTCTTTGATACTTAAACAATAACGGCTATTTTTCATGCATTTCTGTATAAAAATAACTCTGTGAATGTATCCATAAGATTAGCATTTTTAACGGAGAAAAATATACATATCAAAACACCTTTTCTATACATTTATATTTAAAAAAAAAGTATTTTATAGAAATGTTCTTCGTTTAGAGGGGGATCATGACCCCCATGACCTCTCCCTTGGATCCGCGCTTGGAATTATGTAGAAATAAATAATAAAATTTGGTTTTACTCGAACACAGTATGAATGTTTACAAAACTACAGATTGGGGCACTATTATATATATGTTAACTATACATACATACATATTAATATAAATGTAGAAATATAATTAAACACAAATTAAAATTCATTTTTTGGGTTATTTGTATGTATAAAAATTTTAACAACTTTGTGTATTTTTTTAATATTTCAAACATCTTTATGCCAATAATAAAACATGAGTTAAAATCTAAATTACTAATTGTGTAATTTTATCTATTGAACAGTTCATATACAGTTTATCTAATGTAAGAAATCATTACTGCAGTTTAATTATTTGTATTTCTTTTATTTAGAAAACTTCTTTCATGACAAAAAATTAAGTATTTGCATTTTATTCTTTTAATCTAGATTAATATACATATATTTGAAATATTTTGCTCTTGATAATTTTATTTTCAAACGTGAGTAATTTAGTATGATTCATTAAATTTGAATAATATGGTTGAAGACCACTTAATCTAGACAGTTTTGTTCCCAGTCTGCAGTTTTGAGTATTTAAATTAGTTTGATGTGTTATTTCATCACCCGGTTATCAAATGTAAATAAATCAGACATTGGGCAGCAGAAAATTTCACTTGATACTAATGTGCTTTGACTTTTTTCATCGGCTGGCTGGTAAGAATTATCTTATCTTCAGCAATATTGCTAGACATCTTTAAAATTTCCTGTACTGCACGGTTCTTTATAGAATCAGACACTGTACAGCAGAAACATTCTCCTAAATCTGCTTTTAAAAACTTTTCATCAGCAAGCTGGTAAGAAATATCCCGTCTTCGATAGTATTGCTAGAACATTGGAAACAATCTTCTTTGTATCTCCCAGCATTTTGCTTACATGTTTCAGTCTAAGAAAACTTTCCATACTGCACTGTCCTATATATAATCAGACGTTGTGCAGCAGGAAAATTCACTTGACACTAATGTGCTTTGACGTTTTTCATTGGCTAGCTAGTAAGAATTATCTTATCTTCGACAATATTACTAGACATCTTTAAAACTTCCCGTATTACATGTTTTTTTTATAGAATCAGACACTGTGCAGCAAAAACATTCCCCTGACTCTGCTTTTAAAAACTTTTCACAGTTTCTCGCAGGTTTAAAAAAGGGCAGGGTGCTGCTGCTGAGAAAAAGGCACTTTTTTCACTCTTAAGGGCAATTTTCAGATTCTTAAGGGCACTTTTTTTTAATTGTTAAAGGCATTCTTTAGTTTTATAAAGCCACTTTTAATATTTAAAAGTCAGGACACTCTTTTCAAGACAACATTCAGTCAATTTTTACTATGAAAGCAACTTTTTTAATATAACAAGGAGAGAAAGGACACTTTTTTTTACTGAGTGGCAAGAAGGGTGCTAATTATTTTTACGAAGGGCAAGAAGGGTGCTATTTTATAAACCAAAGGGCAGACAGGGTGCAGCACCCTTCTGAAACTGTCTGGGGGAAACTCTGCTTTCATCAGTAAGCTGGTAAGAAATATCCAGTCTTCGACAGTATTGTTAGAACATAGGAAACAATCTTCTTTGTATCTGGACTTTTTAAAATTACATTTGATGAAATAACACATCAAACTAATTTAGAAACTCAAAACCGTAAACTTTGGGAACAAAACTGTGTGGATCAGTGGTCTTCAACCATATTATTCAAATTAAAGGAACCATACACTAAATTTCTCACATTGGAAAATAAAATTATCAAGAGCAAAATATTTTAAATATATATATATCAACCTAGTTTAATTGAAACTCAAATACATACTACAAGAAAAAAATAATTAAAACTTCATTCGGAAAAAATGTGTTTCACTCATGCAATCAAAAAAAAAAAAAAAAAAAAAAAGGTAGTCTGCAGTTTTTGTTGTGTGTGTAGGGGGGGAGAGAGCTGTGCACTCTACTTGAGTTTCATATTGTCACTATTCTTGTGCAAGGGTTTCTAAATTCCAAAAATTAGTATTTTTTAAGCCTCGCCATGCAAAAACGATACCTCTGGGGGTGCCAATCCAGGTGCAGGTCTCTCATCTGGAATTGGTTCAAAATTAGGAGACTAGCTCTAGAAATATGGATCATTCAAGACAACAGCCTTGTAGCTATAGGTCTCAAAGCAATCTACATCAAAGGCAAAGGCTCGCCATGCAGTAATCTAAAAAATGCACAAAACTCATTAAAGCTGTGATCACTACCATTGTGTCAATGTTAAAAAAATTAATAATGAGTAAAATTTTTATTTTATGTATAATTTAATACTTAATTAATTAACTTAGTTATTGAAAATTTAAACCAATTTTGCATAATATATATTTTTTTCATTGTAATTTTTGTGTAATTGTTTCTAATTCATAGTCCAACTTCAAAAAATAAAATGTAAACAAAGGGATGATCTTTAATCTAGAATCTGCAAAACTCTCGGTCCCTAAGTATGAGGATTTCAGAGTTGACTGTAATAATATTTAAAAGTAACAACTGTTTATTTAAAACATTTCTAACAAAAGTTGTATTTCAAAGTTCCAACCTGATAAACAGAGTTTTTGATACATTTGCTAAATACTAAAATTGAGATTTGTTACATTTGCTAAATACTAAAACTGAGATTTGTTACTGTGTTTTTTACTCAGTGTGTTGATAATTATGAACTTTCTTTTGAAACCCCAAAATGTTTTTGCACTATAATCATGCAGAATTATTTCTTTTATATTTATATAGTAATCAGATTAAGTTAAGGGGAAGGGAGGATAAGAAATTAAATACAATCCAAAAGCTTCAAAATTTTATAAACAAAATTAAAATTTATTCATTCAAAAATTAACTCATTTAAAACTGATGAGTAACCATGTAAGTCATGTACAGACATTGCTGAGATCAGTCAATATGACAGTAATGGAGAAAGTCGTAAAATTCGAGAAGTTCATTCAAAATTAATTATATGGCTAACAATTTGTTGGTAGTTTTAACATCGCTAGTGCTACAAACGCATTAAAATAGAATAATATCAAATACCTATAAGAAATATAAAAGTATTTACTCACATATAATCCAATGTATGTCCAACAAAAACAACTTACGTAGTTGTTTATGTTGACGATCTCCTTATCTCAGGGGAAGATAAAAACATTAATAAACTAACATACCAATTAAAGAAAGAGTACCCTGTAACTGATTTAGGAAAAACAAAATATTATCTCGGTATAAAGATAAACCGGCCTAACAAGGACACTATGACACTCGATCAAATTCACAAATTAAAAATCAAATTAAGTATGGATAATTTAATAAACAATTTTTTGTCAATTACTAATACAATTTCTGTTAGATTTTTTATATTTTCCATATCTCATTATTAAAGTTAATTATATTTGCCAATTTCATTAATTAAATATCCCTAGTAATCCTACTAGGATATTTTCTGTATTAAATCGTAAACTATAACCATAGCAACATGCGTCTAAAAAGTAAGTAAGCATCATCCCTATTAAAAGATTCAGCCGTTGTCGTTAATGATGTTATCAGTTTTACAAAAAACACATCTATATTTATCGACATTAACGGTAAAAATGTATGGCCGCGTTTATGAAGCAAGCGCACAAGCAGAACCCGTGCATTAAGGTTAGGCTTAACGACAAGAGAGTCCATGCGTAGGGTTAGGCTTAGGACTATTGTTTATACATAAACTGTATTGATATCACCACAGAAACCAATAATTAAATATGAATAATAGTAAATGATATCAATACGGGTTCTGTATTATGTACACAGTGTTTAGTGTGATATCTATTTTTTTTTTTTTTACCGCTGCCAAGAGGCAGCAGTTTTCAAGAGACATTTGTCAAAATTCACCATTACATGATGAAGAAGACTAGCGGCTCTTTCGAAGAGTGGCTCACTGTGTAGTGGATCAGTCCATTTAGAACTCACAATAATAGAAGGTGGGGACAGAAGAAAAGGGGAGACCGAGTGAATTAACGTCTATCCTATTTCCTGACCTCAGCATGTAGTTCTGCGTTGATCAGTGTTCTATTATCATTATTTTATTATTATTATTATTATTGCATCAGTGTAAATGCATGTTAATTCACATAAACATACTGTTTGTAATTGCACTATTTAAACTAATATAGTAGGATGATATAAGAAAGTTTTATGCAGTTTAAAACTTTTAATTTTTTACATTACTAAAACAAAAAATCTTTATTTACCGTAAAATCCCGAAAGTAAGCCCCCCCTCCCACTTTTAAGCAATTTTGATTTTCTTTTCTATTCCCAAATATAAGACCCCCCCCTCCCCCTCTCACATACACAAAATTTTTATGCACAAAAAATTGATTTTAAAAATCCAAGGGTGGCAATTTTTATTCTTTTGATAATTTTGGCAGCTTTCCACTTATGTTTTTAAATGATGTTAATGAAATCCCTCCTCTCACATGAAATGTCTGTTTCCCTTCTATGCCCTCTCTAACATAAAAAGTTTGAAAACTTGAGAATCTTAAATCCTTCTGTACTTCTTTTTGCTCATTAGTAACATAGCAATTAAAAAAATTAATCATCTGCACTACAATCTCCCTTTCCATCCAAAATTTATGCCCCTCCCTCCTCAGCATATAAAGTTTAAAATCTTTAAAACTCTTTATAAAAAAAATATGCTCTATTTGTTCTTCTCTACTAACAATAAATATATAATCGGCCATTTAAATTGTCTCTCTACCACCAAGATGTCTGCTTCTGCTCTTTTGCCTCCCCCCTAGCAAAAAAATCTTTTAAACTCTATTTAAAAAATATATTCTGTTTTACATGTTACTCTCTAATAAAAATATGTAAATAATCCGTCATATAAATTACCCTCCACTCCACTCTCCTCTCTCTGAAACATCCACTTCTCCTTCCTTCCACCCTCTCCTCTCAGGATACAAAGTTTAAAATCTTTATTAAAAAACTTGCTGTCTAGTAACAATAAATAACTAATCAAGTATTTCAATTATCTCTTTACCACCAAAATGTCTGCTTCTTCCACTTTCTTCCCTCTATCAAAAAAATAATAAAATAAAGAAACCCTCACTGCCAACCCCTATTCTTTTTTTAAACTATTTATAAAAAAAAAAAATTCTGTCCTCTTTGTTGCTCTCTATTAACAATAAATAAATAATGAATTATCTAAATTACAAACTCCTTCCATCGAAATTCATATTTCCCTCTCATCCAAAGAGTACAAAGTTAGAAATTTTATGTCCTACTTGTTGTTCTAATTTGTCACCTACGTTTTCTCTCTACTCCAAAAGTGTCTGCTCTCCCCCCCCCCCCACACACACACACACACACAAATTTATAAATTTTTAAAACTCTATTTTAAAAAAAACTGCTATATTTATTTCTCTTTAGTAACAATATTAATGAATAATCAATCATCTAAATTAACCCCCTTTCTCCAAAAAGTTACACTCCCCCTCCTCTGCCTTCTCACCCAGCAAATAGTTTAAAATCTTTAATAATGTCTATTTTTTTTTTAAATATTGATCTATTTCTTATTTTGTAGTAAGGTAACTCATCTCATATAAGTATTACTCATCTAAAATCATCATCTCTTTTGAAATTTTTGCTCTGTCTTATTCTCCCAAAGAAGGAGTGAATTTCTAAATATGTGAGTGGAAAGCAAAAATTTTCCTCTTTTTTGCAGTTTGGCTGTTCTCTCTTGAATCACATGTATATTTTATGTTTTGAAATAAATGTTCTCTAAAATAATTCCCCATCCATTAACAAAATATCAGCTGTGAGAATAGCCAAACTACAAAAAGGCTAAAATCTTCTCTTTACCCTTACCCCCCTCCATGTCTAAAAATCCACCCCTTTTTCTGGGGATGGAGAATGGAACTTTAAGGGGAGAATTAGATGATCATTTATTTATTGTTGCTACAAAGTAACAATACCACATAAAATCTTTAAAAAATAGTTTTAAAGATTTGTAAGTTTGTGGCTGGGGGGAGGGGGAAAGGAGAAGCAAATTTTGAGGGTGGGGGGAGAAGGAATTTAGATAATTATTTAATTATAGTTGCAAGAAAGTTCTAAATAGATAAAAAAAATAACTTTTAAAGACTTTAAAGTATGTACTAGTGGGGGGGGGGGGGCAAGGATATAAAGGACTTTTTGGAAGGGAGGAGGAAATAATGTAGATCGTTATTTAAATATTATTGAGAAAAAATCGAAAATAGTTCAGAAAAAAATAAGAAGTAAACTATGCATCTCCTAACAACTATGCATTTTTGGTACCAGAAGGGAGCAAAGGGGAGAAACAGTAATTTTCAGATCAGATTTAGATTATTGATTATTTATTGTTACAATAAAATAAGAAAAAAAAATGATTTTTAAAATATTTTATTATTATTATTATTATTTTTTTGGGGGGGGGGCAGGATTTTAGGATGGGGAATTTATTTTTATTTTATTTTATTTATTTATTTTTTAATCTGCTGAAATACGGACGATTCTCGCCCCTTTTTTAAATTTTACGAGATGCATTTGGAGGGGGAGGATCTTCATGAGATAAGGATGGGGGACAGGAGGAGAGAAGCAGGGATTTTAGGAAGAGGGGTAATTTAGGTGGTAGGTTGGGGTTATTTATTTTTAATATAGAGTAGTTAATAAGTCTGAGAAGAAGTTTAAAATTAAAAAGTTAGAAAAGTTAAACTATGCATTTTTGGTACCAGAGGGGGGAGGGGGGACAGTAATTTTTAGAGCAGATTTAGATGATTTATTGTTACAATAAAATAAGAAATAAAGAAAAAAAAAATTTTAATGATTTTTTTTCTGGGGGGGGGGGCAGGATTTTAGGGTTGAATTAATTTTTATTTATTTATTTTTTAATCTGCCGAAATACGGAAGATTCTTGCCCTTTTTTAAAAAAATTATGAGATGCATTTGGAGGGGGAGGATCTTCATGAGATAAGGTTGAGGAGCATGGGGAGAGAAGCAGAAATTTTAGGAAGAGGGGTTAATTTAGGTGGTAGGTTGGATTTATTTATTTTTAAGATAGAGTATTTAATAAGTCTGAAAAGAAGTTTAAAATTAAATTAAAATAAATTTTTGGTACCAGAGGGGGGGCAAAGGGGAGAAACAGTAATTTTGAGAGCAGTTTTAGATGACTGATTATTTATTGTTACAATAAAATAAAAAATAAAAAAATATATTAAAAAAATAATTTTTAAAAATTTGTATTTTTTTTTTTTTGGGGGGGGGGGGGGCAAGATTTTAGGTTTGGTAATTTTTTTTTTTTTTTTTTTTTAATCCAACGAAATACAGAAGATTCTCGCCCCTTTTTTACTTCTAAATTAATGATAAAAACAGGTTTTTAAATGATTTTTTAAAAAATCCCGATTATAAGCCCCCTCCCAAATTTAACCTTTTTTGATTTTGAAAAAGGGGGCGCTTACAATCGGGATTTTACGGTAATACTGATTTATTGAATAAAAACATTAAATTAACTACTGACAATAATAATTGTGTATTCACCGATCAGAAAAACAATTACTGCAATATACGTGAGCAAATTTATCACTATTGTCTTTTATTTTATCTGTTTATGTGCTTACTTCAAAATAAGTATTAAAGTAAAAATATTTTTTTTAAATACACATCTTTTATGAGCATCCAATGTTTATCTTTATACTCACGCCTCATTTTATGATTGTAATTCATGATTTTTTCAAAAAATGTCCAATATATAACTATAATTTCGTGTGGCCACCGAACCCAATCATGGAAAATTCACCAGTTTTTTTTTTTTTTTTTTTTTTTTTTTTTTTTTTTTTTTTTACGTTTGGTAGAAAATGCGAGCTATTAAATTTATTAAAATAAATGTATAATGTTTGCTTTATTTCTGTTTTAAGGTATGGAAGGAGGAAAGAAAAAATAAAATAAAAGAATTATTTAAACTATCTTTTTAGGATTTCTAAATTGATTTCTCAAAGAAAAATCATAATTCAATTAATATGAAACTTTTAATTTATTAAAAAGTTTTTTTTTTAATATATTACACTTTATAGTTTTTATTTATTATTTTCTACTTTTTAGTATGTAAAATAGTTGCAGCTTCACACCCATTTAGCCTTTTTTTTTTTTTTGGCGACCGTGGTTTAATGCATAATAAATCCATTGTTGTTGTAAGTCGCATACAATTGTAAGCGCAAAGAGTATTTTTCAATTTATCAACTGTGGCGGGCTAACGGAAAAATGTGTCAAAATTAATGTAGTAATTTATAATTAAGTTCTAAAAATATTAAAATGCTGTACTGTCATTGGAAACACACATTTGCACATAATTTTTATATTTCTTAATTTATCAGAAACTGAGTAAACAACCAATAACAAGATTCCATCCTTATATACAAAAACCAAATCGAGTTAAATAAAAAAGTGTAAAAATAATATAATTACTGTTTTATTATTATTTGCTTACATATAATTTTTGAATGGATGCAGTACTTTTTGTTTGTTTGAAATATAGTTTCTCAGAATGTCCTATTTTAGATAAATCAGATTCTAAAACTTTTATTTCAGTCTTTTCCTCAAGCTCTAACTTTCGTAAAAAATAAATATAATGAAAATATTTGAATATCTTGTTAAAGAAAGCAGTATCTTAATTTTGAAAATAAGCATTATACTGTACAATGCTTTTTTTTTTTTAAGGGCAAGATGTGCTAAGAATTTGAATATGTTGTTAAAGTAGAGCCCACTCTTTTCACTTTTGAAAACAGCCATCTCATTACACGTAAACTTTTTATAGTGGCATATAAAGAAATAAACATATATTATCATTCAAGGTTCATTCTTTGTTTGAACAATGCATTAGTATCATAAGAGAAGGGCATTATGTTAAGAGATATTATGCTATAATATCACAAAATTTATAAACAAGAACCTGAATGTAACAGTTATTTCAAATTCATAAAATTATAATTAGTTTTTTCACAATTATAAAATACTTCTCACAATTTCACAAAAACAGGACCCTGCCTGTGAGAAAAGTCTGGATAGACACCTGGAAACATTTTTTGAAAAATTATTAAACTTTTCCCATGTATATTTATATAAAAATTCTGTAAGGCTGTCTTAAAGCTACCTCAGCACATTTCGCTCTTTCTAATAAGTTTAACTGTTTTCAAGGATTCAAAACAGTTTATTTAACAATTGAAGAGATAAAACATATAGTGAAACCAAGCCAAATTCTTAATTCAAGTATAAAATATAAATACAAAAACCTTTTTATAAGTTGATTCCACCCTCCCTAATGAAATAAATTCTATTTGTACCAGTTTATTTTATATTGTGCAATATTAATACAAAAAAAAAATAAATAAAAGCATACATTATTCTATAAAATACAATATTGTAGTACGAGTATTAACTTGTACCGATATTTTATTTCTACATCGAGATCTGGAAATGAAAATTCTTAGAAACGCGATGGAATAAAAATCTAAACTTGAATTCATAGTATTATTTATTCATTACAGCAATTTACAATACTTTTAATTTGTTATACTAATCATTTTTAAGAAAAAAAATAAATCATTCAGCGTAAAGCAAGCCATCCCCCATAGAAAATAACAGGGAGAAATACAGCGAGGGTTTGTTTACATGTGCAGTGAGGTCAGAACAGCTTTTATCATGTGATGCGGCTTTTTCCCGCCACGACAAAAACTGTGTTTTAAAAGTTAATTTAATGAATTATACAAGTTTCCAATATAGGTAAAAATGGTATCAAAATGTTCGTATTTTTACACTCTATCAGATGCAAGTTAAATTGAAAAACGTGCAATTTCCCCATTGCAATTTAGTTGAAGTTATTACTTAAGTACAAAAAAATCAGCTCACATTAAAATTTGCAAATGAAATTCCAAAGTATACTTATGAGTATGATTGAGCCCGGAATTTTCAAGAAATAATTTTGGGTCTGAGAACAACATTATGAAATCATTGACATCAACAGCAGATTCATCTACAGTTTCGGGAGAAACAAACTGATTTCCATTCAATTTGCATCTCATGAATCTTACTTGAATAGAATCATCAACAATTAGACTACAGTTATATTTATCAAAGGCAGTAAATACAAAACAAAATATTTCTTACTATGTTAAATAAATTATTTTTATTTGTTTACTTTATTTTACAGTTAAATCTACTTTAAAACTATCTTTCTTTATAGAAAATAAGCAACTATTAAATATTTTGAACATTCTGCATTAGAGGAGCAGAGTGGATTGTGGACCACTGTGCCCCAGGAGTGGGTGGTCCATTGTACCCCATGTTGAAGTTCAGTAAATAATCATATTAATATTGTTTATAGCTTTCTTTTAAACACATTAACTTTAAAGTAAAATAAAAACAAGTATCTTAGCTTTGCAAAAAAGCTGTTTTATTTTATTTATCTACAACCTTTAATTACTAAAAAAATAAAAATATGATGATGAAAAATTTTACTCTTAGAAGCTCAAAACAACAAAGCAGGATAAAATAGTTCAATCTGCGCTAAACATATTTTCTGAAGGCTATAAAAAATCATTGCAGTGCTGTTGTCTATTAGGATAGAAGAGAAGCGTAAAAAAAATTTTAATAAATAAAATATTAGGGGGTGGTCCACTGTGTCCCAGTCTCCCCTATATTAACCTAGTTTAATTAAAACCAAAATACACACTACAAGAAAAAAATACTCAGAACTTCATTCAGAAAAAATGTGTTTCAATCAAAAAAAAAAAAAAAAAAAGGAGGGTAGTCCGGAGTTTTTGTTGTGTGTGTGGGGGGGGGGGGGGCTGTGCACTCCGCTTGAGTTTTATATTGTCACTATTCTTGTGCAAGGGTTTCTAAATTCCAAAAATTAGTATTTTTTAAGCCACGCCATGCAGTAATCTAAAAAATGCACAAAACTGATTAAAGCTGCGATCACTACCATTGTGTCAATGTTTAAAAAAATTAATAATCAGTAAAATTTGTATTGTAGGGTAGATGTGCCAGTAATGGACACCCTTAAGGAATTTCTTTAAAAATTATTTTTTAATTAATAGTTATAATTGTTATCTTCCACATTTTTTAATATTACATTAATCTACCAACAATATTTAATCATGCTCATAGTCACATTTTCCAACGTGAATCGAAATTTAATTGTAAATAACAGAAATAAATCAAAACACCCTAAATTCCAGTAATGAACACCCCACAAAAAGTGATATTAAGATTGTATTTAAAACTAGAATTTAAAGAAAGCATATTAATGAAATAAAGAAAGCTGAATTTTTATTGGTTATTTTTTTATAAACCAAAAACTTTGAAGGTGGCTCATTACTGGAAGGCGGTCCATTACTGGCACATCTACCCTATATATAATTTAATTTTTCTTCAACTTAGTTATTGAAAATTTAAACCAATTTTGCATAATATATTTTTTTTCATTGTAATTTTTGTGTAACTGTTTCTAACTCATAGTCCAACTTCAAAAAATAAAATGTAAACAAAGGGATGATCTTTAATCTAGAATCCGCAAAACCCTCGGTCCCTAAGTAGGCTAAGTATGAGGATTTCACAGAGTTGACTGTAATAATATTTAAAAGTAACAACTGTTTATTTAAAACATTTCTAACATAAGTTGTATTTCAAAGTTCCAACCTGATAAACAGAGTTTTTGATACATTTGCTAAATACTAAAACTGAGATTTGTTACTCAGTGTTGATAATTATGAACTTTCTTTTGAACGTTTCTTTTAAACGTTTTTGCACTATAATCATGTGGAATTCTTTTTTTTTATATTTACGTAGTAATCAGATTAAGTTAAGGGGAAGGGATAAGAAATTAAATGCAATCCAAAAGCTTCAATATTTTATAAACAAAATTAAAATTTATTCATTCAAAAATTAACTCATTTAAAACTGATGAGTAACCATGTAAGTCATGTACAGAGATTGCTGAGATCAGTCAGTATGACAGTAATGGAGCACTAAATGGAGAAAGTCGTAAAATTCAAGAAGTTCATTCAAAATTAATTATATGGCTAACAATTTGTTGGTAGTTTTAACGTAAAGTTAAAAATCGCTAGTAATACAAACGCATTAAAATAGAATAATATCGTCGTAAAATTCGAGAAGTTCATTCAAAATTAATTATATGGCTAACAATTTGTTGGTAGTTTTAACATCGCTAGTGCTACAAACGCATTAAAATAGAATAATATCAAATACCTATAAGAAATATAAAAGTATTTACTCACATATAATCCAATGTATGTCCAACAAAAACAACTTACGTAGTTGTTTATGTTGACGATCTCCTTATCTCAGGGGAAGATAAAAACATTAATAAACTAACATACCAATTAAAGAAAGAGTACCCTGTAACTGATTTAGGAAAAACAAAATATTATTATGTAGGTATAAAGATAAATCGGCCTAACAAGGACATTATGACACTCGATCAAATTCACAAATTAAAATTCAAATTAAGTATGGATAATTTAATAAATAATTTTTTGTCAATTGAATTACTATTACAATTTCTGTTAGATTTTTATATTTTCGATATCTCATTATTAAAGTTAATTATCTTTGCCAATTTCATTAATTAAATATCCCTAGTAATCCTACTAGGATATTTAATTAGGATATTTTCTATATTAAATCTAAACTATAAACAAAACAACATGCGTCTAAAAAGTAAGCAACCATAATCCCTATTAAAAGATTCAGCCGTTGTCGTTAATTATGTTATCAGTTTTACAAAAAACACATCTATATTTACTGACATTAACGATAAAAATGTTTATGGCCGCGTTTATAGAACAAGAGTCACAAGCAGAACCCGTGCGTTGTCGTTAGGCTTAACGACAACAGAGTCCGTGCGTAGGGTTAGGCTTAGGACTATTATTTGTACATAACTGTATTGATATCCCCACAAAAATCAATTAAATATGAATAATAGTAAGTGATATCAATACGGGTTGTGTATTATGTACATCGTATTTAGTGTGATATCTATTTTTATTTTTTTTACCGCTGCCAAGAGGCAGCAGTCTCCAAGATACATCTGTCAAAATTCACCAATACATAATGAAGCCGCCGTTGCCGTTCCACGCTTTTATTAACATTTTCGGTTGGTTAATTGGTTGATTGGGAATGCAAGCGCTCGAATACGCCATCTAGTGGAGAAAAGATCTAACTTCTCGTTTCAGGAAAATACATTTTTAATGCTTGCTTCTGAAGTTTCTATTGGGACTAGACTAGACCATTTCCATAGATAGCAACGAGTCACGTGAGTCCATGTTTTTGATGTCGTCTCCGGTAATGCAGCTGGCGATTGGTGTTTTTCTTGGCGATCTTCTGGTAACCTCGTATAATGGAAGTTTGCAATGTTTATTTTTGTTGACAAACCAGCACAGGAAACATAAAATAATAACTTTAGCTTTACAAATTATAAGAAACATTAAATCGGTATTGCAAGTTATCAATGAAATATTTATTAAATATCATAGTGGATAAAAAGGTATCTTGCGCAGCTAATCATATATGTATATATTTATTTACAAAATCGTATTTAGTATATAAATGCATTTTAAGAATTCAAACACATTTGAGCAGTTAATAAAAGCGCGAAAGGATCTTTTTAGAGATTATTATTTATTTGTAAATTTTGCTTTCTTTGTAATTTCTGCTTTTGTACAGAAATTGTTTTATTCACTGTTATATTTAAATTTCGCATTGTTTCTTTACTTTTCCGAATTAGAATTTATAAAATTATAAAATCTGTGCTTAAAATGTACGTTATACTTTAACAAATTCGGGATATTTTAAATTCATTAGCAATATTCATAAGTCAATATATTCATAATTTTATCTTTCCCTTTATAGTACCGTATTTTCGGGCGTTTGAGCCGCGGCACATACGAGTTTAAAACTGTAAAATATTCTAGGTGCAGTGCTTGCGCCAGGGCGGCGGGTACGGTGATTTTTTTTCATAAGGATGTCTTATAATACCTATTTTTTTCCATACCGATATCTTACAATGCCATTTTTACCTCTTTGATCAACTGTCACATGCTCTTAAATTTAGACCAAAACATTGTAAAACGCCTCCCAACCTCGGATGCCCAAGAAAGGTTATTTGTTTATTTTTGAGCAATCAGTGGAGTGAAAAATGTTGGTCTCGCCAGCTCAAGTTAAAACTGATTATGTTTCCTGTGCATCCATCAATAAGCACTGTATCCTCGGGATATTAGAATGGATATAGAGCCGTCGTGACCTTTTTAGCTAATGCTGGGACAAGTCCCACAATCTGTGCTGGAAGATTTGGAGAGTTTTTTGGCGCAATTTCTGGGCGATAGATGTTTCGATCTTGTTTACGTTTATTCATTGACTTTCAACGGCTTAACCGACCCTGGGGTTGCTTTAGTTCGGAAATCCCGTTTGAAGACGCTGATCTTGAAGCTGATTGGTTGCAATTAGTATTACGTGGGCAGTTACTACAGTGCCTAGAAGTAACTAGTGTGCTTATCGCCAATACAACCATAATAAAAAAAATGTGTCAGAAAGGAGGAAAAACCAGATTCTCCGCCAGAGGGCGTCGAGTTCCCACCGTGGTTAATTACATTTGAAGTTTCATGTAAAAGGCTTGATCCTAATGTGAGTTTCGATATAATTACCGCTATGTTTTCAAACAAACTATACGAATTTTTCTATTTCTCTAATACTTTAAAGTAAACATACATTATAACATATACTATGCTTCTTTAATGATAAATTAATATGGATAATTCCGCAAATACTACGAAAAGAAAAGCTGATCGAACATGCTTCGTTCCTGGATGTTCAAGTGGATATAAAATTAACAAAACTAAAATAACTGTATTTTTCACCCTTAAAGACAAAAACCAATTTGAAAAATGGTTAAAAGCCGATGAACCAATATTCAGTTGTGTGTGAATCGCATTTTGATGAGCGATTTATTGAGAGGAGTTACAAATACACGATTTATTAATTATTGATATCCTAACTTTTTAATTTATTTTAACATGACTATTTTGAGAATGGTTAAATATTGTTGATAGATTAATATAATATTTAAAAAAAAACTAAAATATAATAAAAACTATTAATTAAAAGAATTTTTTTAAAGGATGATTAGCACATCTACCCCAATTTAAAGAAAAAGCATTCTTGTAATACTTTCAGGAGATTTTTTTTTTCTAGATTTGAAAGAATCATAGATTTCTCATTTGATGTTTTGCTGGTATACCTTAAATTAGTTTACCCAAAACTAAGCTCTGGAACAACAGAAATTTTTAACAACTAATCATTATTAATTAAATTTATTATAGCTTGAAATGTTTTTTGAGCTTGAATTTACATAGCTGTGTTATACAATTATTTTAAATTTAGTATTTTAACTTTTTTCTATCTAAATTAATTAAAATATTGATTTTGTGATAATGACAATAAATACAGACTGAATTATTATCATAAATATTTTATTAATTATTGACATTCTAACTTTTAAATTTATTTTAACATGATTATTTTGTTTCATTAGTATGCTTTCATTGAATTTTGGTTTTAATACATTCACAAAATAAATTTCTTACTTTTTGTAGGGTGTCTATTGTGGAATTAAAAGTGTTTGATTTATTTCTTTTATTAAAACTTTGATTCACATTGGGAAATGTGAGTATGAGAATGGTTAAATATTGTTGATAGATTAATATAATATTAAAAAAAAAACTAAAATATAATAAAAACTATTAATTAAAAGAATTTTTTTAAAGGATGATTAGCACATCTACCCCAATTTAAAGAAAAAGCATTCTTGTAATACTTTCAGGAGATTTTTTTTTTCTAGATTTGAAAGAATCATAGATTTCTCATTTGATGTTTTGCTGGTATACCTTAAATTAGTTTACCCAAAACTAAGCTCTGAAACAACAGAAATTTTTAACAACTCAATTTACTCTTAGTTTGGTAAGTGGATGTAAACAAGTTATGTAATAATATATACCGATTAAAAAGTTGTCAAAATAGGGGTAAAAAAATTTAGCTGTATAAAAAAGGACATGTTTTTACAACAATTTATCATAGTATGATGTATTTATCCAATATATTGTTTTAGAAATAACTAAATGTTGTTGGAAGAAAATCGTCCTATAATAAATTTTGTAACTGTTTGATTTCATTACAATTAGTTGTTATGAAAGCAGTTACATTTCTCCCCAACTGCATTTTCATTATTAGAATTTTTTTTTCTTATTTATTTTTTATCTAGAGCATTGTAAAGTACTGATTTGTTACCGAAAAAATTAGATTTAAAACGATGTTTATATACAAACGAAAGTTACCATAGCCGCGGCGAGAACACTGGCGCCATCTATCCGCGTCCTCTATTTCAGAGATATAATTTTGACGCCGATAACAACACTATTTACTTCTAGACACTGTACAGTTACTAAGCTAAATTTTGAATTCCGTCCGTTAGATAACTTGTTTGCCGCCATTCATTCGTATGTGTCTTTGCTTGTGCCTACGTCGTTTTATAATTGTAAGGTAAGGCGAGTTTGCGCTGCCTTTTTTTTTTTTGGTTTTTTAATTTCTTTTTGTTTTTTTATTAGGATTTTTGCATTAGTTGTTTAAAATGCACCCTTTTTTGGTCAATATTTCGATTTTTACATGACTTGCCATTTTATAGACGAAGGATTCTGCAGTCAAATTTTCAATTGAAGTTGGACTTATTCCTACAGCTCCCCCGCCTTGCCCTAAATGTAGCGGTCCTATGAAATCAAATCAAAGCAAGTATGTAAAATTAAAATAGAGATGGGCCTATAATCGTAGGAATAAATCAAAATCGAACCCAAATCCTTGTACTGGCACCGTTAATCCTGCAATTAATACCGTTTTTGAAAATTCTAAAATTCCGGTTCGCGACCTTTTGGCTATTCTTTTTTCATTTGTATTCAAAATTCAAAGAAATTTTTTATATGAGCATATTAGACCGGGAGGCGGCAGCACAGACAATCACCTCATCGAGTTCACGGCTGAAATTACAGAATTAGTTAAAACTTGATTCACATATTAAAACGCAATCGGTCTGCCAAGTCATATCTTGGTGGAAAACACCCGAAAATCCGATTTTAGCGGTTGGCTCGTAGGTTTACCATTATGTGTTCCTGCTCCCAGTCATTAATGTTTTCATCCATTTGGGTGCAGGAAAACACAATGGTAAACCTATGCATCAACCGCTAAAATTGGGTTTTAAGATGTTTTCCACCAAGATATGACTTGGCAGACCGATTGCGTTTTAATATGCGTATCGAGTTTTAACTAATTGTGGAATTTCAGCCGTGAACTCGATGAGGTGATTGTCTGTGCTGCCGCCTCCCGGTCTATATGTGTAACTGGAGAAAACAAAGGAATGAACCGACCCTATCAAAAGAAACGCTTTGTGATTATTTCTCTTATATTCGAGAAGTTTGCGAAATTCACTCTTCCCATATGTATTCTGAAAACTTTTTTAACTTTTCGGAAATACGGAAGGGGTCGGCTTACTTCAAATCATACTATTACTGTTTTAGGCATTTTTTGTAGAGAGGACAAAGAGGGGTTGTTTTTTAGGGTAGATAGCAAAAAAAAGTGATATTTGGCCTTATGTTTCACGTTTTTGCCATAATGATACGAGTGTTGTCCATACAGATTCGGCCAAACAATACCATGACGTAGAAAAATTATTCTCCAGTCAGACAACACACGAAGTTACGAATCATAGTAAAGGCGAATTCGTGTCAAAAACCAATAAAGCGAACACCATTAATGATCTAGAAAATGAAAATCGTTGGTTTAAAAATTCTCTAAAATGTCGCAGGAACGATAAAATGTTGTCACAATATATGGCTCTTCATTTTTATCGCCGACGCAAGCTAGATTATTTAGAAACGACGGGCCAGAAAATGCAAGTCCTCATAAATGACATTATTCAAGTCTACCCAGGGTACGGGATTGAGGGCTTTTGGATTTTCAAAGACCAACGGCAAAGTCTAGGTGCATTACCAAAAGTCCCTCAAAATTTAAATTCTTTTCAGTTAGAAGGCGAAGTGCCTTATATTGACGATGTTTCAGACCCTGACTGGGATCCCTTTTGGTAAAAATTAAATTATTTATTTTTAATTAATTAATTTATTTTTTTGTAAATATTAACTTTTTTATGTGTAATTATTTATATATTTTTTGTATGCAATTTCCCATTTTTCTGAATCGCCGTCTTATTTATTGGCAGTTATATTTATCCTTTTACTTTTTTTTAAATAATTTTTTTTAGCAGTTGTGAGCGAGATTTTACCTTAATTATTTTTATAAGTTAACATTGTTTTGAATGTAGTGTAATCAAGATTGACAAAAGATTTCTGGTCAGTTTTTTTTCTCTTTTTTATCTGAAAAAGCACATTTCTTTAGCTTTTTAATCGTTAGTTTTTTTAGAATGCTGCTAAAATTTGTGTAATTGGATCGTAAGAAATTTTTCAAGATCATATTTCATTATTCAACTCTGTACATAAATATTACTGAAATAATAATTAGATTTATAATAAAAATGAAATTAGTAAATCTGCAGACTACATTTTTCACTTACTTTTTACTACCAGTAATATATCAAGTAGTTTCAGGAAATTTAACTGTTAAAATAAATTCTTAATTACTCTAGATATGATGGGAGGGGGGGGGTGGCATTTTTTTAAAAATAAGTTCTTACACTTGCATTTTTGAGTGAAGCCCCAAAATATTTTTACTCTATAAGTGAATTAAATTTATGGATAGAATAATGTTTCTGATGTCATATGGCCCAAACCAACGCCCCCCTATCTCTAGGGGGCGTTGCCCAAACCCTTCATCATTTTTTCCCTTTAACACAATTTTATCATACTAATGAGCACATTTTACGCATTCTTTCTTTAATAGGAAATTTTTAGTCCATTCCCTTTCATATCAAATTTCAATTACATATTTTTATCCGCTGAAAATACAGAAATAATCTCTGCTGTTGAATCAATGCCCCCTAGAGACTTCAAGGGCTCAATTTTGACGTCACGGCAGATCGGCTAATGATTCAACTGATTACATTCTACCATTCCTGCAACCACAATAAAACAAAATTCTAAATGACTTTTTTTTTAACTTCCATAATAAAATTGAAGATCAACTAATTCAAAACAGACACAATTTGCTTTTCACACCCGTAAAAAAAAAACCCAGTAGGATTTAGTATCAAGAAAATTTTGTTTTATGTAACAAAATTTAAAATACAAAATAGTTATTTTTATTGAAAAATAAAAGCTCATATTTAAGTTTTAGCATATTTTCATGATAATTAATAATATTGTGATTAAAGATTGGATTGCTTTCAATTAAAGTAAGTACTTATTTACAGTATATATGTGCATTTTTATCAATATTAACAATGTTAATCATTATCTATTAAAATATGTCAATTATATATATATATATATTAAAATTTATCAAATTAGAATTAATTCCCATTAGACGACAATAACTTTCTGATTACAAAGCAAGTTGCCGCTACAACGCACGATACATGGGTTACTCCCCTTCTCCTTATGTTGCAGTACAATAGGAAGGGAATGGCGAATGGCCAATCTGCAAATAGGTCATTCAATCCAGTGTTGCCAGTCCTGAGGCATTATCTCTAGGGGGCGTTGGTTGAATTGAATATATTCTAAGCAGAATTTGATTGAATATGAAAATCTGCCTATGTAGATAGCAATTTGTAAGGTTTTCCTATGTCTGAAAAAAGAGGTATTATGAATAACAACATATTAAACAAAAGCCTGTAATTATTGGATATAAAACAATAAATTAAATAGTGATTCAATAAAGTTTTTATTTTATTTAAAAGAAACACATGCACATACAATCACAGGCACAAATAAAAATGTATTTATTGGCAGGTATGTATATTTGAAAATAATTAATAACATGCAGGCTTCACTTGGCAGGCTCGCATTTTATGCATAAATTTGAGTGACTTCAAGAAACTTGACTCATAAATTTTGCAGCAGAGAGTCAACAATTATCACAATTTTTTCACTATCCCTCCAAATTACATTAATAAGTAAATAAAATGTTACTTTGGCAAAATATCAACATTAACCTCTGCTTTCAGAAGCTCTTTCCTATTACCACTCTCTTTTTGCCAGTGGTAAAAATAATTGATAAATAGATTACTTTATTCGTTGAGTTGGATAAAGAAAAATCTAAACACAAACTATATTTACATATGATATTAGCTGCAACTGAAAGGCTCTAATCACAACAGCCATTAATATGTATGTAATATATTATTGATCTAATTTTCTCTTGTCTTTTTCAGTTAAAAACTGGTATGTTTTTTCTGAGTTGACTGGGATTTCCTCGTCGACTGATTTACAGTTTTCTTATCAGGGAGACAGACTGAGTTTTACATGAAATGCAAACCCTGCATATGTAATATTTTAATAGCTTAAAAGTTTCCTCCAAGTTGAATTTTGTTTTTGGCTGAAATTCAAAAAAGAACCAGAATCTGATTTCAGGCTGAAAAACTTGTTTCGGATAGATACTAACTGCACTACAATAAACATACGAGCAAAAAAAAAAAAAGATTTGAACATAAAACCTCCAGTAAATCTAATGTTATAGTAATATTTTCAGAAATTTTCTTGGTGAGATTGAAAGTGTATTGAAATATGAGAGGTACCTAAACCAGCTTACAATAAACAAGGCAATTTCTATTAAAAATTACCAACATTTTTCTAAAGACTTAAAAATATATAAATAATTGCATTACATTCAAATTCTAGCTGTTTACAGTAAATATGTAATACAAGGTTTTAAGAAATCCAGCACTACATACTTAAAATATGCATTAAAAGTATTCATAAGATTTGAATTTTCTGTTAACACAGAATAATAAGATAGGTAGCATATTTAACAAAAAATATTAGAATAACCTCAAATGTTTTAGTCAACAGATGTTTTGTTAGAAAAACAAGTCCAAAACAAGCAAAGCACCTCTAAAGAAAAGTAAAATTGTATTACCTTTTACCAAAGCCATTCACAGTATGCAGTCTTACACTTATTTTAAATAAAAAGAAATGAAAGGCAGTTTCGCGAGATCAGTTGAGTGAAATAAAAATACTGACATTTTTCAAGATCGTCAAGGCAATTATTTACAGAAAAAGAAAACGAAAACCGAAACCAAGAAGAAGCACGTTTTAACCATATATAACTTAAATTAATGGATCTTTACATACCGCTATATTTGCTCTAAATAATACTTTTGAAGGCAAGTTCTTTAATTTCCACATGCCAAATACTGTATTAAACCTATCGACAATCCATCCAATAGAAAATGTAAACACTAGAGCAAATCTTTCCCCTATTTCGAAATTCCCCGTGAAGTTGATTGATTTTGATTTTGATTGCTTTGAGGTGTGTGCTGCAGCTGTGCGCCGGCATGACCTCAACTGATCACAGGGGGAAGGAAAAACCACTACGCAAATTAAGTGCAGAGAGCACGCTAAAAACACTTAGAAAAAAAACAGACAAAACATATCCAAACTACACGGTACAACCATCCTACCGACACGAGACAAAACCAGAAAAATGATATAAACAACCTGAGGAAGAAAAAACCCGCAGAACTGAAGGATCCGCACAACTCAACAGGATCACCAACAACTAAAAACAACATATCAACATACGCCATTACAAAAAACGATACAGACGACGAGGAATTAAAAGCGACCGCTCCCGAGGAAGAGGTTCAGAAATAGACGAAAACCACGACGATTGTTGTTCAAAAAGGACCAAAGATCCGACCAGCCGTCCAGGGTCAAGTTCAAAGGCGACATAAATTCAAAAAGCAGAGACCTTTCCGCGTCGAACGCGCGGCATTGGAAAAGGTAGTGAAATTCCGTTCCGTCGTCCGCAGAACAGAGGTAGCAGGTAGGAGAATTTTTTAATTGGAATTGATGTAAATGATGGTCAGTGACAGCAGTAAGGGTCCGGAAACGGGTCGTGAAAATATCTTGCCTCCTGTTTTTCGTCCACTCATATAACTTTGGTCCCAAATATGGACAGTCAACTGCATACTTGCTATTATGCCACCACGATTGAAATTTTTCATTAAGCTGGTGCTTAAGATGTTTTTTAAGGTGATCCGGGGCTATCCCACTATACATATTAATTGCATACGGGCCGTTTTTGGCTAAACTGTCAGCTCTTTCATTTGGAGCAATTCCCACGTGGCCTGGGACCCACACGAGCATCAGCTTATTCACGATACCCCGAACTCTGCACAGTGTCTGGAAAAGATGTAGTATAACTGTTGGGGATTTGTAAGTGATGTGTTTCAAAGCTTCAAGCGCAGACCTGCTATCTGTAAGGATGAGGTAGTCAGTTTCCCGGGTGAGAAAGCATTGGACGGCAAGGTTAATGGCTAGAGTTTCTGCAGTAAAGACAGAATTTAAGTGATGTACAAGGTATGCCCTGGACATATTTTCTGTTATATTGACAGCAGCAATGGAGGTTTTAAAATCATTTTTTGAGGCATCCGTAGTGATTAAGCAGCCGGTGTTCCAGAGATCGCTTACATAAAGGTTGAAATATTGATTTACTGCAGCAGGCGGGAGGTTTGTATTTTGAAACGGGACGTTGTCGGTTAAAATTTCACAGTAATCCCCGATATTCCCTTGCGGCCAGTAGGAAGCGACCAACATGTGCGGCGACACGTGGCCAGGAGAAGTCGGCGGGTAAGACATCCGGGAGAGAGCGACCGAAATTTACAGCACTTGTGCAGCGTATGTAGAATGAATAAGTGAGATATTGGCGACGGAGACGAAGAGGAACTTGGTATGTTCCTTGATAAAGCTTGAGGATGAGGGTCCACCTCGGTAGACCAGTTGCAAAGCGCAGGGCGGAGTTGTATATTACATCCAAGTGTCGGAGAGACGATGGAGCAACAGGACCATACACCGGGCAAGCATAATCGATAACTCCGCGGATGACGGAGTTAACTAAAGGGATAAGGTTGACCGTTTTCACCCCCATTGAGGACTAGAGATAGCTTTCAGCAGATTTAAACGTTTCATGCATTTACGTCGGATGTCAGCGATGTGGTAATTAAACAGAAGGTTTTCCGAGAAAATCACTCCCAAGATTTTAACAGAAGTTTGCCACTCGATATCGGAACCATCAAGAATGAGATTAAGAGAGGGTGTGGCCTTGCGTCGAGAAAAATTGATAGCAGCACATTTGTCAGGTCTGAACTCCAACCGCCAATGCTTGCACCAAGCGTTAGCTCTGTTGAGAATGTCTTGCAACTTTGTGATAGCAGTTTCTAAGCATGGGTGGGAGGCGTATAGAAGAATGTCATCGGCGTAGACGATGAGACGAACACCGGAATCAGCAACCTCAATAGGTCCCAGATTCAGATTCAGATTAAGATTTAGATTCAACCAAGCAGGGAGGCCTACCATACGGCTTAAGCTCTACAAGCCCTGCTTGGCAAGTTTATTAAAAAAAAAAAATACAAATGAAGCCATTAGGCTTTTACACAGTACTAAATTGAACAATGAATAAGAATTATATATACAATACAATTTGACATATTTACTCTCATTTGAGTAAGGTATTTTTACAATAACTCCAAGAGTTTAAATATTTAGATTTGTGGACTTGAGTAATAGAACAATTATGTACATGTCTATAAATACTTGAGTAAATTAGGAAAATGAAAATTATAATAAAAATATTTACAAATCAATTCTAGTTCTTTAGACCTGAATTAAAAAGTTTACGTTGGGTAGGACTAACTTAATGTTCTGTAATTTTAAATTGTTTTAAGTCCAAAGCTTTTAAGTTTTTCAAATTGACGGTCATTTTATTTTGTTTTTACAAGATTAGTCCTCATCAGTATAATTGTCATCATCATCATCTGACGTAGCGTCCAGAGGTGGTAGTTGGAACAATGTCTGATTATTTTCTATCAGAGACATGCAGTTGATTATTCTTTGTTGTAATACAGGATTTTTAATTATCAGAGTGAACCAGTAGTGGAGTGGCACTGAGTTCGCTTTTCTTAGATGTAGAGTTGCTGTCAGCATGCAATTAAGCATGTAGTGGAGAGAATCTCCTCTTTCTCCACAGGTGCATCGTGAGGTTGATGTTTTGTTGAATTTTACTAAGTATGTTGGAAATGGACTATGATTCGTTGCAAATATATATCTGTGATTCAGAAGAAAGTCCTCTGATACTGACGGTTTTAATGCGAAGGTGTAACGGCCAGTTAGCGATAAGTTCCATTCCTGTTGCCATGAGTTTAGAAGATGCTGTTTCAGTTTCCTCTTAAGATAGGAAGGTGGAAATGGGATAAATTTTTGTGGAATTTCTGATGATGGGAAGGTTGCTTCCTTGGACAATTGATCCGCCCTCTCATTACCTAAGAGACCTCATGTGCTTTTACCCATTTGATGTTAATTTGTTTGGTTGTTTGTTGAAGATATTGTATTATTTGTTTTACTATTGCATTTTTGGTAGAAATATCTTCCAGTGCTTGAATACTAGATCGACTGTCAGAGAAAATTGTAAAGGAGTTATAAGATGAGTGGGATGACTAGATTATGGAGTCAAGGATGGCTAGAAGTTCTGCTTGATATACAGAATTTTCTTCTTGTATTCGTTGTTGATGTTTGTATATTTCTATGGTTTCTCTATATGCACAAAAGGCATAGCCTGTCCCTGTTTCCGTTTTTGAACCGTCCGTATAGACTTCAATTTCTGAATCGGAATTGGTTTCCAGTATTTTTAGGTGATCACTTGAGGTATCTATATGATTTTTCTGCGATTTTGACTGGAACATGTCTGCAAAATATGGGGGAGATGAGATTCCAAGGCGTATAATTCTTCCGAATTCTGATACCTGTTCTAGTCGTAAACGAAGGGGTGGGGTTCCCGTAAGTACGTTGAGGGCTGCTGTTGATGTTTTGCGATATGCTCCTGAGATTATTAACAGACATTGTGCTTGAATAGCTGAAATTAAGCGATAACCATGCGACTTGGCTAGCCTGGTAAACCAGGTTGCTGCAGCATATGTTACCTTCTTTTCCAAGATCGCACTGTACCATATTTTTAAAATACTCTTTGAAATTCCACTTGATGTTGACGCAAATTTAAGTAGATTTTGAATTATTCGTTGAATTTCTTCTCTTTTCGATCTAAGATGTGGTAAGAAAGAGAGTGTGCTATCCAATAGTATGCCTAAGTATGGAATTGAGTTTTCTGCTTTTAGTGAATAATTATCTATATTAAATATTGGTGGGCGCTTTAGGTATTTTGGTGTTCTAAGATTAAGAGATTTGCATTTATTGTATGAGATTTTTAGCTTATATTTTTCTGCCCATTTGCTGATTAGCTGAAGTGCTGTTTTTCCTTGATCTTCTAGTTTTGCTCTCGTTCCTGCTTCTATGATTAAGAGCAAATCGTCGGCATATGCAATAGCCCTAATTCCTATTTCCCTAAGAAGGTCTAGCAAATTCTGCATGAAGACCTTCCATAAGAATGGGCCCAGACAAGATCCCTGTGGCCAGCCTCTGTTAAACCAGTGGATTTCTTGAACTAGCCAGTTTGGGTATGCACCTCTTCTTGATAGGAATGAACTTGTTGTGTTGACATATGGTTGATCGACGCTTAGATTTTCCATTGCTTCTATACTTTCCAGCCATGGCAGACTGTCAAAGGCGTTCTTAAAATCTAAGCAGAGTAGGGAGATGTAAGACTCTTTTTGTTTTATTATTTCAAGTTGCGAGAATAAGTCCTGTATTGCGGTTTCTGTAGATCTGCCCTCAGTGAAGCCATGTTGACCAGGAAAGTTTTCTCCATTCTTGTTGAGATTGTGGTATATGCGACGTAGAAGTAATTTTTCGTAGATTTTTCCAAAGATCGGAAGTAATGTTATTGGTCGGTAGGATTCAGTTTCCGTTGGAGGTTTACCAGATTTTAGGAAGTAAACTAATTCTCCTATTTTCCAGGCATCGGGAAAATAATTTAGGCTTAAAAGCTTATTATATATTGTAAGTAAAAATTTGCTTTGAGATTTGTAGATGTTTCTTATTATGTTGTGATCTATGTCATCTTTTCCCGGAGCTTTGTTAACGTTAAATGAGTATATTGCATCTCTCAGTTCTGTTTGCGTAAATGGGGGTGCTGTTTTAACTGGATGTGTTATTTCTGTTGTTGATGATTGAGAAATTCCAAAAATGTTTGTTGTAAGATCTTCAAATAATTGCTTTTTCGTATGTGTGATTGCTTCTGATGAGGTGAGCGAGTAAGACTCTTGGCTGTAGTGTTTCTGAAATGCCGCTTTCTGTAATTTACTGAAAGGATTGGTCATGTTTTTGCAGAAACGATTCCAAGTATCATTTTTCGCCTTTTGTATTTGTTTTCTGTATTTTGCACGTTCTTGTTTAAATTTTTCATAAGTGGCTTGTGTAAAGTGTTCTAGCTTTGACTTCCTTCTTAGTGCCCTTGTTAAGTTGCGTTGTTTGCGCAGTTCTTCATTCCACCAGTTGAGAGAGGGGCAGAAGCTTGATTTTCTTTTCTTGAAGTTTTTGTTGCAGATATTTGTTAATGTTGATAGGAACTTCTCATATACTTCGTCAAATTGTTTGCTATCATTTATTCTTTCAAAGTCAATTCTATCTTCTGAGATTTTTTGATTTAGTTTTTTATTGAATTTTTTAAACGAGACGTTCTTTGTCCTATATCTCCTTCTGAGGAGCGGTGGAATTTGTGTGCTTAATGTTATTGTAATGAGCCGATGGTCTCCAAAATCCATGTCTTCCATGACTGTCCACTCGGCTACCAATGGGAAAAGCGAGATTGATGCCATTGATACATCAGGCCATCCTTTATTATTCTTATTTTCATAGGTTGGACTGCAGTAAGGATTCTTGATTACAATGAGACGATGTAAACCTATTTGTTGTATTAGGTGGTGACCTCTATTATCTTCTGAAGAATAGCCTCATAATGGGCTATGTGCATTGAAGTCTCCCAACATTAGAAATTTTGGTGACATTCCTTTGATTTGCTGCCAATCTTGAAGATCTTCATAAATATCTTGTGATGGTGGTGAATATTGACAGCCTATGGTAATGTCACCTTTTTGTGTTAGGATATTTACAAACACCGAATGTAAAGAGGTTTTAATCCTTATATGTTGAATTTCCGTATCCAGAATAACTATGAAACAGTTTTTTGCCGTTGAGGAATAGCATGGTAGGGACCCTGGAAGACCGTGTGGTCTGTTATTAGAGAGTGGACAGTCTTGCAGACAGGCTATTTTGTATTTTTCTTTTAGCAGTTTTTGAAAGAGAGAGGAAGATGCTGAGCGGATTTTTTGAAGATTTATTTGTGCGATTTTGAGGTCTTCTAGCTTGCTGCTGGAGACTGAATTTAATACTTCTGTTGAAGAATTAGCATGTGAGGTTTGTATGTTTGCCTGCTCATTGAATGTTTCTATTTGAAAATAATGAAGTTAATGTAGTTTTAGAGTTCCGTCGTCTTTGTAGGTGACGTTGAAAGATTTCACATGTGTTCGAGTTTGCACTATGGCGGTGCATTTTCCTTTTCGATTCATCATACTCTTTTTCACAGTTTATGCATCTGTGTTTATCTTTTCTATTTTTAATGGGACATGAGGGTGAAGAGTGATTGTCTGTGCAATACGCGCATATTTGTTTTCGTCGACAGTCTATATCCTTGTGACCATAAACTTGGCATTTGTCACACCTGATTATTGGGTTATATGAGTCAATTCTGCAGACGTTGAAGTCAATAGGTATTTTCCTCTTCTTTAGTAGTATTAGTGCTTGATTGGATGTCATATCTAGCACTACATGTTGAATTTGAGATTTCGGGCTTTTGATAATTTTTAGAATTTCAATTTCTGAGATATCGTTTGCAAGTTCTTGAATTTTTGATTTTATCTCTTCTTCTTCTAGTCCTCCCGGAATGCCCAGAATTATTATCTTCTTCCTCTTTTCGCCTTGAAGATCTATTTCTGCTATATCATCTATGTTCGGTATTGTTCGGAAATGATCCGCTAATTTCCCTGTATCTTTGTCATCTTCTGTTTGTAAGATTAGCATCCTTTTATTTCTGCTCTGTGTGCAGGAGATCTTTGATATTGATATTTTGTCTTTCGTGTGGCGGTAGAGAATGTCGCGAATTGCTTGTAGTGACAGATGTGTTGTTAGTTTTTCCTTCACTAGGACCGCTGAGCTCTGATGCTGTGAGTGTTTTTGTGCTGGTTGTTGTTGTTGCGGAAGATGGATTTTTGTTATTGATGAGAACAAGTGTTTGCCTTGCTGAAGTCCTTCTGATATTTCTTTACTCGTTATTTCTTTTATCATATCGTACATTTTAAATACCTTACTTAGCTCTTCTGCTTTTTGCTCTAGTTGTTTTTCTTTCTGTATTGATTCCTTCACTAGAAATCTGAGTTTTTCAGTCAATTGAATATGTTGTATTCTTAGATCTTCTAAACCTAACGACTTTATTTCATCATATTGCAGACTTTCCTTTATTTGGTCTTGTTCTTTTATTTTATTATTAAGTGTATCGTTTTCTTCTTGTTTTGACTTTAAGTCCTTTTGTAGTTTTTCTATTTTTTCTATCTGTTGTTCTAATGATCTTTTGCTCTTTTCATTTTCTTCAAGTAGAACTTTTATTTGTTGATGGTCCTCGTCTTGTTGAGCTAGTAATATTTCATACTTCGCCTGGAAGGAATCCTTCTGAACTTCTATTGCAGTTTTTTCTGACTTTTGAGCTTCCAGCTCATCTATTTGTTCTATGAGTGTGTTAATTGTTTCCTGTTTTGTCTGGATCTCTGTTTCCTGTTCCTGACATTTTAACTGAAGGTCTTTAACGTTTTGACTATAACTCTTTTTGCTTAAATCCTGTTGTTGATCTTTTTTATTTGTTTTTCAAGGTTTTGATTTATGTTCCCTAGATTTTGTATAACTTCTTGTAGTTCAAAGCATCTTTTCTCACTCTCTGTTAGTTTCATTTCTAACTCATGAGTTGTTTCTTCATCTTCTTTTCTGTCAACATCTTTGTTACTCTCTTGGTCGAAGGTGTCCATTTCGTCTGAGCTTAGTGAGCTGTTTTCTAGTTCTTCGCATGATATTTTTAGGCTTGATGACTCATCCGAGTCCGTGCTTGATAATTTTAATTTTTCTGACAATGCTTGTTTACCTGGAAATGTTGCCAGATTCTCTTTATATGCTTTTATACTCTCTTTGAATAATGTTGGTGTTTGAGATGTATGAAGTACTGATGTGCTTGTGCACTCTTTCTGTGCGTAACTATTTGCTGCAACAACTCTTTCACTGACAGTGAACTTGCTTGTTCTTCATTATAGATAATTGGAGTTCCCTTTTCTAGGATTTCTGTTGTTTGTTGTCTTACTTGTTCTGAAGGTGGTTGTTCCCAGGTGTCCTCCATCATAAAGTTGATACATTGTTGTAACAATAAGACTTCTGTAATTAGCCAGTCTATTAGTAGAAATATTTGGGTTGGGTTCTGATGTTTTTGTTTTATTTGGGAGTATAGTTTTTCTGCTATGGGGAGAAGTTTTGGGTTCATTTCTACACCATCCTTATTAAGAAAAATTGTTTGTGTCTTTTGAAGGTGTTCTATTGTCTTTGCGGATGACTGAAATTGTCCTTTTGAAGTGGACTTTGTGTTACTTGCTCTATGCTGTAATGGGAACTGAGCTAGAGGACGTGCTGGTGTTGTTGGGTTTGTTGTTGCAAGCCGTTCAGTTTCAAAAGGTTCTTTATATATTAGGCCCTTCGTAAAAGTGAAATTAAATTCTGTTAGGTTTGTTGTTGGACTTTTAGATAGGAAATTCTGAATATCTTGGCGAGAGCAAAGTATTTTCCCATCTGGGGAAAAGTAATTGACATCTGATTTGTTCGATTCCTTCGAGGATTTTATTACATGTTCGCGCTTCCAGCCTTGTTGAAATGGAATAATTATTAATGAAGAATCGTAGTCACTTCGGCCTAGAGCCTCAGAGTTTGTTGACAGCTGCGATTGAGAACTGGACATCTGTAGATTGTTTATTCAATACTACAATTGGCTAGTAAATTATATTTTGCTTTATGATTAAAACTAACTGTAGCTGATTTAGTAACGGTAGATAGTAACTGAGTTACAGATTTTATGACTATTTAACTAAAATATCTCTACTAATATAATAATTAGTTGCGAGTGGGTTTGTAGGATGTCACTCCGGCCAGGAGAAAAATGTACTATAAAACACCATAAAGTTTAACATTGTAAAACCATCAATAAATTCACTAAAAAGTCAGAAAAGGGAAGATGAAAGACGTGATAACCAGTACTTTAAGATAACTTAGCTGAAATTAAATACTTTATTTATTTAACTGTGAAAATTGGGAGTCTGCATGAAAAACTTTACTACTTGAATATTTATAACAGACAAAAGTTAAATGTCTCAGAAATAGGATATAAACCCATGTACATGGGAATGGGGGGTAATTTTAGAGATATGAACAGTTAAATGTTCAGAAATGTGTTACCAATTGTTTTACAGTTACACTATAATTCAATGACCATAATAATATCAATGAGAAGTTCAAACAGATATTATTTATACAAATATAGTAGATCAATAAATCAATCTACCATCAATATATCACAGAACAAGCTCTTATGATCTAATGTACACAAAACAACAGCTAGAATAAAATTAAATAACAGGAAACAATATAAATTTAGGGAAGGAAGGTGGTATTAATGCAGAGAGCAGATGAGCCATGACCATATATGGGCATATCTAGGTAGACATCGTAATCATGTAATACAAAAATGAGTAAAACTGACAAAATAAAAACGTTATAGAGGTAAAAGTGGTGTGTAAATAAACCTTGTGAAACATAGCACATAAAATGAAAAGAAAAATTTTGTTTCAAACAAGAATTCCAGGTTAAAATTAAGATATAAGATGGCAGATTTACTAAAACAGAGCATAGCAACGACAGAGTGAATGAAACTAAAATACCGTTATACATTAGAAAAAGCCTACAAAAACACATTAAATGGGTGGCGGAACAAATAAATTATATCATGCAATTGTTAATAATTGAAAACACAACCCTTCAAGCATGTTAAAGTGACTGAACTACTCATTTAAAAAAAAGAAGAAAAAAAAGAAAAAGTAAACAGAAGGAGGTAATACTCCGGTTCACCATAATAACAATACAAATATGCAAACTTGAGTGAATTTTAAACATCAAATCACAACAAAAACCTTTCATAAACGATCCCCAGACCTTTAAACAAACATTTAAGCCTTTATAACTCAATTAATAAACTCAGAAATAATAATAATAATAGTTAAAAAGCCGGAGCTATAAAGTGTGTTTCTACCTGCCGAAATCCTTGAACTAAGCTTAATTAAAGATTAAATTATCGAATATTTAAATTTAAGAAAGATTTGGGGACCAGAAGTTTAACGATTAAAAACATAACTACAAGATTGAGCAGACTCCGAATGCAAAACAGAGCAAAGAAGAAAAAAAAAAAAAACTTTTTGTAATTAGCATTACCAAAACAGTTAATTTAGTTCTTTAAATGAATTTTAAAAACCTCCAAAGTGAATTACAGTTAAGAATAAGCAACAAAAACAACTTTAAACTAAAGATTAAGTGGTGGTAGAAATGCCAAAATGGCGGATGTGAGAACGAGATCCCATGTAAAAATGCCATAGGCGAAAAGGGGATGATAAAATGCTTATAAAAAACGAACCAGACGTCCGATTTGGACGCGGTTTGAAGTTTTTGAAAGCTTAAACATTCATTTAACATAATTGGCCAGAGAAAACATTCCTACTCACCCAGGTCCGCAAACTTTAGAACGCTACATGGGAGCGAGATGGGGATGCGTGCGTACTGTTCAATCGTTTTCAATCAAACCTCAAACAGGTCCCAGAGAAAAATCATAAACAGAATGGGGAAGAGAACGCTGCCCTGAGGCACGCCCACGTTAGATAGTCTCGTACTGGAAATAACACCCCTCCACTGAACTTTAATCTTTCTAGAGCCGATCCACTTGGAGATCCACAAAGCCGTCCTGCCAGTAATTCCTATGTGAGTCATTTTATAAAGTAAACCCTCTCTCCAGATCGAGTCGTATGCTGCATTTATGTCAAGCTTTAGTGCTACTATGTATTCTTTATTAAGTCTGGCGCGATGTACATCTGTATAGAAGAGCTTTAAGGCTTTTGTACTGTCGCTGTTAGGTAAAAATCCAAAATTCCGTTCATGAAAAAGGTGCCTGGGTACAATCCAATCCAAAAGCCGTTTGAGGAGGATGCGTTCCATTATTTTGCACCCCACCGAGGTGACGGCAATGGGGCGGTAGCTGGTTAGGGCATTTTTAGGGCTCCCTGGTTTCCAGATGGGTAAAATAAGCGCTGAAGTCCAGGTCTCCAGGATTTCCCCCATCATGAAACTGTCGTTGAAGAGGCTGAGAAGTTTCGCTCTGTTTTCATACGTGAGGGCCTTGTATACACGTGCTGGGATACCGTCTTCCCCAGGGGTAGTGTTTTTGGTGTGTAGAATTGCAAGATTGAGATCTTCGATAGTAAGAGGGGCGTCCCAGAAAACATCATTACTGCTTAGATCATATGGGATGCTTTCAAAACCGCAGGTATTGCTGAAGAGATTTGCAAAGGCGTTTGCTTGGTCCGCGCGATCAAGGATTTCCCCGTCTGCATCCGTCAGGAGAAGATTTGACTCCGAAGTGCGTCTTTTCCCTATAGCCTTGATAATTTGATAGAGAGTACTGTAACGACCGAAGAAATCTATGGCCTAGCCTAAATCGTGAGTTGCTGGCCTAGAGTTGTCCAGTTTTGTCCATGGTTTTGTCGCCTAGCTTCGGAGATTGACTGCCGTGTAAGCCGTGTAATCGAGTCGAAAGGACAGTTTTCGATATGCAAAGAGACTGCAAGAGATTTTAGTTGGCAGGTCAAAAGAAGTGAATAGAGCTGAACTGAGGAAGATGCAGAGAGAGTTGAACAGACGATGTTGGGCGGAAAATGGTGTGTGCGCGTGAACAGTATAAGATGGTTGTGTACGCTGAGGTTTTGATGGCAGAGTGTAATGTTTTTAAATTGTTCATCTTATTTTAACTTGTGTATCAACGATGCCTAATAAAAGTGCTGGATGTAGAGCGTCCCTGGAATCACTGGAGTTCGTTAATTCATTACAGTCTAAGAAGTTTAAATGGAGGCTCCACCGGAGATTGTTTTTTGTGCATGTGAAACCAGAAGGGGTTTTATGAGAGGTATGTCATTTCTCCCTTTTATCCATCGCAGCATGCCTTTGGTTTTAGTGGTTTTATTTGATTATATTTAAGTAGTTTATATTTGGGTTTTGTGTTAAACTGGTTAAAGTTCTTAAACTGAGTATAAGATAGTATTATTGCTACACCAAACTGGTGAATTGAATTATTGTATGTGTATAGTGTAAACCAAACTGGTTAAAGTTCTTAAACTGAGTATAAGACAGTATATTGCTACACTAAACTGGTGAATTGAATTATGGAATGTGTATAGTATCAAAGTCGAACTGGTAATTCTTAAACTAAGAACAGAGGTTGAGAAAAAGAAAAAAAAAGGGGAAATTATTGTCTAGAAATTTTGCTTGAAAAAATTGAACTTTGAGATGGCGTATTTTGGAAGAGGCCGAAAGGAGGACATGAGAGTTCTTGCAGTGGAATTGGGAGAGGTGGTTGACGATGACATGAGAATAATTGATTTGCGTAACTTAATTACGAAAAGTGTTAATTATGGAGAAGAGTTTGTAAAGGAAATATTTATGTCAGTTGTAAATGAGAGGATAAAGCGAGAAGAGGCAGAAGAGAAAGAGAGGGTAGAAAAAGAAAGGTCGGAGGAAAGAAGTTTTCAATTGGAAAAACAGAGATTAGAGTTGCAATTGAGGGAGAGCAAGAGCCCTGACGATTCGGTTAAATCTAGTATGGGTTTTGAATCGAGAGTGGAGATCCAGAAATTGATGCCGAAATTCGATGCGAAAGAGGATGATATCAGTTTATTTTTGGAACTTTTTGAACGACAAGCGAAGGTTCTTAAGATTTCTCCTGAAAAGTGGGTTACTCAATTAATTGGTGTTTTGCCATCTGAAATATCTCAATTGATAGCTCGTGAACCTGTGGAAAATGCTAGTGATGCTTGATAAGTATGTTAAGACATTGTTGTTGCAACGTTTTAAATTGAGTCCAGAAAAGTTTCGTCAGAACTTTGTGAAAACTCAAAAATCCCCCGATGGTACTTGGTATGATTTTTACTATGAAATAAAAAATTATCTAGAGGGTTGGTTGAATGGTTTGAAGATAGAGACGTATGATCAATTAAAAGATTTGATGATTGTCGATCAGATGAAAAAGAGGGTACCGTCTGAATTTAAGGAGAGTTTTTTCGATCAATGGACAACTATAATTTTGCCAGTTGATTTTGTGACTAAGATTGAAGAGTTTGAAGATGTAAGAGGATGTGTTCGAAATAAAGCTTCGATGAGTTATAAGGATCGAAATGAGAAGAAATCATGGCAACCGAGATTCTGGAGGGGAAATAGCCAGAGAAATGAAACTACACAGGATGTAGGGGGAAGGTAAAATGACTTTAAAGGTAGAAAACCTAATCCTAATTTTGATAGAAGGAAACCTGATCCTAATTTTGATAGAAGGAAACCTGATTTTAATTTTGATAGAAGGAAACCTGAGGCTAATTTTGATGGAAGGAATCCCGATCCTAATTTTGAGAGAAGGAAACAGTTCCGTTGTTACGAATGTAGCGATTCAACGCACTTCAGATCTGATTGCCCCAGGCTTAAAACTAGAAATGGTTTGGGAGTTGTGAATTATGTTAAAAATAAAGTTGATGAGGACTTATTGACACCATATACGATTTCGGGAACGATTAATGGAGCTAGTATTCCTATTCTACGAGACACTGGAGCAACGGTCGATGTGGTGTGTCAAAAATATGTTTCACCTGAAAGTATGACAGTAGAATATGTGTGGGTGCAGCATTTGTTGAACCAGCGAAGATCATATTTGCCTATGGCCGAAATTGAGATTGATTATGAATTGGGCCATGTTACCACTAAAGCAGCGGTTCTCAGAAATGAGTTGGATCAGGGGAGATATATCCTTGGAAATAAAACAGCGTCACTGTTAAAGGAAAGTGAAGAGAATTGTGGGAGAAAAAAATTAATTTTGAGTGCTGCATTGAACCGAGCGCAGAGGCGGACACAGCTTAATGAGGAATTGGTGAGTTGTCAAGAAGAGAAATTGGAATTGACTGACAAGTTGAAAGAGGAGGGAAATGGGAATTCCGGTGCAGATTGTAATCTTTTGCCGGAGATTTTGGAGACTGAGACCATTTTGGATTTGGTGAAATTGGATTCGAGTGGATTTGCTGAAGAGCAACAGAGTAGTAAAGAATTGGCTCCATTGGTTACATTGTCCAGAAAGACTGAAACAGAATCCAAGGAATTTGGAATAGTTAAAGAAGATTTATTGGTTAAGAGGAAAGTTGAGAATATGGGAATAGATGTGGAATTGCTTGTGGATCCTGATCATACTGATCAAATATTACTAGACATTGCTCATTTGTTTAGAAGTGTTTCTGTGAATGGTGAAACAATGTGTGGTAGGAATGATATTCCTGAGATAAAGGAGAGAGATAGAGCGGGAAGTTTGAGTGAAGAAACTGTCAATAACGAGTTTCAAGTTTTGGACTTTACTTTTGTTGAAAATCAGTCATTGGCTGAAAAACTTTGTGAATCTACTATAGCCCGGGAGGCGGAAGCACAGACAATCACCTCATCGAGTTCACGGCTGAAATTCCAGAATTAGTTAAAACTCGATTCGTATATTAAAACGCAATCGGTCTGCCAAGTCATATCTTGGTGGAAAACACCTTAAAAGCCGATTTTAGCGGATGACTCGTATGTTTACCATTGTGCTTTCCTGCAAGCATTTCTCCATGTTTTCATACTTTTGGGTGCATAAACTTTATCTTAAATTAAACATAATACTCTGGACTATAATTTGAACTAAAACTTTTGTAAACGGTTAATTAGATAAAGAGTAATTAACTTTTAATTGGAAAAACCACTAATTTTTACATACATTCAACCTCATAATTTTTTATACTAAACACAGCTTCACGATTCTAGTTCATTTTCATGATTATATCCATATTTAGGTTGGGTAAAAATTTTGAAGCTGTACTTCAAACGGTTTTGGAGCTATCATGCGCGCAAGAGTGAGAAAAGTCATTTTGAGAAAAAGTCGTTTAAAGTTTTAATTGTATTTTAAATATATAAAATTAATGGTGGCTGGTGCTTTTCAGCCAATCCCACAAACTAATAATTACTTGATTCTGTGTGCCAAGTAGAGTATGTTTATCAGAAGGTAAATAATAAAATGACTCGACAAACTTTACTAACAAAACAACATTATATTAACTAAAAAATACAAGAAACGTGCACTCATGCAACACGTCTAGCAGCCGAGATAGAACTGCTCAAGAAAGGTACGGTTACATATATATCTGTTTGAAAAACATAAAGTTGAGTTGTTGTGACAATACAAGTTTTGAAGGTTACAGTTAAAATATCAGTTTATATAAGTTCTGAGTATTATTAACGCTGACACAGTCACAGAGGGTTGCAGTTAAGGTTAAACCGCCACAGTATTCCCCCCAAGTACTGGAGGTACTGAAACATCACAAGTACCGAGGATTGAACCTTACTACTCTTCCAGAACGGGTGGTTTTATTTGCAGGTATAGATGGTACTGCAATTACCGGTTCCTCTGGGATAACAGTCTGAGTTGTCGGGTTGTCAACAGGTTTCATTTGAGGTGAAAGTGTTGAGCCTTCTGTTGTCATGAAGGCTGCCTTAAGACGGTCAATGCTAACCACAGATTCTCTGCCATTTATCACCACTGTGAAACGTTTAGCAGTGCATTTGATGATACGAAAGGAACCATTATAAGGCTGTGTCAGAGGTGCTTTAACGGTGTCATTGCGAACGAAGACATGTGTGCACATTTCCAGAGAAGGGTGCACGAAGGAAGCAGTCTTGTTGTGTGCTGATGTTGAAACTGGAGTTAACTGGCGCATGGTGTCACAAAGCTGCTGTAAGAAGGTTGCAGGATCCATGCGAGACAGGCTGGTAGGATTGGAAAACTGTAAAATCTGTGCAGGTGAGGGAAATTGTAGTGCCATACAACATTTCAGCACAAGTATCACCGAGATCCTCTTTGAATGTTGAGCGAAGGCCAAAAAGTACAATGGGTAGTGATTCTGTCCATCGTGTGGGGTTGTGGCACTTCAAGGCTTGCTTAAGAGGGCGGTGAAAACGTTTCACAAGGCCATTACCAGCAGGGTGATATGGAGACGTTCTGATGCGGTGAGTGCCTAGAATTCTTCTTAAGTAAGTGAATAGGTGCAACTCGAATTTCCGCCCTTGGTCGGTAGTCAGGATCTGTGGGACACCGAACCTTGAAACCCAATGTGTGACAAATGTCCGAGCCAGGGTATCAGCCGTAATATCCTGTATAGATATCGCTTCTGGCCAACGGGAAAAACGATCTATGAATGTCACCACGTAGACGAAGCCATCTGACGGAGGCCCAACAATGTCAAGATGAACATGCTCGACTCTTTCTAATGCAACAGGAAATTGTTGCACAGGTCTACGAATGTGTCGTTGGATTTTAGATTTCTGAAAACTCATGCATGAACGTGCCCAATTGAAGATGTCTTTCGCCATTCCTGGACACACAAATTTTTCTTGGATGAGTTTACGGGAAGCTCCTATACCAGGTTGAGATAAGGCTTTGAAATGCAACACGAGAAAACTTGTCTGGGACGTATGGCCTTGTTCTACCTGTACTCACGTCACAATAAAGTATTCCTTCAGGGTGGATTTGCAGTTTTCAAAATTGGAGCCACGTGTCAGACTTCGTCAATAGCTCAGCTAATTCTTTATCATTAGCCTGTTCTTCAGCCATACATGAATAGTCGATGGAATTTAAGTGGATATCGTTTATTCATGATAAGACGTCGGCCACGACATTATCAGAACCAGCAGTGTGTCGAATATCTCTGCTGAATTGTGAGCTGAATAGTTGCTTGAGCTGCCGCAGAGAATCTGAATCTGATTTTTTTGAAAAGGCAAAGATTAATAGCCGATGGTCAGTATATATTATAAATTCCCTGCCTTGCAGACTTTGCCGAAAATGTTTAACACGCCGAATAGATTGCAAGGAGTTCATGACATTCAAGGCAGCTCCGATAGCAATGTCAGAAGCATCAGCACTCAAAGTGAGTTGTTGATGAGGAGCGTGATAAGCAAGATTTGCACAATTTATTAAATCTGTTTTACAAGTTTCAAACTGTCATTCCATGGTACTGGACGCTTGTCATTCTTCTAAGAATCGTTAAGCAATTCATACAAGGAGCTTGGGTTCGGGCAGCGTTTGGAATAAAACGATGGTAAAAATTTATCATAGCTAAAAAAGTCTTAAATCGACAATTGTTTCGGGTTTTGGAAATTCAGCTATGGCTTGTGTTTTTTGAGGAAGCAGCTGAACTCCTGAAGGAGTTATGAGACACCCAAGGAAAGAAATTGAATTTTTTCCAAGAAAGCTTTTTGCAGGGTTTAACTTAAGTCCATGCTTCCGAAGGCGGTCAAGAACTTGCCTAAGATGGCATTCATGTTCTTCTTCGTTTGCCGAAGCAATGAGGATGTCATCCAAATAAGGTATACAAAAATCTAAACCGTTTAACACCTTATGTATGTACCACTGACAGGTTTGTCCTGCATTTCGAAGGCCGAAACTTATATAAAGAAATTCAAAAAGACCAAAAGGTGTAGTCACGGCAGTTTTTGGAATATCATCAGGGTTAACAAGAATATGGTGGTAAGGACGCGCTAAATCTAATGTCATAAATATTTTTTCCATAAAAAAATTGTGTACAGTCCTGGATAAGGGGTAAAGGGTAACGGTCTGGGATGGTAGCGGCATGCAGACGTCGATAATCCCCACAAGGACGCCAGCTACCATTAGCTTTTCGGACCATATGGAGTAGGCTTGAACATGAACTTTTTGAAGGGCGCACGATGCCCTGCGCTAAAAGGAATTCAAATTCTTGACGAGCAGCAATGAGAAGTTCAGGAGATAAGTGGAAAATACAGGGGATATACAGGGGTCCCTTAGTCTCAATATGGTGAAAAACTGTTTGTTGTGCACCGCTTTTGACCTGTGTGAAGGATTAGTGAGTTCAGGATATTCAGTCAAAATTTTGTCAAATTTAGATGGACCAAGGAGAATGCTTAAGGTACTGCTCCCCGGAAGAATGTGGACGACCTTTCCCTGCGATGTTAACATTGTTTCAGTATCAATTACACTACTATTGTTTACATCTACCAGTAAATTAAAATTTTTAAAGAAATCTATGCCAATAATTGACTGATTAACCTTGGCGACTACAAAAGGCCAAGTAAAACTTCTGCGTAAATTTTGGTCAAGAGTCAACCGTTTAGTACCGAATGTTGGTATTTTTGTGCCGTTGGCGGCATAAAGAACTAAACCTTCATTCACTGCAGCTTTGTTGATGCAATTTGCTGGTAAGACAGAGATGTCAGCCCCGGTATCAATAAGAAAATTTAATTTAGATCTTGGATCGGCCAAAAGAATGCGATTTACATGGCGGTCGTGATCATGGTCGTTGTCTGATCGCCGGATTAGTTTTCCTGCCGAGAGAAACACGGGGGAGTACATTTCCTAACCTTTGTGCCAAAATTTGTATGATAAAAACAGAGATTGTTTGTGGGCTCTTTATAACGTCCCCTATAGCAGCTACGCCGATCGTTGCGTTCCCGAAACTTGTGCTCCCTAGGGCGACTCCATTCATTAACTTTGGCGGTTGACTCGCTAACTTGTCGCGTTAGCTGTGCGATTTGTGCCTCCAGAGAAGTAGTGGGTGTGTATTAACGGCTGCATTAATCTGCGGAAACACTGCTAAATCATGGATTTTGTCGGCCATGATAGCTAGCTCCGGTAATGCATAGCTCGATGCAACGACAATACGCTATCGAAGTGTGACGTCATTTATCACTTGTCGTCTGCTCCGGCCACGCGAGATACGTAGACGCATAGGGAAATTAATTAAAAAAATCATATTAAAACAAATATTATTTATCTAAAACTTTTATCCCTTGATTAGGATACTTTGATATAAGAAGTATCATTTGCGTAAGTGTAATTAACGTATTTTTAGCTCAAATTTGTGTAGCTTAGTTTTAAAATTTCAAAACGGTAATGTCTCGATCTAAGTCACCATGAAATACGGTTCAGGAGTGGCGCCATCTATGATCAGTAAAGGTCATCATTCTCTTATTTATGTGATATTATTTTAAAATAACTTATTTAACTAGATTTTTATTTACTAAATATTTATGATTTTCAATCATTTAAAATGTTTTATAGAGTAGTAGAAAATTAATATTTTTATTAATCTGATCATTAAATATAATTTATTTATCTTGTGTACTGTGCAAAATTTGTTGTTTAATAAGAAACTCAGAAAACTAAATAGTGATAATTATATATAGAGACAAAGAGAGTAAGAAAGAAAATAGTTCGATAGTATGTCATAATCTTTAATTAAAAACGTGAAAAAAATCTATTTTATCCAAAATATTCATAAAAAAAACTTTATACAGTCAAACCTTGTTAACATGAACACGCTTAACGTGAATTACTTTTAACATGAATTGTTTTCATAGTCCCCTATAAAAACGAGTACAAAGATTTGATACTGATAACATGAATTACTGTTAACATGAACAAAATTTTCATTCCCCTTGAGGTTCATGTTAACGAGGTTCGACCAGTCAAACCTCGTTAAAATGAACACGCTTAACGTGAATTACTTTTAACATGAATTCTTTTCATTGTCCCCTATAAACGCGAGTACAAAGATTTGATACTGATAACATGAATTACTGTTAACATGAACAAAATTTACATTCCCCTTGAGGTTCATGTTAATGAGGTTCGACTGTATATATATATATTTTTTTTTAACAAGCAAATTTTTAATTTAGCAATTTAACATGCTAAAAAAAATCATGTTTGCTTATAAAAAAAATATCTTCGGGAAACCTATATCAGATTTGAGCAATAGAAATAATAATTAATTTACAGTACAGAAATATGCCTCAAATGTATGTATATAAACTGCTAAAACATTTTTTAAATCTTCACACTTTATCCCCCTCCCCCTCAAACTACCGTAACATAAAAAATAATTTACTAATGTCGTAATCTTTAATTTAAAAAAAAAAAAAAAGCTAATAATCTACCCAAAATAACTATCAAAGGAAATTTCATAAGCAAACGTGATTTTACAAAATATAAAATAATCTCTGAATTTTAACATTCTCACATTTCTAATGTGACTGTCATATTTGTAAATATATGTATGGAAAAGCAATATGACATTAACACTTTTTAGTTCCTAAGGTTTTTACTAAATACAAAATTTTCTATCATTGCAAAGTAAATAAATTTGTATTTTATGATTAGATCGTTAAAATATTAATTCTGTTCTATAAAAATTTTAAATGATTCAAAAACTTAAATATTCAGTAAAAAAATATATATGTAAATAAGTTTTTAAAACATCATTTAAATCGATCATAAACAAATTAATAAATACATATAATGTGTAAAAATATGAAAAATATCCGAGATTGATTGTACTTTCTTTGAGATTACTGATCCTAGATGGCGCTACCCCTAAATCTTAAATTGCTAGGAACTTTGGCGTTTTTAAATTTTAAAACTAAAAAACATAAATTTGAGCTACAAATAATTTAATCACATTTCAGCAAACGATACCTTTTATATCAATGTATGCAAATCAAGAGATGAAAATTTCAGAAACAAAATATTTATTTTAATACGATTTTTTTAAATAATTTCTCATGTTATTTATCACTAGAAACTCAGCCATTTGTGGCCCATAGCAGACGAAAACACACGAGTGACGTAATCACTTCGGTGGCGTATACTGCGCGTGGTTGTGGGGAGACGTGAAAGCCAGAGGGATTTTAGCAGCGGTTCTCCCACAGTATTTCCCGCGAGAGTACACATGCGAGAAAGTAATTGAGATGGACTTAAAATAAAATGTATTGTTGCCTTTTTAAAGTGATTCATTATAATGAGCCGAATTAAAGCACCCATGACATATAAATAACTCATTTGTATCTCAATAGCAATCGGACAGAAAATACATAATTGTAAAAAAAGATAATGCCTACTGAAATGAAATAATAATAAGCTTACCGGCCAAAAATGATAACTCGGGCCCCTTAATCGAAATCCACTAATAATATCGTTCACACGGCTCCGCACACACGTGTTTTTTTTATAATACTGAATGTTACGCACACGGTCCCACACACATGTGTGGTAAGATTTATAACGAAATAATGCTATACGCCGTACTATTATGATCTTAAATGCTGAATTTGTTCAGGTTTCTCATGTTATCACGGGCCATCTTCTGGATGGACTACGATTGAAGCATGGTGCGCTGGATTCACTATATGGGTCACCACTATGGAGGCTGGTGGTTTTCAGCCAACCCCACAAACTAATAATTACTTGACTCTGTGTACCAAGTAGAGCATGTTTATCAGAAGGTAAATAATAAAATGACTCGACGAACTTTTACTTACAAAACAACATTATATTAACTAAAAAATACAAGAGGCGTGCACTCATGCAGCACTTCTAGCAGCGAGACGGTTACAGATATATCCGTTTGAAAAACATAGAGTTGAGCTGTTGTGACAATACAAGTTTTGAAAGTTACAGTTAAATTATCAGTTTATAAGTTCTGGGTATTATTTATACCCTGTTCGCATCGGACATTTAAGATATCTTAGACCGCCATTTTTGGTGTTGTACCCTCCCGTTATTGAATACCTGTCCAAACCGCAAAACTCATCAAATACCCTGTTCGCATCGGACATTTAAGATATCATAGACCGCCAATTTTGAGGTGGTACCCTCCCGGAATTGAATACCTGTCCACACCGCAAAACTCATCTAATACTACGTTCAGATCGGATAGTTAAGATATCTTAGACCGCTGAACTCACTGAGTGAGTTCCAGAAACTCACTTAGTGAGTTCGAACTTTCCATTGCTAGATACAGTCAGTACCGCTCACTCTGATTGGCTCTGGAGGCCGATTGGCTGTTGAGTTTGCTTTTAACATATGCGCATGTGCACTGGACACGGTGATGTTGAGTGAGTTATCTTAAATGCGTTTGGCGGTGTGGACAGGTATTCAATTCCGGGGAGGTACCACGTCAAAAATGGCGGTCTAAGTTATCTTAAATGTCCGATGTGAACAGAGTATAAGATAACTCAGTGAACATCATCGTGTCCGAGATCTGAACAAACATAGAATGTGCGCATGCGCATATGTTAAAGGCAACCTCAACAGCCAATCGGCCTCCAGACGCAATCAGAGTGAGTGGTATTGGCTGTACCTAGCAATAGTAAGTTAGAACTCACTAAGTGAGTTTCTGGAACTCCCTCAGTGAGTTCAGCGGTCCATGATATCTTAACTATCCGATCTGAACGTAGTATAAGATAACTCACTGAACATCACCGTGTCTGAGATCTGAAGCGACATAGAAAGTGCGCAATCGCATATGTTAAAGGTAACCTCAACAGCCAATCAGAGTGAGTGGTACTGGCTGTATCTAGCAATAGAAAGTTCAAACTCACTAAGGGAGTTTCTGGAACCCCATTCAGTGAGTTCGGCGGTTTAAGATATCTTAAATATCCGATCTGAACCTAGTATAACGCTGACACAGTCACAGTGGGTTGCAGTTAAGGTTAAACCGCCACAAAATCATAATAAAAGAAACAAAACTGCTAATTTTATAACTTATTCAGTATTATAAAATAATATGCTAGTTTAAATTGATAAATATAAAATAGTTTGTAAAATGCTGCAGAATATAGGAACATGCGTCAAAAATATATAAATGTAATGGTAAAAATGTAAGGCTTATTCTTGCAAAAAAAAATATTTTTAAACATACAAGTTTAAATTTTGTTTTGCATTGATTGCGAAGTGAATTAAATATGCGCTTTTTATAAAATGAAATTATTTAATGCAAAATATAGGCCATGTTTTAGGGATTCTGATATTTTAATATCTTATTCACATACGTGGCAGCACAACAATTCGGATAGTTTACTAAAAATATATTAATATCAAAAAGTCCGTATCCAGAACTGTCAACTGAAACAAAATAACTGTCAAATTCATTACTTTTTAGATTTTTATAAGATAAATTAGTACCTTAGAACATAGTTTTATAATAGCATTTTGTATAGCGATTACCATTAAACTGACGATTTCTATCGCGCATTATAAATTGAATAATAAATACTAATAAGTGCACTAATATTGCAAAAAGTAGGAAAATATTATTCTGAAAAGAACAGTTTTGTTTCAAATTAATCGCTTAATAGCGAATAAAAGTAAACAGCTAAGCAAAAGTGTGATCATGTTTCAGACAACATTTGATAACATTTGAAGGAGTGATGCTTTGAGACCTATAGCTACAAAGGGTGTTGTTTCGAATGATCCATATATATTTTTATTCACAGAAACACATACATGACTTTGACAATTACATAAATCTTCTTAGACGTGATAGCACAAGGAAATTTACAACACTAGAGAGTTACAAAATGGAGCTCCAGAAAGTGCGAGCAATGGAGCTAGCGGGTGTCGCACCCGCCAGCCTGATTCCTACACCCTCAAGCGATTAGCGGAATGGTGTCTTAACCATTCGGCCTTGGAGGTCCCCATGTTTCACAGTAAAAGTAAGTACTCAAAAGTAAACAAACTTGATGAAAGTGGAAGTTGAAGTTAATGTTTGAAAGCTTTCTTATTATTAGTTGCGGTATTCAATTAAAAACAATTATCGCAGCACTTAAGCATATTTCCGAAGTTGCGATAATGTGAAACCGTAATAGCAAAAAGTTATCAAGCCACCATGACAGTTTTTGCATGGCACTTAATTCGGAAATGAAGGAGTGGTGTATACATTTTCCGTAATATCTCAGTAAATAATTATCGCAGAGTTAAAAGATTGGTATCAAGTTATTCAGAATGAAATTATCTTTCTAAAGATGTAAAAATCTAAAAATCATTTTTTGGACCATTATAAAGGTGTACTGTCCCCTAAGATAGGAAGGTGGAAATGGGATAAAATTTTGTGGAATTTCTGATGATGGGACGGTTGCTTCCTTGGCCAATTCATCGGCCCTCTCATTTCCTAAGAGACCTACGTGTGCTTTTACCCATTTGATGTTAATTTGTTTGGTTGGTTGTTGAAGATATTGTATTATTTGTTTTACTATTGCAGTTTTGGTTGAAATATCTCCCAGTGCTTGAATGCTAGATTGACTGTCAAAGAAGATTGTAAAGGAGTTATAAGGTAAGTGGGATGACCAGATTATGGAGTCAAGGATGGCTAGAAGTTCTGCTTGAAATAGAGAATTCTCTTCTTGTATTCGTTGTTGATGTTTATATATTTCTAGGGTTTCACTATATACACAAAAGACGTAGCCTGTCCCTGTTTCCGTTTTTTAACCGTCCGTATAGACTTCAATTTATGAATCGGAATTGGGATTTGTTTCCAGCATTTTTAGGTGAACACTAGAAGTATCTTTTTGATTTTTCTGCGATTTTGACTGGAACATGTCTGCAAAACATGGGGGAGATGAGTATACTAGGCGTATAATTCTTCCGAATTCTGATACTTGTTCCAATCGCAAACAAAGGGGAGGGATTCCCGTAATTACGTTGAGGGATGCCGTTCATGTTTCGTGCTATGCTCCAGAGATCATTAACAGACACTGTGCTGGAATAGAAGAAATTAAGCGATGACCATGCGACTTGACTAGCTTGGTAAACCAGGTTGCTGCCGCATATGTTACCTTGTTTTCCAAGATTGCACTGTACCAAATTTTTAAAATACTCTTTGAAATTGCACTTGATGTTGAAACAAATTTAAATAGATTTTGAATGATTCGTTGAATCTCTTCTCGTTTCGATCTAAGATGCGGTAAGAAAGAGAGTGTGCTATTCAATATTACGCCTAAGTATGGAATTGAGTTTTCTGCTTTTAGTGAGTGATTATCAATTTTTAATATTAGTGGGTGCTTTGGATATTTTGGCCTTCTAAGATTAAGAGATTTGCATTTGTTGTATGATATTTTAAGCTTATATTTTTCTGCCCATTTGCTGATTAGCTGAAATGCTGTCTTTCCTTGATCTTCCAGTTTTGCTCTCGTTCCTGCTTCTATGATTAGGAGCAAAGCGTCAGGAAATGCAATAGCCCTAATTCCTTTTTCCCTAAGAAGGTCTAGCAAATTCTGCATGAAGACCTTCATAAGAAGGGGCCCAGACAAAACCCTGTGGCGCGCCATTTCAAGAAGCACCACATTTCCTCGCCGGTCGCCTCGTCGAACTGCCATCTGTAGGGACATCACCTGCCGCAAGCTTCTCGGCCTCAATCTCCGTTAGCTCCGCCTTGCACGGTCCTTTTGCTCCAAGGAAATGTGGCTCCTTTACAAACAGACGGTTTGCAAGCTCCGCCGATACATCTGTTATATTTCTATATTATCCGTTATATTTCCGTTATATAACTATTGTGACAGGACCTGCCGCTCTCAAGACTCGAGTCGACGCATCTTTAAGATCCTTAAGAAGCTCGCTCAGAGGAACACCTCGTACGGCGACAACATCTTGAGGAGTGGAAGCCTAGTTTCTTCCCGGCGCTCACAAGCGGAGCTCTTCCTCGATGTTTTCAGCCAATATGGTCTCCTTTACCCGGGGCCATATGATATCAGTGGCGACGATGTTGGCCTTGACGCTCCCTTTATGGAAACTGAGATATTGCTGGCTTTCTAGAAGACTCGTCCCCCGACTCCACGAAGAGACGGGATCTCGGCCAAAAATTCTGCCTGGTCTCTCCTTGAGAGTACAGGAAAATTACTAACCCTCTACAAAGATCTTCTTGAATCCGGTACTGTGTCGCCATCGTGGAAAGAAGCCACTATCATTTCTGTTTGCAAGCCAGGGAAACCGGCCCATTTTACATCGTCTTATCGACCGATTGAACTGACGGCTGTCTGTGCCAAAGTAATCGAACACCTCATACTTTATCGCCTTGTTTACTGGACGGGCAATAAAAACATATTTCATGCTTCGCACTATAGTTCAGTTTCAACTGACGTCACACCCTAGTAACCACCTTAGCAACTAGATTTGTTGTTTGTTTGCCCGCCAAAGATGGTGGATTGTGATTGGTTGGCTCGTAATACAGGCTACAAATCCATGATTATGATTGGTTGATAATTTTTGGTGGGCTGGTGATCACGTGGTTGAAACTGATCTATGGCTTTATGCCTTTTAAAGATAGTACAGAAGCTCTCAGCAAATTCCATGATGACATCTCAGGTACTTGCAACTACCGTCAAACGGCATTCGTGATATGCCTTGTCTCTCCATTCGGCATACGACTCTGTTTGGATAGACGGGCTGCTGATTTACAAACTCGCTGTCCTTGGGGTGCGGGGCAATATTGGACGCTGGATTGTACATTTTCTGACCGATCTCTCTATCTGCGTCCGCTGGAAGTCAGTCTACTCCAACAGTCGGCCGTGCAAGACAGGATTCCCTTAAGGAAAGCGTCCTCTCCCATATCTTCTTCATAATTTTCCTCCAAAATATTTTTAAGATCCTGTTCTCTTCATCTATGCGGATGACATCCTCTTATATGCTCTAGGGGAGGATCCCCTCCATACCCTTGCAAAACTACAAAACTGCATAGATAGGCTGGTACAATGGTGCACTGTTTACCACCTTTCTGTTTCATCGGAAAAGAGCGTTGCTATGGATTTCTCCTGTTGCAGACATCTCGTTTTCACACCCTTACTCCGAGGCACGGCACTCAAGTAGAGCTCTGTCGCAAAGATTTTGGGAGTCTGGTTCAGTAGATCCCTCCTCTTCAACCACCATTTCTCATTACTCCGGTCTAAGACTTTCAAGAGGTTAAATTATCTGAAGGCGGTTACCTCATGTAGTCATGGGGGAACAGCGTCATATGTTGAGCATGGTCAACTCTACCTTGAGTACGCATGCCCCCTTTTTCTCAAGGCCAGTCCATCCTCTATCAACCCTATGGAAGTTATCTACAACGCCGCCCTCCGTATTGTCACTGGTCTTCCGCAGTGTACGCCTATCTCCTTCGCCGTGAGACAAACGCCTCTTCTGTGGACAGCCGTATCCGATGTATGGCTCACAGATTCGTTGTTCGCCAGCTCTTACTTCCAAACCCCACGTTTTCGGCCCATGCTTAATAAGTATATATTTATTAAACTGGCTTAAAGACTAGTCATTGGCAAATGACAATTTAAAAATATTTACAAAAGTAAAATGCTTTAATTGCTTTAAAAAACATATTCAGATTTTTTTTTTATTCTTTTAAACTAGTCTTAACTGCTTTTTATACCTTAAATAAGCAGTGTAAAGCAAAACTAACATAATAGATTTTTCTTCTTTTTAATGCAATAGCTAAGCTTCATTTTTAGACATCAACACAATAAAAAGAAAGAAAATGAAATTCCAGCCACCGTGTTCTTATAGAATTTTTTTTCGGTATCTTCTATTTATCTATAAAATTTCAACTTTATTTACATGTTTTCTTATCATGGGTTATCGAATTCATATAAAACAATCATATGCGCATATTTAAGGGGAAAAAATGCTGAAAATATCGTAATACTCGGATATCCACCCAATGGCGGATCTAAGGGGGGGGCGATGGGGCGATCGCCCCCCCCTTGGGCCAAAAAAGGGTAGGTAAACCGACATTAGAGGCCTTCACAGGAAAAGGTCTCTGACGATGTCCGGCCCGACCCGCGGGTCGGGCTGGGACTGGTCTTCACTCTTTATGGGTCGGGCCGGGACCGGGTCTTGCTTTTCTGGAGACTGGGGCCGGACCAGACTTTTTCGGGCTTGACCCCAAATTCATTCTTTCTAGAGGTCTGCACGGGCTAAAATTATCAGGCTTGGGCCCGGTATAAAACCTGAAAATTCGGCTCGGTTGCGACCATTGGCGGTTAGGTCGCCCCCTACACTCCTTGCGCTAATAAAAGGTCTGCAAACCGACCACAGAGGTCTGTGCGGGAAAGGTTCTCGTCCAAATAAAAATCTCGAGCTAATTTTCATTCATGAAACTCGGACCTTGCCTGTTCTGCACTCTTTCCTGGCCGGGTATTCTGTTTTTCTCTAGACTCGAGCCGAGACGGGCTAGACTTGTTGTTTCCCTTTCTGGTACGAGTTTGGCATGGAATTCATTCTTCTTAGAGATCTACATGAAGCGAAATTTCCAGACCCGGGCCCGACCCGGTATAAAAGCTAAGAGTTCGGCTCGTGTCTGACTCAAACCGTATGAAAACCATTATTGGCTCGTGCATACCTCTAACTTCTTCCCCTCAAGCCTATATTCGGGTGGCATTTTTTTAATTTCTTCTATCTTTACAAGAACAAAGTATTGGATTGGTAAAATATTTTGACGTATTTCTACATTTTAGGAGGTCCTGAACTCGAATTGACTGTTCTTAGAAAAATGTCTGTCTATATCTATGTGACACAAATTTTGTGGTCGCTCTAGCTCAAGCATTAATGCGCGGAATTTAATGAAAATTCATATTCAGTTATACCTTGACATAAATTGGTGCTGATGAGGTTTTGGTTTAAATTACTCGACAGGTGGTGCTGCTATGCTGCATTTTTCGCGATTTTTGCGATAGCTAATCTTAAGAATTCACGCACGGAATTTCGTTAAACTTTAGATTATGTTTTACCTTGACATAAATAGATCTGTATTATAATTCCGATGATACAATAATGGGAATAGGCATAAAAATCGCTATTACAGAGCCCCCATCCGGCGGAATATCCCCAAATTTAAGTACAACCTGCTAGCCATAGCCAGGCTTGGTTCCTATAAATTTAATGAGTGTTTATATACACAATTATCTAACTGCCGTTAATATTGTTGTCATTCTGTATTTCATGAATTTCGAACATAATCTGAAAAATAAAAAAATCTCCGCATAAGTAAGTGGGCTTTATGAATAATTTTAATTGTAGAATAATGTTGCTTTCGTAATATCGGCATGTTTTATAGAAATTAAGTCTGGCGGTGAAGTACCAATCAAGTTTTTGTACGGGCAGATCCAGGCTTGGGGGAAACTTTAAGCTTTTATAGTGGAGCTGGCAGAGCCGAGCTCGGGCTTTTATACCGGGTCGGGCCAATATTTTTTGTACAAGTCGGGCCTGGCCTGAGACTGGAAATTGCGTCAAGTATAGACCCCTAACCTAGATATCTAAGCTAATTTTAACGTTTTTTCTAAATGCTTCTTTCAACCAGCATCCCATTAGTTACTGAATATATGTTTCGTTAATAAGTTTCAAAACAGTCTTTACTGAAGTAGAACTGATCTTTGATATGAAGAAACAAGCAGTCTTATACCCAGTTAGTACTTTTTTACATAATTCTGAAATGTGGCGATCAATCAAAGCTTAAAATTGTCTCTATGATTATATTGAGCCTTTGTGCGACTTCTGGAAGGCATCTCTCCAAGTGCCCAGACATGCACATTTCCACTAAAAAACGTTTTGTATGAATGCTTTGTATATTGTTCGTCCTACCACTATATAATTCTAAGAAAAATCCGAACAATAATTTTTATTAGTACTGTAATATGATAACATTCTTCCCTATAGTTCTATCTCCGAAGTGTTCATTGTTTCTTTGGGCGTTTTATTACAATGTCCAGTTCGCCCATTGAGTCATAGGCGATTTTACAAGGAGGACGCCCAGTTTCACTATACCCCCTACCCCCCACTACATCTGTCTGGTTGGCGACAACTTTCAAGTTCGCATCTCTGATAATCTTTGCTCTCTCCTACTCCCACTTTCCATAATTTACTTGCAGTGAGAGTAAAAAAAAAATGGGCAAAGTGATAAATAACAGAGATTCACATTCAAAGTTTGAGGTGTTTGTTGCGAAAAGTGAGAAAAACTAGCGTTCCAGCATATGCGATTCAGGGGAAATTTGAAAGAAAAAAACAAGGATCATATTATATAAAACAAAGAACGAAATTTCGAAGTAAATTGCGCAGCTTCCATTATAAAAAAAATAGGCTTAAAAAAGGATGATAAAGATTAAAAAGGTAAGGGCATTTACAACATTCGTTAATACTCTTAACAACAGTAAGCTCAGTAGTGTAATGGTCAGCGCTTCTCGCTACCACGCTACAGGTCCCCAGTTTGACTGTGGACAGATCAAGGCTAACTCAGACCTTTATCCATTCGGGGTCTATAAATTGAGTACCAAGCTTACTTGGGGACTAAACATTGATGGTCCCGCGTTAGGCTGACAACCTGACAGGGGCATATGCTCTATAGCAACCCAGGGTCCATAGTAAAGATAACAGGGCTCGGTACTATAGACCATAAGCCTTAATTAATTGTAAGTTTAGTTCTCAAAAACAAACTCGCTTTCTTCTAACACATTTATAAAATAAAATCATCCTACTTATACACATATAAGAATACAAGATCAGTAGCATATAGGCTGTGTTTTAAGCGACCGTAGCAATTCAAAAATTTGCTCTCGCTCCCTAGAGACTACTGTCGTTTCTTATACCGTAATTTTTAATACAGCGAGGTTTTGGAGTTCCTAAAAAATTTAGCGCACTGGGCAATTTTTAAGGTACTACAAAAATCCCATAAAAAATAACTCCACCTTTTGAACATACAACTTAAAATTTTATCTAGAGACCTGCGCGGATCGGGTTGTCCCAAACCCCGGAAAAAAAAATCTTCGTTCTCCCGAAATCGGAATGAAAGAAAATAATCCATATTTTAATAGAATTATAAAATGTAGTATGCAATTATATCACTAATTTCAATTTTCTTTTATATAGAAATATAAACATATAGTATATATATATATATATATATATACTCATTAATATTAAAATACTGTAAAACATTTAAATAACGGGCACCTCGAAGCCATCGAATTTACAGTGGTGGCCAAAAGTGTGGACATTTTTTGAAAGTTTCATATTTTTCAACTTTGTGTGCTTGTAGAATATATTAAATTTCACTTAAATACAAACGTTTATATATCAAATTGAAGGTAATTTAATGTAAAATTTAATAATAAAAACAGTATTACAATATCTGTATTAGAAAAAAAAATTATGCAACTAATAGTAAGATCTATCTTAGATTTGCATTTTTTTAAAGTAATACTTACACAATCAACACTTAGGAGGCTAACCCTTATTTTTTAAGACAGCTTCACAGCGTCTTTTCATCGAGTGAACGAGTTTTTGGAGTTCATCTTTCGTAATCACCTGGTGCCAAGAATCAATTATAGCTTCAATAAGTTGTCTTTTATTGGATGGACGTTTTTTCGCACAAGAATTTTCAAACGTCGCCACAAATTTTCAATTGGATTGAGATCAGGGCTGTTTCCTGGCCATGGTAATATATTTATGCCTTTATTTTGAAACCATGCTTTGCATACTGTTGCTGTGTGGCATGGAGCTGAATCCTGCTGAAAAATAAATGGTGCGATGTTGGGGAAGAGATCCCTGATGGAAGGTATCAATTTTGGTTCCAGGACAGTTTCGATGTATTTTTTGGCATTCAGGATGCCATCAATCACTTGAATTCGGCCCACACCATCTGCAGGTATACATGCCTAAATCATGACATTTGTTAGGTTTTTTGTAGTTTCTTCAATGCAATCAGGATGAAGTGCTTTTCCTACTCTACGTCTCACGTATTTTCTACCATCACTACCAAAGAGCGATATTTTACTCTCGTGGCTCCAGATTACTTGCTTCCATTGATTTTCTGACCATTTAATGTGTTCTTTTGCCCACTTAACTCGTTTTTCGCGTTGCTTTTGATTTAAATATGGTTTTTTCTTTGGAATTCTAGCTTGTAGTCCAAATCCTGATAACCTTTCTTCTTATTGTTCTTGAACTTACTGCAATACCCGCTGCATTCATTTCACATCTAATGGCATCTGATGAAATTTTTCTATCTTGAATGCATAGCCGTTTAATTTTTCCATCGGCAGTATCACTTGTGCATTTTTTTCGGCCTGATTTGGCCTTATTTTCCACTGATTTCGTTTTTTCATAACGTAAACAGAACTTTCGTACACCAGAACAAGTCACTGAACCACTAACTTGTCTTGCAATTTCAGCATAAGAAAGGCCCTTTTCTCTCAATATGACAATTTGGCTTCTTTTTGTAGATGTCCAAATAGTTCTTCTTGTTGATGACATTGTTTAAAATTAGTTTAATTAAAAAAAAGGACTTTAAATATTCAAAAACAGCAATACTCTATTTAATTGTACTAGTATGCATCATTCCGCAAAATATTTCCACAACAATAACTCTTTTACCATCCAAATAACCTAAACTATAGTTACAGACATTTGATTAGTCCTCAGAGCAGTGTTTGTGATTGGCTAGTACGCTTTTATTACAAAACACGTCCTTATTCAAAACGATTTGTGTTTGTTTGTTCTACTAAAATGAGTATAACTTTTTTGTAATACAGATATTGTAATACTGTTTTTATTATTAAATTCTACATTAAATTACCTTCAATTTGATATTAACGTTTGTATTTAAGTGAAAATTAATATATTCTACAAGCACACAAAGTTGAAAAACATGAAACTTTCAAAAAATGTCCAAACTTTTGGCCACCACTGTATCTCTTACTCGGAGGCGTGCGCAAAAATATGCAAATATTTGTATTGGAGACTGCTCCTATGTCCTGGGGTCACTCCGCTCTTCAAGATTGACCGTACGGAGGTCTTACTGTGCATACTATTACTTCTGAATTTGCAGATAAATTCGACGGCTCCAAGGTGTCCGTAATTCGGGGGTTTTACTAAATAAAAGATTTAAAATGTATTCCCTACAAAAAGTTTTCCGCTATTTGGGAGTTTCCGTTACAAAATTTTTACTGCATGTAGGTTTTATCGGAAGAATATTTTAGACATTCTTTTAAAAATCGGGTCAACTCGAACACGACACGCAAGAAGGAAAACACTCAACCCGATTATGTAAGTCAACCCGACCCGAAGAAAAAATGTAGAATTCAACCCAACCCGCAGCGAAAAAAGTAAAAATTAACCCAACCCGAACCCTTTTCCTACCAAAAAACAAGTTTACCCGACCCAAACCCCGACCCGCAGTAAGCAAGTAGGAGTCAACCCGCTCCAAACCCGACCCGTAGCAAAAAAGTAGAAGTAAACCTGACCCGCAATTAAAAAAAATTAGGCCCGACCCGACCAAGATTGCGGGTCGGATATTAACCTCCAAATTTCTGATATCGCCCCCCCCTTGAAGATTCTCTAGATCCGCCCTTGTATCCACCGTATTATGGTGCATTATTACAGTAAGTATCCTGAGTTGCATCTGCTTTTTGCCCCTATCATGGCTGTTTTAGAAACTAGAAGTAATGGGAGAATAATAGGAATACTTAATCTAGTTGTATTATTATATCTAAGCTTTTCCCCTTTCTTAGTCATTACTCAAAGCACAGATATAGCTATATAAGATTTATAGGGCAGAACTAACGGTGAATCGTCTATTGGGTCTCGTGGGGAACGACAAATAGTTTATCTCGAAGGAAGGATCTGAAACGTTTAGAATAGGAAAATCTATTTTATATTATTTCTGTCTATATATATTTTATGTATTTACCTCCCTAATGAATCGAAATAAATTATTTTTAAATCAATCCTTAAAATAGAAACTCTAGTATTTTTCCATGATTTTAAAATGTTCGAAAATATCTTATAGGACTACCAAAATTCCAATTTATTGAGGACAGTCTAATGCTTCTGATCGTGATATGAGTATTTCACATGAAATAAATTTATTTTTCATAAAAACTGTAAACTAAAAAATAAAGAGTGACGTGACATGTTTTATGAATTTCATACAAAAAATAAAATTCTAGAAACTCTATTTTTGTCAGGATATATCCTTAAGAAAGGGGGGAATTCCGTGTCATAGATTTAACATGAAAACGGAAGATAGAAGCCTGACTGATCTACAGCCTAAAGCAACAGAGCTCGAGGGGCACTTCGTAGTTCAATCTTTTATCCTTACACTGTTAACGGTAAAACTTTAAGAATATGCAAAACAAGCTCTTAGTAATGGATTATATAACACTAGCTGACCCGCCTTGCGTTGCCCGGGACCGTGTAATAAACTTAAATCTCTTAAAAAATAAAACTCTATCCCGGGTCTCCGATGGCTTCGGCACCGTATACCGGGCATGGTCGTACACTCCGAAATATCTCTTATTTCCACCTTCCACCACCAGGGGAGCATTCTGTTCTAAACAAACCTCTGACACAGGTCCCCGCTGCCTACGTCACCGTATAGTGGGCGTGCTACAAAATTGAGCTTGTTTGGCTAAGATGGGAACATTATTAGCCGTGTTATTGAAATAAGGCACAGTTAGAGAAAATAACCTCGAGGGAGGTGTCAGGGGGAGGGGATATTCAAGTGTCAAGTGTTGCTGCAAATGACTAATTAGGAGGACCCCTATGCATCTTTAAAAATTCGTTCGTTTGGTTAAGCTAGGAACTTAATTGCAAATTTGGCTTAAACTATTATACGGAAATAGTGATAACTGCTACTCATAAATTTACTTTAATGTTATAGAGGGTGACTATTAAATTAATTATAATGTTTGGAATCACTTGCGTTGAAATCGGAAAGATAGTTGCTGAGTTATGTAAACGGGGGCGTAGTTAGAGATAAAAAACCTTGAATGAAAACCGGGAGGGAGTTGATGTTCAAGTGTCCTTCAGCAAATGACTAATTAGGAGGACCATTATGCATCTTTAAAAATTCGTTCGTTTGGTTAAGCTAGGAACTTATTTAGAAATTTGTCTTAGACTGTTATTCGAAAATAGTGGTACTCGCTACTCATAAATTTATTTTAACTTTATAGAGGTTGATAATTAAGTTAAATATGATGTTTGGTATCAGTTGCGGTGAAATTGGAAAATTAGTTGCTGAGATATGGAAACAGGGCAGTCAGAGAAAAAGCCTTGAGTGAGGGGATGTGGGGGGGGGAGCGGTTGTTCAAGTGTCTTTCAACAAGTGACAAATTATGAGAACCACTATGCATCGTTAAAAAATGATTCATTTAGTTAAGCTAAGAACAACATTTTAAATTTGGCTTAGACCATTATTTGAAAATATTGGTAACTTCTCTCCAGAAATACACCCTGAAGCTATGATTGCTGATTTTTATTATAATTTGGCAAAATGGAACTGATTTGGAGAAGTTCGGAACATTATTAGCTGAGTTATGGAAATAAAGGACAGTTAGAGAGCAAATCTTTGAGGTAGGGGTTAAGTAGTCAAGTGCTCAGAAACAAATCACTAACGTTGACTGTTGGTGTGTATCAACTGAATACGGGCGGTGTACTTTTATCAGAAACATAAATTTAAATTTACGAAAACTGTTATTCTATAATAGCGGCATTCTCTATATAAAACAGCAATTAAATGCTACGAATGAAGCTAAAAATGTTAAATGCAATTATTTCTCTCTTCTCTCCCAATGAGAGCAGTAGATTTGGATTTATTAATATGAGATTAATTAAGGAAAAAGCCACCGCCAGGTGGCGCGACTCTGAGCTTGGCTACAACACCTAGACCAACAGTAATTTGACCCAGTGATGTCAGTTGGCTACGGCACGAGGCTAACGAAAACGAAAGGCTACCGCGGTGCTTTACGCGTATCTTTTTTTACAGGCCGCGGGAGTCACGTGATGTTCGAATGCACCAATGCAGGTGTACGAAAAGAGCATCACGTCACTCTAGCGGTCTGTAAAAAAAGATAAGTGGAATGCACCGCGGTAGCCCGTGACCATAGATTAACATACAAGATAGGACACTCTCATAGAGCGTAATTGTAACACGATGACGATCGCAGCGCCTGTAGTGACAATGGGGAAGAAACTTCTCAAACACGGAATATTTCTGCTTTTGAACGTCTATCTTTCTATGATCTTTCATTTTTCAAATATGACATGTTTACGTTTTCAAATTTTTAGAATAAGCGAAAAATGAAAACTTTGAATTCCGATTTGTGTGCAGACAAGATTTTGCCTGACACATTTTAACTTGTTTAAAAATACAAAAAAGTTTTGAAAAGAAATGTTGTTTCAAGAATAATAAAAGAGAGATTAAAAATGAAGTTGTTTAAAAGAAACGTAAACCATGCCCCAATGGTCAGTTTGGAGAGAATCGTCTGTGTCGAAGAGAAAAGTATAAGGAAAGGGCAACTGACGTCACTGTTGGTTAAATTACTGTTGGTTCGGGAGAAAAACCTGTTCGTTCGTTGCGACTCCTACAGTACACATGAGATGGAGCGATTTGATTGGTCTACGTTAAACTGATCTGTGATATGATTGGCCTACGTCGCCATGACGATTCCTGTATTGATAGCTGCGACAAAAATGCAGTGGTAGATTGGTTGATGGAACTGTTTGTTTGTAAATATGCCCTTTCCTTATAGATATTGAAAATATAGGGCATCAACAGATTTCATATGCATAGGTAAATTTCGGAAGCTTCTAAGTTGTTCCCCCTTATCACTAGTGACGCTACTATTGCTGTCGTTACAGATTTTGCCGTAACTGTCCTATTTTGTATGTTAATATATGCCCGTGACCTACGTTATACACAGCCGGTGCATGACTTTTAAAACGTCACATGAAATGGATCATTTTTAGATGATGATTGGTGCAAAGCGCCGCACCCACCGTTTTGCACCAATCTCTGTGTAAAAATGATCCACTCCATGTGACGTTTTATACGTCATGCACCGGCCGTATATAAAGTAGGTCGCGGGTAGCCTGTCTTTTTCGTTAGCCTTGGCTACGGCCAAGGCTACACTAGATACCGGGCTTGCTCATTCATTATCATGACGTCACAAAAGGTGGCTGGCCGTGACTAGCGATTGGTGCAAAGCGACGAGCCTGTCGTTTTGAGCCAATCGCTGTATGTCTTTCATTTTGTCGTTTCGCTTTGTACCAATCGCTGGTAGCGGCCAGCCACCATTTGTGACGTCATGATAATGAATGAGCAAGCCCGGTATCTAGTGTAGCCTAGGCTCCTAGAAAGGGAGCTGACGCATATCCATTATGTTGCCCAAAATAACCGCCATACTGTGACCTAGCTCAGCATTAGGAAACCGCCTGTGCAGGTGTTTGCCGTACCTGTTACTGTCACTCGCGGTCCACTAGTAAGGTAAGCAAACCGGTTTTAGCTTGGTTTTTGGTCCGCTGGGTCATTAAATGGCGATATTATTCAGCCTGTATTATAGGAGCTCTAGTGTAGCCCTGCTACGGCACAAGTGGTTCGCATGCAGCTACAACAAATCTAACTGCGGCATTTGATTGGCTGGCTGCTTCTGAAGCAGGGGAACAGTATTCAAGTGCTCGAATACGCCATCTGGTGGAAAGAATATGACTGTGGTTAGAGCTCCCGCAGCCGGGTATTTATCATTGTACATAGAGAAAATTGAAAGATATGTGAACTCGAATACGCCATCTGGTGGAGAAAAGATATAACTTCTCGCTTCAGGAAAATCCCTTGCAAGCCCATAGCGTTACATGTATTTTTAAAGTTTTCGTAACTATTAATTTTTTGCACAATTTCAGATTTCATGTGATATTAGTGTTCTGTGTTTATATGACAAGGTAAAAATTATCCGAATTTGAATATATAATACTTTCAAACCCGTTTACAATAAACAATTATTTCAATGGCACTTTAGCATTAATTAAAGGGACAATTATCCTGTACCAAAGGCCGCGATCAGCGCCTCTATAGGCTGTTTTAAGTCCCAATATTTTGTACACTAAGAGATGTTTCCAGAATATAAATAAAATCATATGCAAGCCAAAGCCTTTTGCTATGACAATGGGAACTTTTACCTTAAAGCAGCTTCTTCTTTTTTTTTTTTTTTTTTTTGGGGGGGGGGGGGGTCGATATGGAAAAAAAATCAGATAGTAATGATTTCCGTTACGTCTTTTCCACAATTAAATAACTCGAATTTTGTGATTGTGGCCCGTGGGCCTACCGCGGTGCGACTTGTTTTTCATTACACTTGAAGACGGGACCGGTCTTTTTTTATTGTCATTATTTATTTCTTTTTTTCTTTCTTTTTTTTATTAGACTGGGGCTGGACCCAGGGCCGGACTTACTTTTTGTTGGCAGACTCGGAGTGGGCCTGACCCAAGAAACGCCGAGCAGAATTGTTAGTTGTATAGCAAGTAGATTCCTAGGTAGCAGTGCTACAAGCAAACATATTTATTGTAGCCAAAGTTTACAAATGTCCTTGGTCCTTGAATGATTCTTTATATTTGTATAAAATTAAAAAACAAATATAAAATGTATAACAGTTTATCCCTCTTGTTTTCCAATAAATAAAAGCATCTTTCAAAAAATTCTATCAAAATTAATAATTAAGGCTCGGATTGCAGTGCCTCGTTAAATCTTACGCTCGATCGGTAGGATGGACGTTCCTGCGATCTAACAGAGCTGTGCAAGGTGACGTCACGAACAGGTTTTTGCTGCTGCTGTAGGACACCTACCTTTAGTCAATGCGCACATTGAGACGCAGCCAACACGCGCGGGGCAGGTTCTCACGTCACGCGATTTTGTAAAGCATTGAAATGAACCGGAGAGCGCATATTGACTTCACGCGCAGTTTTTCGGACGCAGGTCCTGCCTGCCACTTGTGTTTCGAACACAGTTTTAAGTGCGAGTGTGTCACGTTTTTCAGCGAAAATGAAGGAAAAACTGATCGAAGCTGTTCGCGCCTATCCTGTTTTGTAAACATTTCAGTAAATAATGGACGTTGGTACTAAAACTTTAAAAATTAATGTAATTTTGTAAATGGTTATTATTATATAAAATTAAAAGTTTTCTATTCTATTTTTCAGAGTAATAATGATAAAAAAATCTTGTTTCATATAAAAAGTTTTATTAATCACATGAAATTTATTAAAACTAGCTATTTTTTTTAAAGATACTTTTCTGTTTCATGGGTGCCAGTGATATGTATATTTATGTTTATATATATCACTGGCGTCCAGCTAACAGAAAAGTACCTAAAAAAATTGTTCTTAATACGTTATGGTAAAGTGGAATTCAAAAATTAAATTTTATTACTTCCATTTCAGTTGCATCAATTTTAAGTGCTATGAACATTAAACTGAAATTGTCTTTTAATTATAATATCCATTACTGAAAATTGCCTAATTAAACATTTCAGCAATGGACGTTGGTCCTAAAACTTTAAAAAAAAAATGTAAATGGTTTTTATTATACGAAATTAAAAAATTGTTATTCTATTTTTCAGAGTAATAATGATAAAAAAAAATTGGTTTAATATTAAATATTTTATTACTCGCTTAAAATTGATTATAACTAGCTTTTATTTTTTAATGTTCTTATTAATACATTATGGTAAACAATTGCATGTTTTGATTTTAATCTGCTGCTAAATAATAAAATTTAATTTTTTAATTGTTTATCATAATGTATTAATAAGAACATTAAAAAAAATAGCTAGTTATAATCAATTTTAAGCGAGTAATAAAATATTTAATATTAAACCAATTTTTTTTTATCATTATTACTCTGAAAAATAGAATAAAATTTTTTTAATTTTATATAATAAAAACCATTTACATTTTCTTCTTTTTTTTTTTTTTTTTTTTTTTTTTTTTTTTTAAGTTTTAGGACCAATGTCCATTGTTGAAATGTTTAATTAAATTTTATTATTTAGCAGCAGATTAAAATCAAAACATGCAATATTTTCAAGAAAATGAAGAAGATATAAATTAAGTAAAACCAGCTCTTAGCTTGTTTAAAAAATTTCAATGAAAACAGAATACTGTGAAACATTTTCTGTATGAAACTTGCAAAAGAGAGTTATAAGAAAAAAATTAAAACTGTATTTTTATTGGTTATTTTTTTATAAACTAAAAACTTTAGAGGGTGTGTGTGGGGGGGGGGGCATTACTAGCACATTTACTGTATCATGAGCCGTACAAATGTTTGAGTCTAAAAATAAAAAATCCCTGACGGCTCGGCCTACAGGCACAGGTAGATTTCGAAGACGCAGACCATGGGGCGCCTGTTTGTTGGGAAATGAAGAAAAAATGACCTTTTTACCATGATGCGACAGTTGGAACCACTCACTTCGAAACCTAACTTGTTTGCAGGCGGAACCGGCAAGAATTTTTTTTTTTTTTTTTTTTGTTATAAGGGTTGGTTTTATAAAAAGCTTCTCAATATAAAAGTTTTAAATAATATTAAGAGGACTTATAATAAATTTAAGCGGATATGATATCTCGTGAATTGACGAAGTTGTGAATTTTTTTCTTCTTAACCCCCCCCCCCCCCCCCTCCTTGGGGCCATTTTTAATGATATCAAATATCTGATAAATTTTCGACCATTTTCCTAGAAGTAATAATAATTTTAAACGGATTCGATACGTATCATAATTAAGAAGTTATGTTTTTTTTCTGTTTTCACAAAAAGCCGTACTAATACTAATAAGCACGCATCCATTTCAGAATCAGAGAATCGGATTCTGAATTTAAATCTATGTACTGATTTTTACGCTTTCTGATTATTTGTAAAAGCAAACGCTTCTTAAGTCATTTCCGGTTTTTTGGAGGATTATGAAGATATAAGAAGATATAATATAAGAAATTAACATATATTATTAGATTATATAGAAATATTAGATTATATAGAGATTAGATTATATAGAAATTAATTAGATTATATTAGTATAATATTTATTATATTACAGTTATAAATTAATTAGATTATATAGAAATTAACAGATATTATATAAGAAACCAAGTTCGACAGGAAATGACTTAAGAAGCGTTCGGTTTAACAACTAATCAGAAAGCATGATAATCGCAATCGTCTATCGGCGGTGGACAGGGAAATTATGCGACGTGATGCTCTTTTCGTACACCTGCATTGGTGCATTCGAGCATCACGTGACTCCGGCGGTCTGTAAAAAAAGATACGCGTAAAGCACCGCGGTAGCCTTTCTTTTTCGTTAGCCTCGGCTTTCGGGTTAGCGTAAGAACGCGAGGCACTGCAATACCGATTACGCTTTGTTTATATCGTAAGTCAGACTTACGCTCAAGATTGATCTTAAGCGAGGCACCGCAATCCCAGCCTTAAACCGATTTTTGCAAAATAAAATCATGAGAAGACTATCATCCAGGTAGCTATTGATTTCAATAAAAAATATAGCCCATTTATAAAAAAAATGAAAATGCTATTCAAATGTTTAGAATCTCAATCATGCTTTCTAAAAGATGGGGATCCTATAAAAAAATTAAACCAATTTTTTTTTTAAATTAATATTTATGGTTTATCTTTCACCTCTTTAAGATTTATAATTGGAAATTCAAGCGCTCGAATACGCCATCTGGTGGAGTGTTTTGTTTTCTTGCATATTAGAACACAATAGTTCATTAGTCTTTAAGTTATTTATTAAGTATAATATAAGTAAAACTGAAAAATACAATTAGTCAACAACATGATTCTAAAATCGCAATATCAGCAACATCATCAAGCTACAAGCAAGAGCATTACTAAAAAACCTCCGGTTGCCACTTACAGATCACTAAATACTTAAAACGATTACGATTACAAAATACGTATATAATGATGTGTCACATCCTCCCTTTCATTCAGTATATTCATTTAAGTAAGCAGGACGCTTACTTATGCGACCAGATCTAGTTTTATAAGAAATTTCGCCATCTGAGCTAGGATTAGGTAAAAGCTGATTATTGTTGTCATAAGATTTACCATAACATGAACAGTCACTTAAAGAATTATCATGATTATAATTAACATCAAAATCGAATTCAAAATTCACAGTTTTATTTAACGGTTTTTCTATTTTTGAAAGATTTAAATATTTTCTATTCCTATAAAAAATGCTACCTGAATCCGTTTTGATTTTGTATGATCTAGGTTTGTCAGCTTTAGAAAGGACTATGGCAGGTTTCCAAGTTTTGGTTTTGACATCTTGAACAAATCAAATACTTTATCCTCTGGTTTTAGTGGCTTAAGCTCCTTCACATTTCTATCAAAATAATGTTTCTGCTTATTTTGTCTCTGTTTGAGTTTAGGGACTATGTCTTTTACAATTTTGGGATTTAGTAATTTTTTACTAATTGGCAATTTAGTTCTTAACCTGCGGTTAAATAGTAGTTGAGCTGGTGATAAACCTATACCCGTGATGGGACTATTTCTGTATTCAAGTAAAGCTACTATTGGCTTCTTATTTTCCTCTTTTGCTTTTTTGAATAATGATTTTACAATGCCCACAGCTTTTTCTACCATCCCGTTACCTTGAGAATGATAGGGACTAATGAAAGATGGTTCAATGTCCCACTCTTTAGCAAAATTGTTAAATTCAAAGCTATTGAATGGATTATTATCGCAAACAATTGTTTCTGGAATTCCAAATCTGGAAATAACATTCTCCAGAACTACAATGATATCACCCATAGTTTTGCTATTAACCTTTTCCACCTCAATCCACTTTGAAAAATAATCAACAATAATGGCATAATTTATCCCATTAAAATACATTAAATCCATTCCTACTTTCTGAAATGGCCTATCAGGAATACTATGGGGAAGCAGTGGTTCATTAGATAGTGTTTTACGAAATTTCATGCAAACCTCACATTTTTGTACAACATCTTCAATGTCTCGTGAGAGACCAGGCCAAAACATAATTTCACGAGCTCTATTTTTGCATTTTTCCATACCTAAATGAGATTCATGAATTAAGGACAACATTTCAGGTCTTAGTGTTTTAGGGACAATAATTTTGTCATTCAAGAATAACAAACCTTCAATAAGAAACAAATCATTTTGTAATTTATAATATTTCCTTAAATTACTTTTGAGTTTATTTTTATCAGGCCATCCCTCCTTACAATAATTCATAATTTCTTTAAGTTCCTCATCCTCCCCTATTGCCTTTCTAAATTGTTCTACTCTACGAATACTCATTGGAAGATATTTTGCAATTGAATGTACAGTTTGTAACATTTCTGGGTCATCTTTAACTGCATCTTTGATAAAAGCTCGAGATAATGTGTCTGCAATATACATATCTTTACCTGGTAAGTAATTAACATCAAAGGTATACTTCAGTAATTTAAGAAGCATTTTCTGAAGACGATTAGAAATTTTGCTGATTGGTTTTTCAACAATTGATGTTAAAGGTTTGTGATCACTTTGGACTTTCACTTTATGACCATACACAAAATTATGGTACTTTTCAAAAGCAAAAACTATAGCTAACAGCTCTTTCTCAATCTGTGCATAGTTCTTTTCAGTATCTGTAAGGCTTCTTGAAGCAAAAGATACAGGGTGGCCTTCTTGCAATAGACAGACGCCCATGTCATCTTTAGAACTATCACACTGTATTGTTATTTCTTTTGAGCTATCAAAAACTTTTAGAACAGAAGCTGAACTAATCAATTTCTTAATATTATTAAATGTCTGTTCTTGTTCATGAGACCAAAAGAAGTCAACATTATTTTTGAGTAGTATTCTTAATGGAGCTGTAATTTGAGATACATTTGGAATAAATTTGGATAAAAAATTTACCATGCCTAAAAATCTCCTTATATCTTTCTTATTTTGTGGTTGATTTATTTCATTAATAGCCCTTACATGAGATTTATCAACCATAACTCCCTTTTCTGAAATTATCAAACCCATATATTTTACTTCCTTCACCCGAAACTAAAGTTTGTCAGGATTAAACTTAACATTATTGGCTTTGGCTCTCTCTAAGACTTCGATTAGTCTTTTATCATGTTCGGCCTGAGATTTTCCTCTTACTATGAAATCGTCGAAGTAAATTTCTACACCCTGAATGTCACTAAATAATTTTTGACTGCGTTTTTGAAACACTTCAGGAGCTGATGATATTCCAAAAGGTAAAACATTAAATTTAGAACGTCCAAATGGAGAGTTGAAAGTACATACATAAGAACTCTCTTCATCTAAAGGAACCTGCCAAAACCCTTCTTTTAAATCTAGAACCGTGAAATACTCATTTCCTTTCAAACGACTAATGATTTCCTCACTTGATGGGATCATATGATGCTCTCTTTTTATAGCTTTATTTAAATTTCTCGGATCTAAGCAAATACGTAACTTCCCATTAGGTTTTTCGACTACAATTAAACTATTTACCCAATCAGTAGGTTTGTTTACCCGTGAAATAATGCCTTTTGTTTCTAAATCAGCTAAAGTATCTTTTAACTCATTAATTATAGCTAGGGGAACTCGTCTAGGAGGGTCAATAACAGGGCTAACATTATCTTTTAACTCTATATGATAAGGGTCACCTGGAAACTTGCCAGAGCCTTTGAACACTTCATTATATTTAGTCAAAATATCATTTTTACAAGAAATTTCAATATTATCAATTCTCTGAATTAGATTTAAAAGTTTACAAGCATTTAATCCTAAAATAGGTCTAGAATCAACATTGACAATAATAAAATTTAACTTAACATTTTTACAGTTATCTGTTGAGCATAATAAAATTACCTCGCCTTCCGGCTTTAGCTTGTAGTTACCATATGATACTAAAACAATTTTAGTTTCACTTAAATTAGAATTCTCATATAATTTTAAATTATTATATACAAATAAAGGTAATATATTAGCCTCTGCTCCTGTGTCTAATTTAAAGTTAATTAGTTTGTTGTTTATAGAAATGTTTTTACACCAAATAGTCTCATTAGACTTTTCCTTACTTGTTGACACAGAGTCTATATACAAATTCAACATTTCTTGTGTGCACTCGGTAACATTATGATGAATCTCATCAACTTTTCGATTTTTGCTGTTACTGCTAAACTTTTTCTTTGTATTTTTGCACATTGCTGCGAAGTGATTTTTGCCTTTACACAAATTGCACAACTTATTGAAAGCAGGGCATTCTCGTTTCTTATGAGACCTGCCACAATTTCTACAATTAAACACACCACTTTTTGAAGATTGAAACACTTGAGCACTACTCTGTTGATTTCTTTTTACTCGTACAGCATCTATTTCTGATTTGGGGTCTGTAATGGATTTGATTTGTTCTTTACTGGCCTCTGATGCTCGAACAAACTCAGTAGCTCTCTGTAGGGAAAGTTTAGGCTCTCTAAGGAGTCTTTCTTGGAGGGATTTGTCCTGGATCCCAAGAACAATTCTATCTCGGATCAGTGAGTCTTCCTGCTCTGCAAATTCACAGGAGGAAGCAAGCGTCTTCAATTGAGTCAAATAAACATCTACAGTTTGACCTTCTAACTGTATACAACTGAAAAATTTGTAGCGTTCAAATACGACGTTTTTTCGAGGAATGCAATGCTCCTCAAACTTTTTTATCACTTGATCAAATTTCTGTTGGTCTCCTTCTGCATCAAATTTGAAAGTGTTGAAAATGCCGACACCCTCATCTCCAAGAAGATTCAGTAGAATGGCGATTTTCGTCTCTTCCGCTTTACTGGACTTTTCAGAGGCTATCAAAAAATTCATGAATTTTTGATACCACTTATTCCAATTGTCCGCTATATTACCAGTAGAAAAATTCATTTCTGCAGGTGGCCTAAAAATCTCCATGATTTTGCTCGTTGAACACAAAGTTCCTCTTTTTACGAACACGATAGTTCTATCTCAATCATTTAGCATCGGCGCGATTTTAACACTTCTGACACCATGTTTTGTTTTCTTGCATATTAGAACACAATAGTTCATTAGTCTTTAAGTTATTTATTAAGTATAATATAAGTAAAACTGAAAAATACAATTAGTCAACAACATGACTCTAAAATCACAATATCAGCAACATCATCAAGCTACAAGCAAGAGCATTACTAAAAAACCTCCGGTTGCCACTTACAGATCACTAAATACTTAAAACGATTACGATTACAAAATACGTATATACTGATGTGTCACGTGTGTGTGGAGAAACGATATAACTTCTCGCTTCAGGAAAATCCCTTGCAAGCCCATTGTATTACATGCATTTTTAATTTGTTCATAATGATTATTTTTTTGCACAATTTCAGATTTCATGTGATATTTGTGTTCTGTGATTATATGACAAGGTAAAAATTATACAAATTTGAATAGCTAACACTTTCAAATACATTTACAATAAATAATGATTTCAATGGCACTTTAGCATTAGTTAAAGTTTACAATTTTCCTGTAGTGACGGGACGGCTGCGATCAGCGCCTCTATAGGCCGTTTTAAGTCCGAATAGTGGTCATATATTTATTTCGTTATTTGCAAGCTACAAGTATTATTCATGATCCAAACTCATATATTTCATTAAACAGCCTTTTTTATGTTCTTAAATTATTTCAGATAGAGTATATTTGTAGCATATATATAGTTTTTGTATGTTCAATTACTAAGATGGTTTCTAATCAGCACATCAGAATACCATGATTAGTTAATAGCCTATTGATAACATTTAGATTTCTTTGCCTGATAATTTTTCTGAAGTAGTGTGGCAATTCTTTTGCATTAGACAAACTTGTCCCTCCACAAGAATTAAAAATTCAGTGCAAAAAAATACAAATGGAAATGAAAGGCCCCATTTTACAGTCATTTTGGGGGCCCTCTTAAACTTTAGAGGAGAAGCATGTGCTTCATGTGCCTTTTGGGTAATCAGGCCCTGGTGACAGTGCGATCAGCGCCTCTATAGGCCGTTTTAAGTCCGAATAGTGGTCACATATTTATTTCGTTTTTTTTGCTCAATTTATATTCTAAAGATTTACGGAATAATTTACATTATAATATTGTATATTTTTAAATTAATTTTATATCTGTAAATAGTATAAAAATGGTCATACATGCATGACATTTATATTTCAAACCACTTCTTCTTTACTCTGAAAGATTTCTTATTGAAATTCTCTGTAACACCGATTTCATAAGTTATTGTCAGTTGTAATGGCCTATATGAAAAGAGTCATCGTTTACAATATTTGAAATGGAAAGTGTATGAAGTTATGCATAGAATTGAATCAAATTTTATTTATAGGTTTTCGACTGTGGCCCTCAGGTCCTAATTGAATTTAGGGATATTCAGCCGGAAGGGGGCAATATGATAGCGATTTTTGTGGAATTTTTCGTAGTTTAACATCGACTGTTCATGCAACGAAGGCAACCAGGGCTACACTAGATCAACGCCCCCTAGAGATCTAGGGGGGCGTTGACTAGATACCGGGCTTGCTCATTCATTATCATGACGTCACAAATGGTGGCTGGCCGCGACCAGCGATTGGTACAAAGCGAAACGACAAAATGAAAGACATACAGCAATTGGCACAAAACTTCGGACTCGTCGCTTTGCACCAATCGCTGGTCGCGGCCAGCCACCTTTTGTGACGTCATGATAATGAATGAGCCAGCCCGGTATCTTAGCCTTGAGGCAACACGGCGCTTCGCAATCAGCTGGCGTAAAACAGAATTCTGTGATAGCTAATTTTGAAGTATTAACATGTATGAGATAGAAGAAAGTTTTGGGATCGGCACTTCCCACTAGTTTAAATATATATATATATATATATATATGTTATATAAAAATTTATTTCCTTCGTATCCTTCAATTTTATTCGCAATAATCTTTTAAATTTAATCTAACTTCTGTCATAGTCAGTATTTCCTTAATTCTTAATAATATTTATTCCTATTTAAAGTCCTTTTAAAAGTAAATATCCGTATATTAATAATTATCTTATTCTAAATCTTAATCTAAAATTTAAGATCATTCGTAACTTTTATCAGTTCCCCAATCTATAAAATTCTGAGACGCGTTCTCATTTCGAATGTTTTTAAAAGCCATTTTCTTTTTATTATTATTATTATTATTGCTCTGAATTATTCGCGCGCTTGGGAATTTAACTTCTAAATTGATCCGCACCCAAGTAAGGGACTCTTTATTGTTTTAGCCTCGCCCTCTAGCCTCATTCGTTGGGCTGGAGCTAGCTTCTCACTCATTGGGTTGAGCGCTCGTGACGTAATTCTGTGTATGTTTCCGCGGAGAGATCAAAACTCGAACGCGCCGGTCGGAGCGGCAGATTTTTGACGTTTTCGGAAGCTAAACAAATATGTGTCTGGTATTGTATGACCGTAGAATATTCAACTGGCCCAGTAACATCTTAATTCAATGAAGTGAAGCAACGTTAGCCCGAGGGCTATAAGTTTTAGACCTTTGGGAATCGTTTATGTGTTGTTCGTCTTCTAATAAAATTATTTGTCTGGAGATTGGCTGGATTTACTGGAGAAATTCTGTGATCTCATTTCATTGCCTTACTACTTCGCCATACTCGCTAAATTCGACTGCAACTTGCTATATCGTTGAAGGACTGCCATCTTTTCATCGAATATTATTCATCGTAATATCTCAACCTCGTCAAAATGCTACAAAAAAGCCGGTCAGGATGCTGTGAACTTGCGCTGAACTATGCCAATGTTCTGATGGAAGGAGGATCTGCGAATGTATTGCCGGGTGCTACTGTGCATATTTACTGCGGCGTGTGTGATGTGATTTATTCTCACGTAAAGCATCGAGTATTTCAAAAAGTGATGGAATCGTATATCTGGAAACACCAGATACCAGCCTGTGTGAATGTTCTACAAAAATCTCAATTGTGACGGAATAATCTAAAATAATATTTTCTTTTACAGAAAAAAATTATAAAAAATTATCATTCTACAAATTAATTAATAAAATTATTGATCGTATTAAAATTGCAAAAAGTAAACAGGCAGACAACTTGTGAACGGAATTACGTAAGTTGAAAAAAGTTGTTATTATTGTATGTATTATTTATTATTTTATTTATTTTTATGTTATTTAAGTTTCGTTCAGATTTTCTTATTTGTTGTATTATTATTATTGCTATCATTATTTATTAGAGATGGAGGTATTTACATTTGTTATTTAATTTAAATTTTATTTTACATCTGTTGTGTTAATTCTCTTTAATTTTTATATTAATGTTATTGCGATCTGGACTTGTAAAAGTCCTTGGTGATCACAAAATGAGTGAAAACGAAATAAACATCATTCCTTTTGATTTCGAATCTGGAATGAACATTCAATCTTGGTTAAACCATTTTGACAAAACATGCCTTTCTGAAAAGAAAGATGAAAATTGGAAGATTAAAAATATTTCAAAATATTTGAAAGGAGAGGCTCTGAAGGTATTTATCAATGAATGTTTAGAATGTAAAGCTTTTGACAAAATAACTGATATTCTTACTGAAAAATTCATAACTGTTCATGTTCCTCGATTTTCAGAATTTGCTTCTATGAAATTAAATGATCTCAATGATTTGGATAAGTACTTTCGAAAAAAGGTTGAAATAGGTAGACAACTTTGTTTATGTGAAACTATAATAGTACAGGGATTAACAGACGGTCTCAAACCTGAGTACCAGAATTATATGATTAGTAATCCTCCAAAAAATACAATAGACTGGTACCTAATGGCGAAACAGTTAGTAGTAATTCCTACTTCCCATGTCAACAATAGTAATTCTAGGAGTAATTTTCAGAATTGTAGATCATTGCCACAATATGATCAGGCACCTAGACATTGGGTTCGCCCAAGTCGAAATTTTCATATGCCAAATTCCAATTTTCATTCACAGAGCAATTTTAATGCTCCAAATTCTAGATTTATCAATCCTAGGTTGCCTACTACCCATTTTCAGAGAAATTATCCAAGTAGACCATGTCGAATGTGTTTAAATAGAGGTATCCAAAATGCTTACCACTGGGAGAGGGATTGTGTATTCAATGTGAGCCCTTTGCAATCTTCTGCACCACCTCTTAGACAACCACAACCATCTACTGATAATATATGACAGTTAATTGTATCAGGATATGTAAATAACAGGGAACTTCCTTGTGTGATTGACTCTGGATCAACCATAAATATTTTACCTTTTAAATTTGTTAAATTGTTAAATGCTAAAGTTATAAATATTCCACCTGTTATTATTGGCCAAGCCAAAGGAACTGTTGTAATAGATAAAGCTTGTAATTTATTGTTTAAATTAGGTAATGTGCAACAAAATATTAGATTTTTGATATGTAATACAAATTTAGATTATGCTATATTAGGTTTACAAGAATGCTGTAAGTTTAATTTAATTATTGATTGTGCTACATGTCGAGTATTACAAGGAGACCTTGTTTTAAATGAATCTAAGAGCATATCCAGTGATAAATTAAGATTACTTCATTTTAATGTTAACTATGATTATCAGAGAGTGCAACCCGATTATGGAAAGATTATATCTCCTCAATCCTTTGTTCCATCTAATGTTGATAATTCTAAATTAATTGGGGAAATAAATTCTATAGAAAATGAAACTTTAAGGGAAAGTATAAGGGATTATTTAGACATTTTTTCTAAAAATAAATTTGATGTCGGGAGAATTAATATTGAACCGCAACGTATTTTTCTGAATTCTGACCTACCAATATCTCTGAGGCCATACAGAACTTCCCCTTTAGAAGAAAAAGAGATTTCGGATCAAATTCATTCACTATTAGATGCTGGTTTAATTAAAGAGAGCAATAGTCCCTATTCTGCCCCTGTTACATTAGTAATGAAAAGAGAAGAAGGTAAAAAACTAGATTATGTGTTGACTATAGAAAATTAAATGCAATAATGAAAAATGACGCCGAACCCCTACCTCGTATCGATGGAATTTTAGATAAACTGAGTAGTGCACAGTATTTTTCAACTTTAGATTTAGCCTCTGGCTACTGGCACATACCCATACATCCATCCGATACTGAGAAATTGGCTTTTGCTACCAACTTTGGGCTCTTTGAATGGTTAGTTCTGCCCTTCGGGATTAAATTAGGCCCCCCGATATTTAATAGAACCCTTAGAAGAATACTTACTAAATACAAAATAGACTTTGCTTGCCATTATTTTGATGATATCATTATTTTTTCTTCCTCATTAGAAGAACACATGCAACATTTAACCCAAATATTTGAATTATGTAGACGTGAAAACATTAAACTTAAACTATCTAAATGCAATTTTGTTCAAAGAAAAATTAACTTCTTAGGATATACCATCCAGAATGGTACATTAACTCCTGCTAATGCTAATATTGAAGTAATAAAAAAACTAAAACCCCCTTCAAATGTAAAGGAACTTCAGAGATTCTTAGGATCTATCAATGTTTACCACAAGTTTATAGGTAAATATGCTGAAATTCGAGTCCCTCTTAACAGATTACTCAGGAAAAATACATTATGGGAATGGAATACAGATTGTCAAAATTCTTTTCAAAAATTAAAAGATGCCTTAATAGCCAAACCTATCTTAAAAATTTATGACCCTAAGTTACCCCTCCATATGTTTGTTGATGCCTCACAGATGGCAGTAGGTGCAGTCTTAAAACAACCTGATAGTAATAATTTTTTACATCCAATTGCTTATTACTCTAGAGGATTGAGAAGTTATGAGAAGAATTATTTTATTACCGAGTTAGAGTGTCTTGCCATCATTGACACGTTAGACAAATTCTATCATTATTTTCATGGTGTAAATTTTACCATTCATACTGATCATGCATCTCTTGTATGGTTAAAAAATACTAAACATCTGAGAGGCAGGTTATTTAGATGGTCTTTGAAGTTGAGCATGTTTGAATATAATATTGTTTACGAAAAGGGATCCACAAATGTCGAAGCTGACATGTTGTCGAGAAACCCAGTTTCACATTTTATTCAACCACTTACTTTTCTTCTGGACGTTAAAGAAATTATAGAGAGGCAGGAAAAAGATAATGTATGTGGTAAAAATTATCTAAATGAAAATGGACTTATGATTATTAAAAGGAAAGGATTTCGAAAAATAGTAGTCCCCATGTCTTTAAGGAGAAAAATACTAAATGTTGCTCATGAAAAATTTGGTCATCCTGGTATACAAAAAATGTTAAATTTAATCTCCCCTAATTATTATTGGCCTGACATGACGCAAGATATAACCAATTTTATAAAACGTTGTGATATTTGTCAAAAGAATAAAAAACCCAGACAGAAAAAATTTGGCTTATTACAAGCTATGCCCACCACAGATCAACCTTTTGAATGTCTTTCTATTGATACTGTGGGAGGATTCAATTATTATAACTCCACCAAAAAATATCTACACATCATCATAGACCATGCAACCAGATATGTTTGGGCATTTCCTTCCAAAAGTGTTACCACAGAAACATACACAAATTTCTTAAAACAAGTCTTCAATATTCAATTCCCTCAACAATTATTCTGTTTCAACAAAATTTTCGATATACAGGGTACTCAAAAGGTATTAAGTGATAGGAATGCAGCCTTTACTTCACCTAGATTAAAAAAAAATTTGAGGAATCACAATATTAAGCAACGTTTAACCACATCACATCACCCTCAAACGAATGGCAAATGTGAGAGAGTGAATCAATCAATAGTTACAAGATTAAAGTGTAAAGTTAATTCTACTACCTCCAAAATTCCTTGGACCAAACTTCTGACTGAAGTAGTTAATGAATACAATAATACACCCCATTCCATAACCAAATTCCCTCCTGCTTATTTACTTTTTGGCAAATTACCCTATGATTCCCCTCTTAAGCAAAATTATTACCCTCCTGTCCAGGAAGCCCTCAACATTGCTAAAAAACGCACGGATGAATTTTACTGGAAAAGTAAAAAATATTATGATAGAAATTATGTGGAGCCAAAATTTGAGATAGGAGATCTTGTTATCTATGAAGAATTCCATTATCCCAATACCAGAAAGCTCTCACAAGTTTTTAGTGGTCCCTATCAAATCCTTAAAAAATTATCTGATGTAAATGTTGAAATTAATAGACAGACTCAAAATAAATTTACTGAAATAGTCCATGTATCAAAATTACGCCCTTATTACCCTCCTGACAAATTAAAGTTATCCCATGAGCAACAACAAACTAATGTTAAATCAATAGCTTAATATTAAACTTAGTAAAGCAAAAATTCACTAAATTTAATTAAATCAAATTATAATTGACTAATCAATTCTCTTCTGTATAACAGTGTGTTCTTCAATATAGGAATTCCCAAGAATATTACTGCCAATGTTTTTGCTTGAGTTAACTTTTTATGCAGGCGTAAATTAGTTGATTTGAGTTAAGAATTTTTTATATTGGAGTGAATTGAATTAGAACAATAAAGTAAATTGGAATAGCAAATTAGATTAGAATACTACATTAAATTAAAATAATTGAATAAAAATTCACTGGATTAAATTAAATTATAATAATAGAATAAAACTCTCTACTAATAGTAATAATTAAACTTATTATCCACCATACACTTCAAGGTCTTATTTTCATTGAGCAGCTTATGTTTCTCTTGTTTGACTGAAAACAGAGAGCACATTATCTTACTGAATTGTTGATAATTTTTCACAGATATTTCTTAGTTTACTATTTATTATTTTTGTTTCATTTTCTTAAGTATATTTTCATTCCTCACTGGTATTGAAAAAGAATGAGGAATTAAAATTATATACAGATGAATTACTGATTTAGTATTATTTTGAAGTTGTTTGTTATTGTTGATATTATTATGTTGTTATTATAAATTTGTTGTTGTGATTTATTATGTGATAAGATTATAAAAGAGAATATTCTTGAGAATTGTGATAAAAGAGAACCACTGATAGTATATTAGTTGATGATAAACAGTCACATCTTACTAGCAAAACCTCTAATACTCATATCTAATTGATGGAACATTATTAACTGACTGGACTTCACTTAATAAGTGCACTAACAAGGCACAAAACTTATCAAGCATCACAAACAAGCACTTTTATTGTTTACTGAACTTAGTAGTGATGGAACTTTCTTATGTTTTTGGACTTTATGATTAACTGGAATTATCCTGTATTGCCATAAACTGTATTACTGGCTAATACTTGACATATCTGTGCCTTCAAACTTTATTGGAAATGAGAGGTCTATGACTCAGACTGTTACTGATTAAGAGGACTATTAGACATTTATACTTTTCACTGCTTAGACAGAAATGCTTTGTTTACTTCATATTCATCCTTTTCACTATTTATGTTTGAAGAGTGAAAAAAAAAAAAAATATTTGTTACTAACTTATTTATATTGTAATTGTATGTATTTCTGTATTTAAACAATTCCCAGAGGTTCGCGTTTACAAAAATAACTATTGAATTAACTTTAATAAAATCAAAGAATTTTTGGCATTAACTAGAATACCAGATAAATATTTTGTAATCCAAATTCTTGCTTGCCTTAATGAACTTGTAGATCAACGGATCTACCCGTCATTCGGATTTTTAGGGGGGGGGGGGGGGATAATGTTATATAAAAATTTATTTCCTTCGTATCCTTCAATTTTATTCGCAATAATCTTTTAAATTTAATCTAACTTCTGTCGTAGTCAGTATTTCCTTAATTCTTAATAATATTTATTCCTATTTAAAGTCCTTTTAAAAGTAAATATCCGTATATTAATAATTATCTTATTCTAAATCTTAATCTAAAATTTAAGATCATTCGTAACTTTTATCAGTTCCCCAATCTATAAAATTCTGAGACGCGTTCTCATTTCGAATGTTTTTAAAAGCCATTTTCTTTTTATTATTATTATTATTATTGCTCTGAATTTTTCGCGCGCTTGGGAATTTAACTTCTAAATTGATCCGCACCCAAGTAAGGGACTCTTTATTGTTTTAGCCTCGCCCTCTAGCCTCATTCGTTGGGCTGGAGCTAGCTTCTCACTCATTGGGTTGAGCGCTCGTGTCGTAATTCTGTGTATGTTTCCACGGAGAGATCGAAACTCGAACGCGCCGGTCGGAGCGGCAGATTTTTGACGTTTTCGGAAGCTAAACAAATATGTGTCTGGTATTGTATGACCGTAGAATATTCAACTGGCCCAGTAACATCTTAATTCAATGAAGTGAAGCAACGTTAGCTCGAGGGCTATAAGTTTTAGACCTTTGGGAATCGTTTATGTGTTGTTCGTCTTCTAATAAAATTATTTGTCTGGAGATTGGCTGGATTTACTGGAGAAATTCTGTGATCTCATTTCATTGCCTTTTCGCCATGCTCGCTAAATTCGACTGCAACTTGCTATATCGTTGAAGGACTGCCATCTTTTCATCGAATATTATTCATCGTAATATCTCAACCTCGTCAAAATGCTACATACACTCTTAAAACTGTGCCTCTGATATATAAGGCACCAGCGCATATGAGAGGCACATAGACAAAGTGCCTCTGATTAGCTGATAAATATCAAAGGCACAAAGAAATGAGAGGCACAAATGAAGGTCTCAAAACCTTTCAGAGGCACGGAGGACTGAACGAAATATATCAGAGTCACGGCGCGAAATGTGTGCCTCTTAAAAAAAGGGGTCATTTATTCAGCGGTACAGTGGGAAAGCGCGCATGCGTACAAATGTTTAACCCATGATGCATTGAGCGGGTGCGGGATATTTACTTTCAATGAGGAATAGGGGAGAAGGAAGAATGGACGCTTGACCAGAAGAAATGGCGTTTTGTGGATTATTCGAGAAGCGGTACCTGACGACACAAACAGAGTTTATATATATATATCATTTTCGCAAGACGATTATTTTTACTCAAGAGGTTTTGTGCTTTCGTTTTTTAATTACGCTCGTGTTATTATTGTCGTTCAGGATTGCAACAATATCAATCGCTGATAATAGGAGTTAGGTTTTCCTACGATATAAAACGACGCCGCAGAGGTAAATGTTCCTGTGAAAAATACAATGAATTTATGTTAGGAAACATAAAATTACGTGTAATGGTGTTATTATTGCAATCATCCACCGGCGGATTATAATGAATATAGAGAGTTATAGAAAAGCCTGCAATAAGTAAGTGTATTTAGTTTAGTACTTTATTATTTTCTTTGAATGTGTATAGTATAAAAATCGACACTGTAAAAGAAATGTTTTATGTTACAAACATATGTATATATTGCGGGTAAATGTATCATTCCCTTGAGAAAGTTAATTTTTTTATTAATAGTTATAGCTAATAAAGTCCAGTTTCTTTTGTATTATATTAATCAGTGTTGAATTCAGGGGGGTGGCCCGGGGGTGGGGGCATTCCCTCTCCGGAACAATGATCGAAAAGTGTGAGATTTTATTCTTTTTAATGGACAAAAGTGCAACCCTCCCCCCCCCGAAGCAAAGCCGCGAAAATCCCTCCAGGAGAAAAATGTCTGAATTAAACACTGTTATTAATCTGTCAACGATATTTAACTAATCTCAGCTACATTTCCCATTGTAATCGAAATTTAACTGCAATAACAAAAATAAATTAAAACACCCAAAATTTCAGCAATGGACATCTTACAGAAAGTAATAGATATTGTTTTTATAATCGTATTTTATTTAGAATCGGAATTCAGTATAATGAAAATATATACTAATGAAACAAATTAGTTATTTTCAAATAAATTTAACATTTAGGATACCAGTAATGAAATATTTATGATCAGAGTTACTTTTTGAAATTAATTGTTGTCATTATCACAAGATCAATATTGTGATTATTTTACGCTGATTATTTTTAACGTTTGTCTTATTTGTTTTTAATAAAGCTTTCATGCCCTTTTATGTATTTTGATATGTATAAAATAAACTGATATGTAGACAAGGTTCTTTATTGAACCACAGAACTGACTTAGGCCACATGGACACACATTTTAATATTTATTTCAAATTTGTTTCAATAAATTGGGAGTGAGAAAATTTTCTATTATACATAGTATTCTGCCTTACACAAAATTTAATATGTCTTTGGATATGCCATGCTGGAAAATCTTTCTGCAGTAGACAGAATTCACTGTAAAGATATAAATATAATATAAAATATAATTAAATTACATTCTGTTCCTCTTATAATGGTGGCACATGCATGTGCCACCATTATAAGAGGCACAGAATGTATTTTTAAATAAGAGGCACTTGAATATATAAATTCAGCGGCACACTGTGCCTCTTAATTTCAAAGGCACTTACGCTGTGCCCCTGAATCTCAAAGGCACTATATACCTCTTAATTTCAAAGGCACCATGTGCCTCTTAATATTCAGAGGCACAAAAATTCAGAATGTACCTCTTAAATCAGAGGCACAGTTTTAAGAGTGTATATATATATATATATATATATATATATATATATATATATATATATACGAGGGGTGATCCAAAAAAAAGTTTACAAGGCAAAGGAAAAAGTATTTATTAACAATAGAAACAAGATACAAATGGCAATCAAGAGACACATCTGGCCTTTACTTTTTCACATAGTCGCCAAACCTGTTTAGGCATTTGTCAGAACGTTCGACCAACTTATTTATCCCGTCTTGGTAGTAATCAGGGACCTGCTCATTGAGCCATTTCTCGGCAGCTGTTTTCACTGCATCGTCAGAGGTGAACCGTGTTCCGGATAAGTTTCGCTTCAACGCCGGAAAAAGGAAATAGTCACTTGGAGCCAAATCGGGGCTGTATGGGGGTGATTCCAGACTTCCCACTCGAACCTTTGCAGCAATTCCTGACACCATTTCACTACCTGTTGTCTACTCATTGCTTTGTCCCCGTATACCTCAACGATTTGTCTGTGAATTTCGGATGCGGCCACATTCTTGGCCCATAAGAATCGAATTACGGCTCGCACCTCTATGCGAGACCACTTTTCTAGACGCTACTTAGTCGTAGAACCGCTGTAGGACAACTAGCGCCATCTGTCAACCACCCTGGCTGGAAATATTCGCTCCACAATTATTATGTTTCAAATGCTTCTGCTTGTAAACTTTTTTTTGGATCAACCTACGTATATATCACCTTGTAGCAAGGATTCCATTCCCAATATCACTTCTCACTAGAGAGGTTAAACGTAACATATTATGCACGTGGCAGAAACATTGGCAAGATTCAGATACTGGACGCCTTACATATGATATTTTTAAAAAGGTTAATCCTGATTTTGTTTGTTCTAAACAAGTAATTTTGTATTTTATTACTGGCCACGGGAGCTTCCCCTCGTACCTTTATAAAATAAAAAAGAGAAATAGTGATCGATGTGAAAGTGGCTCTTGCGGTGATGTCAAACATTATCTATTTGGCAGATGCCTCATAATGAAGTTCCATTTTGATTTTCAAAAAAATTATACTTTACGTCAAAACATCATTAGAGTTCTTTTTTCACAAAACAATTACAGAAAACTTAGTGAAAATTATAATATATTAAATGAAAATTTCTCCTTCATTAGATACAGGTTCTAGAAGTTTAGAGTTAGAACAGCAACCAGTATGTTAATCATAGCTTTTGGATAGTAGACTTTTGGACTTTCCTGCATAATAGGGTCTGGCTGCTAATTTTTGTACTAAGATATGTTGTACTTCTTCATCTTTTTTAAAGTGCTAACAACGTTATTACGAGTTTGTGTATTTTGGTTTTAGTGTTATTTTATTAGTTACAGCTACAGCATAGTTTTAAAGAGCTTGTGTATTTTAGGATTCAGTTTGTGTTTTTAGGTATTTAATTAGTTTAATTTAGTATTTTGTAATATTTTAATTTTGCTGGCGATGCGGCCTTTATTTTTTTTTTCAGATTTTGGAATTTACTGTGAACGTATTCTGTATAAGTGATTGTTGTTCTTGGCTGTTTTTGGCGGCGGGGTTTTGTTGTATAGAGGTGGGGGTTTTACCGCCTGGACATTAGTCCATATGCCCACCGGCTGGCGTCCAGGCTGGGTGTCCTAGTTAGAAATATATCTCTTAGATTTATTAAACCAAATTAAATTTCTAAAAATTATGCTAAAAAATGCACATCATTACAATTTTTACGAAAACAAATACTAGTATGTTGTGACTATCACAAAACTTTTTTCGATATAAATCAAATCGTCTGCAATAAAAATTAAATGACAATCTATTCGTTCTTGAGATATAGCTATCACGGAAATCGTGAAAAACAGATCATAGAGGCGACATCTGTTGGGTTGTATATACCAATTCTAATAAAGATCTATTTATACCAAAGTCAAATATAATCTAAAGTTTAATGAAATTGCGTGCGTTAACTCTTGAGATGTAGTTATCGCGGAAATCGCTAAAAATGCACCACCTGTTGAGTAGTTTAAACCAAAACCTCATCAGCACCAATTTATGTCAAGGTCTAACTGAATATGAATTTTCATTAAATTCCGCGCATTAGTTATCGAAATAGGGTGCCCACAAAATTTGTGTCACATATATATAGACAGACAGACACATAGACATTTTCTAAGAACAGTCAATTCGTGTTCAGGACCTCTTAAATTGTAGAAATACGTCGAAAGTTTTTACCAATGCAATACTTTGGTTCTTGTAAAGATAGAAGAAAATAAAATATGCCACCCGAACATAGGTTGGGAGGAAAAAATTTAGAGGTATGTATGTACAAGCCAATAATGGTTTTCATACGGGTTGAGTCAGACAAGGGCCGAATTCTTAGTTTTTATACCGGGTTGGGTCCAGGTCTGGAAATTTAGATTCGTGCAGATCTCTAGGAAGAATGAATTCCATGCCAAACTCGTCCCGGAAAAAAGAAGTCTAGTCCGGCCCGGCCCGGCTCGTGTCTGCAGAAAAAAGGAATACCCGGCCAGGAAAGAGTGGTGAACAGGCAAGATCAGCGTTCCGTGAGTGAAAATTCGCTCGAGAATTTTCTTTGGACGACACCTTACCCGCACAGACATCTGATGTCGGTTTGCAGACCTTTTATACGCGCTAGATGAGCGGGGGATGGGGAGGACGGTTGGAGATTGATCCGTCATTGGTCGCAACTGGGCCGAATTTTCAGCTTTTATGCTGGGCCCAGGCCTGAAAATTTCGGCCCGTGCAGACCTCTAGAAAGAATTAAATCTAAGCCAGGCTCGACCCGAAAAAAAGAAACTTGGTCCGGCCCCAGTCTCCAAAAAAAGCGAGGCCCGGTTCTCCAGAATAAACTAAGGCCCAGTCCCGACCCTACCTTTAAAGAGGGAAGACCTGTACCGGCCCGACCCGGGGGTCGGGCCGGTGCGAGAGTCCCTCACTGTGAACTATTCGCAAACAGTGTAAAATTTAGTTGGATCCCGACCTATATCATTAATAATCTAGGTGGCGCTGATAATATAGAGGGCGCAGGCTTCAAAAAAGTGCTATAAAAGCCGTGAAATCGCTGTAAGAAATGCCATATCTTTTACAATTTCCTTTCTTGAAAACTGCGACCATGGTCGTGGTTAATAAAGCAAAAATAGAACACTCTCACTCAACAGACACCATTATGAATATCATTTATTAAATTTTGCAGTAATTTCAACAAAGGTTTCTATCTCAAAATCGCTATTCTGATGTCCAAATAAGAATAGCTAAATAAGGAAACAAGTGTCAAAAGCTCCCAGATTTATAAGGACAGCTAAAACGCTGTCTTTTATAAGTTAATGATGGTTAGTATTCCACGCCATTAATTTCATCACGCATTTTTAAAGATTGTTATTTTGACTCTCTTAGAATTCGCACAGAAATATAATACGTGTCAATTTATTACTAAAATTATTAGTTATTTTTCTCTTTCAATCGTTATTGGAGAATATCTTCAAGATTTTTGGCATCGCATCACCACGTAACGGGGGGATGTTTTCGTTTTCATCGTTTTTTTAGTGTTATTTTTAATTTACATGTAGGCGAAAATTATTTTTTTATTATCTGCTGCTTATGCTCAACTTTAAATGGGACTTATAGTATATTAATACTGATTATGTTATAGCAGGTAAGCTTTTGTAATATCAGAGTAAACCATATTAATTTTTTAGAATATTGATTTTATCTTACGTTTATTTTCCTAGAGTTTCTGTACCGTTGGTGAAATTGTTTAAAATTTTCGCAATATTTGTTCACGAATACTCTCTTAAAATAATATGTACAATAAAAAAATATTTTATATGCATAATGTTTATTTATTAGGTCCTATGCCGTTTTAAACAGATATTAAATCTTAACGATGATAATATGTTGTTTAATGTCAGTTATTTATAACTGAATTCAGCTTTTTAAGTTTAAAATCAAGATAAACCAACAAATTATTTACATTCTGTTATATCAGTATGCACACTGTGTCAGTTTTTTAAAAGTGTATTTGGTGAACTGATTTTTTCTTATAAACTTAAAAAGTTATGAGGATAAATTTTACAGCTGTATTGTGGGTGAACTTGCCAGATATTTTTCGGGTATTCACTTATCTATGCCAGAAAGGTACATTTTACCAACAATGGTAATGCTAATACTAATTGCACTAAACCCCCCCCCCCACTTTCTACATTGTTATTGTATTGTTGCAATATTAAATGAAGTTGCAGAAGTATTTATGTAAAATTGTGATATATTCATAATGGTTATACAGTAGCTGCATCCCACTGGAAGTAAAAGAACCTTTTATCACTAATAGCCTCCAACATGATATGATAGTATGTATTTAATAAATGCATACATCATTACTTTTTTTTATTACTTTAGTTTGCAGTTATATTGGTCATTTTTAACAATGTTATGCACTTAATTTGCTGTTTTAAACACAACTGATGACTGATTTTTTTTTTTTTTTTTGGCAATCAATTTCACTGGCTTGAATAACACATAAGTATTATTTTTTTCTTCAAATAATTAATGATTGGTCAAGTAACTTTTTCTTCATATAACCACTATAAAGCAGGGTGTCTAACTACATGGAAAAGTCAGTGAAATTTATATGGACTGAAAAAATCAGGGGAAATTTACCATTTCTGAGGAAAATTTGAAAATTCTGAGAAAAAGTCAAAAAAATTTTAACTTGGAAAAAAAAAAAAAAAAAGGAAAATATATCTTATAAAACTAAGGATTTGAAATTGCAGCACCACTAAAATCAAACTTTGATCTTCATCGCTGCTGTAAAGAGTATTTCAAACTCTCATGCAAATAATTTTGTCTACCCCCTTTTCATTCCTTCTTTGTAACTCAGAGATTTTCATATTCCAGCTTCACTGAAACTTTCTACTGAATGTTGTAGAATTGATTAGGTGTTTCACTCTGCTTACTTATCTTTGTTTGGGAACTGAACATTTGTTAGCTTAATTTATTGGATCTTTGAAGGAGGGTGGTCTTTGAGACCTATAGCTACAAGGCTGTCGTCTCGAATGATCCATATACATTTTTTTTGTCACAGAAACACATACATGACTTCAACAATTACATAAATCTTGACGAGAAAGTACAAGGAAATTTACAACACCAAGAGTTACATCCGGGAGCTCCACAAAGTGTGTGCAATGGAGCTGGCGGGAGTCGAACACCGCCGACCTTGCTTCCTACGCTATGAAGCGATTAGCGGAGTGGTGCCTTAACCACTCGGCCACGGAGGCCCCAAAAAATTTATTGGATATTTATTATTTGTATTAAAATATGTCAAAGCAATATATATTTAACTGTGACTGATGTGATAAAAAATTTCATCCTCATTTGACAAAATGGATAGAACCTTATGCTAAAAGTGTGTATCTGTCAAATGTTTAACATGTAAAATATTCAACAATTTGTAAATTTTGCAAAAAATATGTAACAAATCAGTAATTTGTGCCTCAGAGTCTGTTGTGAAAGCTCCACTCTCAAATTCACAACTTTAAAAAAAAATTTGTGTGTAACATCACAAAATCTTGATGCCTGGAATTTTTTTTTTTTTTTTTTGGTATGGAAAAGTCAGGGGAAATTTGTGGCTGATCTAGAATAGACACCCTGATAAAGGTACATCTACTTTGCATGTGCCTTTCATCCTCATCAACTGAGGACAGATGCTAAAGGTTTCTCATTTTGGGTGATTGAAAGGATGATTAATTTTGCCGTACAATTTAGCAGCGACTCCTAGATGTGTAGTTTTGTTATCAATCACTTAGGATTCTCAGATGTTAAGACTGGAAAAATTTTACAGACCTCTGGAGCTGTAGAAAATTATAAAAATAGAGAGAAAAGGCAGGCTGTTACAGAAGAACATTCTACCTTTATCATGTACCTTTCATTATATTCAATTGAGGACAGATGCTATAGATTTCTTATTTTAATTAAAGTGGTTAAAATTATTTTTGAAGCTTCTGAAGTAGAAAAAGTTAAGGAATGAACTTTTATGCAGCATATTATCCTTTTATAAAATATCATGCACTAAATTATTAAATATCTATAGCATTTTAAAAATATTATTTCATAGTTAACATCCTATATCATATATTCTAATACGAGCAAATCTTGTGTGTGGTTATATATATATTTATATATATATGCAAATTTTATCTTAAAAACGGACGGCTCAAACGATTTTGACGAAATTTTGTATCCTACCGTTTTGGGGCACCAGAAAACCATTGGGCTAGGTCACATGTTCGAGAAATTTTGATTAGTGGGTCATTTTGGGTCATGGTCAAGCTAATTGTATCTAAAAAACGGTTCACACGATTTTGACGAAATTTTGTATCCGACCATTTTTGGGCACGAGAAGACTATTGGGCTGGGAGACATGTTCGAGAACTTTTGATTAGTGGGTCATTTTTGGGTCAACGCGGGTCAAATTAATTTTATCTAAAAAACGACTCTAACGATTTTGATAAAATTTTGTATCCTACGAGTTTCGGACTGAAGAAAATCATTGGACTAGGTCACATGTCCAAAAAAATTCGATTAGGGCGTCATTTCTGGGTCATTGTGGGTCAAGCTAATTTATCTAAAAAGTGGCTCATACTATTTACACTAAATTTTGCCTCCTATGGTTTTCAGCCACGAGAAGACTGTTGGGCTATGTCACATGTTTGAGAAAAATTCAATTAGTGGGTCATTATGGGTCAAACTATTTTATCTTAAAAACGACACAGACTATTGACACTAAATTTTGCATCCTATGGTTTTTAGACACTAGAAGACTGTTGGGCTCGGTCACATGTTCGAGAAAATTCAATTAGTGGGTCATTATGGGTCAAGCTATTTTATCTTAAAAACGGTTCAGAGGATTTGAAATAAATTTAGCATCCTACAGGTTTAGGGAATGAGAAGACTATTAGGTTAGGTCACATGTTCGAGAAATTTTGATTAGTGGGTCATTATGGGTCAAGCTATTTTATCTTAAAAAAGCTCAGACTATTTACACTAAATTTTGCATCCTATGGTTTTCGGGCACGAGAAGACTGTTAGGCTATGTGACATGTTCTAGAAAATTTGATTAGTGGGTCATTTTAGTCATGGGTCATGACATGTGAACTCAAATCTAATAATTCTCGAATCGAGCATAGCTCGGTCTTCCCTGCTCGTAAATATTTACATGGTACAATAATGTAGTTGTGATTTCTTTTTTTCTCAAATTATTTCAAACAAGCACACTTAAATTTCTTGGTTAATTAAAAGTTAATTATTCATTAGTAAATAATGTTTGTTTTTTGAAGTTATACATTTCAAAAACTAATTTCTGTATATGTATTAGTAGATTTTCTTTTCTCTCTTAGTTGCTACAGTTGATGAGAGAGATGCAACAAGGGTGATGCGATTAGATATGCTGGATAATCTGTTATCAGCAGTGTCAGCTATTGTCACTGATATCATGACGATCAGTGCAGAAATCATTGGTTGTTCCACTTCTGTGTTGGCCCGTTGGAATGCGCCTAGGAGGCTATAGATTAGAAATAATCTTTAGTCTCTTAGGATGCAAACTTGCAGGCTAAATCACATTTTGCATGCTGCATGGATGCCACTTCATTTTTTTTGCTGAAGATTATATTTTACTTTATTGTCCATGTTTATGAAAAGTAAGTCACTTATTGCTTTGTACAAATTGTGTTTCTAATATATACTATATAATGTAAGAATAAATTCAATTTATTGTTTTCTAATTAATTTTTAAGGGTAATTGTCACTGTCAGTTGTATATCTTAGTTAGATCACTTAGATTAAAAAGACTTTTATGTAAAAATAGATTGTTTAAGAAAACAATGCTAAAATAACCATAAATTAAAAAAAAAAAAATTATAGCACACTTTTATTAGTGGACTTAATACTTAAAAAAATAGAATATGGCTATTTTATCAAAAATCTGGAAGCAAAAACAAAAATTATGAAAGTGTGAGGCTCTGACAGAAATATTTGGTTATTTTCCATTAGATAGAACACCACTTTGTGCGAAGTGCAAATATGGCACAAAACTCACAGAAATTTCTGGTTGCATATATAATAATATATCATGTAATATATCGAAAAACAGTTATTAAGGAACTTGGAAATCTTGAAATCTGGTTCTGTATGTATATCTTTGTTCCTTGGTCACTGCTCCATTTTAATCAAGAAAGACAACATAGCAGTGCCACCTATTCAGTGATATACACTGAAATTTAATCAGCAACAATTTGAATCTAATTCTAACTGAAACAAAGCTTGGTGAAATTCTGTCCATTAGTTCTGGAGCTAGAAAATCCACAGAATTGATATCACAGACAGACATTTTCCTAAAATAATCAAATCGTACTAAAGCATCCAAAAAATGGAAGTTAAAAATTTTCATGATTCTAACAGTTTTCTTATGTTATGTAGAAGAAAGTAAAAATGAGTGTTGTTGAAATACTCTGGCTTTGTGGGGAAGGTGGGGGGGGGAGAGAAGGCAAAATAGAAAATGTTCTCTTTTTTCTTCAGTTTAGCTGTTTTTGTCTTATTACAATTATACTGTAATTAAAAATACTGAGGAAGATAAACAAGTGGGTAAGTGTGATCGAAGATTACACAAAGGGTTTCATTTAATATTCCTTTCGAAACACTTTATCCTTTCTTTAATAAATCCAAATAAATTTCCTTTTCCAAAAAAAAAAAAAAAAAAAAAGTTGTGTTTTTTATAAAGTAAAAATTTACCAGTCTATTTTTCTCATTTTTTCGAATATCTGAACTGGCCCGATAGTGTGCCCGCTATTATACTCTGTCATGTGGACTAAATGAGATATTAAAAAAAAAAATCAATTTCAAAATTAAACATGTTGTATAGACACCTTCAAAATGTTAAAATATGCCAATATTTCCATAATTGGTCATGATTCAATCATGATTCAATACGTTCCTCAAACTCATATGACGTTATAATCACTTGAGGACAGCATATCTACTTGCTTTCTCTATTACTCATATTGATACTCTCTTTGAATTATTCTCAAACATTTGAAAAATCCGTTATGACATCAGATTAAAAAAAGCCATGTTTTTATAAAGTAAAAATTTATTGGTCTATTTTTCTTGTTTTTTCAAATATCTGAACCAGCCCGCTATCAGCCGCTATTATACTCTGTCATAATAATATCTGTCATGTGGACTAAATGCGACATAAAAATAAATCAATTCCAAAATTAAACAAGTTGTATAGAGACCTTCAAAATGTTAAAATATGCCAATATTTCCATAATTGGTTTTTATCATGATTCAATACGTTCCTCAAACTCATATATTTACTATTCTCTATTACTCATATTGATACTCTCTTTGTATTATTCTCAAACATTTGAAAAATCTGTTATGATGTCAAATTAATTTTCTTTTTAATTCTCTAATGACGTCATATTAAGCTGCTTTCTGTATTTACACATACTCCTTGTATTATTGAAAAATGTTTGAAAATTTCCATTTTATTACCAATATGACGTCATATTAATATATTTTATTCAATTGGTGAAACTTTTTATTTCATTTTCATTTTTCACACGGAAATATTTCAATAGAAAATTAATTATTGTAGAAAGAATTTTATTGGTGATTTTTAATTGTTGGCAACTGCTATAACGAAAAATGTTTAAATTTAATAGGAAAAGGCTGTTAGATTTTTGGTTTTTTATCTCTATATATTAAAATAATACGTTTTTTTCAAATTTTATGATTTTGAGTTTCATAGCAGGTATTCAGCTATCAGTACACAAAATTTCATGCCATTAAGTTAAATAGTTTCTGAGAACCGGCTCTGTGATGGACAGACAACGAAGCGGGAGTAATAGGGTTTCGTGAGATGAACGAAAAGCTAAAAATGTGCTCATGCTAAATTTGGGCAAATAATTGCCAATTATAGCAATGTCACTATGTTTTCATTAATTTTGCTTATTCAATGTACATTTTACAATATTTATAATGTAAAAGCAAGTTTTACAATATTACAAAATTATCAAGTTTAAACATTATTCAGATGATTCATTCAAAAATATTTATAAATAACAGCAATTTTTAATCATTTAAAAAATTATTTTAATTTCTCCCTTCCTCTTAAAAAATGGTAAATCTTTAAGAATTCATCATTGCTAATTTTAATTTTATATTTAAAAAAAATTGCCTCTTTATGAAATTAATAATATAATTGTTCCTATAACAAATAGACACTGCATTTTTTCATGTGCTGAATTGTAGAAAATTAAATTTTCTAAATTGAATAAAATCCCATTATTGTATTGGTAAAATTGTTTTTGAAAGCCTTTACAGGTTAATATGTTAATATTTACATGTTTTTTATTATGCAGGGCAAAGGTTGCAAATGTCTAAGTAGAAAAAAATAAACTTATTTTTCCTCTATGTCTCAGAAAATATGTATCAATACAAGTAAAATTTAGAAAGGTTTGTGTATACTTTTTTAGTACATTTATTTTAAGATCAAGATTAAAATAGTACTGCTTATTTAAAGTAGGTTATATTTAAAAAAAAAAAAGAAAAGAATACATTGTGTATTTTTAATAAGTTTTTAATCAAAAACTCCTATTTCCGTCCCCCCCCCCCCAAAAAAAAAAAAAAAAAAAAAAAAATGTATGCAAGATGAACTTTAAGAACAGCAAGCTAATTAACCCATTTTCGGCCAAGCATAGAAATTTTGTAAAATCTGGTATTATTTGCATAGAAATTTGCTTAAATTACATTCATTAAGACTTCAAAAAATTTTCGTACATGAAAAATAATATTTTATTTAATTTGACGTTACCATTATTAATTTATTATTATTAATTTATTATTAAATTTAAATAAAAAAAATTAAGTTTTCTTATGGCATTTGTTTTATTTTTATTTTATTTACAGAACTTGCAACTTTACTCCTTTATAAAAACATATGATTAATCTGAAGTGGAATAATTATAAATTTTCAAAAAGTCGAATTTGTCAATAACCATTTCAAGTAAAAAAACAGCGTATTTTGAAAATTTCTCAACAGAAAGTGATTACTTCAATTGAATTACTAATATTTTATAGATGTCTCCAGAACCCTTAAAAATAGCAGAAAAATAAAATTAGCGAAAAATATACGTCACAGTGTTAATAAAAAAATATTTATTGAAATGGTGCGTTTACGCACCTTTGGCCAAAAATGGGTTAAATATCATAAGCATATGCAGGAGAAAGTGCCCTCCTCCCCCTCCCCCTGCAAGTCTCTAAAAATAGTGAGATATAATTTGAAATATTAAGAAACACAGGTGCTGGTTGAAAAAAATCTAGTCAGGGACAAAATTTTGAAAAAAATATGTCTGTTGCCCACAGCCTAGTCTGTTTTTTGAAATGTTGGGTATAAATATGAAATAAACTAAATTAAGATTTTTTTGACAGAACTCCTTACACAAGACAATTTTAAACATATCAACATTAAAAGCAATACAGAAATTTAACAATTAAAAAATATTAAACATTCAAAATTGTCTATCACCAGGTGTTCACCCAGGGGTGATTCTGAGTAAAAAAAAAAATTCTGAAATTCACAGCAAATTTTCTGAAAAGTTAACGGAGTGTGGGGGGAGGTGGGTGTCCACTTCCTTTTTTTTGCGTCCCTTTGACGAAATTTGTGTTTTTTGCGCGATCTTTTGGCGAAATTAGCCGTTTTTTTAGATTTGTTGATAAAATTTGCGCTTTTTTGATGAAATTTGTCGTTTTTCGCGATCTGTTGACAAAATTTGCCGTTTTTCGCGATCTTTTGACGAAATTTGCCGTTTTTTGGCGATTTTCGGACGAAAGTCACGTTTTTCCGAGTTCTGTTGACAAAATTTGCCGGTTTTTCGCGATGTTTTTGACAGAATTTGCCGTATTTTCGCGATGTTTTTGACGAAATTTGCCGTTTATTCACGACTTTTTGACGAAATTTGCCGTTTTTTCGCGATTTTCTGACGAAAATCACGTTTTACCCGCGATCTGTTGACGAAATTTGCCGCTTTTTCGCGATTTTTTGACGAAATTTGCAGTTTTTTCGCAATGTTTTTGACGAAATTTGCCATTTTTCGCAATGTTTTTGACAAAATTTGCCGTTTTTTCGCGATCTGTTGACAAAACTTGTCGTTTTTTCGCGATCTTTTGACAAAATTTGCCGTTTTTTTCGCAATGTTTGACGAAATTTGTCGTTTTTCACAATGTTTTTGACGAAATTTGCCGTTTTTTCGCGATTCTCTGACAAAAGTCACGTTTTTCCCGCGATCTGTTAACAAAATTTGCCGTTTTTTTGCGACCTTTTGACAAAATTTGCCGCTTTTCGCAATGCTTTTGACGAAATTTGCCGCTTTTCGCAATGCTTTTGACGAAATTTGCCGTTTTTCGCAATGTTTTAGACGAAATTTGCCGTTTTTTCGCGATTCTCTGACGAAAGTCACGTTTTTCCCGCAATCCTTTGACAAAATTGGCGACTTTTCTTCGAACGAATGACGAGATTGATTTTTTTTCGGCGATCATTTGCCGAAATACCGATACATTTTATGTTCGAATTTTTGGATTTATGACCGATATATATTTTTTTAATTTTCGGAAATCATTGCCTTAATTTTTCGGAAAATTCGGACCAGAATCACCCCTGTGTTCACCCCCCCCCCCCCCACAGTGATGAAAATTCTTAGTTCCTTTTTCTTTTATCTTTTAATTATTCTAGTTTTCTAAATTTTATCATCTTTTTTAAATAACTAGAGATTTAAAAAAAAAAATAGTTAATTAAACTTCTAAATCGAGTGAGTGTAATGGTTCTCCCCTGCCCGCCTTACCAGTGTTTATTCCAAGAGAATATACGAACGAGATACCCCTTCACACACATACCTGTGCACTAATGAAAATCCTGCGTATGCTTATGTGTGTGTATATATAAATTTGATTCTTAAATATTTTTAGCTGTGGTTTATAAGAATCAAAACGTTTTGGTGTAAAATTTTAAATATGTGCTAAAATACATGAAAATGAATAAAAATTATTTCAGGAAATAAAACAAAAACAGTGCATGTATTGCATTATTTAATTTCATTTAAAATACAAACAGAGTATTTAATTCTTTATTGCTTATTGCTTATTTTTTTCAATGATTTTGATGATCAGAAAAGTAGAAAATCCTATTTAAAAAGCATGAAAAATGATCAGCGGTAAATAATGTGCACGATTGATTGATCTGGAGCGAATCAATTCTGTATGTTGATTGGTCTATTGTTTGTGTAATCGCTATCATGCTCTGAAGATTGTTAAAGTCAGAGGCAGAAATAAGGACAGCAAAAGCTGTTTAGAATGGCCAATCTGAATAGCATTTTAAGGATTCTACAGTAGCAATCACTAAGTTTCAGTAAGAATCTTTACTTTAAGATCCTAACCAGTCAATTCTCTGACAACCTTCAACTTGCCGTTCAACTCCCAGTTGAGTAACCTCAATTGAGCAAATCTAACCACCGGTTAATATTTTGAATTCATTTACAACTTCAAAGCCATGGTTATTCATCCTTGGGTTAGTCAACCTAAGGTTCAAATGTGTATATCTGATTGGTCAAACGGATCACATGATATAGCAATCACGTTCATGAGTTGTGTCTTCCTCTGTGTCAGTTTTTAATAACAAAACCAAACAGTATTGAAAAAGCATACCTGTGGTGTTTATTTTTAGATAAATAAAATTACAAATAAATTTTGAATTACCATTTTGATTTGGTGGTTTTGTTTGTTCACAAAATTAGGCCCAAAGATTAGAAATACTGTTATAGTCAAAAGATGGTCATTTAAAAAAAAACTGTGTTGCAGTAAAATTCTTTTATAAAAGTTACTTGATTAATGAAAAAATACATATATATTTTTTATCTATAAGTTTAATAAACAATTTTGTGATCAGGGTAACAGTAATAAGTAGAATAAAAGTAAATAATGAACTAGATTTATTTATTTTGAGAGGATATTATATAAAAAGACATTTTCATATATTTATTTCTAATATATAAATTATTTAACTAAAGTAATTGATTACAGATCCAAATAAATTATCCTGGATAAAATTGCAAGCATGGTTCCTTGTATAATAATTTTAGAAGATGTTTGAAAAAATTCTCATGAAGTGAAAAAATTTTCAAGAAAAACTCCGAAAAATATTTCTTTCAAACAAAAATAATTATTTTCAACTAACAAGTACAGTAGGATCTGTATTTAACAAGGAACTCGGGACAAAGAAAAATGCTCGTTAAATCTGGTCATTCACTAAATCTGAATCCAAGTTAACCACTAGTATGTACACAAAAAACCAACTTATGTGAATTGCTGCTTGATAATCTTCATTGAGAAGTGGAAAAACATTCATCCAAAGTTCATTGTTTGACTTTACAAAATTTTGCATCATTTAATTTTCATCCTAAAACACTTAATGCATTAACCCTTTCTGGCACAGACAAATTCTGTTTGTAAAATGAGAAATTACTGCCTGACACCAGAATTTACAAACAAATTCTTTAGAAATAAGAACTCCTTATTTTAAGCTTTCATTGTAGAAACAAAATTTTATTAAAACTAGGGGACTGAGCCCCCTACTCGCTAACGCTCGCCAAACCCCCGTGAATTGCAAAGCAATTCACATTGAGATCGCTACGCGGTCACAGCTCGCTTTGCTCGCTCACCTTTTTTATTTTTCTAGTAATTCTAGCCGGAATAAGTACTACAATAAATCATTTGAACATATGAAATTGACAATTTTTTTAATGTAAAAAAGTAATTGAAAACTCCGTTGAAAACACAACTAAAAATGCATTTAGTTGATGCTACTAATGGGCATATAAATAATTTAAATGCTATGAAAAAAAGATCTTGGAAACATAATTAGCACCTATAATATTGTACAGCACGGCCTAAATTCATTAAAAAAAAAAAAACACACTACGTGGTAGGAAGATAGTTTATCATCAATGATTGTTTAAATTTCGTTCAACATTTTATTATTCTAACTGATTATAGATTTCTGCAAAATAAATTATTTTTACTTCAATAAAATGGAAACAGATGGCAGCAGGGGCATTGTAGAAAGTTTATATTTTATTATCTCTGGTTTTTTGTGTGAGTGAAATTTGTAAATAAATTCTAAATGAATTCATTTGAAATTAACAATATTACTCATAATTAAAATGAGGAATCATCTCAGACGCTTTGGATTACATTCATATTATTTTATTTTTAATAATTTCTAGCTTCAGTTTCTTTGCTCTGACACTGACCGCCATATTGGAGGCGGGGCTAACACAATCTTGTCTGTTCATTGGTCTGAGCTCTGGAAACTGCGGTTGTTGCCAACGATAAGGTAGAAATTCAGCCCTATTTTCGCGCCACGTAAGACAAATATATATATAGATATTCTTGGTGAAGCAAGTTTGGAATTAAAATTAGGTCTGCCCGGAGTGGGACCACTGTGCCAGAAAGGGTTAAATGTTGCATCATTAGTATTTTTCATTGCTTCAAAAAACTGTTCAAGATTTTGTAATGACTCTGCAGCACAATCACATGTCAGCATTTTAAGTACAGTTTCTTCTTCCGAGTCACTATCACTTGTATTTTCCTATTCCTGAACTTACTTCCCCAATGATATCCTCACTGGAGAATATGCCAATGTTAAAACATAGTCATCAATGTTATTGTACTCATCGATATTTAAAACATCGTTAAACTGCTCAATCTTATTTTGTTGCAACAAAACTGAGAGTCGCAAGTCATCTTCAACTTTGAAGTCACAATCACTTCTGTCAATTCATCCAGCTTGCCTGAAACAGTTTTGGATGCAAGATTGAGTCACACTTCCCTAGTCATCCATCTGTCATGAGGTGTATACAGTGCTGAAACTAGCCTTTTTGGCGCCCGGGGCAAACATGGATTTTGGTGCCCCCCCCCCCTCCTCCGAAAAGAAAATTTCCAAAGCGAATTTTTTCTAAGTATCTAAAATTTAAAGTATATAAACAGATAATCTGTAATACTGAACTAAGTAATCAGCTTTGTCAAATACTGATTCATTAAAACCTTGAAAATGGAATCGAAAGGAACCGAAAAATATTCCGCTTTATACAGGTTTTCATCTTAGGAAGTATAATTATTGATATTCTCAGGGGTGGAATTTAAGGGTTCATGATGGTCTCAATCACGAGAGGGCTCCGCATCCAAAGGGCTTCCAAAATCCCCTTTTGAGTTCAACGAGAAAAATTATTTTTTGATCAAAGGATTTTCTTAGCACTTTTTAAAAATTAGTATTACTACATAATTTTCATGTAATTTAAATAGAATATTTTTATACCTTTTGCTATTCCCAGAAATGTTTTAGTTATGTTTAAATGTTTTTCCTTGTCTTCTTTCCTATTAGCAATTATCAGAACTGTGAACGGTTGTGGAGGGTTGGGGTGAGACTCAAACTTGGATCTAAGCTGAAAGGAACCCTGTTACTGTTAGAGACTTTTATGACGATTTAATTACATAGATTCAGACTCTAATTAAATCAGATCTAATAAATCTAAATATGGATCGTGACACTGGGGCCCCTGATTTAGGGGTGCCCCATACTTGGTATATGCTGTTTACATAAAGCTGATATTTAGAATGCATTTGACTTTATTACTGATTATAATCGATATTTTGCAGTTTTAGAGTAGGATAATATTAAAAACAAAAAGAAATTCAGCTTGACTATTACAGGGGCACACGATGTATTTGTCCCGGAAATTTACATCTGGATCTAAAAAAATAATTAGAGCAAAAGAATGGTGCGGCAAAACACGTAAAAATGGGTAAAAGACGAATATATATATATTTTTTTTGCAAAGATAAAGGGAGAGACGACTTTATTATCCATGGCACCCTGTGCGAGGTTCTTTTCTGCATCTCTACAAATGTTATATTCTTAAGAAAGAAAAAAGGGGAGGAGAGGTTACTATTTTATCTTGCATATGTTTCGTCCCCTTAGTTTTTAGTGTCATTAGCAATAGCCAACTTCGCGCCCTTTAAAGCCGGATCTGTATGTAAAAAAGTAATTGTAACAAATGGTATGGCAGCATTTTTCATTTATCTGGAAATGGCCAAAGGACGAGAAAATAATTTGGGAGGATAAAGGCAGGGGCAGCTGCGGTTTTATTAGTCATAGAAACTTGGGTATGGTTTTCTCCCTGCACCCCTACAAATGACATTTTTTTTTCAAAAAAATTTAACAGTTTTAACAGAGTTTTATTTTGCATATTTTTCAAATTATTCTTTCAAATATTATTTGATTTTAGTGTCCAAGGCAGTCGCCCAACCTCGCCCCCTCTAATAATACTAGATTGGATCTGGGTAAAAAAGTAATTTCAGCAAAATATAAGTATAAGTTTCAGAGAGAGAGTGTGGAGTGGAATGGAGGGTAATTTATATGATTGATTATTTACTAATTTTTACTAGAGAGCAACATATAGGACAGAATATATTTTTTAAATAGAGTTTTACAGAATTTTTGCTGGGGGACTACAAAAGGACGGAAGCAGACATCTTAGTGTTAAACAGATAATTTAAATGGGTCATTATTTATTGTTAGTAGAGAGCGACAAATAGAGCATAATTTTTTTATAAAGAGTTTTAAAGATTTTAAACTTTATATGCTGAGGAGATAGGGACACACATTTTGGATGGAAAGGGAGATTATAGTTTAGATGATTGATTTTTTTACTAATTGTTATGTTACAAGTGAGCAGAAAGAAGTACACAAGGATTTAATATTTTCAAGTTTTCAAACTTTTTAAGATGGAGAGGGTAGAGAAGGGAAACAGGCATTTTTTGTGAGGGGTGGGATTTCATTAACATCATATAAAAACATAAGTGGAAATCTGCCAAAAAATGTCAAAAGTATGAAAATTCTCTCCCTTGGATTTTTTTTTTTTTTTTTTTTTTTTTTGCATAAAAAATTTTGTGTATGTGAGAGGGGAAAGGGGGAGGCTTATATTCGGGAATGGAAAATAAAATAAAGATTGCTTAAAAGTGGGAGGGGGGCTTACTTTTGAGGGGGGGCTTACATTCGGGATTTTACGGTACTTTCAAGGTTCCAAATATCCATGAAGTGACATATTTAAAAGAAATTCAATGTTAAATATCTTCTTAAAACTATTATTTTAGAACATTGTCAATGTTTCATTATTCAGAATATCTATGGCTAATATGCCACACAATGGAATTAATAAATATATATCTGAAAATCCATACAAATACTCTCTTACCCCTCCCCTTCTCTTGATATTTCAATACAAAAATTTAAAACTTGTACTAAAATACATTTGCATTTATTATCTCAAAATATTTACTGCTGTACTTTAGGGATGGCCAATTGTTAATAGCATCCCACATCTGCCATCTATAATATATTTCAATTTTCAAAAATTGAGAAATATAAAAAACTAATTAGTACATAACAATATAGTTAGTTGTTCTTTGGATTCTGAATAAGAAAAATTATCATTTCAATTTTAAAAAAATAATAATTTTATTTTTAAGAATTAAGTTTCAGCTGCCTGCATTACAAGCAAAACAACAAATTAAGTGTTTAACTGCTTTACATAATTTAAAAATATAGTTTTTCATGGATTTAGGAAGATAAATCAACAATTTAATTAATAAAGAAGAGAAATATAAAAACAAATTAGCACGTAACAATATAATTAGTTCTTTGGCTTTTAGAATAAGATAAATTTATTATCATTAATGCAAAGTACATGAAGCTTCCAATTATTAAATTCTTCATTTACAAAACACACATACTTTACTGGATTTCCATTAGGTAACATAGTTTGATTTAAAAACTGAACACTGATGAATATTTCATAATGTTTATTTTTTAAATATAGACTAATGATGCTCCAGCAATTATCTCAAAATATATCTTCAATACTTAGCTAAGCTATCAGAAATAAATAATCCATCTCACTTCAAAATATCATAAATAAACAAAACAAATTAAAACATTAATACTCTTGATAATACATTTCAGATTATTTCAACATTAATAAATATTAAAGCAAATACATTATTATATATGTAGCTTAATAATTATTAAGCAATCCAAATTATAACCTAGATAATATCATAGATAACACATTTTAGATTATTTCAATATTAATAATATTAAATAAAATAAATTATGTATGCAGCTTAATGATTATTAAGCTGATATAAATTATAATTATACAGGGGCACCATATCAAAAATTTCTTGGGTACAGGAGAGTTTTCTTTTGATCTTACAGAGCAGAATTGAGAAGCAATTGATACAGTTAATGATAATACAGTTAATGATTAATGATAAATGTCTTATTTTGAGACTTGTTGTAGCAAGGAATTAGCAGGTACTATTAATAATTAATTTCTGTGCTTAAATTGCTTATTTAATGCTATGGTCTTATTTTAGATAAATCTGTTAAGTTATTTTAGTTTTTGTGTAATTTCTGATTTATTTATTTACTTGAGTCTGAATGATACATTTTCTGAAGTATCAAATTCCTTGAAGAGGAAGGAAGGCATTCCCTTTTAGCATAACACTTATTGTGTTTACATAAAACACATGTAAAACATATTTACATGTGTTTTATGTAAATTTATATAAAACATAACTTGTTCACCTATATAAAACTACCCAAATTAACTACAGGTTGTTTTTTTACATTGATCATTTAACACCATTTTATAAATTTGAAAGCTAATGTGAAAAAAACTTTCATTAAAAATTAAATGATATTAAATCATCATTATTGTATTGAGAATTGACATAGCTTTAACTTATTCTCTCAGATACAGATTGATTTTTTGGAAAAAGGGACTTTATATAAAACAACTGTAAAGAATTGAGCCTCTACGTCCAGGTGCACTATGTGTCATTCTAGCATTTCCTGTGAGTACACTTAACTGCATACCTTCCCACGCTAGCTTTGCCTTGAAGACAAGCCAACGCCGAATTCTATTGCACTGCGAGCGGAAAGTTCGGACAGTGATGCATTGGTGAGGTGGTACCCAAAGAGGGGTCTTATGCTTTGATCCTTGCCGAAGCTGTGGGAAAGTTAGCATCTGCGAGAGAAGCGATCTCTGCACACGATTTTTAGGTTTGCGCCCGAAACTATGCCCTTTGTCTCAGAACATCCAATGACGGACTTAGTGAAAACGAAACAGAGGGATCTCAAGGCTGTTAAGAGGCTGGAGAGTTTCGAGGGGTCCGCCTCGACAAAATCCCCGCCCCTAGAAGAAGTTCTCCTGCGAGAATGAAAAAGTGAGAGAGGACAGTTTTTTGGATAGATCGAAAAGAGAGTAGTGACTCTCTCGAAAAGGGAGGACGAAACGCCAGTTTCAAACTTAGTGCAGTGGAAGCACTAGTGAGGTCTAACCTCCATTGAATTGATACAGCTGGTATCAGGTGAAAATCCCAGAGAAGAGAAAAAGCACACCAAGTGCGAGGGTCAGAGTTCCTAAACTCTGAATTATCGAGAATTAGTAGATCTTCCGAAGAGAAGGAACGGACGAGCCTTGGTCCGAATGAACTTTATTCTGTAGTCACGACTGACTGTAATGTTTAGAGACTTTTGTTTGTTTCAGTTGCACTTGGAGTCAAGAGGTCATTAATTTATAAGCGATTGACTCACGAAAAATAATTAAATGCTGTAATTAACTTTCTTGTACATATTTTTATTAGAATTGATATTGTTATGCAATAAAAATTCTATTTTCTAATTTATGTGAGATAATTCTCTTTACCAACGATCTGATCTCGCTACCACTCACCATCTTTTATCGGGTCGGTATAGAGGAGTTATTACAACTGGTGACTTGCGGTGAGGGATTAATTAGCAAAAATTAATGACATTCTCTAAAGACAAAGAGTGGAGAATCATCTAGTGCTCCAAGAAAGAATCTCCTTGTGACCCGAGTCTCCTTAGACGTCCCTGTGGATCAACACAGCATCAGAAAGATAAATCTGCCAAGAATTCTGGAGAGTGTTCCCCATCCAGAAAAGTCTGTGCTCCTATGCATCCAGAAAAGTCTGTGCTCCTATGCATCCAGAAAAGTCTGTGCTCCTATGCATCCATAAAAGTCTGAAGTCTGTGCTTCTGACGCCCTGAAAGACTCTTAGTAATGAAGGTAAGCTCTTTTTATATTCAGAGTGGCTTTAATTGTTAATAGTGTTTATATAAGTGCTGTAGGCTTTAGAAAAAAAAGAAAGTTGTATGTTTATTTTTGTGAGAGTAAATTTTTGAGAAATTTTTCCGGTAGAAAAATAAATAAAGTAGTATGATGAAATATATTTCCGATATAACTGTAACTTATTTAATAGACAAATTTTGTAGTTAAAATTAAATTATTGTTGAATTAATTTAATGCAAACTGAGAGTTGTGCAGTGTTACAAATTTTAGCTGAATCTATAATTGTGAGATCTTTGGAAAAAAAAAAAGAAAATATCGAACGCATTTCATATTTTAAGATAACAGAGTTGATTTTATATATTTTTTTTGTGAATTATTCTAAATCTTTTAAGAGTGGATGCAGAGATTAAGACCACCATTGATTAAAAGAAAAAGGAATTGAATAAGACTTTTGCAATTTAAATATTTTTACTGTACTTTTTGAAATTGAAATAGTTGTTTTGTGTAAAATTTATCCCATATGTATTTTATAACCAAATACCAAGGTGAATGTGGACGATAGGATAGGGTTGCTTATTTTTATATGTTGCATATTTCTTATATATTATTGTTATGCGTACTTTTTATGAGTGTATATTTCAGTATTATTTTAGTGCACTTGGTAGAAATTACATTTAATCTTATTGTATTGTTTTATAATTGTGGGAAAGATAATTTCTAATTTTAATCTTTAAAAATGTCGGAGCTCAAATATTTTAGGAAAGCTGATTTGCAAACGTTAGCTTACGAATTTGAGGTCATTTTAGAGGAAAATGATACTGTACCGAAAATTATAAAAAAAATAGAGTCGTCAGAGGGTTTTGAGAAAGAGCTAGCTTTAGCACAAATTAAACTTATAGAAAAAGATAGGGAAAATAGATTATTGGCAGAGAATAAAGAGAAAGATAGACTGTGGGAAAAAACAGAAAAAGAAAAAGAGTGGGAACATGAGTTGGCTAGATTAAAAGCAACACAAGAGTCAGATGACCGAAGTACAGCATCCAGTAGTGTCTCAGTTAGAACGAGTAATTTACCCCTAAAAACAATTATGCATCGCTTTGATGAAAATAATTCGGATATTTCGTTGCTTTTGAATTTATTCGAGAGACAGGCAAAAAAATGTAATCTAAATTCGGATGAGTTGGTGACGAACTTACTATCATTATTACCTGTGGGAATGGCCGAGTTAATTTTGAGAGAACCCGAAGACAAAATTGATGATTTTCAATATGTGAAAGAAAAATTGTTAGAACGATATCGTTTGAATGCAGAGATGTACAGACAAAAATTTAGTCAGCATCCCCGAAATCCTAATTCAGTTTGGAAGGACCTGATCTTCGAACTTAATAGTTTTTTAGAAGGATGGCTGTCATGCTTACAAGTTTCGGATTTTGAAGGATTGAAAAATTTGCTTGTCACGGACCAGATCAAACGGAGGGCGTCTCCAGAAATGCGCGAACATTTTATGGATAACTGGGCAGAGATTAAAGACCCGGAAGAATTAGTAAGGCTTTTAGATGCGTACGAGGCAATCAAGCGCCCCTCTAAAAAGACGTGGAATCGGAAACTCCCTTTAGAGAAGAATTTTGAAAGACCCAGGACTTTTGATAATGTGCGAAACGGTAGCAGAAATCCGGAGATTAATAATAATTGGAGGGATCGAAGTGACAATAAAGAAAGGGAAAAGGTTTACGAAAAAAGGCGAGAAGTCAAGTGTTACGTGTGTTTTCAAAGCAGTCACTACAAAGTAGATTGTCCGGAAATTAAAAAGAGAGATGTTGCACGGGTCGGTCACTTAATAAGTAAGCCGACACTTGAAGAAACCTTCTCCCCTTATTTGAGTAAAGTATTAGTGAATGGAATTCAGACAACTGCTTTAACTGACAGTGGGAGTGAAATTGATATCATCGCATACGACTTGGTCAGTCAAGATAAATTGAATGGAGATCACGTATGGATTAAAACTCCGCTGGACAGTAAATTATACTGTTTACCTATAGCAGAGGTCACTTTAGAAATTGAAGGCGTGGGGGTCATTGAAACCAAGGCAGGAGTTAACAATAGAGATTCAGATATGTACTACTATTTGTTGGGTAATCGCACTCAGAAATTGTTAGAACAGGCGAAGAAAAAACCCGAATTGATGAATGCAGTTTTGACACGCGCTCAAACGAGAGAAAAGGGTGGCCCAGCTCCGAATCCGGTAAATAAACAAATTATGATTTCCGAGGGGGAAAAGAAATTTCTAGCGGGAATATTGAAGCGGAAACTTTGAATTCCGAGGAAGAAAAAGAAGAGGATATTTCTAGCGGGAATGTTGAAGCGGAAACTTTGAATTCAGTAAAAGAAAAAGAAGGGGGAATTTTTCGTGAGTGCAGTGAAGCGGAAGTGTTGAATTCAAAACTAGAGGGTGAAAATCTAGAAAGCCCTACTGAATTGGTTAGTGTGGATAAGGGATTATCGCCTTTGTCGATATGTGAGGGATCTTCGATCTTAGCAGAAATTGGAGGGAAGGATAGTCAAATTGAATTAGACAGAGATCAATCTCTCAAAGAGATTAGTAAAAAAACGGAAGGTGAAGAATCGCATTGTAATGCAGGAGATTCTTTGATAGTGGCAAAAGCCAGAGACAATCGCGTGAGTGGGGGGAAGCAGGTGCTTGTCCCGTTGCCTTATCAGGTAGATATTTTTGGCGCGTGCCTAGAAAAGGTGTCATTACACTTAGGGAAAGGGAAAGTTAAAGGAAATGTGTCAGAATACTTGGACCTTGGGAAAAGATTGATAAACGATTTAAATACCGCATTTCTAAAAAGGTTTGATGTTAAGTTGAGAAATCCGAGAGTGTGTCGCACAATAAGCGATAGTATTGCATGTTGGCATCGAAAAGTTAGAAAGCTTTTGAAAGCGTTAGTATTTGGAGAATGGATAAGAGAAACGGAGGAAAATAAATTCGTGAAGGGATGTGTGTTTAATCTCACGAACAGGTTAAAAAGAGGTCGAGTTTTAGCCGGTGAAAATGTGTCAGAAAAACGAGAAAAGAGGAAATTTTGGTTTGACAGAAAGGCGGTAAAACGGAAGCTTAATGTGAAAGATGAGGTTTTAGTTTTAACTACCAGAAAGTCAAATAAAATGTCAGATAGTTGGATACGGCCGGGAAGAAAGGAGTCAATAATTACGGAAACAATTGATATTGTGAGTGTTCCTGGGAGGCGACAGAAATCTCAGATTTCTCACGTGAGTTTAGTAAAGCCTTACAGAAAACGGGTGGAGTTAGCAGATATCTTAACGCGGGAAATAAATGCACTTGAGGAATTCTGTTTACCGTATCTAGATGATATGGCGATTTTTTCAGACAGTTGGGAGAACCACATGCGTCATCTAGATATAGTATTAAAAAGGGTTAATGACGCGAAACTAAAAATCAAATTGGCGAAATGCAAGTTCGTTCAGAAAACCGTAAAATATCTTGGGCATATTGTAAGAGAGGGATCGGAAGAGCACCCCATAATGTATTTAAGTCGCAAAGTTACTGATAGTGAGAAAAGTTTCTGCGCCACTGAAAGAGAGTGTGCAGGGATTATTTTTGTGATAAAAAGGTTAAGGCATTATATTGATGGACAAAACTTTTCTATCGAAACTGATCACAATCCCTTGGTATTTCTAAAAAGAAATTCTGGAAATAATCCCAGGTTGTTAAGGTGGTCCTTGGCTCTGCAACCTTATAATTATGCAATTTCTCATCGCCCAGGCAAAGACATTCCGCATGTTGATTGTCTGAGTCGAGTTTAAGGAGATTTCTTGATAAACTTTTGTATATAATTATTTTAAGATTTTTTATTTTTTATTTCACTGTGTTTTATTTCATTATATGTACATGATTTCTTATCAGAGCGCGCAAAAAAGAAAAGGAAGGTAGTATTATCTTATTCATGTATGTTTTATTTCTTGCCACTCTGATGTAATTTGAGCTTGCAATTCTTTATTCAACTCTTAGAGATTCTTAGTGTTTCACCCTTAAGAATCGTTTGAGGAGGGGGTGCTGTAAAGAATTGAGCCTCTACGTCCAGGTGCACTATGTGTCATTCTAGCATTTCCTGTGAGTATACTTAACTGCATACCTTCCCACGCTAGTTTTGCCTTGAAGACAAGCCAACGCCGAATTCTATTGCACTGCGAGCGGAAAGTTCGGACAATGATGCATTGGTGAGGTGGTACCCAAAGAGGGGTCTTATGCTTTGATCCTTGCTGAAGCTGTGGGAAAGTTAGCATCTGTGAGAGAAGTGATCTCTGCACACAATTTTTAGGTTTGCGCCCGAAACTATGCCCTTTGTCTCAGAACGTCCAATGACGGACTTAGTGAAAATGAAACAGAGGGATCTCAAGGCTGCTAAGAGGCTGGAGAGTTTCGAGGGGTCTGCCTCGACAAAATCCCCGCCCCTAGAAGAAGTTCTCCTGCGAGAATGAAAAAGTGAGAGAGGACAGTTTTTTGGATAGATCGAAAAGAGAGTAGTGACTCTCTCGAAAAGGGAGGACGAAACGCCAGTTTCAAACTTAGTGCAGTGGAAGCACTAGTGAGGTCTAACCTCCATTGAATTGATACAGCTGGTATCAGGTGAAAATCCCAGAGAAGAGAAAAAGCACACCAAGTGCGAGGGTCAGAGTTCCTAAACTCTGATTTATCGAGAATTAGTAGATCTTCCGAAGAGAAGGAACGGACGAGCCTTGGTCCGAATGAACTTTATTCTGTAGTCACGACTGACTGTAATGTTTAGAGACTTTTGTTTGTTTCAGTTGCACTTGGAGTCAAGAGGTCATTAATTTATAAGCGATTGACTCACGAAAAATAATTAAATGCTGTAATTAACTTTCTTGTACATATTTTTATTAGAATTGATATTGTTATGCAATAAAAATTCTATTTTCTAATTTATGCGAGATAATTCTCTTTACCAACGATCTGATCTCGCTACCACTCACCATCTTTTATCGGGTCGGTATAGAGGAGTTGTTACACAACAATGTAGTTTTGAGAAAAAGGACTTACAAATATTACTAGAGGTTCTTGCCTTCAAAAACAGGCATGTGAAAAGTGTCTTCATGGATAAGCATTACAAATGCGAAAGTGAGGTCAACAAGTAGTAATCGACAGGCATTCGTATAGTTGCTGGAAAATGTCAAATTTTCGATTGAAAACATTGTGATTAAAAAAAAAGATACTAATAGAAACAACATAGACAATGTAGAATACATTTAAAAATCCCTATTTCTTATGCAACAGAAAATAAATAAATTGAAAAACTACATACTTACAGTCAGTCAAACAAGTTAATACTTTAATGATCAAATAAACATTTACAACAGTTCCTGCTTGATGATTTTGGGGGCAAAACAACAAAAAGAAGTACATAGTCCAAGGGCATCCATCAGACAATTTCCACTTTCTTGCAGAAGATCACAAATGGTAGTCGCTTATTACTATACAATAAAACTACGCACCCTGTGATCTTCTGAGAGCAATCAGACTTGGCATAAAATATACATCTATCCTGTCTGGACCCACCAGCAGATTCAGCAGACACTAATCATTACCTTGCACCTTTTATGCGTTGAGAAAGTTTTTCAAACACTTTCTGAAAAAAAATCAATTTATGAATTATTCCAACACAAACCATCTCTTCTTCTGAAGGAGTGGAGGGGAGGATAAGAAAATTCATTTAGCAGTTTTTACAGTTTTAATGTACTAGTGATTAATTAAAGAAAATTTCAGCAAAATAAACATCATAAAATTTTGAAAAGAATAAGGAATGGTTTTATTAATAAATAATAATAAATAAAAACTTTATTTAAAAACATGTTTGTTCTTTTTAACAAAAGTTAAATTTTTATATTTCTATAATTATTGCATTAGATTGAGTTTGGGAGGCAGGGCCGTAGCTAGAGGGGTGCCAGGGGGGGCTCAGCACCCCCTGAAAAATTTTGAGCCCTCCTGGGAAAGTTGCCAAGGTCACCAAATGAAATTCTGTTTCAAAAATCCAAATGAAACTCTGTTCAAAAATTGAACTTACTTTTTTTTTTTTTTTTTTTTTTTTTTACAGTTTTGCATAAATTAAATTGTAGTATTTGTTTAAAAACTGCAAATAAGTGCTTCGATATGCGTGCATCCTATCTGCACATACTCAGAATTAGCAACCTTTTGCTGATGCAAACATTGACTTTTGTGTTAGTTATATATAGACTGGGAGGCGGCAGCACAGACAATCACCTTATCGAGTTCACGGCTGAATTTCCAGAATTAGTTAAAACTTGATTTACATATTAAAACGCAATCGGTCTGCCAAGTCATCTTGGTGGAAACCCGATTTTAGCGGTTGACTCGTAGGTTTGCCATTGTGTTTTCCTGCACCGAAATGTATGAAAACATGGAGAACTGGGAGCAGGGACACACAATGGTAAACATACGAGCCATCAGGTTTTCGGGTGTTTTCCACCAAGATATGACTTGGCAGACCGATTGCGTTTTAATATGCGAATCAAGTTTTAACTAATTCTGGAATTTCAGCAGTGAACTCGATGAGGTGATTGTTTGTGCTACCGCCTCCCGCTCTAATACTGAAATTTTTCATTTTGTAGTGTTTTCCATTATTAGCATAAAAGTTATTCTAATGAGTTTGATAGTAAATATGATGCTTATGATAAACATTATGTTCCCTATTTGAGTCGTCCTAGTTTAAATATATATAAGATCCTTAATTTATAAATGATACTAATGAAAAAAGCTAATAGCCAATTTAAATACAAGTGACGCATTTGAATAATTTTTAAATGCTAAATACATCCTTGATTTTTCTAATGTTTTTTTTATCATATAAAAACATAACTTTAGAATCTTTAAGGGCAGGGAATATTCAGAAAAAAATTAAAGGTTGCAACTCTTTTGAACTATGAGCTTTTTATTTACTTACTGACATCATCACTTATTATTTCACTAGTATAATTTTACACTGAAAATTTTCATTCTGCAACTAGTGATGTAGTTGTAAAAAAACCAGAGAGCATATGCTGTAGGCAGAGGGAGTATATGCTAAAGAGCTTATGCCCTAAACAGTATATGCTATAGTGTTTTTGAGAAGTGGGTGTAAGGTATTCCTTAAAATAATCCAGAAAATATACGGCGTATCCACCGTAAATCCTCCATTACATCCCTGTCTGCAGCTTTTACTTTTCTTAGAATGAAATAAAGTTATTATAAACAGTTTAATAAGAAACACAGTGCCTACAATATGAAAAAATCCCAGACAGCTCGGCCTACAGGCGCAGGTAGATTTCGAAGACCGTGGGGCACCTGTTTATTGGGAATTGCAGAAGAAATGACCTTTTTGCTATGATTCGGCAGTTGGGACCACCCACTTCGAAAACTACCTGTGTCTGTAGATGGAGCCGGCAGGGATTTCTTTGTTTTTAATTTTTTTTTGCTGTCAGGGTTGGTCCTATAAAAAACTTGTAGATAATATTAAGCGGATTTATAATAAATTTAAGGGGATTTAATATCTTGTGAATTGACAAAGTTATGAATTTTTTTCTTCTTAAACCCCTATTCCCCCCACCCCCTCGAGGCCATTTTTAATGATATCAAAATCTGTCCTACATAAATTTTTGGTCCTTTACCTAGAAGTAATAATAACTTTAAACGGATTCGATACGTATCATAATTAAGAAGTTATGGGGTTTTCTGTTTTCACAAAAAGCTCCCCATTCCCCCCCCCCCCCCCTGTTCGATTTTGCCCATTAACGAACTTGATCGAGATTTTATACCCCTTTATTTTATGTATTAGTTTGGAAGAGATTTGTGCAGAATTATTGAAGTTATCGTGTCCATAAAAAAGTGATATGGATAGATAAAAGTTTTGAACTGGAGGTGGTTTTTGGTTCTGAGAGTCATGATCGGCATAGATCTGCAAAAATTTTCCAGAAATTCCAACATAGGGGAGAATGTAATAGGTAGTATTTCTTACAAAATCTACCTAATATGCACTAATTAACTTTTATATATATACTTTGATCATATATATCTGTGTTTGTGCGTGCATGTGTCAGAGAGAGAGAAATAGTATGAGCCCCCCCCCCTACATTTTCTTGAGCACCCCCTATTGTTTGCTTCTAGCTACAGCCCTGTTAGGAGGAGAATAAGAAACTAAATACAGTCGAAAACCTTCACAATATTTTACATACAAAATTAGGATTGATTCCTTGAGAAAATTAACACATTTAAAATTTAAAACTCATGAATAAAAATGAAAGTCGTGTACAGAGATTGCTATGATAAGTAAATAGAAAAAAAATTAAGGAGTTAATTCAAAATTAATTACAGTAGAAGATTTTTAAAATGCAATTCTATGTAATGTACAACTTCTCAGACATAAACAATGAATTTTGCAGTTAAGGAGCACCTGCATTCCCACATTGTAAAATATTGCTTCTCTCTAGAGGACTAAATTTTATACATTAGTTTAGCTTTATCTCCTTATTTCAGAACTTTTTAATGAAAAATTGCTATTACAATATACAAAATTGTCATTACAATAACAAATTTTGAAAAGGAGTAATGTATAATGTATGATTTAGTCCAAGCATATTTGGACCATGTTTATAAAGTAAATTTTACAATGTATGGAATGATCTATAATATACAAAAATTTATAATCTACACAACTCCCGGTAACAAGGAATGCAATATAAAGTTACTCTACTGTATTTTAATATGTTTCAGACATATTTGGCCATGTTTACAAAGCAAGTTTAATGATGTGTGAAATGTGATCTATATAATGCAAAATTCTATATAACACACAACCTCATGTTTTTAGGTTTGCATTATAAAGGTCTACTGTATATGACTAAAGATTTGTTAGTAGTTTTAGGATAAAATTAAAAATTGCCAGCATATTACAATCGCATTGAAATAGAATATCATATAAATACAGAAAAGAAATCAAAGTATTTAACATGTCTATTTAATCTTTGTTTACATTTTTTTAAATTCATATTTTGGACAAATTTAGATTGCTAATACTAAAAAATAAATAAATTACACATTTTAATATATAGATAAAGTAATAACTATGTAAAAAATAATTTATTATTTTTTTAATTTCTTAAATATGGCATCAATTGTTGTCTGTTTTAAGACATTTGGTTTATAGTGTTGAATTTTATCTTTAAGTAAGAGTTCAAAAGCAATATATATGTATTTTTTTATGTGTTTTTCAATTTTATAATTACGATTTAATGAAAAAATAAATAAATTATAAAATATATTGTCTAAGTAAGGATTTTTTATCATTAAAAAAAAAAATCACAAAAGCTAAAATTGTATTTTACAAGTATTGTATGAAGAAATAAATATATAAAATAATATACTAATTAAATGTGCTTTCATTTTAAACTATAAAGAAGAATGTTATATGATATATAATACTACATATAAACATAAGAAAAATATTAAAATTGGTGAAAAAAAATTTCAAATTTCAAAATTTTGTCACCATTGAAGCCTTTTTCATGAATTAAATTTTTTTGTTTACATTCATAAATTGATTGCAGATTAGAGGCCTTTGCGGATTACAGGTTTGCAGATTAGCGACGCTCTACTGTATTAAATATATCTGTTTTTTTAAATTGGTATTATTTTAAAAGCAAGAAAAACTTATTTTAATTATCTTGTTTTATAATAGCATGTATAAAATGTAAATGTATAAATATGTAACTAAACATATTTGTATATAAATAAAAAAGAGTATTAGAATCATGTTAAATGTGGTCAGTTTTTATATGACTGGGATATTTCTATTTTCTCTGAATGTTTATAATGTATTTTTGAATTGCACATGTTTAAACAAATTACAACATAGTATTCAATTTTAAAGATTTGTATTTCAGGGTAAAATAGACAGAGGTAGTGGTAGTGGTGATGGTGTGTGTATGGGGGGGGGGGGGGGGGGATTTCCAGTAACAAGGTGAAAGGAGGGAGGGCAAAATTTCCAGTAGCCCCAGGTCCCACAAATGCTTAATCCTGCTCTGACTACATGAGTTTCTTCTATAAAACTATGTATTTGAAATTTCCTGTAATCCGCAAAAAGCCTTCAATCCGCACAACACTTGGAACCAAGCTTTGCGGATTAGTGGCTTTCTACTGTATTGATTATATTAATACTGTAAAATTCCGAAAATCCCTTCCACAACATGAAATAGTTGCAAAAGTGGAGAGGGGGCTTATAAATGGAATTTTCTTGAAATTTTCTTCAATACTAACTCTTAACATTAATGCCTATTAAGGCTGTTCTCAAATTCAAACTGGCTACTTTATAACATATTTTTAATTTACTTTTGTGCAGAAACATATGAAATTGGCAGGGGTTTTTACTCAGAAACTTGGTAATCGAAAGATGTTTTCCATTTTTTGGTAAAGTTAAAAGATCTTTCAGAAAATACTGTCACAGTTGGCATTTTGAACCAAATTTCCAACACTGCAGCATGAGAAAGGGGAAAAACGTAACACAAAACACTTATATAACTCGATAAGTAATTTATTTATCAAAAAGTGGAAAACTCATTTCGAATCCAAATCGCTTCAATAGTCAGGCCAGCCAATTTCATGTGTTTCTGAACAAAAGTGAAACTAGAAATGTGTCAGAAAGTAGCTTCTTTGGACTTGAGAACAGCCTTAAAACGCTGTGATGATTGCAAAACTTACCTGATTCTTTTCTCCTATTTAAAGTGAGAGAGAAACTATTCAAATTCCATTCTTTTACATATAAAAAGAACTCTGTGAATGTGTAGAAAGTTTACGTTCTTTCAGTGCCATTATACTTATACACTCATTGCACTATACTTTGTTCCATTATACTGGCGTTTATATAGTTTAAAAGGCATACTGTATAATTGGTATTTACCAGGTGTCTCAAAAATGACAGACGATTTGAAAAATGAATTAAAGAAAACCGGATGTCGATAGAAATGTACAGTTTGCTAGCTGTTTAGGTAACCAGGGAATTTACTCTTACCAATTTTCAAAATTAGTTACATAGTTCGTAAACAGATGGCGCTACTGACTAGGAAAAACTATAAAACAATGTTTTCAAAATAACCACCATTTGCAGCAACAATGTCGCGCAGTCTGAGGACAAAATTTGCAGATACCCAGGAAAACATTTCAGTTGGAATGTTCTGACAAACAGCAGAGATGTATTGCTCCAGTTCATTTACAGTTTGTGGATTGTGACGATACTCCTGGTCTTTCAAGTACTTTGGGGAAAAGTAAAATCGCCTGGCGTCAAATCTGCGAAATTTGTCCCCAGACTGCACTATGTTGTTGCTTCAAACGATGGTTATTTTGAAAACAATGCTTTATAGTTTTTCATAATCAGCAGCGCCGTCTGTTGATGAACTTTGTAAATAATTTTGACAATTAGTAAAAACAAACTCCCTGGTTACCTAAGCAGAATGCAGCAAACCGTACATTTCTATCGCCTCCCGCTTTTCTTTAATTGATTTTTCAAATTGTCGGTCATTTTTGGGACACCTGGTATAATACAATTACAATTAGATTTCAAGTCATAGTAATGCTAGGTGGAATTTATTTTTATTTTATTTATTAATTTAGTTTTAATGGCAACTTAAAATGGAAAATGCAATTGAAATGGTTATTTTAACACTGTAATGAAATGTTTTAAACAGTAATATTAAACCAATCAGGAAAAAATTCTGTGAATGTTATAATGCTGAAAAGTTAAACTTTCACTATCATTATTTTTTTTAAATAATACACTGCTGTCCAAGAATTAAGGGGCAGTGACCGGATGCATTTGCTTTTTACATGGTTTGTCGAATATTTATTGAAATTTTTGACAAATTGTCTTGAAATTCGAGGATGTAAAGCACATGTTTTGACTTCAAAAACAGTATACTGCAATTAAAAAATTAAGATATTGAATATTAGATGAGATATGGGCATTTGTATGAAACAAATTATAACTGCACATGCACGAACTACACCAAAGATTTTTTTTCATGATTTGGTAGTCAATTCTATAGAGTAACACGTATAAAAAGACCAGTCAAATATCGTGAAAACTTCAGCAATACAGTGAGCTAATTGACAAATTTGGGAAGAAATCCTATATAATCTGGGATTTCAAATTAGATTAATGGGAAAATTATTGTGTATGAATTTTTATTTTATATTTTGTTAGAAAATGTAACTGTGTCTGTGTGTGATAAATTTTTATTAGGAAAAATCAAATTTTCCTGATTAAAAGTAATACACTTCCTCTAAATTTTCAGAAAATTTACATCTCTAGTTCTGTCCATATTTGGACAATAAACTAAAAGTTCTAAATATGCATGCTAAAATTTTTCGGTTTGGCTGAAATAAGTTAATTTTTTTGCAAAATATAAGATTTTTTAATAAATAAATTAATGTAAGTGTATTAAACAATTTAGCCCATACAGTTGATTTTTAGTAAATTGTACAGAAGAAAAAATAGATACACATGAATATGGAATTTTTTAATAGGGATGTATGTAAAGCTCTTTAAATATAATGAAATTCATAATGAACAAACTAACTTAAATTAATGCAATAACAAGATAATGATAAAAAATATTTCATAAACAATTAAACTAACATGAGATGTGTAATCTATATTAACAAAAGAAAGATGTTTGTTTTTTAATCATATTAGACACTTTTATGAATAAAAAACAAAGTCCGTTTCGGTGCTTCCAGCTTAATCGAAATCTGCTGTTTTGTTGAATCGGATTCCATTCAAGAAACGTATTTCATTTAAACAGTGATTATTATATTGGAAACAGAGAAAACACATAATAGATGTACAGGTAAAGTTCTTTAAATCTGCACAAGTTGGGACCAAAGGTTGTGCAGATTATAGAATATTGCAGATTATGTATTATGGATAATGCGTCATTTTCTTATTTCTGGACAACATTTTAATTCCACATTCAGTATAATATAAAAAGATAAATATGAAATCTAATAATTAGAATAAAAAATTATTAAATCCAGTTAAAAATGGAATAATAAAAAAAAGGAAATATTCAGTGAGCTATGATGAAATATGAAAAATAGCATCTTGGAATATTGAATAATATTTATAAAGTTTTTTGTTTTTCAAAAATAGAGCCAAGTGTTGTCTGTTTTAAAACTTTAAAAAGTTTATCTGGCATTCTATGAACAGTCATTAACTCTTGTTGAGAAATAAAATTCTTGCTCTAAAAAGTTCAAATATTATCTACCCAAAGCTAGTCCCTAAATGTCCAGTTAGCCTGGATGTGTTCTGTAATGCAGTTTAGTTTTTACTAGTGTATAAAAAAACTATATGTGGTGATAAACAAAAAATAATGTTTTATTACGAACTTTTTCTACATTTATTTATTTTTTAAAAAGATTTTTGGATCAAGAATCTGTAAATTTGTTTAACGGTTTACATTTGGGTAAGCAATGCAGATTATGGGAAATTGTGGATTATCGGTGTGTGGATTATAGATCCTTGACTGTAATATAAAAACAGAGTTTCCCCCAGGTTTAAAAAAGGGCAGGGTGCTGCTGGTGAGAAAAGGGTATTTTTTTTTATTCTTAAGGGCACTATTTTATTTTTAAGGCTACTTTTTGGATTCTTGAGGGCACTTTTCACATTCTTATTGGTGCTTTCTGTAATTATTAAAGATATTCTTTTGGTTTTTAAAGCCACTTTTGATATTTAGAAGTCAGGGTACTCTTTTTAAGACAACATTGAGTCAGTTTTTACTATAAAAGTAAATTTTTAATACAAAAAGGAAAAATGGCATTTTTTTTGCTGAGGGGCAAGACGGGTGTTAATTATTTTACTGGAGGGGCAAGAAAGGTGCTAATTATTTTTATGAAGGTCAAGAAAGGTGCTTTTTTGTAAACCAAAGGGCAAGCAGGGTGCAGCACCCTTCTGAAACTATCTGGGGGAAACTCTGATAAAAAATACTTGCTGTATATATAATTTTACTCAGTATGATTTCAGTTGTAGAGCCAGAATTCCACTCTAGAGGGGAGGAGGGGGGGAGGTTGACTTGATAGTTAAAACCAGTGGTCGCCGCCTATTTGAATCATTGGTTAATCGAATCAGTCATATTTGTGCAGCAATTATAATGCTATTTTTCCAGATATCAGAATCAGCAGCTGGACATGACTATTATAAAGGGTGTTTACTGTAGTAAAATTACAAAGTAAATACACAAATTAAAACTTCTTTTACTTAAGTAAGGTGTCATACATATAAAAACACAAATATCAAAACTTGACATGTTTCGGTTTACATTCTAAAACCATACTCATAAGTAGATACCTCGTCAACAAAAAATCAAACCCGAATGACACTGGACACCATCATATATACAAGATACAGTATAACAAAACAACGCCATCTATAATACAAAACACAAATTAAAAACACATAAAAACATTAACCCTCAAATCAAGCTTGTATACATAATTGTTTCCCTCTATTCAAATTCGCCCCACAATATTTACTCAAAAGCTCTAACCACAAAGGTGGAATAATAAAAGAGAAAGTATCATTACAGACTAAACCCCTTCGTAAATAAATTTCAATGGATTCTCTTATAAGGGACTTGCGGTAAAAACTCAAAATAAAAATTAATTTAATATCATTAAATAATTTTTTTTTTTTTTTTTTTTAATCCCCCCCTCCAAATATAATCTAGATAAAGCTGTTTTCATGCGGCCAAATTTAATGTCAGATTCATGTTCTTTCTTTCTTATACTTAACTTTCTCCCTGTCATACCAATATAATAACGCATCTCACCCCCCCTCATTAACATACGGAATTTCATATACCCCTGAAAGATCCTCCTGCTTAACCGGATCAAACTGTCTATAAAGTAACTCTTTTAATTTATGTGGTGGTTTCGCAATTAAATCAATATCAAACTTTTTTAATCTGAACTTTAACCTCTCAAAGGTACCCTTCATATAAGGAAAAGATACTCTTTTAACTTTAGAACCCTCACCCTCCCTCTCATAATTTTCACATACAGCTTGATCATTCCCCCCAATACAGGGTTGGCAAGTTTTTGATGCATGACGGTTTTTACCGGTTTTAACCATGGTTTTTACCGTCATGTCAAAAACCTCTTTGTCAAAAACTGTCAAAAACCCATTTTTAGTAGTTTGTTTTTACATTTTTTTTTTCATTCTATCTTTAATATTACGTTGTTTTACATGAAATATTCAGTATCAAAAAGACTCTAAGGAAGACACAAGAAAAATAAAAAAGAATTGCATTAGAATTTATTACTGTTTAAAACAAAACTTTAAGATTCTGCTTACTGAAAAGCAAATGAAAATCACCATAATTGCATTTATGAAATACATAAGATATGCATTTTAAAATATTATATATAAAAATATTCAAATTTATTCATTGCCAATCCATGCTTAACATATATTGTCATACCCAGATTAGGAAGTAATGCGTTACAAGTTGCGAAACTACAGTAGTCCCTGCTTTTTTTTAGTAGTTTGTAGTAGCGAGTTGCGCGATACAAAAAATCAGTAGTTTGCAGCAAAAATCGACGCTACTTTAAGGAGAAAATAAATCTGACATTCTACAAATCACGTGGCAATAACTTGCTTTTTCATGCAAAATTTGTTCTGCACAATAATTTGCAAATTTCAGCGACAAATCTCAGTTGCAGTGTATAGTAACAAATCGCATGAAGTCGTAGAATTTCTCTATTGACACTTGCTGCTAAAATAAAGTATACTAATCTACTAAAGAAATAAATTTTCTTTTTTGAATATATACTCTTTATTAGGCCTTCATGTTTTTATTCCAGGTTACTTGTTACTTAGAATTGCTTTATTTGCAGATTTGTTTATTGTTTGCATTTCAAGTTTTATTTCTACAATTTTCTAGAGCACAAAACTTTTTTTTGTTTATTGTATTTTTTAATGCCCTCGATTATATCGCGCTTATTTAATTGTATACCGGCTGATAAGGGTCGCCGGTGTATTATTTAATCCGTGTCGTCAGTTTGGATTAAACCTTGAATCCTTTGACAAAATCTGAAAGTAGTGACTACATTTGAAAAGTAGTTTGTAGTCGCTATTTTTAGAACAAGTATTGTAGTTGTAGCTAACTACGTTTCTGATAAAGTAATTATAGTTAGCTACAATAAAAATTTAGTTTTTCCGATCCCTGGTCATACAATATAACAGCATTTTTGCATATCTAAAGTAATTTTAATGTAATTTATTAAAAATGTATATTGAATGTTATTTAATAATTATAATAACATTTTATTATCATTTAATATTATTTTTCATGGCAGTTAGTAGAATCCATATTAGTGCAGAAGCAGATAATGACAAATATTGTTCTTTCCGTTTACTCTTGTATTTTTAAATCTTTCCCATTTAGGAAATGTTCTTCTTTTAAATAAATTTAACAAATGTAATTGTAAATAATAATAAACAAGAACAAGTAAAATCAATATAGAAATGTATTGTATGCTACACTTACACTATAAATCGGAGGAAAATCGAAAACGATAGGTTTTTGACGGAATAAACCGGTAAAAACACGGTTTTTACCACTGTCATGTCAAAAACCAGTTTTTGACGTCAAAAACCCAACCCTGCCCCAATATTATCATTTCTATAATAATTAATCAACTTATTGATGCTACCCAATTTAAAACCATTACTCACAGCTGTATCACGGATAGTCTGTAATTCTTCCCTCAAAAACTCTTCAGAACAAACCTTAAAAGCCCTATTAACTAAAAAACGGAAAGTGGAAAACTTATAATTAAAAGGAGAATACGCCGAATTTGGGATTACATGCCTACTATTCAAACTCTTCCTATAAACAGTTCTCTTCAAAAACTCCCCCCCCTCTGGTTAAAAAGGTATCTAAAAAAGGGAGACCACCCCTTTCCTCTAATTCATATGTAAACTGAATATTACTATCCAAATCATTAACTTCATTAACAAAACTAACAAAAGACTCTACCCCCCAATCCCAAATCAAAAAAATATCATCAACATACCTCCTCCAAAAAACAGGTAATTTCTCAAAACTTACAAAAATTCTTTCTTCTAGAGGTCTCATCTTAAATTCAGCTAAAAATCCCGAAATGGGCGAACCCATTGGCGTCCCCATATTCTGCACATATAATTTTCCATCAAACATAAAGAAATTACTCTGTATTATTAATTGTAAACCACTTTTTAAAGTCATTTTAATATTGTCACTAAATTTTTCGAACTGTCAATCCTATCGTTAATGTCTCTACTCACTTCAGATATATCAATAGACGGGAACAAGGACTTCACATCCATACTTGCCAAAATGCATTTCTGAGGGATCTTAAGTGTCCTAATCTCATTCACAAATTCCACTGTGGAACTGACAACATAGTTAGAATGTGGCAATAAATCCTTTAATAGTAAAACAAACGTCTTTTCCAAGAAATATGTTGGTGCTTGACACCTCATTACTATGGGGCGTAACGGATAACCTTCTTTATGATCTTTAACTCTCCCAATAAAGATGGTTATCCGTTAAAGGGGTGGTCTCCCTTTTTTAGATACCTTTTTAACCAGAGGGGGGGAGTTTTTGAAGAGAACTGTTTATAGGAAGAGTTTGAATAGTAGGCATGTAATCCCAAATTCGGCGTATTCTCCTTTTAATTATAAGTTTTCCACTTTCCGTTTTTTAGTTAATAGGGCTTTTAAGGTTTGTTCTGAAGAGTTTTTGAGGGAAGAATTACAGACTATCCGTGATACAGCTGTGAGTAATGGTTTTAAATTGGGTAGCATCAATAAGTTGATTAATTATTATAGAAATGATAATATTGGGGGGAATGATCAAGCTGTATGTGAAAATTATGAGAGGGAGGGTGAGGGTTCTAAAGTTAAAAGAGTATCTTTTCCTTATATGAAGGGTAGCTTTGAAAGGTTAAAGTTCAGATTAAAAAAGTTTGATATTGATTTAATTGCGAAACCACCACATAAATTAAAAGAGTTACTTTATAGACAGTTTGACCCGGTTACGCAGGAGGATCTTTCAGGGGTATATGAAATTCCGTATGTTAATGAGGGGGGTGAGATCCGTTATTATATTGGTATGACAGGGAGAAAGTTAAGTATAAGAAAGAAAGAACATGAATCTGACATTAAATTTGGCCGCATGAAAACAGCTTTATCTAGATTATATTTGGAGGGGGAGATTAAAATTTTATTTAATGATATTAAATTAATTTTTATTTCGAGTTTTTACCGCAAGTCCCTTATAAGAGAATCCATTGAAATTTATTTACGAAGGGGTTATTCTGTAATGATACTTTCTCTTTTATTATTCCACCTTTGTGGTTAGAGCTTTTGAGTAAATATTGTGGGGCGAATTTGAATAGAGGGAAACAATTATGTATACAAGCTTGATTTGAGGGTTAATGTTTTTATGTGTTTTTAATTTGTGTTTTGTATTATAGATGGCGTTGTTTTGTTATACTGTATCTTGTATATATGATGGTGTCCAGTGTCATTTGGGTTTGATTTTTTATGATGCAGTAACTTTTAAAGTCAACTGTTAAACAACTCACAATAAAAATTATTCAATTCTAAAAGTCTCGATACGATTATATCTCTTCAAATGTTAATACAATCAGAGTTTCCCCCAGGTTTAAAAAAGGGCAGGGTGCTGCTGGTGAGGAAAGGGCACTTTTTTTATTTTTAAGGGAACTGTTTTATTCTTAAGGGCACTTTTTGGATTCTTGAGGGCACTTTTCAAATTCTTATTGGCACTTTTTTTAATTATTAAAGGTATTCTTTTGGTTTTTAAAGCCACTTTTGATACTTAAAAGTCAGGGCACTCCTTTTAAGACAACATTGAGTCAGTTTTTACTATGAAAGCAAATTTTTTGATGCAAAAAGGAGAAAGGGCACTTTTTTTACTGAGCAGCAAGAAGGGTGCTATTTTGTAAACCAAAGGGCAGGCAGGGTGCAGCACCCTTCTGAAACTGTCTGGGGGAAACTCAGATACAATGTTTACTATTATAGATTAATTATATATTTTCCAAACAAACTTGGATTCAGTGAATTTAAGGGGTGGTGGGGGGGGGGGGGTGAATAATAGTTAATACCTACTTTCAACCACAAAAAAACAGAAATTTTTTTAATAATACAGTAGACTCCCTTAAATCTGCATACCTTAAAACCAGAGGCTGTGCAGATTTTACAATCTTGCGGATTTCTGGTCACTGTTTTACAATTTTAAAACAATAATTTGAATTTAATAATGCTCTTGAAATTATAAGGAGTGCTTAAAATAAAGTAAAATAATTAAGTAAAATAATAAAAATAAAGAAAATTTCAAAAACATTTAAAATATTATAAGTAAAGGTCAAGTAAATTATTAATAATGCATATAACTAATTATGCATAATGAAGATGAGATAATTTTTTCTTGAATTATTCAGTGAAATTTGCCCTATAAATGTATACTAATAATTCCCATCAAAATCTTAAAATAACCAAGTTTTATTTCATATTTAGCCATACTTAATAACCAATAAAGCTTGATTAATATATAAATTATTTGGTAAAAATATTGTGATCATCACTGATATCAGCAATATCTTGAATTTTTTTATACTTTCTTCATGAGAAAACACTAATTGAATCATATTAACAAGAATTACATATTAAAATGTGTACATATAAAAATACAGTAGACTCTCTCAAAACCACAGCCCTAAAATACGCAATTTTCTAAAATCTGCACATTGTTTCAGATGTAAACAGTGAAACAGTTTAGATATAGGGGGAAAATTCAAGTTTTTTTATTTTTATATCATTCCGTACTCATTTTATTATGTAATTCTGGTTAACCTCATTGAACTCTTGCTTTCTCATAAAGGAAGTATAAATTTATTTCCGAAAATTTTCAAGATAACACTGATATTAGTGGTGATTGATCTTTTTATCAAATACATTTATGTATTCATCAAGCTTTTTTGTTAATTAAATCTGGCCAAACATCAAATAAAATTTTGTAATTTTATGGTTTTGACATAAATTACTAGTATACCTTTATGAGGCAAGTTTCATTGAATAATTCAAAAAAAATTTATTTCATCATTATGAATATTTAGTCAGGTATTATTAATTATTTATGTAACCTTTACATTATTTCCCATAATTATTTTAATATTTTACTTTATTGTAAGCATTCATGATAATTTTGAGTGCATTATTACATTCAAATTACTGTTTAAACAATGTAAACAAAACAGTGACCAGAAATCTGCAAAATTCTAAAATCCGCACAACCTCTGCCGATTTGAGAGAGTCTACTGTACATTTGAAGAAAGATTTTTATTTGGTACATCTCTTTATAAAAAAATTACATCATTACTAATACATAATAATAATATAGGACAAAATTAGCACTCGCCACTTGGCGAGTAATACTAAAAATTTGGCAATTGACTTTATTGTCACCACTGGACAAACTTAATAGTTACACTCGCCAATTACGAAGATTGAATAGAAAATGTGATTATTTTCTGCTCTCGCTCAACAAATTTCGCAATTATTTTCTCCCGAAACTATTTGGTGAATTTGGCAATTTTTTCCCCGAAATCATTCGACAAATTTCAAGATTATTTTCTTGAAACAATTTGATGATATTAGTGATTTTTTACCCGAGACAATTTGAAAAATTTCAAGATTTTTTCCGCTACTGATTAATGAATTTCGCAATTTTTTCTTGACCATTTGATGAATTGCTTGATTTTTTTCCGCGATTGTTAGATGAATTTTGTTATTCTTTTCTGCGATCATTAGACAAATTTTGCTATTCTTTTCCAAAGACCATCTGATAAATTTCTCGAATTTTTGCACGATAGTTTGACAAAATTTGCTATTTATTTCACCGGTTTCTTGACAAGATTATCATTTTTTTTCGCAGTTGTTTGATGAATGTCACGATTTTTCCAGCAATTGATTGACAAATTTTGTAATTTATTTCCAGAGACAATTTGCTGAATTTCCCGATTTCTTACCCGAGACCATTTGACGAATTTCGCTATTTTTTCAACAATCATCTGACAAATTTCACAAGACCATTTGACAAAAAGTATTTGTAAATTTCTTACGAGCCAGTACTTAGAAAAACTGACCAGTACAGAAAATTCATGTATTGGCGATTGACCAGTGAGTAAAAAAGTTAATTTTGACATATAAATAAGAATAAATTGCAGAAACATCATGCTAATTCTGCTACACAAATGCCATTTATGCCCTGCATTTTGCAATTTTTTTACATTTTTGAATAAGAATATTTTCCTTGGAAAGCAGAAAAACATATCCTCTGATCCACAGTTTGTTAACATACACCATTTTGAAAGAATAATAAATTTGGAAGTATCAGAAAATAATTTTATTTCAAATAAGATGTTGCCAGAAAATTTTCTCCCCAAATATTTGTATTTTTTAAATCTTTATTGAAATCGCTCTAAAATTGTGTAAACATCCTTTGTATGAGCACTTTGCCCCTATAAAAATAATAAAATAAATAAAATCACAGGATGTAGCAGCCTCATTGTATAGCAATCTGAAATTTTGCATGAAATTCGCCGAAGCCGCAATCACTAACGTATATGAGCGATATTTTACTGTGCTCATACTAGTTTTACTGTGCACCTAGGAAAACTATAGAAATATCACTGGATTATTATGTAGCAATCTCAAAAATGCATTAAATTCATGAACGCGATGATCAGTAATGCACGTATGAACACTTCATGCTCAAGAAAACTGTTGACCCTCCCTCTCCCCTATTCTTATTTTTTAACTGGATTTCAAGCAGCGTTTAGACAGCAGAGTTCAGTGTGAAAGTCTTAAAGTTCTTTTAAAGAACAGGCAAATTATTTGGAGACACTTACCTCATACTGAATGATACTTTACACTTTACAACAACGGCTCCCTACGTTGGGGTACGCGTACCCCAGGTTGGGAACCGCTGTTATACCCTGGGGGTACGTGAAAATAATATCATTAATGACAGAAATCACAAGAATGGTTTAACTGAAAACACATAAAGTTCATAGATTTGGATTACAAAGTTAGTCTTAGATGTAACTCCAATATGTCACTTATGCTCCAAAATGTTACACTCAAAATGAGCATAACGGTCCACTAGACTTAATAATTTGACATTGACATTAATAACATTGATAATTCTATGTCTTTAGCTCTGACCACTACTAATCATATTGCATGAGTACTAATATATTTACCCAATCTTTGCGAATACTACCATTGATTATTATACAATGTTCTTTTCCCCCGCCTTATTTTTATCTCCGTTTTTAATAATAATTACAAAACGCCTAAATTATGCCAGAGCTTCTGGTTTTAATGTTTTATTTTAAAATGTGTTGAAAAGCAGGCACTTATTTTCGTTTTCGAATAGGCAGAGTAATATCATTAACGTATACTAATCGGAAAGCTTCCTTCCTTTTATTGTATAGTATTTAATTTGAAGTGTTTATTTATTATTCAAATGATTTGGTTTTATATTTAAAACAGATAACTGTTTGAAATCTGGAACTCTTAAGATTACTGCAACTGTGATTGAAATTCAACCTGATGATTCGGGAACTACAAGTTCTTTGAAACAATCTGGTTATTTTGAAATACAAGAGAACCTGAGTGCAACTGTTAATAGTCATGTTCTCATAACTGATAAATAATTTAAATAATACTAAAAACATCAGTGCTCCCTCAATGAATTGAAAATATAATAATGAATAATAAAATATGGATTTTGCATTCACGACAGATGAAAATTTTAATAATATGTGAGGGGGGGGAAGAGAAGTGGATGGGTGTTTATGTTAAATGGGGATACTCCGAAATGAAAAGCCAAAGCAAGGAGTACGTGAAAGAAAAAATGGTGGGAAGCGCTGCTTTACAACTTCACAAGTACAAGCCTTTAAATTAAAAACTAAGGATTAACTTAATTCATATTGTATTTTAACTATCTTTAACTTTTATTTTGCTGCATCCACAGTAAAAATATCAGCACCGCTTTCTTGGCACAGACACTTAACACAAATCCCACTTCTATTTGAGGCCAACGTCTTAAAAAACATCTATTACTTATACAATACATGCATGAAAAATTTAAACAAACAATCTAACAAATATGGATTTGCCAAAAAGCTACTTAGAAATATAAAAGAAAAAAAACAACCTTGATCACATAGTAACGTCAAACTGTAACAAACAGGCAATAATCACTTCAAGATCTCTACTATGACATATTGTTGTTTTATAAAGATATAGTTATTACAGTTTATTGAGCTTCGGTACATTACCAATACAACTCAACTTTGTTTATATGCAAGGAAAATTTGAAAAACTATTAAGCCAGCTTAACGGTGCTGATACAGGGAAAAAAGAAAATTAACTTTTAAAGATATCTTTGCGAGTTATTTTAAATTCCGATATCACCTGATTTTTAATAAAATTTTTTACATAAGTTAACATTTATTTTCTTTAAAACTACTAACAAAAACTAAATATATTTACTAGATGCAGCAACTTTGTTGTGTAGCAATCTCAAAAACACATTAAATTCATCAAAGCCGCGATCACTAATGAATGTTGGAGCACTTTACACCCACTAAAACATTTTAAAAATTCATCACTGGATGCAGCAATCTTTTATATAGCATTCTAAAAAATGCATGATATTCATTAAAGTTGCAATCAGTAATATATGTATGAGCAGCGTACCCATGCAAAGAAAAAAGATCACTGGATGCAGCAGCCTTGTTGTGTAACAATCTCAAAAATTCCTGAAATTTGTCCAAACTGCAATCACTAATGAAAGTATGAGCAATTTGCACTCATGAAAACAAAACAAACAAAAAAACATCACTGGATACAACAACCTGTTTGTGTGGTAATCTAAAAAATGCATGAAATTTGCTAAATCTGTAATCACTAACACATGATCTTTGCACTTGGATGCAGCAACTTCATTGTATACTATAGCAATCTGAAAAATACATGAAATTTGTTAAAACCCAATCACTAATGCATGTATGAGTGCTACATCCCCCCCCCCCCCCACCCTTCACACACAGAAAAAGAAAGTAAAAGAATCATGTTATAAACGTAATTCCTATATTTTAAAGATTTCTCTGGATTTTTGTTAACCAATTTAAACTAAAATTGTCTTACTTTTATTTTTATTTTTTTCATGAGGAAAAGGTATATGCTATATGTCATGATCGCTTTATGTTTAAGTGTTAGAAAAAAGTTTATAAATCAACAAAACGTGAGTGTAAAGCATCTCGATTCAAACACATTCATTAAACTATATTAATACTAAAATTAAAAGCTTATACTTCATGAGAATTGCTACGGAAAGAAATCTAAAATAAACATAAACATTGGGCTAAACAAATGACAACATATTTAAACCACACAATATACGCCGGTTTCAACAGAATATACGTTCAATACAAAACAAAACTCAAAACGATTGTATTTACCGATTAAAACAAAACCATTTGTGGCATAAAAGAATGCATCAACAAAGGCCGCAGCATACAAACGTAAGTGCTTGTACAACTATGTTTAATAAACACAAATTCAGTACAAAATATAAAATTACACGTCTAAATATTCAGTCTCAAGTTTACAAAAAAACATTACTCACCTATTACGTACTTTTTTCATTTCAAACATTCAACCACATTCATTGCATTCAAATTCTTTAATATTTCAATCTAAGCAAGAAACTGTGTAAACTGATACTTGAAATAAGGAAAATTAACAATTTTGCATAAAATTGTGGGTGGAAGGCATATTCGCGAAACAAGGGGTGGCAGAGAAATATGTCGTGAACCACGTTAGGTCGGAACTACTGATAGTGTAAAAAGTAGAAATCGTTATTGATATCACAACAAAATTTAATAATAAATAATATTAAAAATGGTGACATCAATAAAATTGTCTACTTTATTCATATAATTATGAAAGTGTGGGTGAGTTCTGCTTTTTTCATTTATTTACCGCTACCATTAAGGAGCAGTTTTCAAGAGACAAGCGAATTTATTTTGAAACTGAGTCAAAGGACCTGATACCGGTGCTTTTATAGGCGTTTTCGCTCACTGAAAAGCGCCCTCTAATGGACAATAAACCAAATCCTGTACAGATAACTCTAATTAGCGCCCTCTATATACTTATTTAATTTCCATTAAATCGGTCCATTAATCGGGGGGGGGAGGGGGGGGGGCGATATGGAAAAAAAAATCAGATAGTAATGATTTCCGTTACGTCTTTTCCACAATTAAATAACTCGAATTTTGTGATTGCGGCCCGTGGGCCTACTGCGGTGCGACTTGTTTTTCATTACACTTGAGGACGGGACCGGTCTTTTTTTATTGTCATTATTTATTTCATTTTTTCTTTCTTTTTTTTATTAGACTGGGGCTGGACCCAGGCCCGGACTTACTTTTTGTTGGCAGACTCGGAGTGGGCCTGACCCAAGAAACGCCGAGCAGAATTGTTAGACGTATAGCAAGTAGATTCCTAGGTAGCAGTGCTACAAGCAAACATATTTATTGTAGCCAAAAGTTTACAAATGTCCTTGGTCCTTGAATGCTTCTTTATATTTGTATAAAATTAAAAAACAAATATAAAATGTATAACAGTTTATCCCTCTTGTTTTCCAATAAATAAAAAGCATCTTTCAAAAAATTCTATCAAAATTAATAATTAAGGCTGGGATTGCGGTGCCTCGCTTAAGATCAATCTTGAGCGTAAGTCTGACTAGTCAGACTAGACGCTTTCAGTCGTGACGTCAATGATGACGTTTTGCTTGGAAACTGACTCCAAACAAATAGTTGCCATGTTGTATTTTCTATTATGTTTGTATATTATACCTAAATCTTATGATTATATCTCACGACAAAGCGTTTTAATACATTATATGCAGTGGTAATATTTTCTACGATTTATATTTAATAAGAAATGACACATAGCAACCGTTTGTTTGGAGTCAGTATCCAAGCAAAATGTCATGACTGACGTCACACTGAAAGCGTCTCTTACGCTCAAGATTGATCTTAAGCGAGTAGAGTTGCAAAGGCTAGAAAAAACCCGGGTTAAACCTGGGAATAAACCGGGTTTTTTGGGAATAAACCGGGTCTTTTGGGAATAAACTAGGTCTATTGGAAATAAACCTGGGAATAAACCGGATTTTTGCAACTCTATAAGCGAGGCACCGCAATCCCAGCCTTAAACCGATTTTTGCAAAATAAAATCATGAGAAGACTATCATGCAGGTAGCTATCGATTTCAATAAAAAATATAGCAGATTTATAAAAAAAAAATGAAAATGCTATTCAAATGTTTAGAATATCAATCATGCTTTCTAAAAGATGGGGATCCTATAAAAAAATTAAACCAATTTTTTTTTTTAAATTAATATTTATGGTTTATCTTTCACCTCTTTAAGATTTATAATTGGAAATTCAAGCGCTCGAATACGCCATCTGGTGGAGAAACGATATAACTTCTCGCTTCAGGAAAATCCCTTGCAAGCCCATTGTATTACATGCATTTTTAATTTTTCATAGTGATTATTTTTTTGCACAATTTCAGATTTCATGTGATATTTGTGTTCTGTGATTATATGACAAGGTAAAAATTATACAAATTTGAATAGCTAACACTTTCAAATACATTTACAATAAATAATGATTTCAATGGCACTTTAGCATTAGTTAAAGTTTACAATTTTCCTGTAGCGACGGCCAGGGCCCGATTAACCTCTGAAACTGGGGGAAGCACAGTATAATTTTAGGGCCCCCTTTCATTCGGTAAACGTTTTCTAAATTCTTCATACACGGAAACTCATCAATGATGCAAGCTACAAGTATTATTCATGATCCAAACTCATATATTTCATTAAACAGCCTTTTTTATGTTCTTAAATTATTTCAGATAGAGTATATTTGTAGCATATATATAGTTTTTGTATGTTCAATTACTAAGATGGTTTCTAATCAGCACATCAGAATACCATGATTAGTTAACAGCCTATTGATAACATTTATATTTCTTTGCCTGATAATTTTTCTGAAGTAGTGTGGCAATTCTTTTGCATTAGACAAACTTGTCCCTCCACAAAAATTAAAAATTCAGTGCAAAAAAATACAAATGGAAATGAAAGGCCCCATTTTACAGTCATTTTGGGGGCCCTCTTAAATTTTAGAGGAGAAGCATGCGCTTCATGTGCCTTTTTGGTAGAGTTGCAAAAATCCGGTTTATTCCCAGGTTTATTTCCAATAGACCCGGTTTATTCCCAAAAGACCTAGTTTATTCCCAAAAAACCCGGTTTATTCCCAGGTTTAACCCGGGTTTTTTTCTAGCCTTTGCAACTCTACTTTTGGGTAATCAGGCCCTGGTGACGGTGCGATCAGCGCCTCTATAGGCCGTTTTAAGTCCGAATAGTGGTCATATATTTATTTCGTTATTTGTTGCTCAATTTATATTCTAAAGATTTACGGAATAATTTACATTATAATATTGTATATTTTTAAATTAATTTTATATCTTTAAATAGTATAAAAAGGGTCATACATGCATGACATTTATATTTCAAACCACTTCTTCTTTACTCTGAAAGCTTCCTTATTGAAATTCTCTGTAACACCGATTTCATAAGTTATTGTCAGTTGTAATGGCCTATATGAAAAGAGTCATCGTTTACAATATTTGAAATGGAAAGTGTATGAAGTTATGCATAGAATTGAATCAAATTTTATTTATAGGTTTTCGACTGTGGCCCTCAGGTCCTAATTGAATTTAGGGATATTCAGCCGGAAGGGGACAATATGATAGCGATTTTTGTGGAATTTTTCGTAGTTTAACATCGACTGTTCATGCAACGAAGGCAACCAGGGCTACACTAGATCAACGCCCCCTAGAGATCTAGGGGGGCGTTGACTAGATACCGGGCTTGCTCATTCATTATCATGACGTCACAAATGGTGGCTGGCCGCGACCAGCGATTGGTACAAAGCGAAACGACAAAATGAAAGACATACAGCAATTGCCACAAAACTTCGGACTCGTCGCTTTGCACCAATCGCTGGTCGCGGCCAGCCACCTTTTGTGACGTCATGATAATGAATGAGCCAGCCCGGTATCTAGTGTAGCCTTGAGGCAACACGGCGCTTCGCAATCAGCTGGCGTAAAACAGAATTCTGTGATAGCTAATTTTGAAGTATTAACAAGTAGGAGATAGAAGAATGTTTTGGGATCGGCACTTCCCACTAGTTTAAATATATATATATATATATATATATATATATATATATATCACCTTGTAGCAAGGATTCCATTCCCAATATCACTTCTCACTAGAGAGGTTAAACCTAACATATTATGCACGTGGCAGAAACATTGGCAAGATTCAGATACTGGACGCCTTACATATGATATTTTTAAAAAGGTTAATCCTGATTTTGTTTGTTCTAAACAAGTAATTTTGTATTTTATTACTGGCCACGGGAGCTTCCCCTCGTACCTTTATAAAATAAAAAAGAGAAATAATGATCGATGTGAAAGTGGCTCTTGCGGTGATGTCAAACATTATCTATTTGGCAGATGCCCCATAATGAAGTTCCATTTTGATTTTCAAAAAAATTATACTTTACGTCAAAACATCATTAGAGTTCTTTTTTCACAAAACAATTACAGAAAACTTAGTGAAAATTATAATATATTAAATGAAAATTTCTCCTTCATTAGATACAGGTTCTAGAAGTTTAGAGTTAGTTTATACAGCAACCAGTATGTTAATCATAGCTTTTGGATAGTAGACTTTTGGACTTTCCTGCATAATAGGGTCTGGCTGCTAATTTTTGTACTAAGATATGTTGTACTTCTTCATGTTTTTTAAAGTGCTAACAACGTTATTACGAGTTTGTGTATTTTGGTTTTAGTGTTATTTTATCAGTTACAGCTACAGAATAGTTTTAAAGAGCTTGTGTATTTTAGGATTCAGTTTGTGTTTTTAGGATTTAAGTTAGTTTAATTTAGTATTTTGTAATATTTTAATTTTGCTGGCGATGCGGCCTTTATTTTTTTTTCAGATTTTGGAATTTACTGTGAACGTATTCTGTATAAGTGATTGTTGTTCTTGGCTGTTTTTGGCGGCGGGGTTTTGTTGTATAGAGGTGGGGGTTTTACCTCCTGGACATTAGTCCATATGCCCACCGGCTGGCGTCCAGGCTGGGTGTCCTAGTTAAAAATATATCTCTTTGATTTATTAAACCAAATTAAATTTCTAAAAATTATGCTAAAAAATGCACATCATTACAATTTTTACGAAAACAAATACTAGTATGTTGTGACTATCACAAAACTTTTTTCGATATAAATCAAATCGTCTGCAATAAAAATTAAATGACAATCTATTCGTTCTTGAGATATAGCTATCACGGAAATCGTGAAAAACAGATCATAGAGGCGACATCTGTTGGGTTGTATATACCCAATTCTAATAAAGATCTATTTATACCAAAGTCAAACATAATCTAAAGTTTAATGAAATTGCGTGCGTTAACTCTTGAGATGTAGTTATCGCGGAAATCGCTAAAAATGCACCACCTGTTGAGTAGTTTAAACCAAAACCTCATCAGCACCAATTTATGTCAAGGTCTAACTGAATATGAATTTTCATTAAATTCCGCGCATTAGTTATCGAAATAGGGTGCCCACAAAATTTGTGTCACATATATATAGACAGACAGACACATAGACATTTTCTAAGAACAGTCAATTCGTGTTCAGGACCTCTTAAATTGTAGAAATACGTCGAAAATTTTTACCAATCCAATACTTTGGTTCTTGTAAAGATAGAAGAAAATAAAATATGCCACCCGAACATAGGTTGGGAGGAAAAAATTTAGAGGTATATATGTACAAGCCAATAATGGTTTTCATACGGGTTGAGTCAGACAAGGGCCGAATTCTTAGTTTTTATACCGGGTTGGGTCCAGGTCTGGAAATTTAGATTCGTGCAGATCTCTAGGAAGAATGAATTCCATGCCAAACTCGTCCCGGAAAAAAGAAGTCTAGTCCGGCCCGGCCCGGCTCGTGTCTGCAGAAAAAAGGAATACCCGGCCAGGAAAGAGTGGAGAACAGGCAAGGTCAGCGTTCCGTGAGTGAAAATTCGCTCGAGAATTTTCTTGGACGACACCCTTACCCGCACAGACATCTGATGTCGGTTTGCAGACCTTTTATACGCGCTAGATGAGCGGGGGGTGGGGAGGACGGTTGGAGATTGATCCGTCATTGGTCGCAACTGGGCCGAATTTTCAGCTTTTATGCTGGGCCCAGGCGTGAAAATTTCGGCCCGTGCAGACCTCTAGAAAGAATGAAATCTAAGCCAGGCTCGACCCAAAAAAAAGAAGCTTGGTCCGGCCCCAGTCTCCAAAAAAAGCGAGGCCCGGTTCTCCAGAATAAACTAAGGCCCAGTCCCGACCCGACTTTTAAAGAGGGAAGACCTGTACCGGCCCGACCCCCGGGTCGGGCCGGTCTTCGCCAGATGCCTTTCCCCGTGGAGACCTCTAATGTCGGTTTACCGACTCTTTTTCAGCCCAAGGAGGAGGCGATTGCCCCATCGACCCCCCCCCCCCTTAGATCCGCCATTGTGAAATGGTCACAAAAGTTTTCATTGAACTTTACAATAACAGAAAGGGCGGAAACACAAGGTCCTCAGGTACCCAGATACCTCAGGTAGGGGAACGCCGTATAACGTTTTTGACTCTAAAATGAAGTTTGGTAATGCGCTATAATTCGTCTACTGGCCGGAGTGCCATCTATTGTTTGCAATCAAAGTTAAAAACAAAAGCCTTTATTTAGCATTAGTAACCCCGTGTGGTGACCGGGATAGAATAGTCCCACTGTAGCCCATGCATGTCGTAAGAGGCGACTAAAATAGGCTCCCAATCCAAGGTGTGTGGTACTGTGCTGAAGAATGAATGGCATCTGGGGTATATGATGTCACTAACGGTTCCCTCGAGGAACCAGGCGGAACCTCGTTGACTGTACGCCTTGCACCTGTATAGGGAGGTCAGCAGGTGTAGACCTTTTTGTTCCTCCCAGTTCTCCGGTCCAAATATGGATGAAAGTAATACAAAAAGAAGAAAAACAGAAAGGGTTGGGTTCTCCCTTGGGAGGTACCCAATCAGCTTGTGAAACGGCTTTGTTGAAGCTGGGTTCTAGCACCAAGGAGGAAACCAGCAACCCTGCTGCTGGTGGAAGTGGCGATGCGAGCACTAGCTTGCAACACACTAACACTGTAGCTGGGGGGCAGGTAGTACTCACAAAATCTCAAAAGCGCAGAATACAAAAGAAGAAATAGCTAAAAGCCTCAGAAGTTGAACCAACTGAAGAAGAGAAGGTAGGGGGAACCAAAAGTCTTAGGTCTGAGGTTTTAACTCCTTCTCCTGCGCAAACAGCATTGTCAAAGAAACCACGGACGGAAAACCGGCCATGGTCTTTGCTGTGACATGTGGCACAGTCGACCAGGCTGAGTATGTGGCACATGCTGTGAAGGCAGTCAAGATGGCTATCGTGAGGGAATTCCTTCCTTCCGAAAAGTTATCTGTTGAAGACTTCAATTGGATTCAGATGGAGATCCTGAAACAGGTTGACCTGATCCCTTCTGGGGATCTTATGCCTAAGATTCAGAGATCTGCATTGCAGGCTGGATCCTTGATCATCTACTGTGATGATGTTGAAACTGGGGGCGGGCTCAAAAAGATATTTGATAATAACAAGGAGGTTATTGGTGGCACGACATTCAAAGTTATGAATGCCAGTGAGCTACCAAAGCCTGTGAAGGTGGCATTTCAGACTAGAGATGTGTACACAAAGGAGCCCAATCTGTTGCTAAAGCGGATCAACCGGTTAAACCTGGAGTTGAAGTCGGAAGAATGGCGCGTTCTCCACAAGTTGGTAGAACCGCATTCTATACGATGGATCTTTGAGGTTGACCGGGAGGCTGCCGAAGCGATCAAGTGGGAAAACTTTGGTGCATACACAGGCCTGGATACGGGAACATTTAAAATTATAAATGATCCCAACACCTAGGGGAAGGAGAAGGAGTGTTTGACTGAAACACAGACAACCTCCTCTCAGGTAAGTGATTCATATATTCTTTCTGATAAAGATAGTGAATTGCTTAAAATTAATGATTTGGTGATTGAAACAAGTTCTAAAAGAACCCTTCAACCAGACTCACCTTTATCTATGGGTAAGATTGAGATGGAATTGCAGGTTTTGAATGAGCAGGATCAGCAGGTTAAATCCTCACCTGATGTTGATGGGAAGGGTGGTACCTCTTCCTAATTTTCTTGCTGCCTCTATACCTTGTTTATGGATAGCAGCTGTAAAGTAGCAGATATCGATTTTCACCATAGTCACTCTGCATCAGCCATTCTTGGCAGGGGGTTGACTAGAGGTGATTATGACATTGCATTAATTCAGGAACCTTGGACCCTTAATGGCAGAATCCTGGGTTTGAATATTAAAGGGTATAAAATATTTTATGATGCTACCTGTGTGAGGCCTAGGGCTTGCATTCTTATTAGCTCCAGGCTTAATGTGCTAAATTATCTGGATGGTGACAATGTTGCTATCAGGGTTATTTATGAGTTTCAGGGACATATAGATGAAATCATCTTAATGTCTGCCTATCTTCCTTTTGAAGAAAAGGATCCTCTTTCAGAGAAAATTAAGGCCCTTATTGAGCACTGTATTAAGGATAATAAGAAATTAATTATTGGTTGTGATGCCAATGCTCACCATGTTATATGGGGCAGTACTGACTACAACAAGCATGGTGTATATCTTCTGGAAGACATTAGGTTTTAACCTTTGTCTTATTAATAGGGGTAATGAACCCACCTTTGTAACAAAGAATAGAAGCGAGGTTATTGATCTTACTGTATGCAATAGCTCTTGCTATAATCATATTAAGGATTGGAAGGTGTCTGATGAGGTAACTATGTCTGATCACCGGCTAATCATTTTTTCTGTTACAAGACCTACAAGATTTGTAACAGAAGGTAGGAACCCTAGAAAGACTAACTGGGGTTCCTATTATGAAGATCTGGAGGGCTCCTTGAACAACCTAGTTGGTAAGTTGTCCTCGATAGCCGATTTGGAGCTGGCCGTTGACCAGTTGCAACATGCCATCCTCCAGTTGTATTATCAAAATTGTAATGCTACTGTTACTGACTCACCAAGGTTAGTTTGTTGATAGTCTAAAGAGCTCAGTATTTTACGTATCAAATACAGAAAGCTCTTTAATAGAGCTAAAAAAGTGGTGATTGGGAAACCTATAAAGCTTCTCTCACCACATATAATAAAGCCATTAGGGATGCCAAGAGAAATTCTTGGAGGAATTTTTGTAATGGCATTAATGATGTTTCTATGATGGCAAAAATTGTAAAGATTGTAGATAGCCGATTTGGATATATGGACAAGAACAAGAATTGGAGAAGATTTTACCAGATTGGAAAAGATTTGGACAAGAAAAGGAACTATAGCTGTTAAGGAACTGTTAAGCTTTCAAATGGCAACTTTACTAATACTGGAAAGGAAACATTAGCTGAAATGCTGAGTGTTCATTTTCCAGATTCTCGTGTTGTCACTGGTGCTACTCCACTTTCTCCTATCTCAACAAACAGTTGTGGGAAGAGAAAGTAGGATACTGCAAAGAAGGTTGTTACCTATGATAGGGTTGTTTGGGCTATTAAGTCCTTCAAGCCTTTCAAAACCCCTGGCATGGATGGCATTTTTCCTGCCCTTCTTCAGGAAGGTGTTCAGCTCCTTGCTCCTGTATTTTGTAGAATTTTCAAGGCATGTATTACCTATGGACATATTCCAAGTGCCTGGAGGCATACTAAGGTTATCTTTATTCTAAAAGCTGGGAAATATAACTATGAGGCTAAATCTTTTAGACCTATTAGTCTCACTTCTTTTCTGTTAAAAACAATGGAGAAGCTTATTGATAGGTTTATTAGGGAAACTGTGCTGAATGCTTTTCCGCTTTCAGACTCTCAGCATGCCTATCAGCCTGGCAGATCTACCGATACTGCTCTGAATAGTCTTTCATTCATTTTGGAAAAGACTTTGAAATCCAAAAAAGTTGCGTTGGCAATCTTCTTAGATATTGAGGGTGCTTTTGACAAGGTCCCTATTGACACTGTCCTTCGGGCCCTAAACAGGAGGGGTGTTGATGCAACTATCGTCAACTGGATCAAGGTTCTGTTATCTTTTAGGTACATTAACGCTTCTCTTGGTGGTGACAGTTACACTGTCCATGCAAATCTTGGGTGTCCACAGGAGGGTGTTCTTTTGCCTGTTCTTTGGTGCTTAGTTGTTGATTCTCTTTTGAATGACATAACTTCATGCTTGTCTTGTATTAGCTATGCTGCTGATGTTGTTGTTATTGTTAGAGGCAAATTTATAAAAACTATTTGTTCCATTATGTCTGATGCACTTAGACGTATTGAAAAGTGATGCTATACTGAAGGGCTTTCAGTTAATCCACATAAAACCACAATGGTTGCCTTTACGAGTATGAGAGATCTTGATGTGCAAAATATTGTCTTCTTTGGTCAGGCACTCACATGCTCTGAGGATGTCAAATATCTTGGCATCTACTTTGACTCTAAACTTAGTTGGAAGAAGCATTTTGAATTTTTCTGAATAAGGCAAAAAAAGTCTTTTGGACCTGTAGAAGTGCTATTGGCAGAACCTGGGATTTATGTCCGAAGGCTATCCTCTGGATTTATAGGATGATCATTTGTCCTACAATTACTTATGGTTCTATTGTGTGGTGGTCTAGGACAAAGCTGGATTCAGCTAAAAAAGAATTAAACAAGCTCTAGCGGATGGTCTGTTTTGCTATGACTGGCTGTATCAGAACCACTCCTACAGCTTCTCTTGAGCTTCTGCTTGGGCTAAATCCTCTCTTTATGTGTATAGAAGCTGAGGCTATCATATGCATGAGGAGGCTTAAGTATTTAGGTCATTGGAAGTCTTACTCAGACTATTTGTCTTGGAAAAATTTTGATGGTGATGTTCTTAGGTATCCTCTTTTTGGCATGCTTGTAAAATATGCCTTTGATAAACCTTATCAAATTCTTTTGCCCTCATGTGGTGATTAGGATTCAGTTCCTACCCATATTGGTAGGAAGTGCTCTATTTGGTATACGGATGGTTCAAAGATGAACAAGAACACTGGTGCTGGTGTCTGTTGTCCTGGTGATGGCATTAAGTACTCATGTTCTTTGGGCAATTTTTCTACTGTCTTTCAGGCTGAAGTCTTTGCCATTCTGATGTGCTGCAGAATTTATTTAGACATTGGCTGTAGGAATAGATGTGTTCACATTTGTTCTGATAGTCAAGCGGCATTACTTGCTTTAAGTAAAACTGTTATTTTCAACCATATAGTTTGGGAATTTTATATTTTACTCTGCCAACTGTCAGTTGACAACAGGGTCACTCTCTACTAGGTACCTGGGCATTCAGGTGTTTCTGGTAATGAGTTGGCTGATGAATTGGCAATGAAGGGATCTGCTACCGCTTTTGCTGGTCCAGAACCAGCTATTGGGATTTCGAGTAATCTTATTAGGACTACTGTCTTTAAGATCTTTAGAAAGAAGCAGTATTCTGACTGGCGTGACATTAAGGGACAGCGGCAAGCAAAGGAACTTAACCGTGGTTGTCCTAGTGTTAGGCATAAGGAACTTTTAATGCTGAGTAGGAATGGCATTAGGAAAGCCATTAGTCTTTTAATGGGGCATTGCCCTTTGAAAAGGTACCTTACTGTTATGGGTATAAAAAATGACCCAACGTGTACGGGTTGCCTCTATATGGAGGAAACGACTATGCCATGTTTTATGTGAGTGTGAGGGGTTTTATGCCTATAGGTTTGAGCACCTTGGTCGCCATATAATTGAGCCTTGGGAGCTTTATGACATTCCTTTGAGATGTCTGCTGAATTTTGCTTCAGCTACTGGCCTTTTTTAGGACTATTTTCTGGGGTTAATACAACAGACCTCTGGTCGGAGTGTTAGGTTCTTTGAACCCCCCCATCTTTAAGTCTAAGTCTAGCATTAGTATCTAACTACTTCTTCTTCTTTTTTTTTTTTTTTTAAGCTGCATTTAAAAATAAATTAATCTGCGATGTTTTCTTATGAGTTTTTTAATTAACAGAACAGAAAACAAACTATTTTAAGAGTTTGTAAAATATTTATAATAAATTTTACAAACTGTAAATAATATACATATTTTTTCCACTGTATTATTAAAAAGGAACAAAAAATATTCATTCTTATTCAAAACAAGCCTGTAAGTCATATATATATATTTCTTTTCTTTTAAATTTTACTGTACTTGGATATCCGGGATTTATCATGTAATTATCGTGAATATTTTAAAGAATAACTTTTTTTTAAAATTAAAACAAATGCTGCAATGTTTTATATGCTTTTATTTATTTATTAAAATAAAATAATATGACAACAAGAACTATTCAGGACTTTAGAGGAAGATTCCAGTCTTTTTAGACCTTCTGTGCAAAATTTATAATCAAACAACCATCAACTAATTATATTCAAGACTGCGCAAAAGAACTTACGTACATTGCTACCTATGGATAGTAATTGTTGAAAGTGCATTTTGTTCTTCAAAACTCATTCAGAAAAAGGCCAATCATAAACCTGGTTCATAAGAATGTTTTTGAAATGAAAGAGCTTTTTTTGGTCACCATAAATTTTGGGAAAGATATATCTTTTAATTTCGGAATCCTGTTGATTTCTTTTTTGTTTCCTGAGTTATCGGTTGCTAAAGATGAAGTATTTGTTCTATATTGGGAAACTTTTTTTTAATAATGCGAGAGGATGAAAACAAAATAAGGTCGAAGAATCGAGTCTATAAAGAAAAAAAAAAAAATATATATGTATAATAATTGATATTATCAAAATTATATTTTATGAGGAAATGTGTATTGTTTTAATACATTTAACAGCAGCATTGTGAAAATTCGAGTTAATATGGAGTTGTGTTATGCCAAATTTGCATTTATAAAAGGTTTCTACAAAGTATTGACCAAAGCAAAATTCTAAAAAAACTGAATAATGTTATATAAAGCATTTTAGCATACAATACACTCTGCAAGTGCTACTTTGTCTCTTATGTCTATTTCAAATCATCTATACAGGGATGTCCTAGATTAATGGGAAAAATTATGTACCTATCAAGCTGGATACATGTATTAATGGAGCACTTCATCAGCGCTCCATTAGTTATTGTCATCGATGTGCGGGCAATCATTAGAATATGGTTTTTAAGCCTTTTGGGCATAATACCACATCAGTGAATTCTTAACGTCTGGCAGGATAAGTTAGTTAAACAGTACGTGAAGTAACATATATATGCTTAGGTTGCAAGACCAGGAGTGGATTGCATACAGGAATTGCAGATTTCTCATTTTCTTCTTGATTCATTAAAAAACAAAACTTATTTATATTTGCACATACAGTATGGGACCTCAAATCCAGAATACTCGGGACCACTGCTTTTCCGAATTTTTGGTCTTCACTCAAAAAATTGGCCTACAAATGACAATATTATGCACCGATGCAACTTTTCCGCTTTTTGGCAGATTTTAACTTTTCTTACTTTTTAAAAATCGATCAGCAAGTTTTGCAGAATTGTTTATTTAAAGAAATGAAATAGAGAACTTCATCGAACAGTTGGTGAAAAAATGTGAATTTCGTTAATCGGTCATGGAAAAAATCATAAATTTCATCACTCGGTCACAAAAAAAGAGAGTCGAACAATTGCAGAAATTAATCATGAATTTTGTCAAACGATCAAGTAAACAAATCGCGAATTTCATCAAGAAATCGTGTAAAAAAAAAAAATCTCAAATTTTGTCAACCAGTTACAGAAATTAATTGCAAAATTCGTCAAATCACCGCGAAATAAAATAGCAAATTTTAGTATGAAAAAGTTCTGGATTTGAGGTACCATACTGTATTAATTTTATCATCAGAAATTCTATACAATTATCACATTTAGTAGTAGAAGCAGCAACATCAGAAGTTGTAGTACTATATATCTATACTAATAGTTTGTGTGTTTGTTCAGTGGTATAGCTACGTTTTTTGGCACCTGGGGCAAGAAGAAATTCTCCACCCCCCCCCTCTTTAAATAAAAAAATAATGACATCTTTTCTTATGACGAAAAAATGTCCTTCCAGCTTGTACCATGAGGAAAATATAGCTTTCCTCTTCCTTGTTTTTTAGAATTCACCAAAGTTTACTCAAACACCTGAAACTAAAATGCATGCAACCTGATTATAGAAGAATCCTAGTTTTCACCAATACTGAATTTGATTGGGAATTTCAAAAAATTATTTAGTTATCGCCAAGTTGACTTCATTTATGGTGACCTACATTTATCGCCAAGATCTTTAACAAATACCATCAAGCTTGGCAAGAATTTGATGTTATCAGATATGACTATGTAGTTTTAAGCATATGAGAGTAGCAACACAAATGATTACAACAATGAAAGTCAATTTGCGAGAAATCATACTTGTTAAAACTTATTATACCCAATTATGGAAAAAATTAAATTAGTTAAAATGTCATGACAAATTTTAAAATACAATAAAAGACTTTTTACCTAACAATTTTGTTTTAGAAAATAAACTGTTTATATATAGTTGAGAATCCTATTTTAAATTTTATGAAATGCACCTTATGTATTGTCCAAAAGAAAACAAATAAAAAGGGGGGAGGGAGGGGGAGAAAGAGCATAAAACATTGAGTGAATTGAAAAATATTTTCTATTTTTTCACATAGGACATATGGAACTCCTTGGAAATCCCAAAGAAAGTAAGCACCTTGTAAATGAAACAAAGCAGCAGATTTTTTTTTTCCATAATTGGGTATAATTTATAAGGTTTAACAAACATGATTTCTTACAAATTTATCAAGAAACATTACAAGTATCGTTCCCTTCACCGAATTTATTGAAAGCATTCACACATGCAGAAAAGAAGGATCAACAATTCTTATTTATTGTCAAAATATGCAAGACAATTTGTGTTTAAAGCATCTCAATTGGATGCCTCCAACCATAGAGTTCAGAGAAAGACTCTGTGACCCTTAACATTTAATCATTTTGCACCTCCTTTCAGGTACATAATCAAGTAAGGTACAAATTCTGTTGAGCTATCCTTAGAAACATTCACAGAAGCTTTTTCTTTCATTATTTAGATGGATATAATAAAATATTTTCGCTCTGTTGGAAAAAATATCAACTATGATACTCCAACCATTGAATATAATAAAATATTTTACTAAAGAAAACATTCACACACACACACAAAAAAAATTGTCGAAATATGTGGGATAATTTTGGTTTAAAGCGTCTCTCAATTGGACACCCACACATTTAATCATTTTGTACCTCCTTTCAGGTATGTAATCATGTAAAGTACAAAGTCTGTTGAGCTATCCCTAGAAACATTATTCACAGAAGTTTTTACTTTCATTATTTGGACATAAATTATTTTACTAGAGAAAATATTCACACATACACACACAGACAAAAGTAATTTTTATTTATTGTCGAAATATGCGAGATAATTTTTGTTAGAAATTTCTCTCAATTTGGCACCCCTTGACAGCAGTGCCCAGGGTGGCTGCCTCCCCCCCCCCCCACTTAGCTATGCTACTGAGTAATAATATTCCATTAAACACTAATAGTTGAGAAGCTTGGCTCATGAGCAACCAATTACTGTCATTCAGTGAAGAGACTTAGCCAACACACCGAAAACAGAAGTATTCTGAAGCTGTGCTGATTGTGCATTCTGATTGGTTGCTAGAGAGTTGAGATTCCCAGCTACTAACATCTAGGTTATATCAAAGATTCTATACACTAGAAGATGTGAAAGTTCCATAGACATAATGTAAAACGGCTTTCAGCAAAGGATATGCGATACAGCGAAGTTGCATTACAGGGTGAACTCATTGGCGCGCTGGCGAGGATAATCTGATTAAATATATTAGCGATAAGTCGCCAATTCTAGTCAATCAAAAAGTGGGATATGTTCGCGTTTTTGTTTTCTTTTTTGTATTAGAAAGAATTGTTAAATTAACAAGGTGTATTTTTCATTATATTTAGAAAAGATAAATGCATATTTCTAAATCGTAGGCACCTAGGTGAAAAATATCATTAATGTTATAACTATTATTTATTTTTTATAGACTGGAATAGATATATTCATTAGTTAAAGAAATTAGAAGCAGAGGCACAATTTCTGTTGCAAAATACGAGAAAAAAAATTAGATTACATATACACACGTTATCTTAAAATTGAAAAGAAATTTTAAGTATAAATAAGAAATTAAAAAAGAATTAAAAAAAAAAACCCAAAAAAAATTGCGAAAGGCGCTGACCCTCGCTGGGGACAGAACCCTCAACTAGTTCATTTAGCCGCTTCCTGTCTGTTATCATAACCATTCAGCCATCGGTGCTCGCTTTTCTAGAGAGAAAGATTGAATAGGGTATTTAGGATTAGCAGGAGACTTTGTACTTTTTTTTGGCTTGTACTGAAAAATGTACATTTATTATTTTTATATTGACCTATATTATTTTGATGAATCTGGTTCGAACTAAAATACTTGATTAAGAAAAATGTATAATTTAAAATTAATTTGTTTATTAATGTATAATGACGGTGCGACGATAATAATAAAATTGTAATATTACTAAATTACATTTATATTAAGTACTTAATATAAATTAATATGTATATTTATTATTATTATTATTAAAATCATTTAAAAATATTTAAATAAATGGATAAATAATAAACTATATAAATACAAGATTTTGCTAATAATACAATTTTTTTTAATTAAGATTATTTGAAAATAATAATGATAAAGAATAATCTAAAGACAAATTAAAATGATCTAAAAATAATCTCTTTCATTCTTCTAAATGTATCATCATTAAATATATATATACTGCATCTAACAATAACGAAAAATTATTAAGAAAAAATATGGAAAAGCACATATCTAAGTTCAGAATTTGGACTAGAATAATATAAAAAAAACATTTCAGAATTTTTTATTTATTTTTATTTTTAAGTGAGGGAAAAATAACGTAAAAATTAAATCAAATAATTATTTCTGTCAAAAAGTGTAATCATGGGATACCCCCCCCCCCCCTCCCAATGTGAATACAGTAATTAATACAAGAGTAATAAGTCTTCCCTACCTAGAAAATGTTTAATAAATGACTAAATTATATAAATAAATACAACTGCATAAGTGAGAGAGGTATAAATGGTGCACTCTTAAACTAGTAAATTGCTTTAAAAATTATTTTATTAATATAAAAAAGGGAATTTATTTTCTTGTCTTAAATTTTTTTTATATAATTTCATAAATATGTTAAATTTATTTCATTTTCTCGCTTCGTCGAAACTATATAGCTGGGTTCTACAGCAGATGTCCCATTCGAAGAGTTAAGTTAGCATGTTGCAACCATTTGGCCTCATGTTTGGCGTACAAGAATATTGCCCCTTTCAGGTAACTTTCTTTGCAATACAAATTCTTTGCTGAATATCCAAATTTGCACAATTCTGGCAATAGATGGTGCAGTCACGATTTCGTCAAGCTTCATATCTTCTAGTGTAGTATCTTTGGTTATATGCTCCTGATTTGCCGTGCATCTGAAAGAGAATCAGATTGGTGTGTGGAAAATCTAGCTCCCAGCCAAATTCTGGATGGGTTCCAACATCGGTTCACTTTGTTGGTGATCATGGTAAAAATTTACCTGACTTTTCCATATTTTGTGTGAAAAATGGAAATTAAATTCCCTGACTTTTTGCATTAATTTTCAAATTCCCTGTTTTCCAGGTGGCGTAGAAGAGCATTAAGAAAAAAAAAATCCAGAAAAAATTGAAGAACTTTCAAGCACTTTTTGCAAATTTTGCATAAAAATAAGTACTTTCAAGGACCAAAAAATGCTTTTAATAAATTTAAGGACTTTTAAGCCCTTTCAAGGACCATATGAACCTTGAATCACTGTAAGATTACTTTTATCAGTTGATATATAAATAATTGTAATTCTTGAATGAATGACAAGTTATGCATATAAAAAAATAAGCCAAATAAAAATTTAATTAATACAGTAGACTCCTTTAAATCTGCATAACTTAAAACCATAGGGTGTGCAGATTTTAGAATTTTGTGGATTTCTGGTCACTGTTTTGTTTACATCTTTTAAACAATAATTTGAAATTAATAATGCACTCGAAATTATAATAATGAATGCTTAAAATAAAGTAAAATGAAAATTTAAAAATTATTTAAAATATTAAAACTAAAGGTCAAGTAAATAATTAATGATGCTTGACTAAATATGCATAATGATGATGAGATATTTTTTTTCTTGAATTTTTCAGTGAAACTCGCTTTATAAATGTACACTAATAATTTACATAAAAATCTTAAAGTAACAAAGTTTTATTTCATGTTTAGCCATACTTAATAACCAAAAAAGCATGATTAATACATAAATTATTTGGTAAAAATATCAACATCGCCCCTGATATCAGCACTATCTTGCATTTTTTCAGAAAAAAATTTATGAGAAAATGCGAGTTGAATCATATTAACCAGAATTACACATTAAAATGCATACAGAATGAAAAAAAGAAAAAAAGAATAATTTTATACCTACATCTTAATTATAAGTTTCATTGTTTACATCAGAAACAAGGTGCGGATTTTAGGGAGGCAGATTTGTGGGAGTCTACTGTATCATATCTTATTTATTAGTAGACAAAATTGTATATTCTTCTTTTCAGCTAGTTTTGGGTTGTCTGTTCTTGTTCCTATAATTTTATATTATAGACAGTTTGTGAGAAAATGAAAGTTTGAAATTGGCAAACTGAGAGAGAGCTGATTACTTTTTCTTTTGCCAAAATTCAATATTATTTATTTATTGAAAGTTTTATGCATAACTTATTGAAAATGGCTACAGAAATTGCAAAAGTTCCCTGATTTCCCTGACTACATTTATCAGATTTCCCTGATTTCCATTATTAATGATACACATAGGATATTTTTTAATGTATACTGTTATCTTGTATAACACACTTATCCAGCTTGCTAATACCTCATTTGGGAGAAAAATATAAAAATTACACAATATTCATAAATTTAGTACTGGTTCACACTCTCATAAATCCGAACCCAAAATTTAGTCGAACTCCATATAGTGGGCAATATATATGGCAACAAGAAAATGTCCTTTTTCTGAAAAAAATTCAAGGTTAAGTCTAAGACATATCTATATCTGACGGGATAGCTAATTGGATTAAGCTGGCCACCTAGTCAGCTTATGCTAATGTATAATAAAACTTTCAAAAATGCGTAAATTGCCTTCAATATAAGCACTATCCACAGAAAATGAGGACATCTGATCACCTTAATTTGTGTTAAATACTAAAAACTCATATCATGTGCATCTTTTTACATATAGATAAATTCCCCTGAATTTCAAGTACTTTTACGAAATTCCCCGACTTTGATAAACCTTCTTGACTTTTCCCTGATTTCCAGAATCTATAGCCACCCTTGTTATTATTCTTAATTTTTTTTCTTCAGAACTCATTCACATTTTATTTTAAATTTTATTTGTTTGTTTTCATATAACCCACTAACATTCTATACTGAATCCCAAGTTAACTCTAGTTTTGTTTCATAAAACTATTTGGAAATAAATCAGCAAGAATTTTTTTACTTGACTTTGAAATGCATCTATTATAATACACTTGTTTTATTCGTTTCTATAACTGATAGTTAAATTTTTATCAATAACTGCTCTATAAACAATTACAAAAAGTTAGAATATACTAAAAAGAGAAAAGAGGGCATGTTAGATAGTTTAAAGAACAATTGTAGAATCAGTGTTTCATGAAGAACCTATTGGTAACATTAATTTGGCTATAGTTTTTCTTTGATGATTAGCCAAATTGTTAAGGCACAAAAAACAATGAGAACTCTGACTGTAGGTAATAATTTTTTTAAAGTTCCAGATTTGTTTTTTTAATTTGATGCTTATGTTGTAAATTCTTTGATTCATTGCATATTTAAAAAATGTAACCAACTTTGTTACTTGTCAGAAGAAGGGATAACTTTTTTCTACATATATTATCTAAATGAATCTCAATGTTCATTTAACATTCATTCATGTAAACAAGGTAAATAAATATGTTAGCTTATTAGATATGAACAAGTACATGTTAAAACATTAAATTTATTGAGAGCAATAAATACTTCAATGCATGTAATAGCTTATATTTTTCTATTGCAACCCAGAAAAGCAATATACTGCTACTACAAGAAATGCCACTTGGAAATTTTACCAAGTGACAAATCAGTCTAAAAGAATGCTAACAATTACAAGGTTTCATCATTTTTAGATAGCTTGTTATGTCTGTATTTTTAAAACTAAATGAAACACACAGAAATAATCCTGAAATTTTATTAAAATAACAGCTTACAAAAATGGAAAATTTTAAAAGAAAATTACAAAAACCAAGTTATAAGAAATTTCAATACAAATATATTTTGACAAAAAAAAAAAAATCATTGTTCAGTAATACGTATAACTGTTGCAAGATTGAAAAACAAAATATAATTCTATACTGCATTACAAATAATAAAAAATCTATAAATAATTTCATACATTATAACATTACTTATGATGACCATTGTCATCTTATCTAGTGCTATATTTGGGCTTCAATGTTCATAGTGGTTCAGAATTTGTTTACAGCTGGAGACATCTGTCTATTTAGCCCTTATGTGACCCCCCCCCCTTAAAAAAACAAAACAAAGACTAACCTCACAAACCAATCCATTATTTATGATACACATAAAAAAAGAAGAAAGAAAAGTCACAAAATATTTCAACACATCAATGTAAAGCTAAAAAAAAAAAAAAATGCAACCTAACAAATCTTACGCATAATTAATGCATTTCTGTAATCAGTTATTAACAGAAAATATGCAATATAAAGTTATTCATTTTTTTTATTTTATAAATGAATATCAGTTTCTTTTATTAGCAATACGAAGCATCTCAATCATTACATTGCCTAAATATTTTTGGTAAAGTTATAGGTGTCAAGTGATCCCAATAAACAAAAATTAAACAAGCATTCAGTATATATCTAATATTGTCACATAGTTTGTCTTTTCTATTTTTTGTTTCCACATAGGTCTCTTTATGAAAATGCAAATAGCTACATCAATTTAAAGAATTATTATTATTATTATTTTAATTATAAGGAGTTTTTATAGCACAGATAATTCTAACAGGCTTGCTTATAACATATTAGTGCACATTCAGAATAAAATATTTTGATCCAGCAACAGCATACATAAATTTAAGGTCAAATTTGGTACATCAGGCAAATTAAAAAGAATTTTTCTCACTGAAACTTGTGATTTTATACAAATGATATCAAATGAAAGAGCCATAATACAAAAAAGCCAATGTTTGCATTGAAAAAATATACTTCTGAAATTTCATGGCCAACATTATGAGAACTGATTATGTGTTATTTTTCCTCAAATGTAATGATCACATAGTTTTAAGGCACTAACATTGTAAAAAGGGACAATGTTTATTAAAACATATAGTTTTGTACGAAAGTGTTAGCATTTACATGATGATGAAATAAAGCAATGTAAAAAAATGAGATAGCTAATACATACATAAATAATGATGTAAAATGACAAAATGAAAATATAAAAATTTCAGATTATTGGCAATCTAAATATAAATTTAATATCAATACCCATTTTGTTATACACATTGTTAAATTGTATTATTTAGTAATGTGTATTTTATTTGCATAGATTCAATAGAAAATAACACAGATTTTGTTTGCATATATTCAGTAGAAAATAACACAGATTCTGTTTGCATAGATTCAGTAGACAAGAACACAGATTTTGTTTGCATAGATTCAATAGACAAAAACACAGATTTTGTTTGCATAGAGTCAATAGAAAATAACTACGAGGGCAGATTACTTTAATCATTAAATTATTTTTATTTTACATTCATAATTGATGGATACCTACAAATGATCATAAACAATTGATAAAGTCAAAATTTATAAAAACAATCATAGAATAAGCAAGGTACTTATTCAACTGAAAATAAACTGGAATTAATAATAAAAAATGTAGTAGATATGCATGTAAATTATTGATCACAATTTCCACTGAAAATTTATAAACTAAAGCTGCCAAAAGGGAAAGGCATATCTAGTACTGCATTTTGTGAAGGCATTTCATTTTATTCTTCCTTTTATGGTAATGCATATTCTTAGATGCATTCTTCTTTATGGCTGTATCTTCTTAGAAAATTAAATAGAATAAGTCCATAGTACAAATAAAGTACTTACATTGAAATAAAAGAAAGAACTTCAGTAAAAAGTGTATATGTATCTCATAAAAATATGTACAAAGAATATATTGCATTAATAAACTAATTAAAATATTTGTTTTTAGGAGCAATTATAATCTTATAAATAAAATAATCTAATTACAGGTATCTAAAAAATTAAATAATACTCGTGAATATCATAACTTCTGCAACATAACTCAAATAATGATTGATAAAGGGATCAAGCAATCCAACTGTAAATTGTACTTGGATTTCACCAAATAAATGAAACATTTCATACAATTTTTTTCTCTCAATCAGAAAATTATATTCACTTTTCACAATGATGCTTTTAAAAAAAGCAAAATCATCAAAATATTGCATAATTGTGCAAATTTTATAATATATATATATACGTATATTACTATATATAATACTACTTTGATATTTATTATATACTACATTGATATTTATTATGTATATTTATTACAAAGCAAATCATCAAATTTCTCAAAACATTATATTAAAAAAAAATTAAAATTTAGTTTTTGTAAGCTCATACAATTCATAAAATACTAAGATGCAGTTTCTAGTCTACTTTTCAACTACTTTCTTTTGCTAGTATGAATAACCTAAATCCTACTGAAACATCATTCAGTACTTTATAAAAATATAAAAAGTACAAATTACGATTTCATTTCAGATAAACAAACCAAAATACACCAATTATTTTCATTAAAATCAAATTTCAGGATCAAAGAAATATATGCCATACACCTTCTGGATTTTTAAAAGAGACTCTGTATACCCTCTGTTTCTTGTAAAGCTGTAGCATATACTCTGTTTTTTTATGAATACAGCACTGTTTGCAGAACCTTCTGGATTTTTAAAGACTCTGTATACCCTCTGTTTCTTGTAAAACTGTAGCATATACTGTTTTTTTTTTTTTTTTTTTTTTTTTATGAATACAGCACTGTTTGGACTGCCTATAACTTTGTTGATTAGTTATCTGGGCTGTATCCATGGCAAATGCATTTTAACTTAGAAACTTAGGTTTAACTATAACATAGATCAAGAAGATTAGAAATAATAATGTTCATTTGAGTAAGAGATAGAAAAAATAAATATTTGTGTTTTGAAATTGCAATACTGATTTTGTATTTTCTTATTTAAATAAATTACAAAACATTTTCTAATGAAATTATATAATAAGATTATTCTTACCATATTCCACCATTTACAGGGGTGATAGTGGGTTCATGAAAAATACCTGAAATTTTAGCAAGAATAATAGTTTTATCTCTAGAGTAAAAGGACCGCCAGGGGGGAATTTAATAAAAAGCACACTGTTTTAAAAAAGGCACTCGTGTCCTGTTCAAAAAACATATTTTCAGCTGGTTTGTTTAGAGGTCCTTTTTATGATAATACTCATACAAACATGCTGGTTTGATCCCATTTTTAAAAGATAGTGCTTAGTCAAACCTTCCATTTTTAAGGTTTGTGATACTGATGGGTTCTAACTCACAATGCAATGTGATTTATTTTTTGGTCTTCCTTCATATTATGAGAAAATTTCACATGAGAAAGCATGGGAACTAGGACAATTGGTTAAAAGACAATTTTGTCCTAAATACTCTATAAATAAACCAGTTTCCATACTTAATATTGGAAATATAGTAAGAGTTTCACAAGAAAAAAAAATCTTTTTTAGAGTATTTTTGACATTGTAAAAAATCAATCAATAAATTTATAACAGGGGAGAAAGCAGAAAAAAAAAAAAATCAAATTTCGTGCTTTTTTCCTGAGATTTTCGCAATTATTTTTCTGCAAACGAGTTCAGAATTTCGCGATTTTATCTCCGATTGACTGACGAATAGCACGATTTTTTTCCCATGACCAATTGATGCATTTTTGAATAATTTACCATGACCGACTGGTGAATTTTGGGGGATTTTTTTTCCATGATCAACTGCCAAATTTTCACGATTTATTTTCTTATGATCGACTGACGAATTTCACTGATTTTTCTTGTGACTGATTGGTAAATTTATGGATTTTTTCCTGCAACTTACTGGCAAAATGCACATATTTTTTTTTTCTTCATGTGGCTGACTGAAGAATTTCTTGATTTTTTTATGCAACTGAATGAAGAATTTTGTAATAATTTTCACACAATCAATTGACAAATTTTGCGATATTTTCCCTGCAATTGAATGATGAAATTTATGATTCCCATCCGTGACAGACTGATGATTTTTGTGATTTTTTCCCTCCCACAACCGATTACAGTAACTCAAGGGTCTCTATCAGAAAATCTGATTCTGGTATTGAAAATGAAAAAATACTGGAATTCCAGCATATAACTGGAACACAATCACCCCCTGCATTTAATAATTTATATTCCTCTAAGTTGTGATTATTGTATTACAATAAAGCTACTGAAATACATCTAACATTTCAAATTATATGATTAGAAATTCGACTTGCGATTAGAAATACAATAAAATTGTGATTAGATTAATAACAACAAATTATAACAATTTATAAAATTATTAAAAGATTCTTTTAAGTAAAAATATTTTCCTATCTGCACTATTGATTATTCAACAACAAAGTAACAGCATGTTCATAATAAAGACATTATCTCAGCCTATAAAAAATAAGCATAATTTTTTTTATAAGCTGACGATTTTTTCATCTTAAAAATAAAGGCTTGTTTTTGTGTGTGTTTAATATTATAATTTTTCAGTTTATATCTTTTCATTTTCAATCAGAAACAATTAGTCATTTAGTCACTGCTGAAATGATAACATGCACATTTTTCTTTTTTGGTTGTTATTGCACACACGTCACAACAATGTTAACAAACATTTTATTTCATAAAGATATATGATTGATTAACATTAAATCTAGTTAATATTTCAAATTTTATATATTGCTTAAATATTGCTGCTTATGAACAACAATAACAAATAAATAAGTTATAGAAAAATAAAAATTTAGAAAAATCCTCAAATTTATTTACATAAAATTAATCATTACACATCTATCATGTGAGATGTCTTGTTTGGCATTAAAATTATATGCATTAGCCTATGTACAATAAAATCATTAATTAATAACTTAATTCAAATAAATTAAAAAATATATTGAGCAAATAAATCATAATAAAAAATACTTAAAACAAAATTTAAAGAATTTATATGCATAACTTTTGTAGTGTTTTCACTCAAACAATAACTTTTTATATTCAATTATAATTATAAATTAAATTCATTTTTGCAGTTATTTTTTAATCTTCATATGTTTTATGATTAATCAACTTTGAAAACTATGAAAAATAGCATTTTCCTACATTTCCTTAATAATAATGTTCATTGGCACATCACAAATAAGTTCTTAAGCAATAAATTACACTGCAAAACAAAATTGCCTTGTAAACAAATGTTTTTTCTAGTATTAATCTAAAATGGAAATATGGTAACCTGTCTAAGGCCGATTCCATCAAGACAAAAGAATTTCTATCGTAGACAGTATTCTGCCTTAGACAGAGTTCATTATATTTCTATGGATTTGCTGGGACATTAAAATATTTCTGCATTAGACAGATTTCCATCTTGGACACAGTTTACTGCATAACATTTAGATTGCAATTGCACATTTTTATAATTAATTATTAAAAATACATGATTGTCATAAGTCTAATCTGAATTCTGTACAATTTGCTTTGGCCTTTTTTTATTTTCACTATATTTATGAATAAATACCATATATAGTTTTTATAATTCATGCAAACCTTAAAAAAATGGCCCTTATGGTTTAAAAAATTTAACAAGTAAAAAGTTGCTTATTAAACCTAGCATAAGATTTTTATAACTAAACTCCAATCAAAATAAATTTACGCAATGAAATGCCTCCATTTATGTTCATATGCCTCTATCCATTTTTAATAATAAAACCACACTTTAAAGGTGAAAATTTCATTTAATCATTAAAAAGGAATATTGATGGATATTATTTTAAAAATAAGAAATATCTTGATATGAAACACAGATCTGCCCTTGTTTAACATTTTCAAAGGAACATGATGATATAAGTAATATCCACACAGTGGATAGCAATGGTTAACAAACAATATGAAAGAGTAAGTATAATACAAAAGTTTACTCTAATTTTTGTTTTTTTCTTAAAGGAAATCTAAAAAGCTCACATATAATGGATTCTAACAGCTATTACATTAACAGATCCAAGAAACAAGGAATGGCGTTTCAAAATATCACAATCATATTTGCATAGATATTGCAAACTATGTCCTTATTTGAGTATTTATATACGTGAAGTAAAATTGGCAGGAAACAAACCTTTCTTTCCATTAAACATTCCCATCAACCACCCTTCTTCCTATTACAAAACAGAAAAGAAAAGTTAACTATATATAACAAATTATTTAAGTAGAATGAAATACAGTGAATAAAATTAGAAGCACAAAGAAACATTTTTTAATATACAAATTTAAAAAACAAGTAAATTCAAGCAGCTAAACATTAAAAATGTGTTAATGTAAACAACAGTTTTCCTGGCTGCAATGGTGAATACAGTCTTAGAGGCCAAAAATTTTATTAGCATGATATTAATGCAAAATAATAAATATAAAAGCTGAACTTTCTGATCAAACTATTAAAATTTAGAAATTTAACCTTGCGTGCATACTCTATGCACATCCACACACATTTGATTATATATATATATATATTTTCTTTTGCTAGATCTGTAATAAAATTTTTTATACTTTTAAAATATGAATCTTCATTTATACCTCCTAAAATATAAAATTTTAATTGTGCTAATTTGATATTAAAGTGAACAATACCTTTTTAATTTTAGAAAATATCTTTAGACACCTAGTTTTTTAAATTTGAAGAAAACAATAGAAGCAAATTAAACACTTAAACATATTTAATTATAAGAAACACCTAGGAAAGATTTGTAGGCATCTAAAATATCCTAAATAAGGACCAAGTGTTAATGAAGTAATTATTAATCTAACCAAAATAAGAATAGCTTGGATTTAAGAGGAATATGCATTATTTTTTATTCATGAATCATTTCTGTCTTTATTTTTCTTTAATAATGTAAGCTTTAAAGAGTAGTGAGAATCATAGAAATTGAAAACTTATTGATTTCTAAATCAACTTTGACGCCCGTGTTAAGAGCGTAACATCCTGTTACACTCATCTTTTCTAAATGATGGCTTTGGAAACATTTGGTAATTACAAAAGTTTTTCTCTCAAACTTAATGTACATGAAGAATCTTAAAAACAATTTGTATGTTTATTTTAATTAAAATTTCAATTGCAATGATATTTTACATATACTTAAAAACTTGAAATAAAGAATTTATAACTTCCTTTTTTACAAACTGTTAGAATAAATATAATGAGTCAAAGTATTCTACCGATTAATTCATGGACAGAATCAATTTTTAATTATCTAATAATGATAAATGTTAAAATTATTTTTGCCTTAAGTAATTTTATGAGACGTTTAAAAGAAATGCACAAGAAAGGATTTTTCTTTTGCTGTTTTTTAACATTATGTAATTGTTCATTATATTACTATACAGAATGTCCCAAAAAGATTGAAACACATTCTAATTTTTTACTTGTTGGCAATAAATAGGCTATGTCAATTGAAAATGTTCAAAATAAGGTAGGAAATAAATATCTATATTATAAAGATAAAACATATCAGCGAGTAACACTGACATCACAGTGTATTAACATATTAGAAAAACATTAAGCTTGAAGGTGCTGCGGTTGTCTAACGATCTCAGAGCCTTACCCTTCCCACTTTTCGAAGTCTTTAATTTAATTAATTTCATTTTTAAATTTCTTCGATGGCATTGTTTTATTCATTTATTCTTTTTGGTCTAATCAAGTATATCCGAAAGGATATAGGGACCTAGATGTGCTCACAGAATACCATACTCCATGAATTCTATGGCAGTCTTCCAGCCCAACCACCCTAGACACAAACATTAAGCTCAAAGCCGCTGCAGTCGTACGACGATCTCAGAGCCACGAGCCCTACCTTTACCACTTTTCAAAGTCTTTGACATTGTTTTATTTCTTTATTATTTTTTTCCCCTAGTCTGGTTAAGTGTGTCAGAAAGGGTATAGTGACCTCGGACAGGCTCGCGGAACGCCGCTCTCCGTGAATACTGCAGCAGTTATATTTTATAACTCTCACTATGACTTAAATGACCAATTTTGGCTTTAGTGAAAATTTATTAACTTCTACACATAGCAACAATTTCAATTTTTATACCGCCAAATAGAAAAAAAAAAAAAAAAAAAAAAAAAAAAAAAAAACCTTTGAAAACCATATCCCACTTTACTGTTTTTTTTTTTTTATGATTTAAAAATAAATTAATCAAGCATGATTTTAAAAAATTCTATATTGCGCACATTCAAATTATGAAAGATTACCTTGTTTCAATAAAAACAACCTATATTAAGCAAAAACATGTCTACAAGTAACGCTAACGTCATATTGACGGTGACAATAATTTATGCAACCTATTTCCCTTTTTTCGAAAACTACTTCCAGATATTGAAGAATAGTTTTAATTTTTACAATGTAGATGGGGGGGGGGGGGGGAGGAATGTACTTGCAAGTGCAATTTGTTTGAAAACTGCATCTCAATTTTTTTTTTATGGTTCTGAGATTAATTTTCAAAGATGATGGTTTAAAAAATCTATCTCTACCACGTGTGGATCAATTATGGAAGATTAATTCGTTTGCACTTAAAACAATTTAAATTGTTCAGCCTTTGTTTCTGACTAATAGTGCATAACAAAATCAACATTTCATAAATAAATATAAATAAAACCAGACCTGCCAACCTTTGAAAATGAGAAATAGTAGCACACCAAATTCAAATTTATCTGAAGGTTGGTTGGTTGGTGGCTGTTTTTTACGCTGTAAATTTTAAGCGAGCAAATACTAATCAATTAAACGCATGTGTATATCCATAAGCACATAAAGTAAGAGACCCTTTTGTTTTTGCAAATTTTTTTGTTGCGGGTGGGATTGATTAAACATAATTATTCCTATTCAATTAATGCTCTGTCCACTCCTAAGCCAAATTTCTGAACTTCACAGTGAACTTTCTGAAAGATTCCAAAGGCGGTTGGGGGGAGGGAGTGATGGAACTACGGGTATATCTTCCAGAGAAAAATGTCTGAGTCCTTCATCAGGTCGAGTAAGCTGATACAACCGGAAGTGGGGATGTCCACTCCCGCCACTTTTTTTTGCGTCCCTTTGACGAAATTTGCGTTTTTTCGAGATCTGTTGATAAAATTTGCATTTTTTTTTCGATATTTCTTGACGAAATTTGCTGTTTTTCGCAATGTTTTTGATGGAATTTGCCGCTTTTACGAGATTCTCTGACGAAAGTCATGTTTTTCAAGCGATCTGTTGACAAAAATTTTTGTTTTTTTTCGACGAAATTTGCCGTTTTTTGCAATGTTTATGACAAAATTTGTCGTTTTTTCGCAATGTTTATGATAAAATTTGTCGTTTTTTTGCGATCTTTTGACGAAATTTGCCATTTTTTCGCGATTTTTCCCATGATCTGTTCACAAAAATTTGTTGTTTTTTCGCAATCTTTTGACGAAATTTGCCATTTTTTGCAATGTTTTCCACGAAATTTGCCGTTTTTTTCACGATCTTTTGACGAAATTTGCCGTTTTTCGCAATGTTTTTGACGAAATTTGCCATTTTTTTCGAGATTTTCTGACGAAAGTCACGTTTTTCCTGCGATCTGTTGACAAAAATTTCTTGTTTTTTTCGCGATTTTTTGATGAAATTCGCCATTTTTCGCAATGTTTTTCACGAAATTTGCCGTTTTCCGCAATGTTTATGACGAAATTTGCCGCTTATTTGTGATCTTTTGACGAAATTTGCCGTTTTTTCGCGATTTTCTGATGAAAGTCACGTTTTTCCCGCGATCTGTTGACAAAATTTGCTGTTTCTTCGCAATCTTTTAACGAAATTTGCCACTTTTCGCAATGTTTTTGACGAAATTTGCCATTTTTCGCGATTCGCTGACGAAAGTCACGTTTTTCCCGCGATCCTTTGACAAAATTGGCGACTTCTCTTCGAACGAAAGACGAGATTGATTTTTTTCGGCGATCATTTGCCGAAATACCGATACATTTATTGTCCGAATTTTCGGATTTATGACCGATATATATATATTTTTTTTCGGAAATCATTGCCTTAATTTTTCGGAATATTCAGACCAGAATCACCCCTGAACGATCTTTTGACGAAATTCGCATTTTTTCAGCAATTAGTTGAATGAAATTCACGTGTTTTCGGCGATACTTTGGCGAAATTTGCTTTTTCCCGCCAATTTTTTGATGAAATTCGCGTTTTTTCAGCGATCCTGTAACGAAACTCGCATTTCTTAGCTCGATCCTGTGACGAAATTTGTGATTTTTCGCGCGATCTTGTGACAAAATTCGTGATTTTTCGAGTGATCCTGTGACAAAATTTGCGTTTTTTTTTTCAGAAAATCTTAGTTTTAGACAGATTTTAGTAGTATCGTAGTTTGTGGCTCAAAATCTTAACAACTACGATTTTTTCGTAGCAGTTGGCAGCTCTGTAAAACACAAATTTAACAGAGATGTAATCTAACTACATGCTTAACCCCTGAAATAATCAGAATAAAAAAGGCTGCTGTAAACAGCAAAATCTTTAGAAATTTTTCAGCTATCTATCGCTGGCATCCAGATAATACAAAATTATTGCTTTTAATAAATTTCAAAGTTAAATTTGAATATATAATTGATATTTTTTATACAGAAATGCTTTTTAGTGTTGTTAGACGATGTATTTAACCATTTCAAGTTAAGATTTTGTTTCTGGGAAAAAAAAACAACTTATGGTTAAAAAAAATTAAAAGTAGTTATCCAAATGACAAAAATTAAGATGAAATATGAGGAACAATAATGAAATTTAATGAATATGCCATTTAATGAATAGAATTATTTTAGGTTATATTAATATTAATTACAATAGGCTATGGAAGAATTTTTGAAGATGTTTGGAAAATATATTTCAACAGGTCTCAATAGACACAAGAAATTTCCAGTGTTTAATACAACACACCCAAATGATAATATTTACATTATGTACAATGAGTGGCAGAATTCTCTACAATACTAGAAAATGTTTAATGAGCAAGAAATGAATCTTAGATTCAATGAATTAAAATTACTTCTAAAACACTGTAAATGGCATGATGTCACCTAACTAATGACACTGAAAGCCATATAAGCAATAACATTATGAGAATACAGAGGGAAAAGACCAAGAATGCCCTCTAGTGGATAAAAGGTGAACTAGAAAGAAAAAAAAACAGAATGAAAGAATGGTGAAAAAAAGCTAAGGGATCAGATTGATAAGAGCAGAGATTTGCAAAAATCCATATGTAGGGGAAAAAGAGCCTCTGGTGGTCAATAGCACTAACCGACAAAATGCATAAAATAATGTCAGATTGGCCCAAAAATTATATATCAGACTGGCTTAGAGCCATGAGTCTTAAAATTAAGAAACCTATAAAAAAGTGAAGGGAACAAAGAGGTGTGATGAGGGGCAAAAGTCCCTCAATATCTCAGAAGCTATGATTCCAATTGAAAAAAAATAAGTGAGGGAAAAAAGGATTGAACTGAAAGGAGATGAACTAATACCCACATGATAGGTAAAAAGGGGAAACTACTGAAATGAAAAGATAGGGAAAGGGTGGGGAGGGGCCGGAGAAGACAAAAATTGGGAATCTAATCTAAATTGAACCAAAAAGAAAAAAAAAAGAGAGGAAGGGAGGGGAGGAAAGAAGGAGGTGGGAGGGAAAAGAAAAGCTATAAGGGGAAGTGAGGGCAGCCAACAAATGTGACGCACAGACCACCAAAGAAAACTGAAGACTCCTGAAAACAATCTCCAGTTTCAAAATTGAAAATTGAAGGCCCCTAATGAACTGCAGAACATATACCATTGTGCCACTGACCCAATGTTAGGCGCTAACAAAGGCTGAAAGAGTTAATATGAGGAAATATGACAAACCATTATCACAGTAAGTCCCCCCCCCCCCCCAGCTGAAACTGAATGCTGAATCTATATGCTCAATGCAACTTTATGAGCTGTGTCCCAGGGGGAGGGGATGAATAAAGGTAACAAAAGTCTATTAAGAAATATGACCTAAACCACTATTACAGTAATTCTAAAAGTCTCCACTGCCAAAATTGTATGCTCAACATAACTCTTCGAGCTGCGTCCCGAGGAAGTGAAACCAGAAGTGAGTGAAAACAGAGATAATAATTGGCAAAAGGTAAAGAGTTTTTGACAGTGTAGGTGTAGCTAACGATAAAACTAATGGATGGAGCTGCAAAGAATTGGAACCTTCACAAGCCCCAAGAAAATTTTTTGGCAAGGAACACATTAAAACTTTAAATAATTTACTAAAATTGCTTACTGAAATGACTATCTTGCTAAAAATCTGAATAAAATGCTTTACTAAAATGACCTTGCCCAGCATGACTGATTTTTTTACAAAAAAAGCCAACATTGCTTTTTCAATATTATCCTACAATTAAAGTTTTTTTAAAAAATAAGTATTACAAGTTCCAATTATAGAATATACCTACAATCATTCGTCACTACGTTGTCACCATTTGTTGTCAGATAATTCCTAAATTTTACAATTGTCATTTTTAGTTACTCTGTGAAACAATAGATTATAGAATATCTTGATTGTAGAATTTGGGAATTAATTGTCGACTGTCTCTATTGTTATTTACGATGGCAATTGTGGAATTATCGACAATCTCTTATCAATAAATACTGGATAGTACCGTCAAGATTTGACAGTAAATAACTTGAAAGCTTCTTTAGAAATATGCTTTTATTTTTAATTAGCTGCTTTTAAATTAATAAAGTATTGAAAATTTTATGAATTGTTATATTGTGTAGGCAATTCCTATAGATATAAAATGATAGATTTTGTTGTCAGTCCAGCCTACTCAACTAATGAAGTGAAATAATTTTAAGCTTGTAATTTACATCCTATTATACTTGAATTAATTTAGCAAGAATTTAACTAAAAATATTAATTGAATGATTTATTTTTACTTACTACAGTCTCAAAAATTAAAAAAATATATATATAATCAATATTTAGTATTTCCTAATTTTTTTAAAATATGAGACTTTTAAAATTTTTTATTAATTTTATTTTTATCAGCCTGATTCTAAAACCCAGATAAACCATGGATATCAAGGTGATTTCTTTTATAATTCTTATATGGATATTTTTGCTTCTTTCTTTTTTATCTTCTTTTCTTTTCATTTTCTTTTAAGGAGAATAATCATATACTTTTCTTAGTTATACAAATATATCTTATTCATAATGGTCAGACAAAATATAGATAAAAGTTTAGATCACTTTATTTAACCTTCTCACCGCCGTGAACTGCTATATCCGTTCACTATGCTATAGGTTTCATTGCAATATTATCATTATTTAAATTAATATCTCTACAAATATAATGCATTTTTAAAACATTGAGGAATGATTAATACTCTCAAGGATTATACTCATATACGTAATTAAGATTTTTATATCATGTTTTAAAATTCACCGTTTTTAGCATTTTAAAAATTTTTTTCAGAGAAAACAACATTACAAATTTGCCCTTTTGCTCGGCAGTCAGGGGGTTAATTGATAACTACATGCAAAATCTTTTAATTTAAATATTTATAATATAAAATAAGTAATTAAAAAAATATTGTTGGTTCATAAATTTTATTTACCACAGTCCCAATATTTTGAAAAAATAACAATATTTAGTATTTCTGATTTTTTTTTTTTAACTACACAACCTTTAAAATTTTTTATTAAATTAATTTTTACCAGTCTGATTCTAAAACACTGAATTTAAACTTTTCTGTTTGCAGCTAACAGTTTATAATACATATTTTTTAATTACTTGAATTTATATTTCCATTTTCACACATTGTTTAATTGTTAAATGATGGATTATCAAGATAATTTAGAGTTACTGTATGAATATTTTTCCTTCTTTTTGTTTTCTGTCCTTTTATTTTTCCTTTTTTACGAAAAATAATCACATACTTATCCTTATTACATATATGACATCTTGATAATGGTCATACCAAATATAATGAAAATTGCAGACCAGTTCAATTTATTTAATCGATAATTACATGCACAATCTTTTAAATTTAAATACTTTTAATATAAATTTTGTAATTAAAACAAAATATTCTTGGGTGTTAAATTTTACTTAATTATAAAACATTCAAATAAAACAAAAAAATTGAAATGATACAACTTTTCCTCCTGAATTAAATATGGCATTATTAAAATGAATTATTGTCAATAAAATAAGAAAAATCATTCTGCCTGGAGTGGGTTTCGAACTAACACGATAATTGGAACAGAGAAGGACTACACCTTATACCACTTGGCCAGCCTTTTCTCATTCAAGTGTACTATATTGACGAAAATCCCTTTTCATTTTAATATATAAGATAACCATTCAATGAATGCCATAGAAAACTTTTGTGTGTCTCTGTGAAAGAACTGCAAGAGCAACATACTTGACTAACGAATTCATCAGGGGTACTTTCAAAATCATTACACTGTCCAAATTAGGTTTGAATTGGTTCAGTATTTCGAATATTATCGTGATGACAAGTTCTACATGTTTTGCATGTCCATGTAAACAAATTATACGAGCTTTACATACTTTATTAATGAGCTCAATCGATGTATTTTCGAAATCCAACGGTCTAAATTAGGTTAGGATTGGTTTAGTATTTCAGACATTGTGATGATAAATGTTGCATGTTTTTTGTTTTTGTGTCTCTGTAAATAAACTGTAGGAGTTATATACTTCATTAACGAACTCATCCGAATATTTGTAAGATCAATACACTGTCTAAATTAGGTTCAAATTGGTTCAGTATTTCGGACATTATCATGATGAATAGATTTGCATTATATATAGAAATTTAAATGCTGGCAATGACCTAACCAATCTATTTGGCATTTTTTGCAAATTTATTAACTTCTAACCATTGCACAATGTCAATTTTTACACAGTCATATAGGAGAGGGAGGATGGAGATGTACTTTCAACTGCAATTTCTCTGAAAATTTTATCTTAATTTATTTATTTTTTTTTAAACAATTTTCAAGCATGAATTTTTAAAAGATCTATCTTGCATGCAGCCTAAATGCAGATTAAAATATTTGCATGATAAAGCAATATAAATAGTTAACATTTATTCCTGGCTAATATTCTATAACAAAATTAAAATTTCATCAATAAATGCATAAAAAAATAACAGATATTTTGAACTACATGCTTAAACACTGAAAAAAAAAATCCGAATAAAAAAGACTGCTATAAATAATGAAATCTTTGGCAATTTCTTTGACTTAGCATTAGGATAATACAGAAATATTGCTTTTAATAAATTTCAAAACTTTATCTGAATAATTGGTATCTTTCATATAAAAATGCTTTTAGGTTGTGTTAATAGACAACTAAAAATTAATTAAATGTATAAGATCTATTGGGGTTTTCATAAAAAAAAAGGCTTTCATATATGTTCTGTAACCTGGGAATCCTGGGTTGGATCTCCTGATATATATAAACAAAGTTATTGGAATAGGAAGATTTCTAAAGAAATCAACCAAAAAAATCACTTTCATCAATGTTCAGTAACCTGGCAAGACCAGGTTGAAAATACATCTAAATAGCAAATTACACAGACAGAAATTATGTAAAGAGAGAAATGTTTTAAATCCTAAAAAAAAAACATAAGAAAAAAAAAATCTCAAATCATTTTCAAAGTATTTTCTCTCACCCCCCAATACATTACTGAGTTCTCCTAATAATACTTCTGGAAATATTTTGGAGCAGTTCTTTACTATTATTGTCACAAGTACAGATTACCTTTTGCTTAAGGTTAACAGCATATGAATTATTGTCTGCTTTTCCCCCTTTAGAATATCTCAGATTTACAATTTTAATTTGATATATGGTCCCCATTCACAATATCTAATTTTTAATTAAGTAAAACTCATTCAATTTTAAAGATACAGATATGCAGATTTTGTAATAAACTTGTTGCAGTAAAAGAAAGAAAAAAAAAAATTCTAACTGACCAATTTTGTCCAGAGTAGTAATAGTATAAAAATGTAATAAGTGTACCTTTTGAAATTAAATGGGAGGATTATTTTATTAAAGTACCTAATTTTGAACGTGCAATTTACATTGCAAACTTATCTCCAACAGGAAAAATTTTAAGTACATTTCAAATTTGCTGGGACTATCTTTATGATAGTGAGATTTGATTACAACATCATATTTTAATCTTTTGAAAGTTCTAACAAAGAAATAATAAAAATAAAATAAATTATCTTAAAGAAAAAAATAAGCATTTCTTATGAAATTTTCTATATTTCTAGGAAATATGTAGGAATGCAGCATCACATTTATAACTTTTTTTTTTTTTTTTTTGACTTAAATTGTCAATATTTTTTTTTCATTTTAATAGGAAAAGAAAAGTAAAGAATGTCATAACTGAGGCAATTAGACCTTAAAATATTTATCATGCTCATTTCCATGCTATTTATGGAATAGTGACAATTAGCATCAATATATCAATCTTCAAATCTATGAAGCTCAAACTCATTGAAACTCACTGTTTAGCAAGCAAAAATGTTACAGGAAAAACTAGTCGTTGGGGGCCATTGCAATACTTACCCATCATGAATATGCATAATATAAAATATGAAAATAAAACATGTGTAAACTATTTATAAAATGCATTGCAATTCGAATAAAATCCTGGCTTGACGACGTCATAAACTTTAAATGCTCTATTACTGAATTGCGGAAAAGAAACATCCTTATAACTCCAAAATTGATAATCCTATTAACTAATGGTTTACTGCGTCGGATTAAGCGTCTCATTTCCAATTAAAATATATCTTTGAATTGAAATTTGAATGAAATACAAGGTCATGAAAAATCAAAGAGTGTGGAAAATAAGATTACAAATATCTCGGCAACTCATTATCCGATCAACTTCATTCTTTATACAAAATTTATGTTTTTTTTATTGTCTTTTATATTTACTCCTTAAAATAAACAATTTTGAAAATTTTTATATACCTTTTATCAGAACGAATATTTTGAGAGTTCGAAAAAAATAGTTCCGGATAATCGAGGTTACTGAAATTCAATAAGCTTCTTCCCATTATTACATACTAAGTACATACCAAATTTCAAGTCTCTATCTCAATTTGTTCGGGAGATAGAGCTTTTACACACACACAGACAGACGGACAGCAATGTTTTTTTTTTCTTCTAAAAATATATTTTTCGGAATCTCCAGTGTCTGAAACAGGTAAATCTGTCAATTTTTTTTTTCCGATTTTCAAATCGATTACAAGACTTACCCTATACTACGTATGATGGGTAAGTAATATGTAGAAAATATAATCATTTGACATATTGCAGTTTTATTCATATACTAATTTTAATATTTTTAAAAAGATAATTTAATGCACTTATATTTAAATCTTAAATGATAACAGAACTGAGTAACTATTTTAAAGAAACTAATGCAGAAATGGAAGCCGCTGCAACTACAGTTCTTACTAGGAGAGGTTCCAAGGTTGGAGACACAGAATGCAGTGAATGTTTGTGTATCGATAGAATATAGTTAGTACATAAATATATGAAAGCCATAAAGCACAATACCCAGTTGTGGGGAGGGAAGGGTCTTGAGAAAATGAACCTCAAAGTTTAAGTAACAGTTTATAATTGGATAAATTACTTCTTCTGGCAAATGGCTCAGCAGCTTGGTTGGCAGCATGCTGAATTCAAGATTTTTTTCTTTCAGTCCGAATTCCAGTAGGACTCTTATTTTTCATGGCGAAATTTTTTATCAATTATTTTCAAACCATAATTGAATGGAATAAAATATGTATAATCATCAAAATTTATGAAAAATATAATTAAATACATGTTTAACTATTTAATGAAAAGTTTAAAAAAGAAGTAGGAAATTTGTATTTCTATAGACCAAAAATTTTTGCTGCTATTTAAAATTTACAGTTATTTAAATGAAAAATCTCCAACTTTCCACTGAGAAATAAACTAAAATAAGTGATATAAATCTATTTTGTTTTGCTTCATTATTCAAATATTTTTAAAAATTCAAAATTTCTTAAAAATATACATTTTTAGTATGTTTTTAAAAATCTCACATTCTTGGTTTTGTCATTACTGCCTATGAAATAATTATTTTTAGCAATTCGATATCATTCAGAACTTATTTTCAAGTACATAGACAGATATTCTAATTAGAAAGTCAAGAAGCCAAGATTTTAAAACTTCAAAAGTTGAAAAGCTAGTTGTTAAAAAAAACCCACATATTTTGAAATACTATTATGATACTAGAAAAATTACAATTTAAAAATTGCTAAAGCAGCAAGTTATAATTTTATGTCACATACTTGAATTTATTTTACTGTGAAAAATAGTAGGTTATTTATGTAACTAATAAAAATTAAATTTTTAAACTATCAAAATTTTGTGGTCTATAGAAGTACCAATTGCCTATTTTTTTAAAAATTTATTAATTCACTCTACTTTTTATTAAATATATAAACATGCAAAATTTTATAGTTTAAACTGTATTTACCGTAAAATCCAGATTGTAAGCCCCCCCTTTTTCAAAATCAAAAGAAGTTAAATTTGGGAAGGAGGCTTACAATCGGGATTTAAAAAAAAAATCATTTAAAAACCTGTTATTATCATTAATTTAGAAGTAAAAAAGGGGCTAGAATCTTACGTATTTCGGCAGATAAAAAAAAAAAATCCCAACCCTAAAATCCGCCCCCCCCCCAAAAAAAAAAAATTAAAAAAACTATATTTTAAATTTTTTTTTATTTCTTATTTTTTGTAACAATAAATAATCAATCATCTAAATCTGCTCTCAAAATTACTGTTCCCCCCTGTGCCCCCCCCCCGGTACCAAAAATGTATAGTTTAACTATAACTTTTTAATTTTAAACTTCTTTTCAGACTTATTAAATACTCTTTACTAAAAATAAATAAATCCAACCTACCATCTAAATTAACCCCTGTTCCTAAAATCCCTGCTTCTCTCCCCCTGCTTCCCAACCTTATCTCATGACCCCTCCAAATGCATCTCGTAAAATTTTAAATCTGTAAAATTAAAAAAAAAAAGGGCGAGAATCTTCTGTATTTCGGCAGATAAAAATAAATAAATTAAAAAAAAAAATCAAAATAAATTCAACTCTAAAATCTTGCCCCCCCCCCAAAAAAAAAAAATCATTTTTTAAATAAGATAAGAGAGATAATTTAAATGGCTGATTTTTTACTTATTGTTAATAGAGAGCAACAAATAGAGCATATTTTTTTTTTTATAAAAAGTTTTATAGATTTTAAACTTTATATGCTGGGGGGGTGGAGGGATGGGCATAAATTTTGGATGGAAAGGGAGATTGTAGTGTAGAGGATTGAATTTTTAATTGTTAAGTTGCTAGTGAGCAGAAAGAAGTACAGAAGGATTTAAGATTCTCAAGTTTTCAAACTTTTTATGTTAGAGTAGGCATAGAAGGGAAACAGACATTTCACATGAAAGGAGGAATTTCATTAACATCATATAAAAACATAAGTGGAAATCTGCCAAAAATATCAAAAGAATGAAAATTGCCTCCCTTGAATTTTTAAAATCAATTTTTTGTGCATAAAAAATTGTTTGTATGTGAGAGGGGGAGGGGGCTTATATTTGAGAATGGGAAACAAAATCAAAATTGCTTAAAAGTGGGAGGGGGGCTTACTTTCGGGATTTTACGGTATATAATTATAAAAATACAGTATATTATTATAAAAATATGTTAAACAAAACAAAATAATTTGAATTGCTAAAAATACTTATTATGTAGACAGTCGTTCTAACTACAAAATTAAGAATCCAAAATTAAAAAAAAATAATAATGAAAAAATTTAAAATGTTTGGATAATGAAACAAAATTAAAATAATATAGTATAGATTTATATCATGTATTTTATTTCTCTCTGAAAAATAGATTACTTATTTAAATAATTGTAAAAACTGTAATTTTAAAAATACCAATTTTTTTCTTCTTTTTTTAAAACTTTTATTAAATATTGAAACATGCAAAATGCCATAGTTAAAATTGTACTTATATGCTACAAAACATGTATTTAATCCTCCTAGTATCAAGGTTTAATTTTTTATGAGAGTTATTAGATTTGGATGATTTGAACCAGAAATTAATTATATTAATTCTATTAAAATTTCTTCTGAGGTGTCTCTTCAATTTTATTTATTATGATTAAGTTACTATTTTTTTCTAGTTTAAAAAAAAAAAAAAAGGGGGGGGACAAATGAGACCACAATAGTACTAGGAGAGTTAATTCATATTTTTTGTATATCTCAAGGATTATACATTTTTTCAATTATGGTTCGAAAATAAATGATAAACATTTTTGTCACGGAAAATAAGGGTCCTACTGGGATTCGATCTGTAAGGGAAAAAAAAAAATAAATTCAGTGATTTACCAACCATGCTGCAGAACTGCTTGCCAAAGGAGGTAACTTATCCAATTGTAAAGTGTTACTTAAACTTTGAGGCTTATTTTCTGAAGATTCCCTAGGTATTGCACTGTATGGCTTTCATATATTTATATATACTAACTATACTTTATCGATACATAATCGTTCATCACATTCTGTGTCCCTGACTTTAGAACATCTCCTTGTTAGAGTATAAAAAATAAATTATTACAAGCAATTTGAAAAAGTTTTGAAGGTGGGAATAACTTTATAGACAATTAATAATAAAAAAAATAGCTACAGTGACAATTAATAAGTAAATAAATCTTAGAATATCTACTGGTGTTGACATCTGAGACTAAAATATATTAACCACTTCCTATCAATTACCCTTTTTGGATATTTTTTATAAATTAAAATTCAACTACTTACAAAATATCATTCAAAATTAGCATCAAGGTATAAAACTTTATAAAATGTAAAAACTGCTCTTTGATCAAAAGACCAATGGGCATTTAACTGTTAATCCTTTAGGGTCTTTCTCTGTTTTGTTCTGTAATTCTTAAAAAAATTACCACAGGCAAATCCAAGCCTATTTATTGGCTTCCGAGAGAATGGACATTTAACTGTTAACCTTCTAGGGTATTTCTGTTTTGTTCAGCAAGTCTTAAAAAATTACCACAGGCAAATTCAAGCCTATTTATTGGCTTCTGAGAGAACTAATGGAGGTGTTGATAGTTAAACAGCACTCAGTGATGCCATAGATGCACTATAACATATCATTTAAGCAAAAAATTGGAGAAGGGTTGCATTAAAAAAATTTCAATGCACCCTGCAGGATGATTCATTTTTCTCTTGCGAGAAATAAAATATTTAGTGGACAATCACAAAAGAGGAATAATTTGTTTGTATTCAGGGGTTTGTCCGGACTTTTCTCCCAGGGTCTTGTTTTTGTGAAAAGTTTATTACATTTGTGAAAAATCTAGTCATAATTTTGTGAATTTGAAATTATCTTCATAATCAGGTTCTTGTTTGTACCTTTTTAAGAAAATATATGTACATATTTTCTTTATATGTGTAAAAGTGACAGATTTTACTTTTAAATGATTAAATTTGTGAAATGTACAATTTGGAGAAGGGTACTGTTTTGAAATGAAAAAAAAAGTGAAGGGTTTTTTTAAAGGACTGAATTTCTTTCTAAATAAATCCTTGGTATTAAATACACTGAATCCATCTTCTGTGTAAAAAAGGACAAATCTTTGGAAGTGTCTGGGATCCAGGATTCCAAAAGTCAAGAGACATCCCAGGGTCTTGTTTTTGTGAAAAGTTTATTACATTTGTGAAAAATCTACCGTAAAATACCGTTAATCCACCCTTCCCGATTAAGCGCCCCCCTCCCACTTTGTAAACAAATTGGAAAATTCAAAAAATCCCGAGAAAGCACCCTCCCCCAAAAGAAATTTCGCTGTGCACATCAAGATCAACACAAAAAATTTTATCTCCCAAGTGTTTTTTTTTTTTACCAAACATTAGTTTTGCTGTAAATTTATCTCCATGGCAATATGAAGGTAATAAAAATATCGATAGTGAAAGTTTCTCATGAAATAAGTTAAAAAAATGTGTATTTGATGCTGTGTGGAAAATATTTTGATTAAAAGAGAATCTATTTATTTTATTAAAGAATTTATAGTCGTATTTAACATTATTATATATGAAAACCAATCACAAAAAATATATCGATTGATTGATCAGATCAATCGAATTGTCGATACACAGTCGAATTTGTAGCGTAATTTGTGCTATCTTTGTGGTAGTAATGTTTTTGTTTTAATAATCTGGCAACACTACCAATTCATTCTTTATGTTCTCAATTTTTGTGACTTGTATTAGTTATTTAGCATTTATAGATACGAAATCATGATTTCAAAAAAATCGGTTATTTAATCTTCCTAACTTACAACAGATGGCGACACCACATAAAATGTTACTAGATCTCGAAATTACTTCAGGACATTTACAACTGCAATTTCTCAGTGTTTTTTAATTATTTTAAATTATTAAGTTCCTTTTATTTTTCTGTTACCATATTACTGACAGATATTAGTGTTATTATTTATCTAAATGCATTCCAGTTTCAAAGCTTCTGAAATCCAGAATTTTCTATAATCTGAAATTGCCATTAATCGTGAATCATTAAATCGTTATACTGTTTTTCTATTTTGTCTATCATTTTTTTTCAAAATGTTTTCTTTTGTTACTTTATTAAAATAATGCATGCGTTGCGATGATCAGCCATTAGCATCTTCCCCCCACCCACCCATAAATATCATATACTACAGTTTAAATACCGTGTAAGCGCCCCCTGCTTATTTTCCGATTTTCCGTCATGTTTGGGGGGGAGGGGGCGGATTAACGGAAGTTTACGGTAGTCATAATTTTGTGAATTGGAAATTACCTTCATAATCAGGTTCTTGTTTGTACATTTTTAAGAAAATATATGTACATATTTTCTTTATATATGTAAATGTGACAGATTTTACTTTTAAATGATTAAATTTGTGAAATGTACAGTTTGCAGAAGGAAAAGTTTTGTGAAAAGATCTATTTTTATGATAAATAATTTTGTGATGGGTCCTGTTTTGAAATGAAAAAAAACAAAGTGAAGAGTTTTTTTAAAGGACTGAATTTCTTTCTAAATAAATCCTTGGTATTAAATACACTGAATCCATCTTCTGTGTAAAAAAGGACAAATCTTTGGAAGTGTCTGGGACCCAGGATTCCAAAAGTCAAGAGACATCCCAGGGTCTTGTTTTTGTGAAAAGTTTATTACATTTGTGAAAAATCTAGTCATAATTTTGCGAATTGGAAATTACCTTCATAATCAGGTTCTTGTTTGTACATTTTTAAGAAAATATATGTACATATTTTCTTTATATATGTAAAAGTGACAGATTTTACTTTTAAATGATTAAATTTGTGAAATGTACAGTTTGGAGAAGGAAAAGTTTTGTGAAAAGATCTATTTTTATGATAAATAATTTTGTAAAGGGTCCTGTTTTGAAATGAAAAAAAAAAAAAAAATGTGAAGGGTTTTTTAAAGGACTGAATTTCTTTCTAAATAAATCCTTGGTATTAAATACACTGAATCCATCTTCTGTGTAAAAAAGGACAAATCTTTGGAAGTGTCTGGGACCCAGGATTCCAAAAGTCAAGAGACATCACTGAACATTTTCTCATTATTGTCTGAGTGAAAACGAAGACTCATACACAGCGCAGTATTACTTTGCCCCATATATAGCTACGATGGATGATATTAAAACCTTTCGTCAAGCATAATTCAAAAAATATTTAACGGATTTCGTTCAAATTTTCACAGCAGATACCTATAAAGGTGATAACACCTATTTATTACCAAGAATAAATTTAAAACCGTTTTGGAATTATATTAAAAAATAAATAAAAAAGCACAATTAAAGTACATACATCACAAAAATTTAGCGCATACGTCATTTTCACCGGCGGAGATTTTCGTAAATAATAAGATTTCAAAAGCTCATGGAGTAACATGAAGCAAAAAATTATGCACGCACAGTGCAAGACAATATTAGTACAGTAAAACATATTTCCATTTAATAAAAATGTAAAATTAATCTGGAATTTTTTCTGTTTGAAAGAAAAAAAACTCGCAATAACTTAGTATTAGAGATTTGGCGCAAATCTCACCATTAGCAGCTTTTTTATTTCGCGTGTGTAAATTAGGAACAATTCTTTGATGTTTAAATAAAAGGTTTTGATTTGTGGCATTATTTCTTCTTATTTTCTTTTCCTTTTTAGTATTTTTAATGGAATTAGTGAAAGGCATATATTTTAAATTAAATGAGTGCAAGACATGTATTTTTAATGTATGTATTTCAAATGAAATGAGTGAAAGATTTATATTTAAATGAAATTAATGCAATATGAAGATGTTATGAGAACAATATTTGGCGATTTATCAAATGCACCAAGTTAACATAAAAGTACCAATACATATGTGAAATGAAACAAGGAACAGATGTCATATATGCACCACGTTGTCACGATTTTTTTTCCCCCGCCAATTTCGAGAAAATTTTGTTTTTGAATATTACTTACAAATAGCATGCAATAATAGCACGTGATTTTTAATTTCAATATAAAAATAAAAAAACGTAATAAATGAAATAGCTTCTACTGAAACAAAAAATAAAATAAAAATAAATAAATAATAGTTTTGATATAAATAAATATTGATATACATATAAAAATAATTTATAGAATTAAAATAAAAATAAATAAACTCAACAAACAGTTTTCGCCAAATTGGCAGGGAAAAAAAATCGCACCAATGTGGTGATTATATGACATCTGTACCGGGATTTTTACCCTTTCATCTGTGCTTTCGAAATATCAAAAAATTAAAATATACTTATATCAGGCGTATAATGTTTTGCATTTTTTTTGAACCACTTCTCCATTTTAAGATTTTAAATGCTATTTATATGAGATATTTCTTTCCTGAGATTCTCATAAGTTATTTTCGGTAATTTTTTAGTTTGCTTATTAATTGTTTACAATTTATCCCCCTTACAATAACAATTATTTATCACAAAAATGTCTCTTAGTTTTGTTAAGTATGTTTGTTATGTATTTTCATTACTTGTTAAAATATCAAAAATGGCAATAAAATTTTATTTTAGCATTGTACTTAATTTTTTAAGATGGCACAAAAACATGGTTTAATAAACGTATATTTGTAAATATTTGAAAAACATGTTTTTCCGCTGTCTAGAAAAATTTGGTAAGATGCTAAAACTGCCTTTTGGCACCACTTTTAATTTTTTTGCCTATCGCGCCAACCAGCACATGATACAGAACTTTTCCCCATTCAGATACATAGAAAAGGTTGGTCTAAAAAAGGAGTAATTCTAGCAACAATATTGTTTTAATTCTATAAGAGTTACAAACAATAATGATATTAAATTCTCCGATTAGCTTTGGGCCCGATTATGGAAGTTTCTCCCAGAAAAAAAAAAAAAAACTGTAGAAGTCTTTTACATTTGTCTCGAATGAAGCTCGGTAAACAAAGTATTAATTAATAATACAAACAACACTAATAATAACATGGGGGCAAAAGTTTGAATTTAAGTGTAAATTATTGGAACCCCCCCCCCCCCCCTCCTCAAAAAATAAAAGAAAAAGTTACAGACATGAATTTAAAATGGCATTAAGCCACGCTTTCTGACATAAGTAATTGGCTGCGAACCCGATTACGAAACTTTCACTTATCTTAATAACATGTATCTAATAGCCCTGAGGGTGCTTTCCCTTTCCAGTTAAACGGACCTTGGCACTTTTTTAAAAAGCTTGACGCAGTTCGGGTTAAAGAAATTGAGATTTACTGCCAAATGACAAAAACTACTAGGAAAATAAAACTGATGAATTATTATGCTGGTTTATGTATGTATTTAAAAAAAAATTGCATCTGATTACACTTATTAGATAAATTACTCCTGTTTAGATTTAATAACTGATGAACGGCTTCTGTATACTAAATTGTTTAAATATTGGGAAGAAGTGGCAAAAGGTAGAGAGACGTGTAAACAAACAGGTAAACAGACGGGTAGAGAGACGGATAGCAACATAGATAAGTTAACAGGTAGCGAAATGAATAGACAGATGGGTAGCGAGACAGGTAAAAAAGCAGGTTGACAAAGGGGTAGAGAGATGTGTAGGGAAACGGGTAGCAAGACAAGTAGTGAGACCGGTAGACAGGCATGTAGGGGGAAAGGTTGCGGGACGGGTAGCGTGGTGGATAGAAAGACGAGTACAGAGATAAGTACAGAGACGAGTTGACAGACAAGTAGAGAGAGGGGTATATAGACAGACGTGTCGAGAGACGGGTAGTAAAACGGGAAGCAAGACAGTTAGAAAGACGGGTAGACAGATGGGTAGCGAGGCAGTTAACGAGTCAGGTAGAAAGAAAGATGGATAGTGAGACGAGTATATAGACGAGTAGAGAGACAGTAGACAGATGGGTACGGAGAGAGACACGGTATAGAAACACGGCTAGACATATGATTAGTTAGACGGGTAGACAGATGGGTACGGAGAGAGACACGGTATAGAAACACGGCTAGACATATGATTAGTTAGACGGGTAGACAGACGGTTAGAGAAATAGATAAGCGGATAGCGAGACCAGTAGAGAAATATACAGACATGTAGCGAGGCGTGTAGAGAGAAGTCAATCGGGTAGAGAGATGGGTAGAAGAACAGGTAGGGTAACAGATTGTAGAGACAGACAGACAGGCAGAAGAAAAGTCTGGGGTTTGAAGCAGTAAAGGTGCAGGGAGAGAGCCTCCTAGAAAATAATCAAGAAGTATTATCTCTGAAATATATATATATATATTTTCAATTTTGCTGATATGGAGATTTAATGAAATTTAATTTTACAGAAGTCATCGAAAGGTTTTTTATATACTTTAGTAGGAATTTAGGCTACAGTTTCGTAATCAGGTTTGTAGCAAAGTATGTTATCAATGTGGTTTGAAGTGTACGAGTTTCTATAAATAGTTATACAAATAAACAAGGAGGTAAATTTTTAAATTCAAATGTAAATATTTGTCAGAAAGAAAATGTTGCAACAATGAAATTAAATTTGCGTTGACTTGCTAAAATACAATCTTGGCTGCAAATCTGATTACGTGACTTTAAAAAGCTTGGTGTTTTAAAAGATCCGGCATTTTTTAAATTTTTTTTTTTAAAGTTTTGAGAAATTCCCGCGTAAGAAAATGAGATTCTTTACCAAATGTTATAAAAAAATATATATATGAAAACATAACAGTATATATGAATTTATATATGATATTTTGTAATTCTATCATTTAATTTGCTCTTTTTCATATATTGTATTTTCTTTATATATTGTAATTGTTAACCCTATGTTCTCAGCAATATCACTCAGACTAATCCCGTTGAGGGAAGTCCTAGTAATCAGATGCTTTATATAACTTTCATAAAATCCCTGTGACCTATTGACTCACAATACTTTGACATTGCCTAAGTTTTGTGTTTACCATGACTTGTAAAAGGTGAGTATTGACAACTTTTCACAATTTATCATTAGTATAATTAAAGAAATCTATTTCTTATATGAAAATTGTCCAGGAATTATTGTTCCAGTGTCTAATCACACTGCAGTACTAAAACAACCAAATACATTAAAAACATCATGTATTTTAGGTTTTATCTAAAGCCTAAACAGCCAAAATTAATTGAAAAAGTGAAGCTCTGATAGAGCCTATGTGGGAATTGAAGGGTTAATGGATAAATCATACTAACAAAGAAACATGAGAAAACTTACTTGCTCTTCCGGATCATCATAAGCAATTACATCAATTATATCACCAACATTGAATGACAATTCATCATTATCTTCAGCTGCATATTTATATGTGCCTTGAACCTGCCAGAAGAGGCATTAATATTTAACAATAAAGCTATTTTAGGTTAAGAATTAACTATTTCTTATTCATCAATGAAGAATATTCTTATCAATGAATGACAAAATTATGAAAGACTTGGTACCTTATATAGGTATCTGTATGAAGGATCACCATCAGCAGGCTTCTCTTCCGTTTTTGGTAGCTAAAATTTTTAAGAAAGTTTCAAAATGTTAGAAACAAACCATAAATACATAAATTCTTTAAATTGAAAATTAAACTGCAATAAAAATGAGAATTTTTAAAATTAAGTAGTATGATTTTAGTTATTTAAATGCATCATGGAAAGGGGTACAAAGAATAAATATTTGTGAAATAAAGTGAAAAGTAATTAAAAAAATAGTCATATTTTTCAAAAATTATTATTGTGACGTTTTGTTTATTCCAATAATAGCTAATTTCTCAATCACGGTTGTCCCAACTAGATATTTATATTCTGTTAACCTTTTAAAAGTTTTGCTCAAAAAAAACAAAAAGTTAATATACTGTTTAAAAAAGGAAAAAAAATATTTACAGCAAAAAAGAAAAAAAAAAGTTTTTTTACAAAGAACATTAAAATACACAAAAATTAATGGTGATTGCAATTCTGATTTTACAGTAATGTTTGTTACAGAAACACTACAGAAAAAATATTTTGTTTCAACCACTTCAATTTTTAAAATTCTCTATAAGCATATCATATCAACATTTAAATCAATTCAATAACAATCCATCAGTGCACTATGCTTTTGAAATCCTGTGTCCCTGGGACCCAGACACTTACAAAAAAGCTGGGTCCTTTTTTACAGAAGTAGGTTTTTAAAAATAAGGCATTCAATGTATTTAATACAAAATATGCCTGTTTTGCATCCTTTCAACAGAAAAATTATGCATCCTGAAGGACCCAATACAATTTTTCTTTATTCATCCCTTCTCTAATTTTTTGCCTAAATGATGTGCTATAGCGCATCCCCAGCACCATTACTATCCCTATTATGAACTTTTAAAAATGTTACATTTATATTGAAAGTTTGAAAACAGCACTTAATGCTATGTTTCTATGCACTGTTTTATGAAATATAAAGTTTACTTTTTTAAGTGGAAGAAACTGAATTGATTTAATCCATTAGTGCTGGACTTAAAATTATATGAACATGGTTAAAAAAAAAAAAGGTCAGTAACTGGCACTGAAACATTTTTAAAATGTCATAATTCAGAAAGACATCTATAATTAATTAATAAATTTTTATTTTATTTAATCATATTTAACAAACCACATTAATCAATAATTGGTTTTATTTATATTATTTTTTTTTTCTTCTCACTGGCATTAACAGGTTATAACAAATTAAAGAAGTCATTCTTCTAAAATACATAAAGAATATAAAACTATGAAAATATTTACCTCATTAAATACTTCTTCAACAGCAACTTCAGGTGAAGAATTTTGATAATTTCTAACTGCTGTTGTAGGAGGTGTAGAAAACACAGCACTACCAGAAGCTGAACCACTTGATGATCCATCTTAAAAATATAAATAAACAACTTTTGAAAACTCAGTCAGTTTACTATAGAAATTAAATCTTTACCATATATTCTACAGCTGATATATATTTTATAATAATTTTATAAATAATTTTTAAAAAATCTACTCTATCGCCACCTGCCTTCATATAATGCATTTTTAATTGCATACTTAATTTAAAGAGCCCTAAAAATCTCACTTATAAAAAAAATAATTTTATTCTAGTCTTTTTCTTTACAAATAAAGCTCAAAATATATCAGAAACTTAAGGAACAAGACAGACTTTTCAGACTTCCTAGAATATTATATATACACAAATTCTTTTATGAGACTTATTAAAAAATTTTTAAGGGCACCTTTGATAGTGGGGGCCCTGGGTACATGCAGAAAATGTTCTGCTGTAAATCAGGTCTTTGTTACTTGGTGATTGAGCAAAATTATAAATTTTTGTTTAGTGGTATGCTAGTCTAAAAGTTTGGGAACCCTTACTTGAGCTTGCATAATGTTAATGTTATCTTTAAAAAATAACTGTACAGCAGATTTTTGTTAGACAGTTTTTTTTAAGACATAAAAGGCTACATCAAAGAGGAAAAACATTTTGAATTACATTTTACATGGCCAATTTTATGATAACCTTCCATTTTAAAATAAAAAGATGAATTTAAAATCTTAAAATTAACAGTCAAAATAACCACAAAAATTTTTCATGCCAATATCTTCTGTCTTAGGCTCAAGAATTAAATCTTTTGCAAAGTTTATTGGAAAACAATAATAGTACAAATTGTGAGTTTATTTTTAAAAATTAGACTAGCAGCCTGCTTCAATTAAAAAATATTTTTGACAAAAGCAATAGAAAAACTATGAAAGTATTTCCTGGTGAGTGAGGAAAAAGGGTGCTGTGGATCTACTTAAAGCATGAATTTTGTAAACTATATTGTTTATAATTAGCTAAATAAATTATAAACAATAAAATTTAGATCAAAAACAATTTAACTAGTTTATAAAAAGAAAGAAAACCAAAAGTTTTTTTCCTTTTTTCATAAACCTTAAACACTTCTCCTCAAACTTGTTATTCTCTGCACTTTTAATGCTGTTAATGCATCATGCATGAAACTTATACTATTTAATAAATTAAAGAATTATGATTATCTTTTAATCATTTCAGTTTTTTTTTAGTCAAAAAATATGGCAATTCATCCTTGTCTCCTACTTGATTAACCAAGTTGATTTATTGATGACAAATATACAAATGACAATCCAACGTCAGCATTACTTTGCTGAGCAAAATTAAAAATAAAAACAAAAATGAACTTAATACAAAACTATCTATGCCAGCAGCCTTCATAATGTAGCAAAGCTACGACGCCATAATTAATTACATGGCAATCAAAACAGATGCTGCTTCCAAGCAAGCTACGTAAGGCAAAAGAAAAATTGCAAGGCGAATATAAACATTTCGTTCTGCTACATATACCAGTCTGTTTTGAAAAAAAAATGCATACAGTTGCAGCCACTCTGTAAAGAGAAAAAACTTACCCGAAACGCCATTGGCTTCACAGGTTATGACGTCAAACATCGACCAATCAGAGCAGCGATCGTTAAACGAGAGCTCTGAACTGCGAGTAACAGTGAACCACAGCGATCCAAAATAACAGCAATAGATTGTGAATGAATCGCGTGTTTATCCGAAAAACCACGTGAAGCAATGGAGTTCGTTTGTACTTTAACGTAGGCTTGGGGATGGTAAAAAAAAATGTATGTCATGTGAAATAGAGGTATTTAAAATGAATATACAGGGTGTTTATAAAGTCCCGGACCCATTTTGATGTTTAATAACTCATAAAATAATAAAGATAGATTAAAATTAATAACATTGGTTAGATAGACTCAAAAAGTTTCATGACCCTTGTCAATGAACTTTCACGTGTGCCCCCTTCGTCGCACGGAGAATATCAAGTCGATAGTCAATTTCAAACCAGGTAGCGGCTAGCATGTCGGCATCCACAGAGGCTATTGCGGTTATAATTCTGGCTTTCAAGTCATCAATGTTCGACACTCTCCTCCTGTAAACAATGTCCTTTACAAATCCCCAAAGGAAAAAGTCCAGCGGCGTTATATCAGGTGATCTGGGTGGCCAAGGAATTGGACCTCCTCGCCCAATCCATCTTCCTGGAAAATGGTCATTCAAAGAAGTACGAACGATGGTACCCCAATGAGGTGGTGCACCATCTTGTTGCAAAAAGACATGTGGCTGAAGCTCTTCTAGTTGTGGAAATATGAAGTTTTCCAACATGTCTAAGTATACGACTGATGAGACCATCTTTTCTGTAAAAAAGAAAGGCTGTGCATTAGTCCACACCACACATTAATCTTTGGGGAATCCCTTTCTGCCTCATGGTATTCATGGGGGTTTTCAGATTCCCATATGCGCACATTATGGCAATTAACAATGCCAGAAACATGAAAGGATGCTTTGTCGGAGAACATTATGCGCTTCAGAAAATCAGCATCATCTTCTATTCTCCATAGCATATTTGGTGAAAAGGCCATCCTCCTAGGCCTATCGTCCGGTTTCAAAACTTGAACAATTTGGACTTTGTATGCGTGCAGTCTTAATTTTTTTCTTAATAACCTTGTACACCGTCGAAATTGGCATATCCAATTCTCTTACCGCTGATCTCACAGATCTTCTAGGATTGTGTAAAAATGTGTCTCTGACACGCTCAACATCAAAATCACTTGTGCAGGGACGTCCGGAACGTTTCTTATCTGCGATACTTCCAGTTTCTAGAAAATTCTTTTTCCACTGCAAGATGCTGCTTTTGGATGGATCTTTTTGGTAAATTCTTCTGCAATTTCTCTGTGCTTGCACTATCGATTTTGTTTCTATGAACCACCATAAAATCTGTGCTTTCTCTTGTGGTGTATGCATTCTCCTTAATATCCGCTTGAATAAAACATCACATACAAAAGTAACATAGAACAAACACATCAAAAGTAAACATAACATTGCAATAGTTGCCAAAAACAAAAGAGAGAAAAATGCAATTAATAAGCAGAAGATATTTAGAAAAGTACAGATATTTAGACTGGAAAATGAAATTATCTGAAATTAACCACACGTGCAGACGATATTTACAAAAGTAAAGATATTCAAACCTGAAAAGGAAAATATGAGTTATTCCATCAATAAATGCCATAAGTTTGTTTATATCTTCATTATTTTATGAGTTATTAAACATCAAAATGGGTCCGGGACTTTATAAACACACTGTATATTAATCTTAAACTTTAATACATGACATAACAAAAATAGATTTTCTTTTCTTCTTAATTTTTGCGTGACTTAATGGTGAAATTCTCTATTTCTGTTTTTGTTTGATGAAATTAGTGAATTTTTCTACAACTGTTTTATGAAATTTGCGATTTTCCTCACAGCTGTTTGATGAATTTCACAATTTTTCGTGCGACTGATATACGAAATTAGATTTTTTTCACTGACTGACTGACTAAATTCTCTATTCGCATGATATTGTGACAGAAATGCAATCCCCCCCCCCCCCCCCCCCCGTAATCTGTACATGAAATTCTCAATTATTTTTTCACCAATTTGACGAAACTCATGATTTTTTTCTATGATCTTCTGGTGAAATTTGTGATTTTTCCCATGATTGTTTCATACATTTTGTGATTTTTTTGTGCCCTTAATTCCCTAAATTTCCGTTTCTTTCAGTGACTAATTGATGAAGTTTTCTATTTCCATGATCTTTTGACAAAATGTGCAATTTTCCCCTCTGGTCATTTAACAAAATCCAAAATTCCCGACAGCCAGAAATTACATCTTAAAAGGATAAAAATCCAGTTTTCAGCCATCTGTCCTTAGCTGCTGAACAAATACTTCATTAATAAGTTTCAAAGTATTCTTTGATGAATTACTTTAGAAATAAAGAAACTAGAACTTTTGTATGCAGTAAACAAATTTTCAAATACCTATTGCAATAGTTCTAGATATAGAATGTCCATTGTCTTCAAAACATGTATAGAGGACAATAATAAATTGAAACAATATTTGTCATCCAAGAATGGAGAAAGAGTTGATAAATTTAAGAAAAGGGAATTTTTTCTCTTTTTGAAATATTCTAAATCTAAAACATCCTCAAACTTTTCTAACACAAAAGAAATATTATGTAACTATTGTTACATCTTGTTATATTGAAATGCTTGGTCTAGTTGGTCGTTCTTTTGCTGTAAAAGTAATTCTGCATAAATGGTTATATATCAGATTTTTAAAAATTGGTTGTTATATAAAGAAAGTTGCTATAATGAGCGATTGTTATATCAATCATCTACTTTATATGTACTATGATTTTTCTCTTTGTTCAGGGATTGCAAATCCATCCTTATGTGAAACCCCAAGTTTGTAGAATTGCCCCTTCATCGGAGACTTTGTAGATCTGCCCTTGGTCTCAAATAACCAGAAACTACTAAAGTTTTTCATCTGCTACAACGTTCAGGACATTCTTTTAAAAAATCTGGTTAACCGATCGCAACCTGCAAGAATCAAAACTCAACTTGAAACTATTAGTGTCAATCTGACCTGTAACAAAAATAATTAGCACTAACCCAACCGATCTGAACTAGTGAAGGGAGATTCTTGAAAATTCAACAATCAATAAAAATTGCTATCTATAAAGATAACAATTGATTCCCAAATTCTACTACACAGATGTTCTACAATCAATCATCCCACCGATAAGCTAGTAATTTCAAAACTTAGAGATCAATAAGTTGACTAGATTTGCATTAACTGTTTCACATCCCCTTTTGAAACATTGGAGAGCTTGTTTAAGGTTCAAGAATAGCTGAGGGTAGCCAAAATGTTCAAGGGAAGCTTCATCCACCAAAAACACCTTGGAAATTAGAGCTGAACACAATATAGAAGCCAGTACAGGAAATTGCAGCCCCTCTATTAGAGAGAACTAGAACTAAAATGATGGTGAGGTGGGGGAGGAAACAAACAAAGATGAATGGTTCAAGTTGTGTGAAGATCAGACCCATAGAAACTGAGATATCAAATAAAGAAGAGTGTTCACCATGCAGCAGCACCAAATAGGGGATGAGGCAAAATGAAAAAAAAACATTTAAAAAGATCCAAACTTCACTAAAATTATACAGAAGTTAAAGAAATTTAAAAGGAGCATAGAAATAAGATTTTGAAAGGCTGGGGAAGGCCATGAAGAGAGAAAATATGAAAAAAAAAAAGCCTTTTTCTACTATAAATAAATACTAGATGGAACCCGTCAAAACTTGACGGCAAACAACTTGATAGTACATAAAAATAAAATTCATAGCTGTTTTAAAAAGTTTGAAATTTTTGAAAAATAATTCAAATAAAATAAATAAAATCATTCTGTCCAAAGCAGGGATCGAACCCACATGATAATCATAACAGAGAAGAAATGTGCTTTATACCACTCGGCCACTGTTTTTGCAATTGAGTGTGCTCTAAAACTGGTAAGGTTCTAGATTTAAGTTTATGCATGCTTATTGGGCACAATTTTATGTGGATTTGACAAAAAAAGCCTTCCCTTTTAAATATATAGATATGAAAGATTCCAGCTTAATAGTGGACGTGTACCGTGGGGGCAAAGAGCTAAAAACATTTCAGGGACCACTGGAAAGGGTTAAAAAACTGCCTAAAATGGAAAAGCTGAAGTTAAAACCCCCATAGTATGGAAACTAAAAGGCCTAGGGCCAAAATGACCCAGAGAAGGCTTAACTGAACAGTTCAGAGCTAAACAATATCATGGATATCAAGTTTGTGCATTATAAGTATTGTAATAACTCAAGAAAGAGGCACCTAGGCTAAAAACAGAAATAGGGATGGGAAAGGAGAGATAACTAGGGGACCCAAAAATGTAACCAAGGAAGGAAGGTCAAAAAGGGCTCAACAGGACCGGGTTGCAATCTCCAACATACAATTTCATCTTAATACAGGGTCATTCATAATTCCCTCCGGGGTTTCGAAACGTTATAGTAAAAAAACGAAGACGAATATGAAAAAAAGAAACATATGAAATTATTCCGAAACTATTCAAGTTTTACTTACATACATTACAGGTGTTCTATGTGTGAACCCTTGGTCACACGGCATACATCCATGCGATAGTCCAGTTCCTGCCATACTCTGTTTCTTTAAATCTGAATCAGTGGTGTCAGTTCAACGGGCCTTTCGTAATAAATATCGAAAACAGGGACCAACTGACAAAACAATTCATGTGTGGTACCGGAAATTTAAAGAAACGGAGTATGGCAGGAACTGGACTATCGCATGGATGTATGCCGTGTGACCAAGGGTTCACACATAGAACACCTGTAATGTATGTAAGTAAAACTTGAATAGTTTCGGAATAATTTCATATGTTTCTTTTTTTCATATTCGTCTTCGTTTTTTTACTATAACATTTCGAAAACCCGGAGGGAATTATGAATGACCCTGTATAATAGTACCTTTCCTCTCCATGGAGGTGCTTGCTAGTGTTTGAGGAGAGTCTGCAATCTGTATAACCTGGGTCACCTTTAGACTTCAAGGACGAGTGCCTCTCATTGCTAGGACTTCTGCTATTCTCCATATACCACCTTTTCATTTCAGCCAACATACTATATGTTATATAGTCACTATCTGCTATGCATTTCTTCCTTAGCATAGGGGCACCCCTCCCCGTGGGACTCTTTCTGGCCCTTTGGGGTATTTTAGCCTTCCACCTCCTGTCTCATTTTTGGATCCCTTAGTTAGCTCTCCTTCCACCCTTCCCACCCCCATTTTCTGTTTTAATTAATCTAGGTGGCCTTTTTCCTGAGTTATTGCTGTTTTCTGCTTTAGACAGTATCTCAGTACCTATAATACTTATATGCACAAACTTGATATCCATGGTGAGGTCCGACTCTGAACTTTTCGGTTAAGTCTTATTCTGAAGTCCTTTTGGGCCCTATACCCTTTAGTTTCTATGTTTTTTATTATGTAGAATCTGAAATCTTGCTAAAGGGAATCACAATTAAAGAGGAAACAAAAATGTCTCAATGATTTTTTTCTTGAAATTGTCTTATTTTTACTTATGACAACAATATGAGGCACATAATCACAGAACTTCCTCCGGAAATTTTATTAATAATATTCTTTTTGTGATAAGTTATTTTACTTTGTGATAGTATTATTTGTCTCATTTATATTAACTTTAATTTAAATTATAGTTAAATGTTTGTAAATTGAAAACAAGCATCTGGAAAAGTCCTCTGGATTTTCCAACATATTCCTGGTACCGCGAGTCTGATAATCTGGTGTCTACTACACTTTCTGTTTCTAAGTCGGCCAAAAAAAAGAGAGAACACTTCATATATTTTAAATTTCCAAATTGTCAAATAATAATAATAATAAATACATAAATAAATAGAAAATAGTCATTCAACAGGAAATTTTGTTAGAGTCATATTGTACCAAACTCTTAATATTTCAATACACACAAAATTTCGACATATTTGGCCTTAGGATAGCAAATGGGAAGTCATTTGGTCAAATAGTTTAGGGATAATGAAGCTTTAAAGTTCAGAACTCAGAGTTAAATTCATTTGTAATCATTGTGAAACACATCACAATGAAGGTACACTTAAACATAACTCAAAAACTACTTGATGGAATGATCTGTAAGTTTAGATTTGCATTAGATCCGAGTTTGGGTTATTTTTCCTAGAGTGCAAACATGACAATGTGAAATCGAAGCCTGAAAAAATTGTGCCACCAGAGCCCAAAATTGAAAGCATGCCGTAGATAAATGTTAATAACATTTTAAAATTCTTTGAAGATTTTCTCATTTAATAATCTCTTTTTACATAAAAATAAGTATTAATCCTAAATACTCCCTTATGGCAATGTTTCATGAATTTCATATCCCTGAAAATCTGTTTAAAATAGCAATTTTTTTTATTTATGCCCAGTACTAGCAGAAATGTGCAAAAATCATGATTATTCTTTAAATAGCATTGTACAACTATGGCAGAAAGACAAGAGTTCGACTTTCAGTATTTCTGGACAAGAACTTCAAATATAAAGTGAGGACAGACAAGGGATAGCCCATGCCTTCTTTAGACTACATTCTTGTTTTTCAAACAAGGTTTTTTTCTTTTCTTCAATTTGAGAATAAATGAAATTTTCACTTTGAACCTGAGCCCAAAGACTGTGGGCTCAATCTGAGCCTGGATTACTTATAATTCACATATTTCAAGCTTCTAGAAATCCATGTAAAAAAATTGAATAATTACAATTCATATCTGTTTTGAAAATTAATTTTACAAAAATATTAATTTCAAAGCAAATATCAATTGTAACCTATGAATTATTTCTGGGGCAGTATGGTTATTAAAATGGGATTTTCTTTCTTTCTTTTTTTTTTTTTTTTTTTTTGTGTGTGTAGGGGGGGGGGGGAAGGGCTGCATTATGCTTAAGAGTAACTCAATAATAATAATAAATAAAATAAATAAAAAAGCGCAAAAATTTCTGAAATTAGGAAATTTTCTCATGAACAAACACCCTTTAAGAAAAAGGAAAGATTACTTGGAAAAGCCCAATTTCAACTGTAGTGCCATTAGATGTCTCAATCAAAGTAAAAAATACAGGGGTGGAAAATCACTAAGCTGTTTTTGTACCAGTTTTGTGTCAGGACAAACTTATGCTGTAGCCTTGAAGTCAAATAGTGCTTTTCATTTTTCAGTAAAAACAAAGAATATTTTAGAAAATGTTATCAAAGTTGGCATTTTAAACTGAATTTTGGTACACTACAGCCCTGGAAAGGTCTTAATGATTCAACAATCTGTTATAACTGAAGATGTGATACATTTATTGAAAAATGCTATTTGATTCCAAATTACTTCACTAGTCATGTCCTACAAATTTCATTCTTTTGAGCCTAAAAAAAGTTTGTGGATATGTCAGAAACTTTCACATTTTTAAGCAGGGAAAAATATTTTCTTTGAGAATAACCTTAATGCTGAAAATCTTTTACAATAATGCCTATTTTTCATAGATGGTACTATGTGGATTAAATAATCATCTCTTTTGAATTACTATATGTAATAAATATTGTTAAAAAACAAATTTAAGACACCGAATCAGTAGCACAAGCCATTATTCAGTTAGAGATAAATTTCATCGGCTTTTATGATGCTGCTCCAGGGGCGATTCTGAGTAAAAAAAAAATTTCTGAAATTCACAGCAAATTTTCTGAAAAGTTACAACAGAGGGGGGAGACTCCCGGCACTTTTTTTTTTGTGTCCCTTTGACGAAATTTGCGTTTCTTTGCGATCTTTTGATAAAATTTGCGGCTTTTTTCGCAATTTTTTCCCGAAATTTGCCGTTTATCGCAATGTTTTTGACGAAATTTGCCATTTTTTTGCAATGTTTTTGACGAAATTTGCCGTTTTTTCGCGATTTTTTGGCGAAATTTGTCGTTTTTTGCAATGTTTTTGAAAATATTTGCCTTTTTTTGTGATCTTTTGACAAAATTTGTCATTTTTCGCAATGTTTTTGATGAAATTTGTCATTTTTTCAATGTTTTTGACGAAATTTGCTGTTTTCTCACGATTTTTTGACAAAATTTGCCGTTTTTCGCAATGTTTAGACGAAATTTGCAGTTTTTTCGCGATCTTTTGATGAAATTTGCCATTTTTCGCAATGTTTTTGACAAAATTTGCCATTTTTTTTTGCGATTTTTTGATGAAATTTGCCGTTTTTCACAAAATTTGCCCTTTTTTTTTGCGATCTTTCGGCGAAATTTGCCGTTTTTTGCAATTTTTTGACGAAATTTGCCACTTTTTCGCGATTCTCTGACGAAAGTCATGTTCTTCCCGTGATTCTTTGACAAAATTGCCGACTTTTCTTCGAACGAATGACGAGATTGATTCTTTTCGGCGATCATTTGCCGAAATACCGATACATTTTATGTCCAAATTTTCGGATTTATGACAGATATTTTTTTTAATTTTCGGAAATCTTTTCCTTAATTTTTCAGAATTTTCGGACCAGAATCACCCCTGTGCTGCTCATTTTAGCTACATGCACCATAATAGCATTGTGTTGTCAAGTCTATACAAAGATCATATGAAGGGAGTTTTTTTGTTTTTTAATTCTAATTTTTTAGATTAAGGAATTTCTATTTTTGTAATGGATTGGAGCAGAATTAAGAAATTTTGCCATTTTTATAGCAGCATGTAGCCGGAAATCAAAATTGGAGCAGTTTTTCCACCCCTGCAAAATATAGCACCATGGAAGTGTCAAGAAAAATATGGAACTCCTATACAGTCGTACACAATAAAAATTTTCTCAGAAGGAAACAAAAACTTACCATCTGCAATTAAAGTTGATTTACTTTCACATTCCTTGTCACATTCTTTGTCAAGTTCACTGTTTTGAGACCTTAATAAATGAAAAATTCCATTAAGATCTTTTATCACAAACAGTAATACAGAAAAGTAAAATTCATCAGTTAAAATTATACATTTCAGAGAAATACGGTGAAAGATCAACTGTTCATAATGACAGTTAGGAATATATTTTTTTTCAGAGTTTCAGTTATGCATAAAAAAATATTCACAAAAAGTATATGTTAACCTTCTGACTGTCCAGCAAAAGGGCTAAATTGTAATGTTGTTTTCTCTGTATTTTACTTTAAATGCTAAAAAAAGGTGATTATTCCAAAATTATAAAAAACTTAATTATATATATGAATATAAACCTTGAGGTTATCAATTATTACCCAATGTTGTTGGCCGTACCAATAAAAAAAACAGTGTTTCATGTGACATGTGGAAGACTTAAAAGTAACAGCTCCTTTAAAATCATAGTAGTTTATTATAAACAAGAAGACAGACAATAAGACAGCATAACTTCGCTGTAAAATGAACAAACTGAAGAAAATAATATGCAGCTACATTTTAAAAGCAACCAGCATTACAAGCTGGAGGAAGGAAAAGTGCGAATGACATCCTGGAAAGTCCATCCTTTTAAACACATCATCGGCGAATGTTTTGCATAAACATGTTGCCATTTAAAGGTACACAAATTCGCATCTGAAACGCCATTGGCTACGAATACTCGCAAGTTGCGAATAGCAGACTACGGTGATTAGCGCGATCCTGAAATCACAGGTTAATTACTGTTACTGAGTAACGTATTTTGAATTCAAGATCGTGAACAAGAACGTTAGCGCTGGCCGTTTCAGATACGCAAGTATGTTTATTCAAGAGATGTTGAAAAACCAAAATGCATTAATGTAAAACTAAATACCTTTACTTAAATTTAAAGAAAGCTTTAAGCCAAGGATTTATAAAGATGCATAACAAATGTATTAAAACTACATTATATATATAGAATTATATTAATTAAAAAATGCTTGTATTGCAGTGAAAACTGGAGCTTAGTGAACAAATTAACACGGGCTTGTCAGTGAGAAGGTTAAACAAAATAGCTTCATAACTCGCAACAGCTTTCTCACCTATTCTCCAAAATTTCTAAGCACTTTTTAAAGACAAAATTATTTTTACATATTTAAACAAAACAAAACACAAAGTTTCTGACTTTTAATTTGGTATAAAAAACCCTTTTAAGATTTCTAGCTTCTGAGGCAAAATGTTTAGAAATATCATTAACTACAGTTGCGGAAGACCTAACTTGGCAGTGGACATTATACTAGAGAGAAGTATACGTCCGCGAGAAGAAATAGGTGTTTACTGAATTTGAAAGAAAATGCACTTTAAATCTGATTTTTTTAATATTTTTCCATTGAAAAGCGATTGACTGATTAAACAAAATTTATTTAGCTTAATGTATAGTCATTTTTATGATAAATACCTGTAATATTAAAGATGCATGTATTTCTTCGCACAAAAAATTTCTGGCGAGATGTTGGCGCCTGAAACAAATCGACTTATAACCCTACGACCCCTCACTGTTAAGAGTGGTTGATGTGTTACAGAAAGTTCTCTGGTCATTACAGGAGATCGTAGATTTTTTATGTTCAATCAAATGATTCATTTTTTAAACTATGGAAGATAGGGTAAAAACTTCGATGAATTTGAAATTTTCGGAAAATTTCACCTGAAGTACATACCAAGCAATTTGATAAAATATATAAAATAACAAGAATTTTCTTTTCTGTAAAAAAAAAAAAGAGGTTCTTTATTACGAGCATATTATTATATTATGGAAATGGATTAAAATAATTTCTGCAGTGTAATACAAAATGTGAATATGATTGTATTTATTGTAGAATAGAATAAGTAAAAAAGTTTTCCATTCTATTTCTATAGATTTTTTAAAAGTGATATTATAATGTTTGGAATGAAATTTGTACTAAAACTGAAATCGAGATGAAATTTGTAACGAGATTTAATTAGATTATTTAAAAAATTTACTTTTACTTTAAATATGAGCATATTTGAGTTCTGATAAGTTGAGATACTTTAATAGGAATTTGGGGTGCATTAAAATCTAAATAAACACTGAACACGATTTTTTTAATTTCGAAAATAAGGATAGAAGAAAGATTTTTTATGCATGTTCTGTGTATTTTACAATCAATTTAATGAACCTAATGCATTCCAAAATGATGAGAACCGAAACAACAACCACAACGTTATTTCTACATTAAATCATGAATATTTTTTTCAATTAAAGCACGTCGTGTATTTTCAAAAATAAAAAGGTACAGATGCGCGCTCCAAAAACAACAGTACAATCTCTGAAAAAGGCTCAGTGCCTGAGCTAGCATTTTTTAGCGCTAAACACTTCTTAGGAGTAATTCATTTATAGTTTTCTCGATAAAAACATCACTGGTTGTTTACTGTAAAAAAATATACATATTACTTCTTCCTTCGAAATGAAGAATCGAAAATATTGCTTTTGTAATATCAGTTTTTTGAAGTTGAGAAGAATATTTTAAAGATATTTTTAGAACTTCTCACGTAATTCAAAACATGAAATGTGATTATGTGAATAATGATATGATGCAGAATAATGATTATGTATGCAACAGAAAAGGTATTGCTGCTTAAAATATTTGATACATTTTTGTTAGCAAATAAATGTATCAAATTAGCAATTACTCTAACTTTGCAATCAAAAGACGTTTTCCATTTTTCTGGTAAGGCACAAGACCCTTCAGAAAATACTGTCAAAGTTGGCGTTTTGAACCGAATTCTTGATGTGGCAGCACGTTAAAGGATAAAAACTGTTAAAAATACCTTATTAACAGCAAATATTATAGAAAAACCTTACGTAAGTATTACAGAAAAGTGTTATAGAGAAGTATTACAAAAAAATCTCATTAAATACTGCTAATTTATGTCACAATAGATTTGACTTAATTTTTAAAATTGCATTTTTGAACATAAAATAAATGCAGTTTAAAAAGTTATCCGCACTGTTAAGGTGGTTCTCAAATGACCTGCTCAACAACGCAAAACTTTCTGACACATTTTCTGGTTCATTTTTAAAGACAAAGGCATGTCTGACGATTCATTTCGATTTGGAATCGAAATGAGTTTCCAGTTTTTGATAAATAAATTTCTTATTGAGTTATGAGCGATTAGTGTCACGTGACGACCGGTTTTTCTCCTTTATCGTTCTGCCACATCAAGAATTCATTTCAAAAAGCAAAAGGATCAAGGTTCATAAGCCATGTTTTTGGACCATGAAATAGACTAAAACTCAGTTTTGTTATACTGACTTAATTATTTCACTTTTTAATGTTAGAAGGTTTATCCTGTATGATTTCCACAATAGTTTTTGCATTTTGTTCAGATTTATATGACTTTCACAAGCTCAAAGTTCGTGTTATTCTTATTAATCGAATTTTAGTCTTATTTCATGGGCCAAAAACACGGCTTATGGACCCTGATCTTTTGGCAGTATTTTCTGAAAGATCTTGTGCCTTACCAGAAAATTGGAAAACGTCTTTTGATTACAAAGTTTCTTAATAAGAGCACTTGCTAATTTGATACATTTATTTGCGAACAAAAATGAATTAAAAAAATTGTCATAAAGTAACCAGTTTGGATTTGATTACCTTATTATAACATTATAAAAATTAAATGCCCCTCAAAATAAATATTCAACTCCCCCCCCCACTTAAAAATGGTGTATAAAATTTTGCTTAAAATAGCATGTATTCATGTTAGGCTGTATATAACCGATTAAGTAGTACATTTAAAGTTTTAAAAGAATGCGAAAAAAAATTCTGCAGAATATATATATGCTAAATCCCAAAAGTGATTTCCTACTCGCCAAATCAATGATAATCCCCCGATATGGTAATCCTACTAAGGTGAAACTGCGTAAAGAGGCTAGCTAGCCTTTCTCTCCACTGCCAAGTAAGATGTTCCCAAACTTTAGAATTTTCTTATCAGATGTTTTCTCAGACATTACTAAAAGGTAAAATATCGGAAAGAAATTGTCATTTAAAAATTGGATTCTGTTTTCAAGGAGAAATAAGGACCTTTTTAAGAACTATTGGTGAAATCTAAGTACTTATAAGTAGGGCTTGACAAATATGGTCACCACTGGCAAGCAAAATATTTTTTCTGGTAGGTATGTTTTGGTATAATTCCATAGCCTCAACTTTTTTTCTTTTTAAACAATACTTTAGTCTCTTCCTGTGCATGACAAGCACCATTCTTTATCACATCAGTCACAGTTAACTACAGAATGCTTTGACATATTTTAATTAAAAAAAATTTGTTTTTTCTTTATAAGTAATATATTTGCACTGTAACTAACCCAATTTAAGTATTATAAATATTCAACAAAATAAGCTAACAACTGTTTAGTTCCCAAACAAAGAAGAGTAACAGGCAGTCAGCTAACCAATCCTATAACATTCTGTATAAAGATTTACTGAAGCTGGAATTGAAATCTCTGAGTTACAAGGAAAGACAGAAAGAAAGTATGACAAAATGAATAGCATGAGAGGTTGAAATACTTTTTACAGTACTTATGAAGAGTAATGTTAGATTTTTCTAGCACTGCAATTTTAAATCCTTAGTTTTATAATCCGAAAAGTTTTCTTGAATTTTTCTTAGAAGTTTCAAAGTTGCCTGATTTTTTTTCTAAGGTAAATTTCCCTGACTTTCCTAGTTCATACAAATTTCTCTGAATTTTTCAGGTTATCCAGGTGACTAGACATCCTGCCAAAAAGTTTTTTCTTATCTCCATCGGATTTTAATTGTGAATTAATAATCAGCAGAAACTATTTTTTTCCCCTGATACAGCTAGCAGATTGTGATTACGCAATACTATACTCTGAAAAGTATTTATTTATTAACGAATATTAATCTTTCAAGCACTGAAGAATTTACTTAGTTTCTGTTGTTTTTATTCCTCTAAGATTTACTTTATAAGCACTTAAAGAGACAGTTGAGTTTTTTTTAATAATATTTATTTTTGGTTCATTCTGTAGTTAAGTTTACACCAAGAACACTAAAAAGAACATGAAACTTAAAAAAACTGGAGTACTACAATTTACAGGCTTTTATATAAAATGTTAGTAATGATACAAACTGGAATACAATTGTCTTCAGATTAGAGTCTAGCATCGGGTCAGATAACATGATTTTTTAACTGAAATAGACTCAATCTGCAGTCCAGTTTTTATTTTCTGATTTACTATATTACATTAATGCTCCCCCCCTTTCATCCATGTTTTTGTAGCAATCAAGTACACAGCAATCAGTGTCTTCCAAACATGCCAGTTAATTAAGACTTTTGTGTATTTCTTTTTTTTTTTTCAAGTTACCTGTGTAAATAATTCTACACTTTGCTTGCTATCATTCTTTCTCAATTAATTCATGAAAACTTTTATGCTTTTTGAAAATTAATGAATAAATTTAAAATATGGAAAAAACTGACAATGGGTGAGGAATGGGGTGAGAAATATTTTTCACTGTCAACTAGAAATTTTTGCTAGCTACCAGATTTTTTCTAATTGAATAGTTGTTGATAAGGGCTCTTATAAATGAAAAGTAAAAATAACAATAAGCACTTTATAAAGAACTTGAGAGCAACAAATAAGCCCAAAGCTACTTCTGTTGTCTTATGTATTAAATGCTCCAGCCCCTATGTGATCGAGAGATCTCCTGCTGTGATCTTTCTAACAATCTTGAAGGGTCTATGATTCTGCCTTTTCTGCAAATAACACTGGTATAGCAATATTGCCCACATAACTTACTAACAAAATATAAGTAAGCTTAATCATACATATCTTAATGTTCAATAGACTTTACTTTCTTGTCTTGATGATCTATAGCAATAGTAAGTTGTTTAAAAAAAAACCTGCAAATCAATTCCTCACCTCTATTTTTCATTGACTGAATATCTGTATACTAAATAATTTAGGTAGTAGTGGAATAATAATATAATATAGTAGCAGACTAATCTGTTAAAAGCAAAGTCTATCTTTCTTCCATTTTCATGCAGATTACTATTATGCTCCATGAAATCTGATGAATTTACCAAATCATTTAATGATCAAAATTTTAATTAATTTTGTTGTAATACATCATTTTAGTATACATATAAATTAAATGCTTGCAGCCTTTCCTGTATTAGTCTTGGACTAAATGATAAACATGAATTCACATGGTAATTAAGGCACAAAATTTAACCATTCAAGAAATAAATAAAAATTTTATTTTTACAAGCTTTTCAAAAAATTCCACTTACTCAATAGATGACATTTTTGCCTTGTCATTTCCTTGCTTACTGGCTTCAGCAGCAACAGCTTCTAAAATAGCATTCAATTCAAGAAATATGGTTGAATCTTCACTATGGAAATGGGCTTCAGCAAGAAAGAGGCACTGAAGGTTTGACACAAAAAATGAGACACGGCTAAAGAAAATTAATAAAATTAATACATAATTAAGAATAAAGATAATAAAACTAGAAGCAAAATGCTTGTATGGTATATAATGTATTTTTATGGTTAGTAATTTCTGAAATTCAAATTAAAAAAAATCTCAAACAATAGACGGCATCATTGATCTTCAATTTTTTTCCATATTCTATAAACATATTTTTGCCATATTTCTAAATGGATACAATTTCATTTATAACTTTTTAATTATTAAGTAAACTGCAAGAGTCACTATAAAAATAAATTATTCACTAAGCTACTTTTAAATCACTAGAAAACCAAAGTTGAAAAAAAAAATGGTAAATTCAGTATTTAAAACTAATAGTTTAATATAAATTAAGAATAGAAAAAAGAATTCATGCTATATAAATCTTCCAATACAAAGCTTTTTTCTAAGAAGTTCACAGTCATACTTCTAGGGTGTGATTTGTACTGTGTACCAAATATTTTTATTTTGATGAAATTAGCATGTTATCTAATAATTGGCTTATAAGCCAGCATATTAAGCCTATTCTTAAATCCAAACTAGTAACTTTCTGACACATTGCTGAATTAATTTTTGTTTGTAAACACATAAGATTGACAAGTGCTTTTATTCAAAATCTATGAAATTGAACAGCTTTGCACATTTTTTGATAAAAGCAATCTATCTTTCAGAAAATACCGTCGAAGTTGGCATTTTAAACCGAATTTCTGGAAGTGACAGCCGGATAAAGGTCACCATGAGACAATTATTACTTGCAACTTGCAACTCAAAATGTAATTCAGTTATTGAAAAATTAAAAAAACCTATTGGATTCCAACTCGCTTCAAAAGTCATACCTGCAAGTGACATGCTTTTATATTGAAAAATATGTCTGTAAATATGTCAGAAAATTTTGTAAGGAAAAATGTTTCTTTGAGAGCACTTTTAAATGAAAGCAGACAGTTCAGCCTATTAAAATAAGTTTCATAATGGATAGTTTTTTTTAGAAATTGGAGTTTGGAAATTAACTTTGAATTTTCCTCTCAAATAATTCATTCATTAAAAAGAGAAAGAAAAACTTGTAGAAATCATTAGCAAATTTGAAATAGTTTAAGAAAATTTTCTAAGATAAATGGTATGTAAATTATTCTGTGAGTAGCAGTTTGACAACTAGTGATATAAACAAATATCTTGAAAATTGCAGTTTTAAATTTGCTTTGAAGAATATTTTTCACAAAATTTCAACCCTACTGAACTACATTTTCCATTAAAATTGTTAATATTGAACAAATGAAAAATGAAATTGGCTTTACAAAAAAATGCAAAAACATACAGCAATATAATGCAAAAATAGGTTAATGTAATATATCTTTGTTCTAAGTTTTGTAGCTTCAAAGTGCTTAGACTGCACTACATCCCTCAAGGGGAGGTTCTCTTGGAAAAATTCCGAAGAATAAAAAAAAGATTAATTTTTTTTTGAATCCCCAAAGTGTTTAAAATATGCCTTTAAAACAGTCTTTCTTTCAATATTTGTCGTGACAACCAGTTTAATGGACTGACATCACATTTGACAAAAGAGTTAAGCAAAACATAAAACACATTTTTCGTGAAACAAGTCTTTTTGAATCTAAATACCTTCTCACGCTTAAAACATTCAAACTGTCAATTTTGTTGTTGTTGTTGTAAATTACATACTGTTTTAATTGGAGGACAAAAATTCAACAAATTAAATTTTTAATAATTTCAATTTTTAAACAGTTTTAAAAATGAAAAACTAATGTTAAAAATTGTCTTCAAACTTCAAACAGCAGCCATTTTATGAAATTCTGATTTTTCTTATCAATCAGCTAATTTAATATATTTTAAGAACCAGTGTTAATTTTTTGTTTCAGATTATTATTATGAGTCCAATCACTTACACCAATTGACTGTACATGACATGAGTAATGAACAGGCTTTAGATAGATTAAAATATAATTTTTTATAAGATAATGTTTACACATTTAGAGAAAAGTACATACAGTTCAATGGCAAAATGAATTTTCTGCAATGTGTACTTGAAAAAAAAATCCTTAATGTGCCCTAAAAATCAAGTTGTATCAAGAAAACCTCTCCTTAATATCCAATTAACAATACAAAATAGTCAATGAAACAATTTTCAGAAAATTTGGCAAGGTATGAAATAATGATTTGAGGAATTTAACTAATTTGTAGAAAAATAATATGACTGATGTATACAGATATTTACCATTTTCTAACACACATACACAAAAAAGTGAAAGTAGGCATGGAAGCGAGACATAGAAAAAAAAAAAAGGTGGAAAAAATTTACATCTATATGATGACAATAATTTCAACACATTTTGACAGATATTTTTACAATAAAAGGAAACATAACTGTACATATGATTGTCATTTTCTTTTATAACTTAGAAAACATTAAAAACATAAAACAAATTTAATAAATGTACAAGTCCACTGAATCAAAAAAGAGAAAGGAAGACAGTTAAATGTGTAAATGTAAATCCAAATATATCTGATGAATGTGAAGTTATATATAGTGATTAATGTTTTTAAACAAATATTACTCCAGATGGTTTGGATGTTTAAGACCCCCCTCACCTCTTTCCTAAACAAAAAAACAAAAAAAAAATTATGCTAAATATATGCACATCAAAGAAATACACTTCCAAAAGTAAATCGATGAAAGTACTCAAGTGTTGTATAAATTGGAAAAAATATTCTATTCTAAAAAAGAACATTATGCAAACTTCCTTTCCCTTTAAAGTCTATAAAAAAATTCATTCTGGAAAGACACTTTAAATAATTTCATTTATATGATCCTCAGAACATTTGATTTGATAGCTCTTCAGCACATCAATTCCGACTCAAATTGCAATTGTTTCAGCAGACAAAATGGTCTGAGGATTAAATTTCCCAAAACTCCCCCTCTCCTTTTATATGCTTCCAATATTTTCATTGCGTTTTTGCATCAATTAAGAGAATGTCCAAAATTGTTTTCAAAATGATAGAATTCAACCATTTGGAGGAACTCTTTCATACCTGGAAAGGTAACAATTACATGTGTTATTTCTGAAACTTCCAAAGGTAGTTTTTTTTCATGATAAAGTGACATACTATCAGCATTGGTGTAAAAATTTACTCTATATAGTAGAGGGAGAAGACTCATAAAATATTTTATTTTTAAGTATGCCTTTGAACTTTAACCATTTAGTATTATAAAAGCCACCTACTACTCAACAAATCTTGTGTGAAAGAAGAAAAATCATATTTCTATAGCAAATGAATGTTACAAATAAATGATATCAAACATGGTTACATGTATAAAAGAAATTGTCAAAAGCAACTTCACCTCCAGGTTTCAAGAATTAAAGTTTGAATCAAAAGCTGTTGATACTTCCAGGGGAGATTGTGGGTTCATGAAAAAATACCTGAAATTTTAGCAAGAAAACGTTTCTGTATGGAGAGACTATATAATTTATTACAGGGAGGTCAAATTATGGGAAATCTAAATTTTAATCAAGTTTAGCAATCATATGAAATTGATATTTTAGTCTTATTTTATGAATTTAGCTGTCAGAAAAGCCAAATTTTGGCACTTAAAGTGAAAAAATATCTGAATTCAGGTATATAACCTGAATACAATCACCCCTGTACTTTACAAAAATTATATTTGCATGGCTTTAAGACTAACATCAATATTTCATTATTTAGAAGTAAATGATGGATTTTTGATAGTATCTTTTGAATATTTATTAAATTACGTATAATAAAAAAATATCATGAAACTGTGTCTTTGTGGAGAGAATGTCAAATGTTAAGGAGTTATATGAACAGTTTATGAAATACAGTCAACTCCCCATAATCCGTAAAGCTTGGGATGGAATGTTGTGTAGATTATAGAATTTTATGAATAGTAGGTCATTGTTGGTTTACATTTTTCTTTTGCAAATAAAAAATGAGTTATCTTTATTAATGGGGGAATGTTAAAATGGACAGATAATGATATCAAATAATTTTGAAATAAAAATATCTCTTCAACATTAAAAAACTTATCAGTTTCATAAAAGTAATCAATGTAACCATAATCAAATAATACATAGCAATAAAATAGGAATACATATTTAACTATAAAAATGGATATTAATAACAGATTAGTTTTAATTTTCTGAAACATTAATGTAATTGTTTTCTTTTATCAATATTTTATATTTGTGTTTGGAAATTTTATTTCTCAAGTTATACAAAAATGTAATTTCTTGTTCCGAATTAGAAGACTATTTTGACAAAAAGTTAATATAATTTTGTTTATATTAATTTAGTTATTGTTTAATTTATGATTCAAGAAGAAGCAAGGATTAATTAGAAATTAGATTAAATAAATGCAAAACAGCAACTTTCTGTAACAAAAAAAGTTGCCATTACTGAATTTCTTTGTAATGTTAACTTTAATTTCATTGTTTACATCTGAATATGTATTGTAGATTACAGGAATTTGCATGTTATAGATCTGTGGGGTAAACAGAGCTGACTGTAGATATATTTTAGTTATAAATTTAAGTAATATGAATGATAATGAGTTTTAATTGTTATATTGGGAGAACTTAAAACAGAACACAAAAATAAGAATCTTGAAAATACTGATAAGATACAATACAGAATAATAGTTATCAACAGCAACCATTATAGATTATTAGTTTATGCTACTCTTCAAAAAGAATTTACCTATCATACAAAGCAGGTATTTCATCATGCAACTCAGAATTTATGACTTCAAAGAGATTACGAGCTTCATCTAGCTGTTCTTTGGCCTGAAATAAAAGAGTGAAAAATAAAGGTACAAGAAGATTATATATATATAAAACTTAACATTCTACCTACTTGAAATTTTCGTTCATTTTCATAATGTCAAATGTTTCCAACGTCAGAGACCAAACAATATAAAAATAATTTTATAGTTTAATATTTTTTTTCTAAATTGATGTAAATTTGCTGGTTAGAAGCAAAGTGGTTTAAGTCACATTTTAAAAAATGTTTAAAAAGAAATGATATACTAGAATCATTACAAAAAGTTCGTATGCTGTGAAATATCTTCTGATGCTATTTATAGACAGTTTTTAAAACTGTGATTTGTATTGTTCTTTTTATTAAGTCATTTATGTTTAGGATACTTCTCATGCACTTAGTTTCAAAATTCAAAATTAGTGACATATCAAATAATAGCTGCTGCAAATAATAAGTATGTTTTCCTACAGAAAATAAACCATCTTTGGCATAGGAATTAGTCACAACCTACAACAGCAAAAATTAAATTAACATCTATATAACAGAAACCCAAATCATGTGATTTTCATTTCCAGCTTTTATGATATACGGCTTACCATGCAAGTTGCTGTTTTGAATTCTGGAAATCAGCCACTTTAAGTTTTATGTATTTTAAATAAATTTGAATGAATCTTATAATTTTAGAAAAGTCACGGGAAAAAAAAAAAAGATCTATTTTCAAACACTATTTTGAGATATCTTCAGCTAAAATTTGGCTGACATGCGATACCATTCATGCTATAACACACAGGAGTCATTTGTGTGATCCATTCAGACAAACAAAAAGGCCTGGTGTAACATATTTTCTATTGCCTACAGCTGCACCTATCTTCCCCTTAGTCACAAGATTGAGTCATTTGGTTGCAAACCAATCAAAATTCAGCTGTCCAGTTAAGTTTCTTTCGATCAATGAATGATAGAGACATAGGCTGTTGCTAACTATTTACATTTAACATGTGATCTGATATTGCATAGTGGAAATAACTAATTTTGTTGTTAACTTTTCTTAAAGTGTTACATTTTTCTATTTAGTGAATTTTGAAGTAGGCTTTGACATCACTGATATTACATACCACAGTAGGTAATATTTTCAAGACAAACTTTATTTTTTACATCTAATTAAATTTTCAGCAGAGCTGAAATTATGCTGGAAATTATTAATGAATACAAAGGATGTGAATTATCACTTACTACACAGCGTACAACCGAGTGAAAAAAATATCCAAACTGGGAATAGAACCCATAACTCTTGGTATTACACGCCAATGCTCTACCATTTTGAGCTATCTGGATGACATCCAGTCTAGCATTCTCTAACTCTTATATGGCAAAGCTACAACTTTAGTAGCATGCATGAGACAAATTAAACCCAGTATCGCTGAATATTCATATATCTAATTAAATATTCAGCAGAGCTGATCTTTTGCTGCAAAGATATATTCTTGCCATATAAGAATGAGAGAATGCTAGACTAGATGTCATCCGGATAGCTCAAAATAGTAGATCATTGGTGTGTAATATCCTTGGTCTGGACATTTTTTCACTCTGTTGGTTGTACGCTGTGTAGTAAGTGATAATTCATATCCTTTGTATTCATACTTTTTTCATATTTCAGAACACATTTACCTGGCGGCCTTTTATTTTTCTATGCAACACTATTGAAGAAAAAACAGTCTCTGTACTATATTTATTTCATAGTGCACTTATCTGATATCCAGCATGTAAAATTACCATAAAAGATTTTATCAAAAGACTTTAAAGAGAACAGTTACATATATATTAAAAAACAAATGCATTAAATTGATTTTTAATTAATCAAATATAAACTGTTACAATATATTTAAACAACATTGTTAGAAGAAAAACAATTTTTCATATTTTATGCGCTTAAAATATATTAAAATATTACTGTTATACCTACTTTACATTTCATTTAAAATTTATTTTTAATGAAAAGGCAACAAATAATTTTGATAAAATGAGAAAACATTAAAATATATTATCAAAAATTTTATATTTTTATACGACCTCTCATTACATATTACTATAAAGTTAACTTTTGGTTACACATTTTTTAGAGACAGTTTTTTCAAGAGCATAAACAGTGCTCCCCTGTATTTATCTTCAATTTTATTTACATGTGTTAATAAAGAAAATAATACCTTAGCTATTTTGGTTTCCTCCCGTTTCTTCATAGTCTCAATGTTTTGCAAATTATGACGACAATTATCATAATCAAGAAGTTTTCTATTTCTCTTAGCTATCTTGTTCTGAAATTACATAAGAATAATAATTATCAACCAAAATAATAAAATAATATATATATATAAATATATGTGTGTATATGTACGTATATTTAAAAATATATATATTCACTTTATTTTATTTTTAATGAAATTTAAAATAAACTATATATTTATAACTACAAAGTCAAAACCACAAGGTTTTTATTGACTAACTAAATTCATGTCTAGAAAAAAAAAATGGAATAACATATGTGTGCCAGATAATTTAAGTCATTAGTAAATCCCAAATGAAGACCAATTTGTGTTAAAATTTTATACAGAATGTAAGCTGCAGAAAGTAAAAAAAAAAAAAAAAAAAAAAAATAATTTCCATCATTCTGATTAAAAAAATCAACTTTACTGTTTTGATTGGTTAGTATTTGTTAAGCCCAATTATTGGCATGTAGGATGGGGGTAGGTGACTTCTGTGGTGTCTTTCTACAGAATTCTAATTCGAATTTATGCAAGGTTCGAAGAAACCCCCGTAAAACTTCAAAAAGTTAGGTTGACAGCATGACATGGAGTCAAATCCAGCATCTCCCATGTGGCAGCAGAAGGTTTCTGCTGTTGGTGGGGCTCCTTACTGTTTTGGAAGAATGCAGGGATGAAAGTGCACTAAAGGCAATTTGTAGCAGCTTTGTAGCAACAAAAATGTAATTTTGGAGCAGCCAAACTTTTGTTTTGTGATATTTTTCCATGACTGATGATGAATTTCACAATATTTTTCCACAACTGATTGGTAAAATTTGCAATTTTTTTTCAACAACTGATTGACAAAATTCACAATTTTTTTGTTCCGAGTGGTTGAATAAACTTGTGATTTTTGTCAATGTCTGATTGATGAATTTTGCGATGTTTTCCGTGACTGACCGACAAAAATTGAGATTTTTATTAATGACCGATTGATAAATTTTGCGATATTTTCCCACAAGTGACTGACAGATTTTGCAATATATTTCTGTGATTGATTGTTGAATTTTGCGACATTTTTTGAAAATTTGCAATTTTTTTCAACGATTAATTGGGGAAATCTGCAATTTTTTGCCACAGGTGATTGACAAAATTTGCAATTTTTTACCAATGATTGACAAATTTCGTGATATTTTTCAGCGACTGATTGAAGAAATTCATAATATTTGATGCGATTCATTGACAAGATTCATGTTTTTTGCCATGAGTAATTGATGAAATTTGCAATTTTTATCAATGACTGATTGACGAATTTTGTGATATTTTCTTGTGACTGACTAACGAATATCCATGATCCTTTTTCATGACAGAATGACAAAAGTTAAATTTTTTTCAATGACTGACTGGCAGAATTAGCTATTATTTACCATGAGTAATTCATAAAATTTGTGATTTTTTTTCAATGACCGATTGATAAATTTTATGATATTTTTCAGCGACTGATAAAAGAAATTCGCAACTTTCTGCCATGAGTGACTGGCAAAATTCATGATTTATATCATCAACAATTGGTGGATGAATTTCGCGATAGTTTTACATGACTGATTGATGAGTTTTGAGACACTTTTGTGCAACTGATTGACAAAATTAAAATTTTTTTGTCAATGACCAACTGGCGAAATTTGTGATTTTTAATCATGAGTAATCTATAAAATTCGTGATTTTTTTCAACGAGCAATTAATTCACAAATTTTGCAATATTTTTCTGAGACTGACTGGTGAAATTTGCCATTTTTATCAATGACCAGTTTACAAAATTTGCAATTTTTTTCCTTTGCTGTATGGTGAAATTCATGATTTTTATCAATGTCAGATAAATTTGCAATGCTTTTACACATTTAATTGACAAAATTCGCAATGATTTTTGGCACAAAATTGCAGAAAATAACAGTTTTAGTGCAACTTGGCAGGTTTGGTGCCGGTCTTACATCCCTGAGAATGCCTTACAGTCAACCAGAAGTACTAACTTTTATGGATTTTCAACAATTGCTCATCACAATGCTGTAATCATTACCTTTTTCAGTAGTACATTTTTATATACAGGGTGCCCGAAAAATCTGGAAATGGTTGAATAACTCGAGAAATATACATCAAATTGGAAAACAGAAAATATGTGTTTAATATTATCTATTTAAGGATATCAAAGTTGCCCCCTTCCAACTCTGCTCCCTGGGAGAAAGGGAGGCAACTTTGAAATCTTAAATGATAGCCTCCTTTTTTTAATTGTAGATTAGTATACTGCGGGAAAAATACGTAAGTTTTGTAATTTGTCATTTTCTTTGGAAAATCATAAATGGCACTGTAATTGAGTAAAATGCAGTGAGAATCATTTCTATTGAAAAGTCTGGAAATGGTCGAATAATTCGAAAAATATACATCAGATTGAAAAACAGAAAAATGTGTTCAATATTTCAAAAAAAAAAAAATAATAATAATAATATTTTTGATATCTCTAAATAGATTTTTCTAAAATAATAAACACGTATTTTTCTGTTTTTCAATACAATGTATATTTCTCAAGTTATCTGACCGTTTCCAGACTTTTAAATGGAAACTATTCTCATTGCATTTTACTCGATTACAGTGCCCCCTATGATTTTCCAAAGAAACTGTTAAATACAAAAGTTATGTATTTTTTCCCATAGAATCCAAATCTGTAATAAAAAAGGAGGTATAATTTAAGATTTCAAAGTCGCCGCTTTTACCCCCAGGGGGCAGAGTTGGAGGGGGGAAACTTTAATATCCCTAAATAGATTTTTCAAAAATATTGAACACATATTTTCCATTTTTTAATCAGATGCATATTTCTTGAGTTATTCGACCATTTCCACACTTTTCAGACACCCTGTATACTTTTTTTCCCTGTGATCTATGGAATATGCTTGAATACATTCATTTTCATACTTTTTAAGCTGAGCCAGCAAAGTTCTAATGTGTCCATTCCAATGCTTTCTTTGAGATGATACTCCTCCTAAATTGTTTGGCCAAATGACCATCAAATTCAACACAGTGATAGCTGCCAGGAACATGGTTTGATTAAAAAAAAAAAAAAAAAAAAAAAAAAAAAAAAAAAAAAACTGACACCAGAGTTTCCCCCAGCAGGGTGCTACTGGTGAGAAAAAGGCATTTTTTTAATTTTTAAGGGCACTTTTCAGATTCTTATGGGCTTTTATTTTTTTTTTTAATTCTTAAAGGAAATTCTTTTGGTTTTTAAAGCAACTTTTAATATTTATAAGTCAGGACACTCTTTTCAAGACAACATTGAGTCAATTTTTACTATGAAAGCAAATTTTTTAATCCAAAAAGGAGAAAGGACATTTTTTTCCCTGAGGGGCAAGAAGGGTGCTAATTCATTTTATGAGGTGCAAGAAGGGTGCTAATTATTTTTATGAGGGGCAAGAAGGGTACTATCTTGTAAACCAAAGGGCAGGCAGGGTGCAGAACCCTTCTGAAACTATCTAGGGGAAACTCTGCTGATACAAATGATATCCCTGAGGAATAATTAATGAATAAAAGTGTCATAGACAATGGTCAAAATTATCAGTGACAGCATCAAATGAATGTTTGAAAATTAACTCATTCAATGTAATTTTATGCAGGCTCCACATGCACTTAGCTAATACTTAAACGCATGAGTAAAAACATATGTATGTTGTGCTATATATTTACGAGGGAGCTAGTGCCATCTATCAGCAACACTTTTTACATAGTTAGCATTTAAGGGCACTGCAGTTTACAAAATTGCAGGCTGTTGCACAACTTGAAAAAAAAAATGCTCCTGTAGTACTTCGTGCAACAAAAATACACTTTATTCAAGTATCAAAGGGTTTTATTTTAAGTTTTCTTCTGATTATGCAAATGCTAAAGGCCCTTTTTCTACAGTTAAATTTTGCAGCTGTTCTGTAATGATGCAATCTTTTGCACTTAATATATTTATAATTTTAATATAATGATAGTAATTTGATAAAATGAAACAGATTTCAGAAATATTAATGTTAAACTGAAAACAAACTTACAATTTTGATGAAATGAGAAAAACTGACTCACAAAATATATAGGTAAATCATAAAAATTTTATTCATAATACTTACATTCAATTCAGGAAATTGAGATATATAAGAGGCAACAGGAGGTAGTAAATGATCGTTGATCTTTTCACAGAAATCCTCAAAATTTTGATTTAAGACCTTAAAAAGAAAAGATTTGAGTCTATATTTTTGTTTAAAGTACTTAGCACAATGAAAATTATTTTTACACAAAATTTTTAATTTGATCAATAAAATTCTTATATAATAAAGTAAGCAGCAAAGTTTTCTTTTCAAAGTAAAAATATCAACTAATACAATAAATGAAATTCAATACATACATAGTTTTAAAATTTGGACAACTCCATATTTATATATCATGTACTTCAAACACTATGAGGATAATATAGCTATATATAGCATTCAGAACACAGACGTTCAATGTCAAGCAACTTTCAGTTGACTCTTGGTGCTTGGTCATCATCAACGTTAACCTTTGTCATGCCTCTGTAAACTAGGCAATTCCATTAAGGTTTAATTTTACATAACATTCAGTGTTTGCATTTCACTTAAAATTTTAGAAGTCAATCTGACTCACCAATCCTAAAATTAAGTCAATTTAGAAAAATCATGAGTCTGTTTTCAACAAACCAATAAAGTAAAATCTGTATATTTATTAGAACATTGACATGTTGAGCCCATATTAATTGATGCTGTAATTGGAGACTTAATTTATTAGTAACAACCATAAATAAGTAGTATAATCAAAGTGGTACATACTATTTTTTTTTCATCCTCCCAAAATACTTAACTGAAAACTTTAGATATAAAAACTGATGACACTTTTATTACATACTCAAACAAAGGTATCAGCATTAGCATAAATAAGTTTTCCCAATAAGCCATGGAAGGTAGGGTTAATTTTAGAAAAGGTGAAAACTGGAACAAAGCCAATCCATTATAATTACTGGGATCAATTGGATTTTATGAAGACTTTCTCCTTAAAACTATCAACCATTTCTCAATTACTTTTACTGCTGATAAAACACAGAATGGTAAAAAATAACTGAGATATTTGCAAAACAGTTTTTTAATTGGAGTGGGGGGGATGTGGAGATGGGAATACTTAGAAATAAGACTGGAAATTTGATTTAAAAAAAATTGTTTAAGAAAAAAAATATAAATTTGAAAGATATTAATCTTTACAGATAAATTTAAAAAACTTGTGATTTCAGTATTTTTTTTCCATTAACATTTTAAATGTTTTTCACATTTTCTTGCATTACAACTAAATAATAATTCTAAAAAACTTATTTTCGTCCAAGGATATGCTGTAATTTAACATAAGTCTTAAATTATTACTGCATGAGTGAAACAATAAAAAGGGCTTGGGATTTCTTCTAGTCTCTCCCTAGGAAAGTCGGAGAAAACTAATTTGAAAAATAAATAATCCCCATATTCTAAATAATATCTATTATTGCTTGAACAACAGAAAAATCCAAGACAGAAGTTACATTGTGTACTACTAAAGGAGAAGGGTTATTAAGAGCCTTTTTACACCCATCGGCTATGCCATATGACATTTTTCTTAAGTAACAGTGATGCTGGCGATGTGCTATAGTGCATCATTTAAGCAAAAAAAATTAGAAAAGGGATGCATAAAAAAATGATAGGTCCTTCAGGATGCATAATTTTTCCCTTGAAGGAATATCCCGAAAGAGGCATATTTTGTATTAAATACATTGAATCTATCTTTCTAAAATAAGGACCCAGTTTTGTAAAAAACCCCATGACAATCCATTGAAAGTGTCTGAGACCCAGGATTTCAAAAGACTAATGGCATCACTGAGTAGCATACACATTGACAAGTAATAAAAATATAGTTATTTGCAAAAACTTTTTTAATTTTTTGAAAAATAATTTTAAATGACAGTTTTATTACTAGAAATTAGCTTTTAATTAAGCATGTACACAGCTTCTATCATCATTTGACAATTCTGTTGCAAGTACTTACACATATTCCACACTTAGTTCCTTACTTTTAATTGAAAATGCCAATAACCTAGATAACATAACACTATCACAGGGTTCATACTCTCTTTACATGATAAAATTCAAGCACCTTACCCAAAATTCAAGCACCTTTTCAGCAATGAAAATTTTAACGTTACAAAATACTATGTCTGTATAATGCAAATACATAAAGGAAAAAAAATCATTTTCATATGTTTTCAGGTGAATGCCATACATAACATATAGTAGCAAAGTCTTAAATGTGAAATGTTATGAGAAAGTCTCCGAAAAATACAGAAAATACTTTTGCAGTACACTTTGAAAATTATCTGTGCTAACACTAGACAAAAGTAGACACTTGATAATTCTGCACTTCTATGATACACACAATTTTAAATAAAATAAACTAAACAATTTTCCATACTTTACCTTAATTTGAAAACATCCACTAAATCATTTTACAAAAAGGTATATTAAAACAGACACACACAAAGAAAAATTTGCATGTTTCAGCATGAATAATTTACTGCATTTTAAATACAGTAGAAGATCTTTAAAATGCAATTCTCCATATAACGCACAACTGCTCAGATGTAAACAATGAATTTTCAGTTAAGAAACACCTGAATTCCCACATTATAAATGGTTGCTATTCTCTAGAGGACTAAATTTGATGCATTAATTCAACATTATCTCCTTAATTCAGAGTTAATTACTGAAAAAATTGCTATGATTTGATACAGGTATGTTTGGACAATGTTTATAAAGTAAATTTAACAATGTGTGGAATGATCTATATTATGCAAAAAATTATAATCTGCACAACTCCTAGTAATAAAGAATGCAATATAAAGATAGTCTAATGTATTTTGGTATGTTTCACACATATTTGTCCATGTTTTACAAACTAAATTTAATTATGTGTGAAATGTGATCTATATAACGCAAAATTCTATATAATGCACAACCTCGTGTTTTTAGGTTTGCGTTATAAAGATCTTCTACTGTACAAGACTTTTTTCAGCCTTTAAGCTTTTTAACTGCCTCTTCTATTTTTTCATCTAAAATTTTAACTTCAGCCTGTTTTTCTTTTATGTTTTTTCTCAGACTGTTTGACTATATGCAGAAAGTTATTTTCTTTGTAGACTCTGCCTTCAAAGACAACTCATCCGCTGAATCCAGAAGTTCTTTGATGTCAACTTCCAGACATTTTTTCTTTTTCTTTAAGTCATCTAAATCATCTTCAAGCTTTCTTTTCTTGTTCTCAGTGAGACATTTTCCCTTCTCTTTTTGCTGATCTTTCAGGGATCATCATGTACCTTTGTCTACCACTGGATGCAGATGAAAGTAGCTCTTTTGTTATAGGTACTTTAAGCACGCCACCACAATACTCTATATGATCTTTTATAATTCTTAAAGAAATAAGAATGTTCTTTTAGGTTTTCCACTTCCATATTTTTGTTAATAGAGAATCCTCTCTCGACAGAAGCTTGTCCATGAGACAAAAGCAACACAAGTTTGGTCACATGGAAGGCTTTAACGTGTCCTTTAACACACATATGATCATAAAATATCATCTAATCTATCTGTCGATTCATTAAAGCTCATGAAAACTGATAAATTTGTTGTTTCAAGGAAATCTTGATAATCCAGAAGAGTGGTTTCACAGTCATCTTCTGGGATCCAACCATTTTCTTGGAAGGCATTTATAATGAATTTCATTAGTGAAATGCAGTTTTCTTAATTCCGTGCAATTTTACCAGGATCCAAACAAGATGAATTGCACACAATACTATAATTTATTGGGCTTTTATCGATGATTTTTTTCATCATTGCACAAATGAAGTCCCTTATTTCTTGCTTCAGAGCAATAACATCACTTTCTTTCACAGATTTCTGTTCTGTTAAGATTTTTGAGCAATTTTTCCCCTGTGAATCCAGTTTCTATTTTAAGCAATGGAATTCAACATATCAGTTTTGAATTCAAACTGAGAAAATTTCAAAACTGTTACATTTTTTATTTCACCATCCTTAAGAATTTTGTAATTCAGTAAGCATGACTGAATTAATTTTGTTAAATCAGCAGAAAAAAATGGCAGCACAGGTTTTTTAGTTTGATATTTCATCATGAAAGGCTGCACCAAAGATGCAACTGAACAATTAACAATTCATCTTTTAAAAAAGATTTTATGGAGTCATAAGTACGATTGTTGGGATTGGGAATTTTTTTTTTTCGACTTAAGAGATGAATGACTTTAAATCTAAGATTTCAATGGCTCTTTTTATAGCTGGTAGGCTGTCAAGCCATCTATGCCACCAGAACTTCAAGGCAGTCTTGTCAGTTGATGATACTTCATAATAATCTTGAAGCCTTGCTGAAGAGTACTTGAATAGCCTATGCAAATTAATCAAAAATACATCCATTTGCCAATTTGAAGAAGCTCCAATAGCTTTAAATGCATTATGTAACACATGCAAGCTGCAGGTAACTATATTTAGTATACCATGATCATACTTTTTTAAAGGTGTTTTTTGGTGATTTTCATATACCTTCCAGTTTATAGCTGGTCCATCCATGGATAACTGCACAATATTTCCCAAATTAAAATTACTAAGTGCAGTTTTTATGCCATTAAGCAAGTCATTTGCTGTTGAATGACCCCAAAACACTGAATTTATGTACCTAGTACATACCTGGTTTAAGCTTGGATGTCAAAATCGGACTAATAAATCCATTTGCTTGGACTGTGTCGATTTATTCAGCGTTTCATCAAATAATACAGTGAAATGACCTTTGTTCACTAATTTGATTAAGATATCTTTAAAATGTGGTGCAATGCCAAAACAACATAAGTAAGCACATTTCGCTGGTGATAATGTAAATTGTTTAGCTATATTGCTATCTGTGAACATAAGTTTCAGTACATCGCCTACTTCTGAGCAAGAATTGTAGGAGTAATTTGAAGTCACATTTTAATGCCCACAAAACCTCAACTGTTTAAAACTTCTTTGCCAGCCATAAAATCACTTATAGATTTAGGTTTAGATAATAAGTCAGGAGCTTGTGATGATAATAGCACAGACGCTTGTGAGGTTGAAGGAACAGACATTTCTGAGGTTGAGGCTGCAGACAATGGTAAAGATGCAGAAGCTTCTAACTCCTTAGAGGGCTGTTGTAATAAAATAGTTCCTTTTCCACAGTCAAAAACAGATTTTTGCATCTTTGAAGTAGCCAGTAACTTTTTGTGTTGAGCTCATAGAAAATTAAAATTATTCAATGTTGCTATGCATCATAATAGAAAATTCACACTATATCTAAGTAATTTTTACTTTCTTCTATCTTTACAAGAAGAAAGTATTGGATTCATGAAAATTTTCGACCTCCGGTTTTCGACGAATTTATACGTTTTAGAAGGTCCTGAACACGATTTGACTGTTTTTAAAAGTGTCTGTCTGTGAGTCTGTGACTCTGTCTGTATGTGACAAAAAATTTTTGGGCACTCTATCTCAACTAATGCACTAAATTTAATAAAACTTTATATTCAGTTAGTTCCTGATACAAATTGGTGCTGATTAGTTTTTGGCGAAAATCGCCCAACAGGTGGTGCTGCTATACTGCATTTTTTGAGATTTCCCCAATAGCTCTATGTCAAGAACTAATGCACTCATTTTCATGAAACTTCAGATAAATAGACACCGATTACGTTTTGGTGTAGATATCCTAACAGGTGGCACTGTTATACCACTTTTTTCATAATTTTTACAATAGCTATATCTCAAGAATGAATGCACGAAATTTCATAAAACTTCATATTTTGTTAGACCTTGATATAAATAGTTGCTGCTGTAATTTTTTTCACATGTTTAAAAAAGAGAAAGAAGTGAGGGGATTAATTAGCATATATAGCAAGAGATAATAAAAATCGCATAAAACTGGAATTATTAAAAATAAAAAATTAATAATAATAAAATCATGTGTTCAGTTTGAAAGATTTTCTTTAAAAAAATTAAAAAAATGCAAATTTGATTGAAGTTGGGCGGCATGCACGAGATACGCTGTCGAAGGCAGTCTGGGGACAACAATCACAGTTTCGTTTTTAAAGATTTTTGTAAAAAATATAAATTCAATAGGGACCCTGATCAACATCGGACGACGCGCACGAGATACACCGTCTAAGGTAGTGGAGCCACCGATCACAGGTTCGTTTTGAAATATTTTTATATAAAAATAAAAATTCGATCGGGGCCCCAGCAACATCGGGCAGAACACACAGAAATAAGCAGAGGTCCCGATTCATTTTGAAAGATTTTTGTTTTAAAATATAAAATCATACAAGTTTGATTAATCAATACAAAGTCACACAACAAAAATAAATTTCATTATTTTTCTTAAATTTAAAATTACAGTAAATCCAAATAATTTAAATTATCCAATTAAAACAATTAGAATTACAACAAGGACGACGACCTTTCCTTGCTCCCGTTTGCTGGTACCCATGATTCACGACACGTGAATAACATTGCTATCACATCGCCTCCAATCTTCCACACATTTTATAATAGGTATCAGAATTATATATTTATTGTTATGGAAAACACTTCCCTCTCATATGACTTGTTAATGCAGATTCTCCCATATTCTCCAATTGCCGGGTAACACAGCATAACTTGCATCGGAACTGGTATGCACTATTCGGTACTGCTTCTAACCAACACTTGTATTCTTCTCGTTCTAGCCACAAGTCACTGAAATTGCACGTTCTAGGCATCGTTATAGCATAGATCTCAACGAATAATTACTAGTACAGATCTACAGAATGCACAAGTACAGATGAAAACTACTTGTTGTGAAAACCGGCATACATGAATGTGTCAACTGACCGAGTTTTAGCGTTGCAATAGGTGTAGCAATATCCAAGAAACAGAACGTACAAAGGAAGAAAGATAAGAACAAAATTTCCGATCTTGTTGTTGGTAGTAGCAACAAGTTACCCTTCTTTTCATTTTTCTTTTGTTAACTTAATCCTATAGAGGGAAGGGAGAAGCGACAAATGCTCGTACTTTGAACTCCTGAAAAGAAAACGATCTTGGAACAAATATTTTTATTTTTTATTTATTTTTAAAAGCTTGCAATTATATTTAATTTCGAATATCTGAATAAGGAAAATTAAGCACCTATAAAAAATAATGAAAATTAAGCACCTTCATTAAAATATAAACAAATTCAAGCACTTTCAAGGACCTTTTTTCTCTCTTAAAAATTCTCAAGCACAGTATGAACCCTGCTATCATGACATGTGCACAACATCTCAGAACTTTTTTGCTTTTCTTTGACCAATTTCATAAAATATGACATTTTTCGCAAAAAATAGAGGACATTTAAAAAATAACATTATAGAAAATATTTAGCAATAAAAGATTTATTTAACACATAATATATATTACTTGATAAATTTTCACTAATTAATAATACTAAATCAAGATATCTATCTATCTATCTATCTATATATATATATATATATATATATGAAAGTCCTGGCTGGGGAGATGCACAGCCAAAACTACTGAACCTAGAAACATGAAAATTGAAGTGAAAATAATTCTTAGAACGTAGACAATTGCTAAAAAAGGAATTTTAAAAAACTAGACCCTTAAAGGGGGAGGGGGTTTAAAAAAAACAAACTTTTAAAAAAATTCCTTAAAAATCGGATATTATAGTTAAGTGTCAAATAACATATTTTAATGTATTTTTCTACGCTGAATCGAACGGTACCAAGCACATTCTTGTAAGTCCAATAGTTCATGAGATATCACATATTTTTCTAACTTGGCAATGTCTTTGGTGCCAAAACCTCAAAATTCTAACATTACAAATGATAATTTCTAAAAATACATGCATAATTATGGAAATACAACAAAAACAAAACAGCAGAAACAATCATCATAAATGCTAGCAGGTGATGATTATAATGCCAAATATATGAGAAAGTAGAGAAATATAGGACAGTTACAGAAATATAGGACATTTTTGAAGGTTATTTTATAAATATACGAAATATAGGACAACTCTGACCCCTGAGAATACCTTGATTTATTAGAGTAGTAACAAATGTCCAAGATACATGTTCATGTTTACATTTTCCCACTAAACTACAGCATCTTACATTAAAGAACTTTATATACAGCTGGACAAGTTTTAGATTAGTAAATAAACATTAGCTTGGCAATAATGGCAAGTCTAGTATTGTTCAATCAAACTTTACAGGCTGTATGTCACTACTCATACACAGAAAGGTTACTGTATCCGAAGATAAACAGATATGGGCATTAATGGAACTCATGTAAAGTTTTATTTTTGCATTGAAGGATTCAATGAACCAAAATAACCTTATCCTTATTCAAAAGTTTAAAAAATTTGCTATCAAACAAGGTATATGTTATTTTGGTTTATGTAGTGCCTCTAACTGAAATGCATAGTAAAAATTTGAAAAAATACAAAATGCTAAAAGAAGAGGCAAACATATTCACTTTAAAAAGACGTTTATTTACAACTTACTGTTTAGAATTAAAACTTATATAGGCCTGATGATTATATGTTCAACTATAAAAAAATAACGCTTATTGTGCAAAAATATACAGCTTATCTATCCTTGTCCTCTAAAAAACAGTAAGTGAAGCCAACTGCAATAAATTCTTTCTATTATTTCTTCGACTATTAGTAACGGTTAAAATTAAATATTTGCATTAGTAGCCAGTGGCCGGTAGAGACTGTACATTTAGTAGCCACTACTGTCAAGTTAGTGGCCACTTATTAGCGTGGTTTGTAAGTTTGAATAGTTTTACAAGTAATATTTAAAAAATATGAATATTACGAAGACATCTTCTCAAGTATATAAAAATATCACAGTAGAACTTTACTTACACCCCCCCCCCCCCAAAAAAAAAAAATCTTGTATTTTTTCGATTGTCTGTTTGCCGACAATTGCAGTTATATTTCGCGTTTGTTTGACGAAAATCACTGTTTTATTTCGTGTTTGTTTGATGAAAATCACTGTTTTATTTAATGATTGTTTGACGAAAATCGCGGTTTATTTCGCGATAATTTACCGAAAATTGTGGTCTTATTTCGCGACCGTTTGGCGAAAATCACAGTTTTATCTGATGTGCATAATACATAGTAATAGTATTCTCATAGCCTCTTAAACTCCTTAGTTTCATCATGAAACCTATATATATTACTTACTCAAAGCAGCCATACATATCTTTAGTCTACACACATAAGTTACTTTAATGAACAATAATTATTTAAGCTTTACAATATGTAATTCACTTTAAATATTAATTTTATTTACTTACCTTAAAAACCTATTTAAATTTATTTCTGTAATTAAATTTAAAGCTCCTTATTCCACACACATCGCTTCTGCTATCGGCATTACGCCATTATCGTATTTTCTACCATAATAATTCATCCAACACTCACCAGTACCATCTCGTAACTGATGATAGTTTATGCAAATTAATCTCATTCCCGCCAGATGGCGGCATCGTAGTTCATACGATTAATTCAATTCATTATTCCCATCTACCTTGATGCTGTAATTTGATTGGTCCAGTTAGGAGGCATTGCCCATAAGCACATGTTGTAGAACATATAAATAGTGAGGTCTTAGCGGCCATTAGTACCTTCTGGCGTTCTCGTGAATATGAGAATCTGTCTAGTAAACCTGAAAGCTGGCTGGTCCAGTCTTTCTGGATGTATAGGTCATCTATACCTTTTTAAACTATTTTAATGTATGAGTGGTTTGGTGAGAATAGTTTTTTATTGATATTAAATCTTTGAGCATGTTTTCATCTTTGCCTGTTTCATCGACCCATCTGGTTCCTGGATTAAGATTGTTAATTACTGTCCATGCTGCCTTGTTTGAATAAGATGTCAAGATAATCTGTAAGTTTATAACCTGTTCTGCATATACTTAATAAACGTTTAGTTTGAAGCCACTGAAATATTCGTCTTGTCAATATTTATCAATTACATCTGACACTCGAAATGAAAGTTATATTACGATCTTGAGTTATGAATTTAACCAGCGTCAAGCTTCCTTATTGTGCTTTTGATATTTCCAACTCTGCAAATGAACTTAATCTCTCATAATAAAATCTATATCAATTTATCAAAATTCATCATTATCCGCGATCGCCTGACGAAAATCTTAGTTTTATTCCGCTATCGCCTTACGAAAATCTTAGTTCAATTTCAGGATCGGATTGCTTGCTGAAAATTGCAGTTTTATTTCCCCGTCGTTTGACAAAAATTGCGGTTTTATTTCGGGATCATTTGACGAAAATCATGGTTTTTTTCCGCAATTGTTTGACAAAAATAGCAGTTTTATTTTGCTGCCATTTGACGAAAATGGTGGTCTTATTTAACAGTCCTTTGCCGAAAATCGCAATTTTATTTCATGATGGTTTGACGAAAATCGTGGTTTTATTTCGGGATCGCTTGCCGAAAATTGCAGTTTTATTTTGCCGTCGTTTGATGAAAATCGTGGTTTTATTTTGCGATCGTTTGACGAAAATCGTGGTTTTATTTTGCGATCATTTGACGAAAATCTTGGTTTTATTTCGCAATAATTTGACAAATATCGCGGTTTTATTTCGCGATCATCTGATGAAAATTGTGGTTTTATTTCGCGATCGTTTGCTGATAATTGCTGTTTTAATTTCGTGATTGTTTGCTGATAATTGCAGTTTTACTTCACGATCGTTTGGCAAAAATTGTGGTTTTATTTCGCTGTCGTTTAACGAAAATCATGGTTTTATTTAGCGGTCCTTTGCCGAAAATTTCAATTTTCTTTTGTGAATGCTTGACGAAAATCGTGGTTTTATTTTGGGATTGCTTGCCGAAAATTGCAGTTTTATTTTGCGATCGTTTGACGAAACTCGTGGTTTTATTTCGCGATCATTTGCTGAAGATTGCAGATTTATTTCGCATTCGTTTGAAGAAAAACACGGCTTTATTTCGCAATCGTTTAACAAAAATCACAATATTTTACAGTGATCATTTGACAAAAATTGCAGTTTTATTTTGAAGTCCCTTGCTGAAAATAGTAGTTTTATTTCGCGATCGTTTGCTGAAGATTGCAGATTTATTTTGCATTCGTTTGAAGAAAAACACTGTTTATTTCGGGATTGTTTGACAAAAATCACTACATTTTTTCATGATCATTTGACAAAAATTGCAGTTTTATTTTGCGTTTGTTTGACTAAAATCACAGTTCTATTTTGTGTTTGTTTGATGAAAATCACGGTTCTATTTTGTGTTTGTTTGATGAAAATCACGATCTTATTTCGCGTTTGTTGGACAAATATCTTGGTTTTACTTTGCATTTGTTTGACGAAAATCGGCATTTTATTCTGCGATCGGCTGACGAATATCGTAGTTTTATTATGCGATGGCCTGGTGAAAATCGTAATTTAATTTTGGGATCACTGGCCGAAAATTGCAGTTTTCTTTCGCCGTCGTGTGATGAAAATCATGGTTTCATTTCGCGATTGTTTGATGGAAATCGCAGTTTTATTTCGTGATCGTTTGACGAAAATCACTGTTTTATTTCACAATAGTCTGACGAAAATAGTGGTCTTATTTCGCGATCGTTAGCTGAAAATTGCAGCTTTATTTCGCGTTCGTTTGAAAAAAGTTACGGTTTCTTTTCGCGATTGTTTGACGAAAATCATGGTTTTACTTCGCGATCGTTTGACAAAAATCACGGTTTTATTTCGCGGTTCCTTGCCGAAAATCGTGGTTTTATTTTGCAGTCCCTTGCTGGAAATAGTGATTTTACTTGCCGTTCGCTTGCCGGAAATCGTCACTTTGGTGATTAGATGCATAGGATAAAGTCACCAATTTTTTACATTTAGTCGCCCTGTGGCTGGTGGCAATGGGGAATTTTAACCTTTAACTATTAGTGAACACGATATTTTGATTTAAAAAAAAAAAAAATCCTCGGTACAGAAGAGTGGAAGAAGAGTTCAATTGGAGAAAGTTTCTGCAAAATGCAGAGGGAGAGTTGGCATCTATCTAGACCAGCCATACTCAACCTACGGCCCGCGGGCCGCATGTGGCCCGGCGACCTTTTGTGTGCGGCCCGAGGCACATAATCATATTAATCCATATTTATAAAATTAATTGATATGTGCATAAAAGTATTTAAGACATTCACTGTCGTTTTATATATTTTCATGGGAAGACGAAATATGTCCTGTTATTTCTAATTAATTTAAAATTATGTAAAACATCTTAAATGCCGTTTACTTAGTCAAAAGTTACTTTTTCATGTGGTTCAATTTGTGTGTATACATTTCTAAATCTTCAACACTAATCAAACATATTCCAAATTAGTTGAATTTGTGTGTGTTTTTTTTTTCTGCAAGAAAAAAAAAAAAAAATAAAAAGTTTTTGCACTGAGCAAAAGACTGATATATTAGAGAAAATTTCCCAATTTCCCCCTTTAGAACTTGTAAATTCTGCCTTGTTTATTTCGTTTTATGATTATGGCTCTGTGGCTAATATTTCTTTTTAGGGTTGAATGTTTGTCGAGGAAATCATTGGCACCAAACAATTTGTACACCATTATTCCTAAATAACAAACTTCACGACCTATTTCAATGACATTTGCAATAAAAATATACTACGAAGTTTATTGTTTGGAAATAGTGGTGTTAAAATTTTTTGGTAACATATCTTCCGCGAAAAACGTTCAACCCTACTGATAATACTAATTATACTACTCTGTTATATTGCTTTTCTATACTGCTTATATTATCTTATTATTTTATTTACCCTTTTTGTAAGTGTGTTGTGGCCCGCCAAACGTCGCAAACCTTTGTTTGTGGCCCGCGAGAAAAAAAGGTTGAGTATGGCTGATCTAGACCCATGTCCATGGAACACATTCAAATTTTTAATTTTTCATTAGAGAAACAAATTTTTTCATTTTTTAACAGTATACTCTTCTTAAATGATGTTTCTAATGATCTCTTCTTAAATGATATGTCTAACAAAATAATTCTAAAATATATACTTTTCAAAAAATGTTAGCGAGGCTGATCAGCTATGAATAAAACTATATTAATGCAAATCTATTGGCTGTTTTCAAAATTTCATTTGACAATTGGATTTCAAAGAAACTTAAGAAAAGTACTAGTTGATGTAACAACACAATGTAAACTGTACTGTAAACTGTAATGTTTACTGTAACTTTGATGTTACATTTGCATTACATGAGATTTTTGATTTTTTTGGGGAAAAAAAAATAGAAAAGATTTATAGTATTAATTTTATGAAATTTGAATAGCAAGAAATCATATTTTGCAAATTATGTGATTTTGATGCAATTATAGTAGAATGTCTTTATAAGAGAATGGCAACATGCAGGCAATAAAATTTGATTGGTCGAGAAGATTTTTGACAAAAATTTGCCGTGTTTGCTATTGATAATGATTTGGTTCAAGAATATTTGGACCATGTTTATAAAGTAAATTTAACAATGTGTGGAATGATCTATGTTATGCAAAAATTTACAATCTACATAACTTCTGGTTCCAAGGAATGAAATATAAAAATCCTGTACTATATATTACTATGTTTCAGGCATATTTTGCTATGTTTACAAGGTAAGTTTAATGATGTGTGAAATGTGATCTATATAATGCAAAATTCTATATAACGCACAACCTCGTGTTTTTAGGTATGCGTTATAAAGATCTTCTACTGTATATTATTTCTGTCGTCAACTTCCCTTTTTCTATGCTACTTGCACAACAATGTGAATGAGGTATCATTAGAAGGCTTTTTGAAACGGTTTCTGACATAGTCGTACACTCATATTTCGTTAAAACATGGATTTAAAATTGCAATTAATTAAAAATTAAATCAGCATTGTTTTCATAAATGAAATGAAAGGTTTTCTCAAATGAATGTTGCCACAAAAATAAAATATTACATTATATCATGCTCAGCAATGATTATATAAAAATAAATAGTATAAAAAAGATAAAATGCAATGTCTCTGCACCAATTTATTTTATATTTATGATTAAAAAGGAAAATTTAAATGTTTAGAAGAAAAAGATATTGATTGATCGATCAAAGCAGTTCACGTGTAGCCTAAAACATATGCTTTGTTATATTAGATTAAATTGTATTTTATACATATTCAGTTAATTTTTTTTTTTTGGTCCCATGTTTTTTCTGAAGCAGATTACTCCATTCTTTAATGCGGTTAAAACAATTTTTTTTTTTTTACACATGCCTTATGTTATCTTAGATAATTTTTTTACTGTAACTTTGATGGAATAAATGAGATGATAGTCTGGCTTGACTAATGTTCTTTGCAGATATTTTTATCCTTAATTTTTCTTTAGAAATTTAAACCTGCATCTAAAAAATATTAGACTGCAGTGTGAAATCCTCGCACAGGTCTATTGATTATAGTAAATGAATGTAGAAGCAAGTCACACATGAATGTTCTTTACATTATATATATTTTTAAAGAGAATGTAAAATAAAAATCATCAGATTTATTATTTATATGAATAAAATAAAAATATTTGTTCAGCAGTCTGGATAGCAGATGATATTCCATTATTTACCTTTTTTTTCTTTCATTTTCTTTTACAACAATAGAGTAATTTAGTTGACATCATTACAAAAATGTCATTAAAAATTACAACCCCCCCCCCCCAAAAAAAAAAAAATCAAAACTAATTTAAATTTCAAGAGCATTCTTAGATGATTACAAATAACTGGTATTCTTTTTAACCAGTAGTTCAGCTCATTTTTGAGTAGTAGTTATGAAATAGAAGTAGTTTTTTTTTCTTCTTTTTTTACTTTTAATTTTTTGATTAAACATTTGAAAAATAGGAAAACATCCGATCTTTTTAATATTGGATTATTTGAGGTCTGATTATTAACAAGCTTTAAACACATTTATACCTCCTTTCGCAGTGAGCCTGAAAAATAAACATGTAAATTAAAAAAAAAAACATTTTTCACTGAAGTTAAAATATTGTTCATTAACTCATAAAAATTCAATAAAAATGTGATAATCTTGGTTAAAACAGATTTAATATAGCTGAAAATGTAAAACAAGAAACATGCATTAAATATCTTTTACATTGGGTAACTCCATGAGGTTACATTATAGTGGGGTTTGATGGAAACAGTATGAATTTCAGAAAAAAGTACAGTTCCTGCACAGATTAAAATCTGAAAAATTATTAAATTACACTTACATCAGATTTTGTTTGGAAATCTTCAACTTCACCCCAATTTGGATCATATAGCTCACTCACAGTATCCATTAAACTTTTTCTAGAGGCTTGTAAAGCTAAAACATAATAGAAAAAACAAATAAGCAAATTTTAAATTATTTTAAATCACAACTCAATCTATCATTCATTGAAATTAATTTTAAACACCAGAAAGCTTTCACTCAGCACTTTTAATATACGTACTTTTCATTTTAATATAGGTACTCCTAAGATACAGCCAGTTATAAAAAGCTTCAGAATGGATGAAAAAATGATTTAAAGTGGTAGGTGCAGTTGCAAAATCAATGAAAACTAATATTTATGTTTCATTTTCTCTGAAACCACTGAATATATTTAAATTTTTTTAAATATGATTATCAGATAAGCTAAAACTGCCGCGTGAAAGACGAAAAACATTATTGAAAATATTTATTTACAAAAAAATCAATAATGAAAAATTTCATATTGTATGGAGCAAAAAATTTACAATGTCTGTGTGCTGATTTTAGCATGACCGATTGAATTTCATGAATTTTCCCAAGACCATTTGAAGAAATTCATGTTTCTTTTGCAATCCTTTGGCGAAATTAGATGTTTTTTCGCAGTCCTTTGACGAAATTCCTGCTTGTTCACGATCTTTTGACAAAATTTGTGTTGTTTTCGCGATCTTCTGATGCAATTCGTGGTATTTTTGCGATCTTTCGACAAAATTCACAGGCTTTTCCTACAATCGTTTGATGAAATGCACTATGTTTTTGCAATCTTGTGATGAAATTTGTGATTTTTTTTGCGATCCTTTGAAGAAATCAGTGATGTTTTTGCAATCTTTTGAAGAAATTCGCGTTGTTATTTTCGCAATCATTTGACGAAATTTGCATTTTTTTTCTCTATCATTTGATGAAAATTGCGATGTTTTCCTGATCTGGCAGTTTATGATATTCATGATGTTTTCCCAATCCTTTGACGAAATTTGTGCTTTTATCGCAATACTTTGACGTAATTCGCATTTTTTTGCTATTTTTTGATGAAATGTGCTTTTTTTTGACAAAATTCGCACTATTTTCGCGAATCTATGACGAAATTCGATCTTTTTTTTGCAGTCTTTAGACAAAATTCGTGGGTTTTTTGTGATCTTTTGATGAAATTTGCTTTTTTTGTTGAAATTCGGATTTGTTCCGCAATCTTTTAATGAAATTAGATCTTTTTTTCACAGTCGTTTGACGAAATTTGTGATGTTTTCGCGATCTTTTGACACAATTCCCATTATTTTCATGTATCTTTAACGTAATTCGCATTTTTTTTTTTTTTGTGATCCTTTGATGAAAGATCCTCTGACGTAATTAGTGGGTTTTTTTTGTGATCCTTCGACGAAATTTGCATTTTATCTGAATTTTTGACATAATTCGCGTTTTTTTCATGATCCTTTGACTCAATTCAAGCTTTTTTTTGATTGTTCGAGAAAATTTGGCATTTTATTTGCGATTTTCTGATAAAATTTGAACTTTTTTCACGAACCTTTGACAAAATTCACTTTTTTTTTCGTGATCGTTCTAGAATATTGTTGATTTTATTTCAGTGATCGATTGATGAAATTTGACAGTATTTTCAGGAACAGGTTTGCTAAACATGGGATTTTTCTGCGATGATCGGCTACATACCGAACACCAATAAAATTTAAAGTAAAGGTCGGTTAACAGTATCGAAAAAAAAAAAGGACTTTATGGACCTAATAATGAAAAAACAGACCAATACGGACTTGAAGCAGAAAAACGGACCAGTTCCCTAAAAACGGACCTAGTGGGAACCCTGTAACATTTGATTTTCTCATTTTTTTTTTTTTATAAATAAACTTGTAATTACAATTTAATGATTGCAATTAAAAATTATAATATTGTATGTTAATTATAATATTAACCAATTAATTTTTCTATTTGTAACTAAATCGTTGTGTAAAACATCATTAAACGGTAAATTTTTTTAATCACTTTAAAAATATTTTTCATATATTCTTTATCGATGCAGATATTGAACAATTGTGTCAATTTGTGATTTTAAAGAAACATCATTTATATATTGTCTTAACCAGGGGTCGGAAAAACTACTTTTTGTTTGTAGCGAACTACAACTACAACTACTTTATGAAAAATGCAGTTAACTACAACTACTTGTTTTAAAAAGTAGAGACTACAAACTACTTTTCAAAAGTAGTCACTACTTCGCTACTGTTTGCTACTTTAGTTATCATCGCTAATTAAATGCACCGCAAACGATTTTCCCCATAGACCATAATGTAACAGAATTCTTTTGAATGTCCCTGTAAGCGAGATATAAATGCTACGCACTTCATTTTCAATACTGAACATTCTATGGTAAACTTTAATAACATATAAAACTTTCATGGCAATCCGAGTATATTTACGAGAGTTAGAGCACGGACAGACAGACAAAGCGAATTCATAGACACTTTTTAATTATGTTGAAAAGTGTTAAAAAAAGAAATTTGAAAACAAAAATTGTAATAATCTTACAAATTTATGAGAGTGATATAGTACAGTAGCGCTTAAGGTGGTTCTCAAATTCCTTAATTCCTTGTTCAACAACGCGAAACTTTCTGACTGAATCATTCGAATCATTTTTAAACACAAAGGCATTAAAATTGGTAGGCCTGTCTATGGAAGCGATTTGGAATCGAAATGAGTTTTCCATTTTTTGATAAATAAATTACTTTTCGGGTTATAAGCGATTCGTGTCACATTTTTTCCCTTTCCCCTGCTGCGGCGTCGGAAATTCGGTTGAAAACACCGACTTTGACAGTGTTTTCTGAAAAATCTTCTGTCTTTACCAAAAAATAAAATAAAATAAAATAAAGAATAATGGAAAACGTCTTTCGGTTACAAAGTTTCTGAATAAGAACACCTGCTTTCTCATGCGTTTCCGAACAAAAATTAATTAAAGAATATGTCATAAAGTAGCCAGTTTGGATTTGAGAACAATCTTAAGAGCGGATAGCCCTTGGTAAATTTGAATATATATTATTTTTTTAAAATAGAGCTAAATAGTTCTATTTCTTTAAAAGTAAATGTAGTTCCTGAAAGCAATTTAAAAATTGAACAAGATCATATAGACATGCATAAATTAAATCCTAGCTTTTCTTTTCCTTTCTATCTCTTTTTGTTTGTTTCCCTTTGAAAACCCGAATTTCAACATACTGGGCCTTAGATAGATTCTGGAGACAAAGTTAAAGATATTTCATTAAAACACCAAACTAATCAATATCAAATCAAATATAAAACATTACAAATGAATTATTTTAGCGAAAAAAAACTGTGCATCTAAAGTAAAAATAAATAGCCATAAAAATAAAATTAAGCATTCTTAGGCATTTTTAAAAATAATATATTTTTATTTCCAACCACCTTTGTTTTACCTATTGGAATCTTCAAAAGAAATGTACAGTAAATAAATTTGTATGCATACATTGGACAAATATTTCACAATGATCAAAAGAGGTATTAATAAATTTTTTTTTTTTTTTTTTTTTTTTTTTTTTTTTGCGATAATAAACAGTTTGATAAGAATATTTTTTGAACCACAGATATTAATTCGAAAATACTTTTTTTAATGATTTATGAATTTTAATGAATAATGATTTAGATATTCGGTGCGAGATGCGATCCAGTAATTATTATTAATAAAGAAAATGCTAACTCACCTCACTGTGCAACTTCAGGTTGTAAGCAGATAATTTTGATACTGATAATGTCTTATTAATTGGACACAGTTTACATGTTACAAAATAATAACCACTTTCTTGTTTTTCTATAACTTCAAAATATTCATTATATGCTGACCAGGGCAGTTCTATACTATTTTTGTCTGTCATTCTATTACATCAATCTCAAAAGAAGAATCCTCTCATTAAAACACAAGATCTAATAATGAGTAAGAAGACAAAGGGTTGCCATTAAGAAAATTAATATTTTTGATGAGTGAGTAATTTGCGGTTTTATCAGCAAATCCAGCAAATAATAGATCACGGGCATGCTGACGCTTTACGTTTCAGCTGCTAGTTTGTTTGAAGGCAGAAATCGTTCTTTTCCTAGTTGCACTTTTCTCTAATAATAAAATGGTGTACTTGTTCTTTTTCTATGCTTTTTCGAATATATATATTTTTTAAATTAGAGTTCTAACGATTTTAAACTGGCAGGAAGTGAGCAGAAATTTTGTTCGAAGGGGAATATTTTAGATGCTTGATTATTTATTTAATGATACTAGACAGCAAAGAATATGGAACTTAAAAAAAGAAAGAAGAGCTTTAAATTTTGTATATGGAGAGGTGGGGAAGATTTTAGGAGAAGGGGGATAATTTATATTACTGATTATTTATCGTCACTACAGAGCACTATTTAGGACAGAAGATTTTTTTTATATAAAAATAAAAATAACTTAAAGATTTTAGATTTATTTGTATGCTGGGGGGAGGGGGGGGAGAATAAATTATGGGAGTTTAGGGGGCAATTTAGATGATTACTTATATATTATTATTAGGTAGAAATGAATGTGGCCATTTTTTTAAAATATTTTTTTTAGTGTTCTAAATATTTGAAACTGTATGCTGGAGGAGGTGCAAAAAGGGAAGCGTAAATTTTGGGGACAAGGAAATAATTTTTATTTATTGTCATTAGAGAGCAATAAATGGAGTGAAAGATTTTACTTTTGTATAAAAATAAAGATTTAAAATTATTTTAAACTCCTTTGTATGCTACTAGGGGAAACGTGAATATGAGAGGTTAGGGATAATTTAGATGATTTATGGTTTAGATGAATCCGTTCTGTTTCTTTTTTCTTTTTTTAATAAGGATTTTACATTTCTTTGCTTGCTGGGGGGAAAGGGAGAAGAAATTAGTCAGATAAAGACTTAACATAGACAGATGGCTATATTTTGGTAAAAACAATCGTAGTTGTATAAAAATACATTATATTGAGACGATTTCTATGGATTTAAATGACAATACACGAAGTTTCTGACATCCAAACTGTGAAAATGACAGTTAATTTGTGACCGTGCCTGTCGTCTATGGAGAAATCTACGACACTGCAACTGAGATTTGTCGCTGACATTTGAAAATTGTTGTAGAGAACATATTTTGCACAAAAGAAACAAGCTGTAATCACGCGATTTGAAGATTGGCACTTTTTGCCTCCCTCCTAAAGTAGCGTCGATGATTGCTACAAACTACTGATATTTTGTATCATGCTACTCGCTACACTACACTTTTTTAATGTAGTGTGCTACACTACAAACTACAGAAAAAAAGTAGCGGCTACTGTAGTTTCGCTACTTGTAGCGCGCTACTTCCGAGCCCTGGTCTTAACCAGGGAAGTCAAGGTGATGGTAATACTACTAGTTTTTAAAGTAAGAAGCATAATTATATTAAAAATTAGCATAAGAAGTAAATTACAACATTTTTTTTTTTGCATATTATAGATTTTTAAATTTATAATATGTATGCAAGCACTTTGAATTATTTTGTTTTCTCATTTATCTTCTTTCTGCATTTATTTTTCTATTTTATTTGAAAATGTTTGATTTTATTATAACTAGAGGGTGCTACAACAGACTCTGATTATTTCTTTTTTAGTTTGGTGTAGTTAAGTGGTTCCTGTTTGCAATCTTTATCGCACAAGTGTGTATCATTCTATAACAGTTTATAATAGTATAAAAATAGAAAAAGCAAGCTGTAGTTCACAAGAAGATTAATCTGAAGTGTCTGGATAACGATTTTGGAATTTTGATTAGTCAATAATCAATCCAATTTTTTTTTAATTTCTTTAAATGATGAGAAATGTTTAATAATGGTTTAAAAATCAAAAATGCTAAATTAAAATTTTTAATTGAGAATATTAAATTATAATTACAAGTATATTTATAAAACAAAAAATGAGAAAATCAAATGTAGCACTTTCCGGTCTCGAATGATCAGACTATCAATGAGCAGATGCCATAACAACTGAGCTACGACAAATGCAGTATTTCACTTACAAAGTAAGTATTTAAGTTGTGTTATAATATTAGACCCCCCCCCCCCTTATTTCTCGAGAACTAAGGAGCGTTGTATAAAATCAGTTGAGCCTGAGACTAAAGGGCTTCTATCCTACAACTTATATAAAAATAATCAAAATCTGTGATTACCAAGCTTGGCCCTCTCCTTGTTAGATATAGTATTCATTTTGGGTTTCACATCAGACTCTTATAAAACACTGAGTTTGAGTAAGTTGAATTGGTCAGTGAAAATAGTTTTAATGAGTTGATTTTTATTTATTTATTTATTTTGTTCAAGTTGATTGAGTTGAGTTTGGATAGAAGTTTGGTTGAAGATAGAATTCAAATGAAATTTTTAGGTTTGGGTCAGGTTATACAGGAGGTCTCAAAAATACCACTAATGGCAATTTAAATAATCCATTAGTCAGGTAAGGGCCTCAGGCAGACCTCTAACATGGATTTTATTAGCTTTTGGACCTTTTAAAACAGGGACTGTTTATGCATGGATGTTCAGAAACAGTATTGAATTCAGGGGGTGGCCTGGGGGGGGGGGGGAATTTCCACCCAAGCATTGAATTGCCCCCCCCCCTCCCGGAAGATTTGAGATTTTATGCTTTTAATGGTTAAAAAGTGCAATCACCCCCCCCCCCCCCCCAGAACTCTGTAATGTCCTCTGTAATGAATTCTGTAAACTTTTTCCATCTTTAAACTGAACATTTCACAAATTAATCATTTAAAAGTAAAATCTGACCTGTCACTTTTACACATATAAAGAAAATATATGTATTTTACATCCATATATCTTCTTAAAAATGTATAAACAAGAACCTGGATAGAACAATAATTTCAAATTCACAAAATTATGACTAGATTTTTTACAAATATAAAAAGTTGTTCACAATTTCACAAAAACAGGACCCTGGGAAAAATGTCTGGACAGACCCCTGCTAAAATAAAAACAAATATATTTTTGAGTTTGGTGTTAAAATATCTTTCACATGATATAGAAACAGAAATTTTTTTCAAGTAACTTAATTAGCCTATCCGAATTTTTTCCTAAACATATTTGTGAATGGCTAATAATCTGAAAATATGGGGCCAAAAGGCTTTATAACTTTCAATGTTCCACAGTTTACGAGAAAAATGGTTCTGACAGACAGACATATGAGTGATCTTATACCCAATTGTTTTGTTTCTACTTTTTAAGTACGGAACCCTAAAAATTATTTAATAAAATGTATTATGGTACTTATTTGATTTCATTTATTAAATAAAATTTCCGGTTCAAAATATAGTTACATGACTTTAAAATAAAAAGAAATACCTTGGTATCCTGTTTTTCAAAAAAGTATTTCTATCTTTCTCAAGTAAGTTCCTAATTTCAAGATGGAGGCCTTCTTATTTCTGTTTATAAGTGTATTTGTTACTTAACATCATATTCTGAAGATGGTCATAGAAGTTGACCAAATCGTCAATTTGATGTAATTTTAAAGTTTAATTTTACATAAATATTTATACACCATTCAGTAAAAACGTGTGGTTTACTATACACAAAATTTTTTTATACAATAGTATATTTACTGATTTGACATTGAAAATGAAAATTTTAATGGGAATAGTAAAAAAAAAAAATTGAACATACAATATAAATCTAAGATTAAAAAAAAACATTCTTACCTCTTAAACATACATAATAATTCTTAAATTCCTTTTGTAATTTCGTAACAGAAGCCTGAAGAGAGAAATGACACAAAATATAGTTGACTATCTTGTTAATAAATAAACAGTCAATTTTTAACTCAAAGAAGAAAAAAAAGACACTGCAAGGATTACCACAGTTGGGTCTATTGGATCCATATTTAAATATCAGGGGTGATTGTAGGTGGATGAAAAAATACTTGAAATTTTAGCGAGAAAATATTTCCGTATGGAGAGAGAGGGGGGAGGGAACATATAATTTACTACAGGGAGGTTAAATTATGAAAAATATGAATTTTAATTATGTTTAGCAATCATATGCAATTGATATGTTAGTCTTATTTTATGAATTTAACTATCAGAAAAACTGGAATTTCAGTACTAAAACTGAAAAAAAAATACATGAATTCAGGTATATAACCTGAACACAATCACCCCTGAAATATATAGGATTACCAAAATATAAGAGAACTGCTGATTTGCAATAAGTATACTAATTCATTATATCATAATCTATAAAAAATAGAAATAAAAATTACATATATGATTAGATAGTTATTTTTATTATCTTCAATTACTGTCTGTTTAACATACCAATGAACAAGTCTACAACTAACCTACAGGTCTAGTAGACCCATCTTGGTAACCAGAGGATTAAATTAAGATAAAATTTCAAAAAAATTGTAAAAATTTTTCTGCACAAATGAATTTACAAATTTAAAATTTTACAAAAAGTCCAAAGTTCCGGGGAAAAAAAAATTCTTACGAAAAGTACTCATGAATAAGGTTTTAGTATGGCATATATCCTTCCATAAAGTATGTTTTTTAAAGCACATATACACAATATGTCTGATCACTTCATTTATAATAACATTTTTAATTCAGACAATTAAATATACAAATCTAACATGAGTGAAAAACTGACCAGGGCCAGAATTTGAACCAGCAACCTTCAGAGAAGTGTGCTGATGCTCTGCCACTAAGTCTGGTTGATATCCTAGCTTGGCAATTTCTCACATTTATACATGTTGAAAAGAGTCACTGGCCAGCATTTCAGCAGCTTCAGTTGACACAACAATGATAAATTAATAATTATTCATCGGTCCATAATTACATATTAAAGCAGTGCTAAATTGCTGGCCGGTGACTTTTTCCCAATACTTTTCAATTGCTGGGCTAGAACATCGACCAGGGGTGGCTTAATGGCAGAGAATCAGCAAGTTATGCTGGAGGTCCCAGAATCGAGTTCTGGCCCCGGTCAATTTTTCACTCATGTTGGATTTGTGTATTTAATTGTCTGAATTAAAAATGTTATTAAAAAATATGTTTACTGCACTGTTTTAGAAAACTACAGATTAACAATATCTCATTAGAAATACACCCGAATTATATTGCATTTGAAGCTCAATTATAAAAAAAAAAAAAAAAAAAGAAGTGATAGATGTGTTTTCACTAGATTTTATTAATGTTATTTATTATCTTTTATACAGGATTGAGTGCAACCCCATTTCAAAAATCTTTAAAACTATTGTGTGGTATAAAAATCAGACATAATTTCATGTTTTATGCTTATATACATATATAAACACATATTTTCATGATATATTATTACTGAAGCAGAAATATATATTTTTTAGTTTATTAAAGGATTTTTTTTTTCACTACAGTATTTCACAGAGTCACTTACTTTTTGATTTCTCAACATTTTTAAAAGTTAATTGCTGAGTTTAACTTGCTGTTTTTTTTTTTGGAAAGGGGGAGGGTTCTGAGGAATGCAGCATTTATACAATGAAACTGTCTCTACCACACAGCATGGGACCAAAGGTTTGGTGTTTACAGATCACTGCTTCGTTTACAAATTTTTCTTTTTACTGCCGAGCAAAAGGGCAAAATCGTAAAGTTGTTTTTTCTGTAGTTTTTTAAAATGCTGAAATATTTTTTTTTCCAACACTGTATAAAAAACACGATTAAGTATATGAATATAATCCTTTAGTGTATTAATCATTACTCAACAATTTTTTTTTTTAAATAGCTAAGTCATTGTTAAGTGCGTGATTTTTCTGAGTCACGCACGTAACAACGACTTCACTATTTTTTTTTAAATTGTTATTACTTTAGACTAAAGGTGTCACTACAAAAATGATTCTGTATGTGTCCTGTAATAGCAATAAAAAAAGTTAAACGTCATCTAAATAATTTCCCTTCCAAATTTGTCTCAATTTGGAAAAAAACACTCTCTAAAAGTCACACATGTAACGGTGGAATTTTCCGGATAAGGATTGATTGGTTGGTTACAAACGCTATGGTCATCTTTTGCACACAAGAGCTAAACAGACCGGGCCCTCTATTTAAAGAGGAATCTGACCCACTAAAAACCCCCCATGCCTAAGTTTGGATTTGAACACAGTACACCTCTTGTCTAGTAGCCAGTGCCCTAACCACTAGACAAGTAGGTGGGCACTAATGATAAGGAAGACATTTTGTATTAATATGTTAGAACTGTTTTATTGCTAAAAATTGGACTCATTAAAGTAGGTTTAACCCAGGTTTTGGCTCAGTTTGTACAGTGATGCAGCTAGGAATACAAAGACTAAATGTGTTGACTGTCATTCACGGGAATGGCAATCAGACATGACGTGACACTGTGCACTGCACTGAAGAGGGTTTAAACTGTAATTTTCGTAACATGGGGAATAGTTTCCTTCAACATGGTTAATCACATCAGCTGACCCCTTTACACCTGTGACTTCAAGTAGCCCCACAGCAAAAAGTCATAAAAGTGTTGGCCATTCATGAAGGAAAGAGTAGATGATAAGATTATCATTGCTAAATGCTGATCACAGCAGTTGCTGGACAGGATACCAGATCAGGGTCAGTTATGATATTTTTGAAAATATAAAAAATGTCAAATATTTTGATATACAGTAGACTCCCTCAAAACTGCAACACTAAAATCCATACATCATTAGAGTGAAACTTATAGTTAAAATGTGGGGGGAAAAAAATGGAAGATTTTCTTATTTTGATATAATTCCATATACATTTTAATATGCAATTCTCGTTAATATGACTGAACTTGTGCTTTTATTTAAAAAAAAAAAAAAATTCAAGATAGTGCCACGAAAACTAAGCTTGAAGCTGCTACAGTCATCAAAGGATCTCAGGGCCCCGAGCTCAACCCTTCCTGCTTCATTAAACTTATATCTGTTAAAGGGCAAAAGTGGGAAATTTCATTAGTGGCCAGTAGCACAGTTTTATAAATGGCCACTTTCTTTAAACTAGTAGCCACTTTTTTATTTAACAGCTCATCTAAAATTAAATAGACCAAATAAATATGATAATATTCAATCCGCAAAAGTAGAATCCTTGATGAAATGCAAAAACATTTTTACTCTTTCCTTGTAAGAAAGTGGCCGCTGACAGACAATTTTTTAGTAGCCACTTTTTTTTTGTGACCCTGTGGCCGGTGGCTAGTGCTAAGTTTGCCCGTTATTATCAGGCTTTTAAACCTTACAGGTGGCGTCTTTATTTCATGTCTGGACACTGGTCAAGTGTATCAGGGGAAAGGCATAGGGACAATAGACATTATATATATCACGATGATATATATATCCATTGATATATAACACTAAACCCTGCCTAAGATAAGTGCGGGTGCTTCATCCTGTACAGTCAGTAAAAAAATAAACAAACAATACGACGGTATCAAAAATACGACAAATCAATTAAAATAAAAATAAATTCATTTAAACTTTTATATATACAATAATAAAAACATATCACAATCAATTATAATATAATATGATACATTCTATGATAACATCGTGATTTCTATTTCTCCCAGTGAGAGATCGAGATTGATTATATATATATATATATATATATATATATATACAGGGTGTTCCGTTAAAGGGGTCCAATATTAATAGGGGTAATAGAGGAGATCACACGGAGCATAAATCAGTATATAATGCCTGGCCGGATCTCAATAATTTTCAAGTTACAGCAAATAGAATGCAAATTCGGAAAATTGTAAAAGAACCTTCATTGCTAAACTATCGATAATGCTACATAAAAACGAAGCACATATTTAGAAAGAGCAGAAAAAAACCTACAAAATGACATCAATTGTAGTAAAATAGCAATATTTATTGACGAGTTACAAGCCCTGAAACAGTGAAAAAAGTACGAAATCCAATATACATCAAAATAGTTAATCGTTAATTCCAAAAAGACAACTCTAGCTACAACAAGGAAAATGTAGTAAAATTTGGTCCATTCCGAAAACTTTCGAAAAAGCTTACAATGAACCATATCGGTTTAATTGTGTGAGAGAAATTAATCAGTTTCTTAGTTACAACTCCGCTTTCTTTGACACTAGCAAAGGTTAAACTCCGCCCATCACGATTGGAAACACCGCCTTTGTAATTACTCTCAACTATACATTTTCGATCATGCTTCTTCTGAGATGCAACATTTTTAATTATTCAAGAGTTGAATGAACCAAAATAACTTTACAATAATAGTCTACATTTTAAAGTGGTCTTTTATTGATATAAAGCTTAAGTTAAATTCCTTAAAATTAAACTGGTGGTGAAAATTCGGAAATAATTAAAAATATTGCGATTTGTAACTATGCAAGAAGTTTCAGTACATGTTTTACATGGACAATTATTGTATGTATATGTGCATCATAATTTATGATAGGAAATAATAACAAATAGCATAATAATTTTATTAATTATAAATTTAAAAAAGACTAAATTTTAAATTAATTCATACAAACTTTGTAATTTACAATTTGAGTACACCACAGTCTGTGACTTACAAAATACTGTGCCAAAAAGTGTTGAAAATAAAAGAAAAATGACAAATAAAGAATTACATTCCACGTACTTTATGACATATGTGAAGCATAGTCTTCTGGCCTGCGCTGCACAGTTCAATGTCGGAAGGCAGACGAACGGACATTATTATAATAGGTGTTCGAAGTTGCGCCCATTAACAGAATCGCACAGCCGACAGCGACGTCGTAAAGATTGGCGAACACGCCGAAAAACTCCGACGGAGTTGGGAATGTCTCCTGCAGCGACAACAATTCGCGCTAGTAAATCCTCCGGTGTATCCACAGGCGTTTCATACACCAGCGATTTAAGGTGTCCCCAAACAAAAAAGTCTAACGGATTGAGGTCTGGAGAGCGTGCAGGCCAAGCAACAGGTCCACTGCGTCCAATCCATTTCCCAGGATATGTTGAATTGAGGTGATTGCGAACACCTATGAAAAAATGTGCCGGTGCGCCATCGTGCATAAACCACATATTGTGGCGCAATGTTGCTGGCACATTTTGCAGTAACTGCGGTAAGATATCCCGTAGGAAAACCAAGTACGTACTGCCATTGAGTACATCTGGGAGTAAATATGGTCCTATGAGATAATCGCCGCGGACACCTGCCCATATGTTCACACTGAACTTTTGTTGTGCGTTCGACGGGAAAACAGTGTGCGGATTTGTATATGACCATGTGTGCATATTGTGCGTGTTTACCACGCCCTCTCTCGTAAATGTTGCTTCATCAGTAAATAAAATATTTTCCAGAAATTGTGGATTATTTTCTGTTACATTAAGCCACCAGCGTACGAATTCTGTCCGCTGAGCACAATCTGTTACTGATAACAGTTGTACCCGCTGCACATGAAAGGGGTGCATGTTTTCTGCACGCAGAACACGCCACACACTTTGGTGAGAAACACCGACTTCAGACGCAGCAGCTCGTGTACTCGTGGAGGGGTTATCTTTAAAAATATTCAGTACATCTTCTTCCATTGCAGGTGTTCGTACATGTCGAGGTTTCCCTGCATGAATGCTTGCTGTATTAAACGATCCAGTCTCCCGTAATCGTCTATCGATTTTTATGAAGAGTTTCGAACTTGGGCAACGTCTCCTTGGAAATTGCTCACGGTACATGCGCTGTGCTAGACATGCATTTCCATGAGCTTGCCCGTACATCAGATGCATGTCCGCATATTTTTCGTTAGAGTATTCCGGCATAATTATTATACATCAACTTACTACAATCCCACTTACAACAGCCTCCCTTTAACATAACGCCCACTGATGACTGCTGTTTTATTACACTTTTCTTCCTATACACATAGAAAATTTGCATAAAAAGTACTTCTTCTTCATCATCCTGAAAGTTCATGGAGGAAACGCAGCAGTCACGGAGTTTGCTTTAAGACAAGGCGAGAGCTGCACAATATGTCATTCACTTGACCAGACTGAATAATGAAAGGGTATTGATAGAGGTTGATCAGAAATGTATAATTGAAAGATATTAAAACGGGGTGTTTACAATCGTCATGGGTGGAGTTTCGCTCTTTCCGAGCGTGCAACAGTACAGAGTTGTAACTAGGGAACTGCTTGATTTCTCCCATACAATTAAACTGATATGGTTTATTGTCAGCTTCTTCGAAAGCTTTCGGAATGGACCAAATTTTATAACATTTTCCTTGATGTAGGTAGAGTTGCATTTTTGGAATTAACGATTAACTATTTTGCTAAATATTTGATTTTGTATTTTTTCACTGTTTCAGAGCTTGTAACTCGCCATTAATTCTCAATATTCTAAAACAACTTATGTCATTTCGTAGGATTTTTTCAGCTCTTTCTAAATATGTGCTTCGTTTTTATGTAGCATTATCGATAGTTTAGCAATGAGGGTTTTTTTACAAATTTCCGATTTTTCATTCTATTTGCTGTAACTTGAAAATTATTGAGATCCGGCCAGGCATTATATACTGATTTATGCTCCGTGTGATCTCCTCTATTACCCCTATTAATATTGGACCCCTTTAACGGAACACCCTGTGTATATATATATATATAATTATAATATCTATGAATTTCAAAAAACATATCAAGTTCTATTATCATTCTACTTAAATCTCAAAAGAGATAATTAATGATATTGTGTATACAGAATACCACATAGCTAATAATTAACATGTGCAAACATAATATTACCATAGCTTGTGCTTCAATGGTAATTGGCCAAATTTTACTCATACCTAAAGAATATTGAAAAAAGAAAAAAGAAATAGAGAGAAAGGGAAAAAAAAAAAAAATTATAAATTGGAGTTGCAATTAAGTAAATACAAATGGATTAATAAATTAAATATGAACCATATACAATGGAAAATTGGACCACATGAGAATTAAATATGAATTGGATATGAAATTATATATATATGTAATATATCCCAGTAACATATCTCACGTCATTGATGTAAGATCTCAGCACTCATTCGTCGTTTGAACGCTTAGCAGTTAATCCATAGATTGAAAAGTATTACTTTGTAATCGTGAGAGTCTAGGAGAAATAAACAAGAGTTTTTCCCTAGGGACTAACTTTATTTCCTTTTCCGTACAAGTCTCCTTTTATAAGCCCAGGGAACAGTTTGAGAGGTCTTACATCGGTCTTGCTGGGCTGGTATCGGTAAACCACCGGCACGTTGGCCGAACAGGTGCCGTCTCATTTTCAGGAAATTTGACCGTCTTTTTGGGGTAAGTGATGAGAGTAAAAGTCCACACAAAAAACGTGGTCCGCATGTTAAATACCGCGAAACTACCACTAGATAGCACTTTGCAAATTAGGAAATAAAGTAATTTAATTGGTTAATTAGCTTTTGATTGATGCCTGGGCCAAATCTTGCAGAGCATCCCGGGCAAGAGCTAATGCCGATCTAACCCCAAAGAAAGGAGAATTATACAAACGTCAGCACTTTTTATCTCAAAGAGGACTCAAAATTGATGTCTGCTCATAATAAAAGTATTGTAAGAAAAGTTAAGTTACAGGGGCAGAATAGTAACGAAGACCGTACTTTAAAATTTAGACACACAATTGATTTTAAACTTTGAATTTTTATATTTTAATTTCTGATTTGGAATGGATCAGGGTGTCTATTCCAGATCAGTAACGAATTTCCCTGACATTTCCATACGAATTAAAAGAAAATTCCAGGTATCGAGATTTTGTGATGCTACACACAAAAAATCTTAAACGTTGTGAATTTGAGAGTGGAACTTTCACAACTGATTCTGAGACACAAATTACTGATTTGTTACATAATTTTTTGCAAAATTTATAAATTGTTGAACATTTTGCAAATAGCACTTTTAGCATCAGGTTCTATCCATTTTGTCTGATCAGGGTGAAATTCTTTATCACATCAGTCACAGTTAAATACAGATTGCTTTGACATATTTTAATACAAATAATAAATATTCAATAAATTAAGCTAACAAATGTTCAGTTCCCAAGCAAAGATAAGTAAGCAGAGTGAAACACCTAATCAATCCTACAACATTCAGTAGAAAGTTTCAGTGAAGCTGGAAAATCTCTGAGTTACAAAGGAGGACTGAAAGGGGATACAGAAAATGATTTACACAAGATGTTGAAATACTCTTTACAGTACTTAGGAAGAGTAAAGTTTGATTTTAATGGTGCTGCAATTTCAAATCCTTAGTTTTATAAGAAACATTTTCCTATTTTTTTTTTTTTTTTAAAGTTTCAAAATTTTCTAACTTTTTCTGAGAATTTCCAAATTTTCCTGACTTTTCTTCAGAAATGGTAAATTTTCCCGACTTTTCCAGTCCATATAAATTTCCCTGACTTTTTCAGGTTATCCAGGTGGATAGACACCCTGATGGATTTAACTAAATATCCTTTCATATCTATGCACATGGGTGATTCTGAGTAAAAAAAATTTTCTGAAATTCACAGCAAATTTTCTGAAAAGTTAACAGAGGAAGGGGGATGTCCACTTCTGCCACTTTTTTTTTCGAGTCCCTTTAACGAAATTTGCGTTTTTTCGTGATCTTTTGACGAAATTTGCAGTTTTTTCAGATCTGTTGATAAAATTTGCAGTTTTTTGACTAAATTTGCTGTTTTTCGTGATCTGTTGACAAAATTTGACTTTTTTTTGACGAAATTTGCCGTTTTCCGCAATGATTTGGACGAAATTTGCCGTTTTTTCTTGATCTTTTAACGAAATTTGCCATTTTTCACAATGTTTTTGACGAAATTTGCCGTTTTTTCGCGATCTTTTCACGAAATTTGACTTTTTCGCAATGTTTTTGGAGAAATTTGCCATTTTCCCGCGATTCTCTGATGAAAGTCACGTTTTTCCCGCGATCCTTTGACAAAATTGGCGACTTTTCTTCGAACGAATGACGAGATTGATGTTTTTCGGCGATCATTTGCCGAAATACCGATACATTTTATGTCCGAATTTTCGGATTTATGATCGATATATTTTTTTAATTTTCGGAAATCATTGCCTTAATTTTTCGGAAAATTCGGACCAGAATCACCCCTGGCACATTCGTTCACAATCAAAATTCTTTCATACTATTTCATATATATATATAATATGCATAATTAAACATAGTATTTAAGCAGATAATTTTTTTTTATCATAATATGGTCTATCTAAAACATATTTTATACATATACACATGTATATATAGATTGTAGGAATATAATTGGATTGACTGATAAAATAATAGATATATCATTAAAAAAACATACACATAGCATGGATGATGTTTAATCCAGTTCTATTTGCTACAATTTTCATTTTTTTTTTCAACCATGTAATCCATTATATTTTTTCTGCACCATGGAACACATTTTTGCCAAAATTCATATTAAAATTGCAATTGGCAGAATTCAAATTCAAATTAAATTATATCATAAGTTGCAATTTTAATAAGAATTTCGACAAAAATGTGTTCCATGGTACAAAAAAATACAATGGATTACATGTTTAGAAAAAAAAATTAGCCTGGTTGAAAAAAATGTAGAATTAAAGTCAACAATGCCAAATGTGCCACCATTTTCTTCACAAATAAGAAATTCACCCCAGATACTAATCTTAACTTTAAATTAAATAATGAGCCCATTCCCTGGAAGACTGATTATAAATATTTAGGCATTCACATAGATTCCAAATTATCATGCTGCAAGCACATCATAGAAACTCTGAGTCATGCAAATAGTACCATGGGTTCCCTTAATCTCTTCTTGGCTTGGCATAGCCCCCTGTCAATTAAGAATAAATTATTATACAAATCCATGATTCGGTTAATCATAACTTATGGTTCGGTTGTTTATGGAAGTGCTCCTAAAACATGGCTAGAAAAAATCCACACCTTCCCAAAACAAACTTCTACATAGGTTTACCAAAGTGACATTATGTCCACAATGATGTCATCCACCATGACATTAAAATTAGACCAATTTTTTGGTGAAATTAAAAAACATGCAATTAAGTTTCACAGATCAATCCCCTTTGTGAGTAATCCAAACTCTATATGTCACTATGACGCAAGAGTAGACAGGGGGCAGAAACATCCTTTGGCCATTTTATCACAGGATAAAGTTTTGTCCCGTGTGCTGAAACAGCAAGAAGGAACCCCTCTAGGGTCACCTAAATGCAGAATTCCTCTGCAAGATCACTATTTCCCTAGATCGAAAGAGACTTTAATCTAGAATTGTTATCCCCCCCCCCCCCTGACGTCACACAGCCTACGGCTTAATTTAATAACAGTTGCATTAACAATCTTCCTATAAAAAAAAAGAATTAATATTATCTTTTTATCTTGTTGTAAGGGACTTTTTCTTCTTTTTTTCTAACCCATTTGCATTACTTGTAAGCTAGCAATGCTCCTATCAAATTTATGGTCAGGTTCCACCTATCTGAAAATTTCATTGGCTGTGGAAAACTTGCTCATGGAATCCCCAACCAAAAGTCACCCCCCCCCCCCCACTGTCCCTGTTGTGTGGGGGGACCCAAACAGTAAAGCGCTGTTTTCAGAGCAGACCATCTGAGCTGTTCAGGGGATCACAGCTGGCGGCATGCTGCTGGCAGTGGTCACAGATTTCAGATTAAGCATCAGTTAGATAATTTATCTAATTTTAAATTAAAATTTTTCTTTATTTTAGTTGATGGTCGGCACTAAAATGCTGTTTATCAGTCGTGTGTCGGGACCAGTAGTGGTACAGTAAAAAGACCAGTCAGGACCAGTAGTGGTGCAGTAAAGACTTTTTCAAGGCTGAACCATCTGAGCTGTCACCAGAAAACCTGAACTGGTTGCCACCAGTTCAGGCACTAAGCAATGGCTGTCAAAATTATTTTTAGTGAGCTATAAGCATCCCCCCCCCAAACCTTTTGTTTAGTTCTTAGGATTTAGTTTAATTTTGGGTCTCTTCAGTTTCTAGTGCCATTGCTTTGCTGCGTCTTACTTCTTTTCATTCTCCGTCTTTGCCAAGTCTAGACTGGCCTGTCAATGAAGCATAGGGCACCCAAAAATCTGTGGATGCTTTATGTGCCATCTTTTTGATACCATGTTCAGCCTCAGGTACTTCAAACTGTGGAATGGCTCTGCTTGCAGGGTACTCTTTCAGGTTGCTCAAAATTATATTCTCAGACTGTTTATTTGTTTCTAAATAATATTTATGTTCCTTTTCACGTTTGATGACATATTTTATATGGCAACTCCATTGCACCATGCAATATCAAATTTTTGTTTTGATAGCCATTGTCTTGGCTCTCTGGGAGAAATGGTCACAGCAGTGAAACTCAAGTCAGCAATTATTAAAAATAAAATAATATGAACGTAATCCAAGGCGTCTGAGATGATTTCTTATTTTAATTTTGAGTAATATTGTTAATTTCAAATGAATTCTCAACTCTTATGTAGAATTTATTTACGAATTTCACTCACAGAAAAAATCAGAGATAATAAAATATAAACTTTCTAGAATGCTCTGCTGCCATCTGTTGCTGTTTTATTGAAGTAAAAATAATTTATTTTGCAGAAATCTATAATTAATTACAATAGTAAAATGTCGAACGAAATTTAAACAATCATTGATGATAAACTATCTTCCTACCACGTAGTTTTTTTTTTTTTTTTTTTTTAAACGAATTTAAGCCGTGCTGTACAATATTATAGGTGCAATAAGTTTTAAACTAATTATGTTTCCAAGATCCCTTTTTCATAGTATTTAAATGATTTATATGCTTATTAGTAGCATCAACTAAATGGAATTTCAGTTCTGTTTTCAACGGAGTTTTCAATTACTTTTTTACATTAAAAAAATTGTCAATTTCATATGTTCAAATAATTTATTGTAGTACTTATTCTGGCTAGAATTACTAGAAAAATAAAAAGGGGCGAGCGAGCAAAGCGAGCTGGGACCGCATAGCGGTCTCAATGTGAATTGCTTTGCAATTACAGTGAAACTTCCATTTAACGAAGTCTCATCGTTACACTTCAAAACTTCGTTATGAAGAAAATTCGTTAAATAGAAATTAATATAAACTCATGTAATTTTCCTTCAGATATGACAAACAGTTATTGGATTTAGAAGCATTTGATTCAGTTTCACTTATGAAGCCGTCTTTTACAAAATAGTTTTGCACGGTCAATGAAATCACGTCACATTCCTAAACTTTGGCTCAAGCTTTCATCAGCTCTGATGTTTTCACTTCAATGTCTTTTTTCTGTCTTTTTCGATAATGTACTTCAAGATTTTTTATTATTCCTTAGACTACTAATGGCTGAAGGTTAGAAGTTGTATTGGCAGGAATGCAAATAACTTTGATGTTCTTCGATTTGAATTTTGAAGCATATTCTTGTGAATGTATATAAAGCAATTGTCTATCAACAATGGATGGTCAGTATGGTAACACTCTGACTCTAATTGATATTTTTGCTGCAATGCATCTGACGCCATTGCGTCACTGCATCTTCTATATAAATGAATGTAAAATGGGGATTTTGACTTCCCCAACTGTCAAGCGATGGAATATCGGTGTGAGAGAGCAATTATAAAAGTGTTTTTCTTAGTGTGAAAAAAATTGTTTTATTTAGCACCAAGCAGAATGGAAATTATTTAAATGTGTTCATTTTCGTACAATCCGCTGAAATAAATTAGCATATCCATCGCAACAACAACCTCTAAGTTTGAATTCTGTACACACACAAAAGTGTAATAAATTTCGTTATATAGAATATATTTTTCGTAATATGGAGATAAATTTACATGCTAATGGTGTTCAAAGTCAAAGTTCTGCAGAAAATTTCGTTAAGTAGAAAACTTCGTTAAAGGGAAGTTCTACTGTATATGGCGAGCATTAGCGAGTAGGGGGCTGAGCCCCCTAGTGTATTATATTATATTATAATTGATTGTGATAAGTTATTATTATTATGGTATATAAAAGTTTAAATAAATAAACTTTTTATTTTTATCGATTTGTTGCATTTTTAATACTGTCATACTGTTTTTTTTTTGTTTTTTTTTTACTGACTGTATAACTGTTATAAAATGGAACATTTGTCTTTCTTGCAAGGAGGGAATGATGTCTCTTAAAAATGTTTGACAATGCTTGCCTATGACAAAGAATTCAAAAAGTACTGCTTTGAGGAAAATGTATTTTTTCCTCTAAGAAAAAGAGGCCAAAAGTAAACTATGCAACATACATTTAGTCCTGTGATCATGTATCAGTTATATGATCACATGATATGATCATGATCAGTTGATCATACAGTCATATCATGTATCAGTTTCATCATAAATCAGTGTTGAATTCAGGGGGTGGTCCAGGGGACATCCCCCCCCCCTCCCCGGAGAATTGAAATGTCCCCCCAGGAAGATTTGAGATTTTATGCTTTTAATGATTAAAAAGTGTAATTTGCAGCCAGGAACTCTACAATGCCCCCCACAGAGATCCCTCTCGGAGAAAAGTGTCTGAATTCAACACTGATCATAAATGAAAACCAAGGTCTTGTGACTTTTGGTTATGGGGCCTCTTGAAGCATGGATGCAAGAAGTCTATCCAAGGCAAGACTGAAAAGTTTTCTGAATATTAGGAATAACAAAATAGAAGATTTCTATGCTTTGCATTATCGTTAAAACTTGTTCTCTTACAATTAAAGAAACTGATAAGTTCTTGATAGTAAAATTGCTATTATTTGAGCACATAAAGTAGAATTTACTATCAGACAAAAATATCTTCAAGACTGAAGATCTTGCACTCATGCCTTGAACCCCAAAGCAGAATATTTTGCAATGTTCTGCAATGAACCTTCAGCTGATATAAAATGTTCTGCAGGAGTAAAAATGAAAAACACAGGGAGATATTCTTGTATATGTAGCAGGAGTGCAATTTCATTTTTTATAGAAATGCAAAAGATGTTTCGTAAAGCAATGACACACACACACACAAAATAAACATTCTGCAGTAAGATTTATTTTTAAAACCATGGCATTAACAAAGAATTTACAGTTCTGTCAATAATTTTAGAAGTGACATATTTTGAGATATCACTTTAGTGGAGGAAATATCTTTTGAAATTTGGTCCATGCGTAGTTAGGTTTAAGTCCAGCTTTTAGAAGTTTTCTAACAGATTTATGTCCATGTGGAGGCCCATGAGCTCTTCTTTCGTTACTGAATACATGTTATCTAACAGGTTATGAGTAAAATTGTTGGAGGCAATTCCAATGCACCACGCAATATCAAATTTTTGATTTGATCGCCTAGATCAGCGAGTAAGTAATGAATATAAATGTTGACTCTAGAACAGGGCATGAAATTTCAGTTGAAAAGGTACTCGCCAGACTAAAATTTTTGCTCGCCACTATTTTACATTCATTCAGACAGTAATATCGGCCACCACACCTCCCCAGAAAATGAACTATTTATGACAAACTGAATAGAAATTGACCATTGTTAGAAGGAGATGTCTTAAATCCAGAATATCTTACATACATGAAAAACATGAACAATTTTTAAAATGTTAAAAATTCAGGAGCAGCTGAGCTTAGGTGGCGAAACCTGATTCGCTTTGCTCAGGAGTGAAGAGTGATCAGATTCAGCCTCGGAAGCGAAAAAAGCAGCGAGCGGTACGAAAGCGAAGGGAATGAATGCAGACGGAGGAAGTTCGTTCCTCTGTATGAGAGAAATGGAAGTGGGTGACGCCGCATTTTTCTTCTTTTGGAAGATAAATGCCGTCGCTTGATTTTAAAACACTTCTGCGTGTCGCTAGATTGAGGCACGATATTCTGAGGTTATACAGTTTGATTTGAAGCCCAAGATTTCAAAAGACGAAACTTACTCGCCAACCTTAAATATTTACTCGCCAATGGCAAGCTGGCGAGCAGAAATTTCGTGCTCTTCCCTAGAACAAAAGGGCCGCTGGTTGGGAATTTTTTAAATAAGGCACACTGTCTTTAAAAGGTGCACTCTTGCATCCTGGTCAAAAGGCATATTTTGTTTAAATGTTTGTTTAAAATCCCCATTAATCAGTAGAATTTCACGATATTTTCCTGCGACCGACTGACGAATTTTGCAACATTTTCCCGCAACCAATCGACAAATTTTGCGACATTTTCCCCCGACTGACGAATTTTGCAATCTTTTTTCAAGAACGATTAACAAATTTTGTAATATTTTTTATATTTTTCCTTTGTTCAACTAAAGATTTTTGAAATTTTTTCTCGGGATTGATCGATGAATTTCATGCTTTTTGACATGTTTTTCCCCTGCAAAGAATTTTGCAATTTCTCCTCCAATCTACAGACAAATTTCTCAACATTGAGATTTTTCACTCAATTGACTGGTAAATTTCATGATTTTTTCTCACAACCGATCGAAGAATTTCACAATTGTTTTCCTGCGACTAATTGAAGAATTTCGAGAATATTTCCGATGATCCACTGCTGAATTTTGAGTGTTTTTACCTGTGACTGATTGACAAATTGTGACTTTTTCTCGAGACCAATTGGCAAAAATCACGGGGGGTTTTCCGCAACTGATCGACAAATTTTGCAATTTTTTCTGCAACCAGCTAAAGAATTTCATGATGTTTTCGTCATGATCAACTGATGAATTTCACAATTTTTTCTCGTGAACAATCGATGATTTTCACTTTTTTTCCACACAACTGATTGAAGAATGTTATGATTTCCATCACGTTCTACAGACTAATTTCTTGATTTTTCCTCGCATCCAATCGACAAATTTTGCAAAATTTGAGATTTTTTCCTCGATTAATTGGCAATTTTTGCGATATTTTTTCATGACCAATAGACAAATTTTGAAATTTTTTTCCCGCAAGTGATTGAAGAATTTTGGGATTTTTTATGACGATCTTCTGTTGAATTTTGCGTCGTTTTACCCGCAACTGATTGGCAAATTTTGAGTTTTTTTCTTACGACCGATTAGCGAAAACAGTGGTTCCTTTTCCCTGACTGATCGATGAATTTCACATTTTTTTTCTGCAATTGGCTGAAGAATTTCCTGATTTTTTTTTTCAATGCTCGGCTGATGAATTTCACACTTTTTCTGGTGATCGACTGACAAATTTTACACTTTTACCGATGACTGAATGACAAATTTCGTTGAAATTGAGATGTTCTGCAACGTACGTCACATATTCTGCTTTAGGGGTCCTTGAAGTTGCATGTTATACAGCTGTAATTTGAGCTAATGTCATTTGCCATGTTGAAAGAAGCCAGTGGTGGCTCGGGGATATTTAAATGGAGGTTCACAATCACAATATAAAAATTACAAAAATAAAATATGTAGGTACAACGTAACATACACGTTAAAATACATTTGTATGTCACAAGTTAAAAAAATATAAGAAATAAACAAGCAGTCATTGGTGAAAAAATTGTATATAATTTTACTTTCTACAAAAAGTATAGTAGGGCAGAAAAAAAAAGAATCAGGGCCAAGAGGGGTAAAATAGGTTTAAAAAATAAATTCATAAAAGAACTTACTTTTAAGGTACTTTTTTTTGCAATTGTTTTGCCAGATTATTATGTTTTAGAGGTTAGTCATCAGTTTTCATAAAGAATAAAATATTTATTGCTGCATTATTATGCTTGATAGCCATTTTAAAAATTATGGATGACGTTGACATAGTTTGGGTGTAATGATGAGAAAACTTTGGATTTAATGTAAATAAGAAGTTAGTTTCAGTATACTTATCCACCATACAGCATGAAACATTTATTCAAGATTAACTTTTTACAATTTTTATTATGAAACGATGGAAAATCAATATTTTTGAAAGAAAAAAGAAACTGTGGGTAAAATAGTTATACTAGACTTAACAAAAACTATTTTTGATGCAACAAGTTAAACATTTAAATAATATAACACTGTGAAACTACTTCCTTTAGATAAGTTGATAAAAAATAAATTTAATTTTATAAATAAAATTATAATAAAAGTAAAACACACAAATTTCAGTTACATGTTTAACTGGTAACAATTTTTATATGTAATTTTAAAAAGCAACACCAACAAAAAAACTAGGAAAATGAAAGCCTGAAATATTAACCAAATCATGGTTATTGATTATTTTTGACATGTATGAAAACACCCTGAATGAATACAAGCCACAGGATCAGACCTATAGAATTTTCAATGCAGATGAGACTGAGTTGTCTATTAATCCAATTGCTGACAAAGTCTATGCAGCTTAAAAACTATGGAATGCATAGATAAAATATGCTAAAGAGTGTGAAAATTATGCATATAGTGCTTTTCAGCATTTCAACCTTTAATCATTTACAAAATTAGAATCTATGATACCTGGATAAAGCATGCAATCTATGCAGCCGTTTGTTTGGATACAATATAACATACTTGAGATGCTTGAGATACATTGTAGCCATTTACCGTAATTTCCGGCATATAATACGTCGATCAAACAATCGTGTTTCTACCCAGAAATTTTATCTAATAATTGAAGTCAAATATTTACAGCGATCTAGTAAGTTACATTTTATAAAATAAAATTTCTGGGTCAAAACATGATTGTTTGATCTGTGGATTATACACCGGAAATTACGGTAACTTAAGGTAAGGTACGCCAGAAATTACGTAACTCAATAAAAGCAATTGACAATTAGATTATAACATTGTGTTTACCACCAAACAAAAGCCATGCCACAAGTCTCTTGATATTGGTGTGTTTGAATCACTAATATTAGGCTTGAAAACAATAAATCTCTAAAACAGGAAAGTGTAGACGACAGCAACAAAAATATGTTGACAAAGCTGTTTTTCCCGAATTTCTAAAAAATAATTTTTGAAAAATTTTACATGAGAAATGTTGTAATAAATTACTTGAAAGAAGATTAACAGATATGCTAAAAGCAGGAAAATAAATATTCAAGTCAAGATAAAATATGTTTTTGGAAGACGAAAATGAATCTATTTTAAATAATAATGATGAACAAACAATCAAAATTGGATAGTTGGTCAAAGTTGAGTTTCTCAAGGAGACAAAATATTAGGTAATTTCTTAGAATCACAATAACTCGCAAAAAAGAGTGGATGTTCTTATTCTTGCTTCCTGTGAAAGATGATATAATGTCTCAATTTGACTGCTCCAACAATCTACCATAATTTACACTACTACTTTTCATATACGTGTTGTTAAATATTTTCAACACTCTAAAGTACACTTTTAGTATGATTTGTGTGCAATTATTAGCTTAAATAAAAAGATAGTAAGTTTGAAATGAATGTACTTATTTTACCCCACACATTACTTAACCACGTTGTTGCCGAGAAAACAAAAAGGCATTCGATTAGAAAAAATGCCTTCTCCAATTACGTTCAAAAATATATCAGGGGGCGGTCTTTTCATATTGAAATTGTAACAAACTTTGAAGAAATCAACACAAAAACCTAATTTTTATACATTTGGAATCTTCGAAAATTTTTATCTTGGAATACCAAATAGAAAATCATTTGATGTCCTAGTTTAGTAATTATACAGATGTAAAATTTTGAACTCTTAATGTTAAATTAATTTTTAATAGCTACAAAAGAAACTGAAATATGTGAAGTTTTTAAAATGTAACTCAAATTCTACTTGACGGAATAAGTTGAAATTTCAGATTAACATATTTAAAGGTTCTAGAATTCATTTCTGTTAAAATTTTTATAGGTGACAGTAAATATATATTTTTAGAATATTCATTTCATAATTTATATATCATCAAGTTCTGCTGAAAAAGTTCTATATTAAAATGTTACAAGACTTCAAAAAATGCCTTGTTTTATTGAATCCTCTTGTGGCAGTATTCTGCCCTTAACGAAACAAACCGACTCGGAACCAACCGATCCCGTAATTCATAACGAGATTTGACAGTTTGCAATTCTGCCCTGCTTTCGGATTTTTCGACCGACGTTCAATCTCCCTGCTTTGAGCTTACCAGTTTCGACCAATCATTTCCAAGGTCACGCATGGTTTGTTTATTTATGCGAGATGTGAACGTGTGTTTTATACCTATTTAAATGCAGACTTTTTTGAAATTTTTTTTCAAATGATTGATTTTTTTTTTTTTTTTTTTTTTTTTTTTTCCGAAGTTAGGTTTGCGGGAATTTAGAAGTCAATGATAAATATTATTTATAAATATTAATTAAGAAATAATTTTAAAATATTAATTAATGATGAGACTAGGGAGATTAGATGGGATATGGATTTTAGGTTAGAATTTAAATATTTTGATGAAATAAAGGAGAATACACCAAATTTAATAAAAAAAATATGAGGTATTTATCTAAATTCTGTAAATATACATTGTTGTTTAAATATATACTACATTTTCTTATGACCATACAGCAAAGATTTTATTGCTAATTTGTAAATAATGTAAATTATACATTTATTTTTTTTACTATTCAGTTAATCTGAATTGTTGTAACGCATTTTTTTATTGTAACTTGAATTTGAAATTAAATCTTCGTAGTCATGTGACATTTCCCTCTCCCCCCCCCCCCTTTTTTCTACTTTTCAGTGAATATGAATTGTTCTTATGCCTTTTTCATTAGACTTAAAATTAAATAAATATTTTCTATATAAATTAAATATTCGTAGTCATATGACACCTGCCCTCTACCCACTCGGTCCTTTTAGGTAGATTTCGTAAGAAATACTACCTATTACATTCTCACCTAAGTTGGAATTTTTGAAAAATTTTTGCAGATCTACGCCGATCATGACTCCCAGAACCCAAAAACATTCCCAGTTCAAAACTTTATCTATCTATCTATCTACCTATGTCACTTTATGGACACAATAACTGGAAAAATTCTGCATAAATCTCTTCCAAACAGATACATAAAAACAAGGGGCATAAAATCTCGTTTAAGTTCGTTAATGGGCAAAATCGAACCAGGAGGGGGGGGGGGGGGCTTTTTGTAAAAACAGAAAAAACCCTATAATTACTTAATTATGATACTATCGAATCCGTGTAAAGTTATTATTACTTCTAGGAAAAGGGCCGAAAATTTATATATGACAGATTTTAGATATCATTAAAAATGGCCCCAAGGGGGGTAGAAAAAAAAAATCATAACTCCGTCAATTCACAAGATATCAAATCCGTATAAATGTATTATTAATCCTCTTAATATTATCTACAACTTTTATATTGACAAATTTTTTATTAAACCAACCCTTATAGCACAAAAAAAATTAAAAACAAAAAAATCCCTGCCGGCTCCGCCTGCAAACAAGTTAGGTTTCGAAGTGGGTGGTTCCCATCTGCCGTATCATGGCAAAAAGGTCATTTCTTCTGTAATTCCCAACAAACAGGCGCCCCACGGTCTGCATCTTCGAAATCTACCTGTGCCTGTAGGTCGAGCCGTCAGGGATTTTTTTTTTTTTTTTTTTTAATCTCGTGTAATATACCTTTTAGATTTCATTTTAAAACTTGAATTATGTATATTGCAAATTGTATTTCCTTTCCACAATTTGAATTACATTCCGCATAATTATGAATGCAGCAAGTATATTTCAAACTAAATAAGATTTTTATGAGGTGTTTATCTAAATTTTTATAGATATACAGAGTTATTTAAACATATATTACATTATCTTATGACTTGTAGCAAAAACGTTCGCAAAGCGAGTTTTTTTTTTTTCCCCCCGTAGTGGGTGATTAATAATGTTGAGACTTTTAATTATATATTAATATGTTTTTAATCTCTTACACAGGGACCGGTTGCACTAAAATATCGCCCACTCCCACCTTTTTTATTATGTTAATTAGTAAATTATTAGGGATCTGTTTAGGAAGAAATTGGGTCCCTTTAAAGAACCCTTCACAATATTTTCCATTTCAAAACTGGACCCTTGACAAAAATTTTCATCTCAAAACAGGGCCATTAAAAAAATTATTTGTCTTAAAAAAGGACCTTTCACAAAATTCTTTGTCTTAAAAAACTTTTACAAATTTAATTATTTAAAAGTAAAATCTAACTGTCACTTTTACATAAAGAAACTGTATATTTTACATACACATATCTTCTTAAAAATGTATAAACAAGAACCAGAATATGACGATCCTTTCAAATTCACAAAATTATGACTAGATTTTTCACAAATGTAAAAAGCTGTTCATAATTTACAAGGACAGGACCCAGGGAGTTAAGTCTGGACAGACCTCTGATTATGCTAAGTATGCTATGAGATTTTGGAAAATTTTAATGCTGTTAGCGAAATATATTAATTAAACTATATACATTTTTAATGTTGTTTGTGAATTATGATTTAAACTAAACAATTTTTTAGTGTTGAATAAATATTTAATGTAGGCAAAATCTTTCATTAAGTTATTTTTATTTATTTATTTATTTATTTTACGAATTATCTTTTTAACGAAATGTGTTAATTACATACGAAATAAGTAGTAATGCTTTCCCTTATTAGTTTTCAATAGAAAATATGTTTCAATCTTTATGTATGTATTATGACTCACACTATATTTCATACATATACAAGACAGTGCAAAAATATTCCGGTAAATTTCATTAGTATATAAATTCTATCGGTAGTGTAAAACTGTTTTCTTGTAACATGCAAAAATAATTTCGTAAGCAAATAAAAATCTTTTCACTCTAGTGAACTTTTAACTAATTATTAGTACTATTGGATTAGGGCGTATTTTTTTCTTTTCCTAACGGGTCTATAATACTTTATTATTTACAATTCAAAATAGTATTAAAATAAATTTTAGCTGAAAAATAATTTATGTTTAAAAATTTCGTGTAAACTGTATTCATTAGAAAATGTACCTATTCTAAAACACTGTCTTTTTGCCCTGTATCCTCATATACTAACGCATAACTATCCTCATATATATCAGAGCGCTGCATATATACGCGCGCCATCTTAAAACGATAAAGGGAACGCTTTCCGGCTGCCTAAAGCAGTTGGAAAAATTACCACATAACAGCCCCGAAATACGGGAACGAATTCCGAGACGGTAGGGGCAGAATGCGAAATTATCACTTCGTCGGCACATTACGAGAAAGTCTTCCGTTCCGATGAGGGGAGAATGCTGCCGTTGGTCATCATGTCCTCAAAGGGTGAACTCAAATGCACTGCAAAACAAAATGCTTTCAGTAATTTTTGTAATAACATAACAGTTTTTTTAACATTTGAACAAAATGCACTGTTGAGCTATTAATGAATATCCTTTTTTAGGCATATTAAATTCTAATATGGAATTTAAATGTGATTGTGAGCAGTCATGTTTTCTTTTTGAGTTAGATCTGATAAAGCAGCTACACCGTAATTCACCCAACCACAATTGCATTTTACAAACATGAGTTAGAGAAAACAAAAAAGCCTGTTAATTCGCAGCTACAAATCCATGCACATTTCTGACATAAATTGGGTTTGAATTCTCTAGTTTTGAATTTCGTTACCTGGATCAGTTTAGCAAAAGTCTTAAGTAATTTAATTTCAATTTTTCTTTCTTGCAACAATGTTGAGAAATGCAATTACTTTAGTTCTGAAACACTGATTTTACTATGTGCCATCTTAACTGTTTACAACTAGTTCTTACACAAAATAATAAATATAAAACAAAACGAATAAACAAATCAATAACTAATTTAAAAAAATAATAAATAATAATAACCAAGCATTGCAAACTAAGGGTGAAATCGAATGAAGAAGAACTGATAAAAATGCAAACTCATGCACATTGAAGGTTATACGAATGGAAGGCAATGTGCTCCCTTCACATTTGCCTGTTTGCATAAAGTGGTTTCAATGAGAATTTCTTCCGCTCGTACATGTGATCTATGAAAGACTGGGATGTTCTGCTTCAAATTTTCAAATATTACTAGTTTTGTCTTGGTCAAGTCGAAGAGGTAGGGGGGGGGGGGGGTGAAAGGAGCTCATCCTGCAAAAACACAAAAGTTTTGAATTATTTTTAATTACTTTATTAAACTTGTTCACATATTTTTCTTTTGGGGTTCATGTGCTCATGTGCACTAATAGAGGAGCCACCACTTAAAGAAGTTATTTCCCATCAGGTAACAGAAATTACAGCTGAAACCCTCTTCAATGCTATGCACCCAGTGGCAGAAACACCGCGACACGGCGACATAGTCGCGGACAAGGAAAATCTCTTGCAGACAGTTTCTGTCTGCAGTAATGAAATTAATTTAAACCATTGTCCGCAACTTTCGGGCCGCGGGATCGCGGTAAAAACACACGAATTTCGGCAAAAGAGCGCTTTAAAAACACACGAATTGCGGCAAAGGATCGCGGTAAAAACATTGAATTTCGGCAAAGGATCGCGGTAAAAACACGCGAATTTCATAAAAAGATCGCGGTAAAAGCACACGAAGGATCGCGGCAAAAAAATACGAATTTCGGCAAAGAAACGCGGTAAAAATACGTGAATTTCGGTAAAGGATCGCAGTAAAAACACGTGAATTTCGTCAAAAGATCGCGGTAAAAGCACACGAAGGATCGCGGCAAAAAAACACGAATTTCGGCAAAGAATCGCGGCAAAAACAAGTGAATTTCGGTAAAGGATCGCGGTAAAAACACACGAATTTTGACAAAGGATTGCGGTAGAAACATGCGAATTTCAGTAAAGGATCGCGTTAAAAAACACATGAATTTCGGCAAATGATCGCGGTAAAAACACAGAAATTTCGGCAAAAGATCGCGGTAAAAACACGCGAATTTCGGCAGAAGATCGCGGTAAAAACACGCGAATTTCGGCAAAAGATCGCGGTAAAAACATGCGAATTTCGGCAAAAGATCGCGGTAAAAACATGCGAATTTCGGCAAAAGATCGCGGTAAAAACACGTGAATTTCGGCAAAGGATCGCGGTAAAAACACGCGAATTTCGTGAAAAGATCGCGGTAAAAACACACGAATTTCGGCAAAGAATCGCGGTAAAAACACGCGAATTTCGGCAAAAGATCGCGTTAAAAATACACATGAATTTCGGCAAATGATCGCGGTAAAAACACAGAAATTTCGTCAAAAGATAGTGATAAGAACACGCGAATTTCGGCAAAAGATCGCGGTAAAAACACGCGAATTTCGGCAAAAGATCGCGATAAAAACACGCGAATTTCGGCAAAAGATCGCGGTAAAAACAAGGGAATTTCGGCAAAGGATCGTGGTTTAAAAAAAAAAAAAAAAAAAAAAAACGCGATTTTTATCAAACCATTGTGGAAAAAAATAATCGTGAGCATAGACAAAATTTACTGTATAAAAAGGCTGCTAAAATATTGAAACCCAGTTCCTTTTACTTGTCTAAGGATCGTTGGAAAACGAGAAAAAATGCTAAAGATTGCAAAAAAATTCAAAAATAGATATAGGAATTTCGGATTCCTTTTACTAATGTGGCAAAATCGCTGCAAAAAATAAATAAATAAAAATGCATAAAAAATTAAGAAAATTAGTCCAAAAGTGGGCTTTGAAGTGCATAACTTCAGACAAAACAACACTTCAGACTCTTCCTGCCAAATCTTGCAGCTCTACACTTAGCGGTCTCTTCAGAAAACATCACACACAGACAAACATCTATGTTTAATACATAAATTTTTAAATCTGAAATAATATACAGAACCAACTTTTAAAACATTTGGTTAACCCGAACCCAACCTGCAAGAATATAAACTCAGTTCGAACTGAAAACAGAATTAACCCGATCTGCAACTGATGCAGGACTTCAATTAAGACATTTTTCTCCAGAACGAATTTCTGCAGCTGCGGCAGGAGAGGGAAATTTCTCTCATCCTCCATACCTCCCACCCTGGATCCTTTCAGAAAATTCTTGTTAATTTCAGAAAATATTCTTTTACCCTTGGTCTTGGGATAAGCGTATCCTTCCCATTTTAGAAATCCTACAAAAAGTGAGATGATGAAACGACATGTAACATCAAAAGTTATTAGTAGATTTGATGAGAATGCATCATGCTTACCATGTTTTAAATAAAATGATGAAAAATCCCTAGTTTAGTGTATTATTCATTCATTAAAATTACCCGCAAAATTTGCAGACAGATTATGAAACATTAAAAGCTTGTCGCAGACAGCTACAGAACTTTCTGCCACTGGGGCTATGCACAACATCTTGTTGTGTCACGCACAACATCTTGTTGTGCCACATCTGACAAACATTCTTATTAATGAGGACCATTACATTGAGCATTTGTATTCCTAGCTGCATTGTAAACTTTGATGCATCCCTGTACAAATTTTATTTCATGGTTAATGATTGCTTGATAACCCTATATTTCTTAATGAGAATATTTTTTACATTTTGAAGATACACACTTTTAGCATCAGGTCGCATCCATTTTGTCCAATTGAAATTATATTCTTTATCACATCAGTCACAGTTAAAGTGCAGATTGCTTTGATATATTTTAATACAAGAAAAAAAAAAATCTTTATAAGCAATATATTTGCTCTGTCTGTAACTAACCCAATTTAAGGATTATACACATTCAATACATTAAACCTTGAACATAGAAATAGATAAGGACTTCTAACGAAATAGCCTTTCGAAGAAGAAAACAGTTCTTTGAAAAATGTTTCAAATTGGCACCTGTGTGGTTTAAATACTCTTGAGTACTTATGGGGAGCAAATTTAAATTTTCCTGACACTGCAATTTCAAATCCTTAGTTTTATAATCAGAAAATTTTTTATGACTTTTTTTCAGAAAGTTTAAAATTTATCTAACTTTCTTCGAAATTTCAAACTTTCCTGACTTTTCCTCAGGAATGTTAAATTTCCATGACTTTTTCAGGTTATCAAGGTGACTAGATACCCTGTCATAATCAAAAGGGGTGGGGAATTTTCAGATAATCTTACCAGTCAAGGATTTATTTATACAGTTGAAAATTGTTATGACAAAATTTACATGGCTGTAAAAGTAATTCATTACTACAATGCATTTTTGTACTAACATTTTCTTAATTTTTTCCATATTTCTTATTTTTTTTAAAAATATAATCTAAATCCCTGATGGCTCGGCATACAGGCATAGGTAGATTTCGAAGACTCAGACTGTGAGGCACCTGTTTATTGGGAATTGTAGAAGAAAGACCTATTTGCCATGATGTAGCAGTTGGAACCACCCACTTCGGAATATACCTCTGCCTGTAGGCAGAGTCAGCAAGGATTTTTTTTTTAATTTTTTTTTACCGTAAGAGTTGGTCCTATAAAAAACATGTCAGTATAAAAGTTGCAGATTATATTAAGAAAATTTATAATAAATTTAAGCAGATTTGATATCTTGGGAATTGACGAAGTTATGAATCTTTTTCTTCTGAAACCCCTATTTCCCCTCCCTCCTTGGGGGCAATTTTAATGAAATCAAAAATCTGTCATACATAAATTTTTGGCCCTTTTCCTAGAAGTAATAATAACTTTAAACGAATTCGATGTGCATAAAAATTAAGAAGTTATGGGTTTTTTTCTGTTTTCACAAAAAGCTCCTCCTCCCCATTCGCCCCCCTTCTCCCCCTCGGTTCAATTTTGCCCATTAACGAACTTGACCGAGATTTTATGTATCAGTTTGGAAGAGATTTGTGCAGAATTATGGGAGTTATCGTGTCCATAAAAAAGTGACATAGATAGATAAAGTTTTGAACTGGGGGTGGTTTTGGGTTCTAAGAGTCATGATTGGTGCAGATCAGCAAAAATTTTTCAGGAATTCTAACTTAGGGGAGAATGTAATAGGTAGTATTTCTTACGAAATCTTACTAAAAATATATACAACAGAGAAAAGTTTAATGAAGAATAGAACTTGGTGTCGTGTTTACACTGTGGCAATTATGAGAGATGCAAAATACGGCTAACAAATAAAAATATAAAGTTTTGTTATATTTTCTATAGCCTGTATTTTTTAAGACTATCTAAAATACACTCGACCCACCCGCCAGTGGCGAGTTTAATGATGCAATTCCCTACCACTGATAATCAAGATCTGTATACAAAAAATATCACTTGTCTGTGTGATTTAGTGAACAGCAGAGATGTTTCCAATTACATTAAGCAAGTGAACAAGTCATCTAGACCACAGAATAGAGGTCTGTACTTACAAGTCTAGGTTACTTTGTAGATCTATGCAAGTCATGTACAGATGTCAAGAGAACCAGAACCAATATAAAAACTGAAAAAAAAAAACATTTCTGGTGAAATGAAAACCTGAATTGAACCTGATTTAGCTTTGGAACTGAGCCACTATTTTGAAACCAGTTCTGAAAGTGTCCTCAAGGGAAGAAAAAAAAAAACTACAACCAAAATTGAAAAAGTATGTAAGTACCTGGTTGGACATCAACCTCAGACATTTTATGCAAAAATTCATTTTAAAATATTAAAATGCAAACGAGAAATTTGCAAAAAATCTTGCCATTGGTTTAACATTAGCTTGAGAGTGCCTCCGCATTACTAATGCAGGCTTAAACTAGTTTCATTTTCCTATTTTAGAAAAGCACCTTTTAGATAAATGCAATCAAAGCTCATGTTCTGCACAAATTTTCACAACACTACTGTCACTAAAAATGGTTACAGATAGCAATTGACTATAATACAACAGGCAATAAAAAATTAAAAGCTTACTACTGCCACTAAAAGATGGCTGCAGATAGCAATTGCTATAATACCAACAGGCAAAATAATAATAATAATAAAAGCTTCTTTGTAATTTGAAAACCTAAAAATTTTATATGTATACTATAGTATTATTCCTATACTATAAGAATTAAAATAGGTTTCTAAATTAGGCTAGATTGAAAGAATGGTTTATTCTATTCATAAAAATGCCTGTCCCACAAATTTCAGTGACAACTGGTAAAAGATGCTCCTTGTTATTATAGGAATAAATACGGCAGAAAGTAGAAAGTATGATGGAGCAGCACATTTGACAAACTACTACTTTTTTAGTATCTTTTCTTCCTTGGCAAACTCTCGATGCTGAAGAAAGATGGATTAACTAACCAATACATGTTTTTGATTCATAAGCAAGTTACGTATTTTAAATACATATCAGATTAAAATTTTGTTCCAGATTACTAATCCAGAAAGTGAAATTAAATTAAAGAACAGGAAAAAAAAAAAAAATCTGAAATGCCTTACTTGTAATTTACTGATATTTTTTACACAGACATCAAAATCTACATCGGTAGTTCGATCAGCCTTTCCAAAATTCTGTAAAAGCTGAAAAAAAATATAAATATAAATTAGTAAGCATTTGGGCAAGAGCTTGAATATTTTAAAAACAGCATAATTAACAAAGAAGAAAAGACAAAAAAGAAAAAGAAATTATTGGAAAATTTAAGATGCATATAAATACTATAATACCAGATTCTTGAGGGAGTGGGGACATCAGTTTGAAACTTTTTTTTTTTTTTGCATTTTTTGATAGCTAGGATATACAGCTCAAAAATGATTTTTTTGAATTTTGAATTATTACAAAAGTTAAGGTAAATGGAAATGCAATAATAGTGGACCACTTAAACACATTTATCTAATTATTAAAATATTAGTGAATTCCAAAAGATAGATCTATTTTTTAGCCTAGTCTTCATGTATCAGAATAAACATTCAAAATTTCAAAATATATTCCTTGTAAAAAAATTAAAAACATAAAAGTGTACCCTACAGAAGTTATAATTTGTTTTACAGTTCTAAAATTAAATAGACACAATTTAATGAAATCATATTTAAAAGTTTAGATGGTTACATTAAATAATTTCATTAGTAAATCTGCAGATCAGGGGCTCCAACTTCAATTCCACAAATCAATTTTTTAGTTTTCACTTTAATTAATAGCTAATGTCCTACAATCTGCAATGAAATATTTTTAGATTATATACAGGGTGTACCTTCTTATTGTTGACCAATAGCTAATTCCTAAGTCACTAGTTTAAGAGGTATAGTTATAGTTGCAGAAATATTTCAAATGTTGTTCTTCATGATATGAAAATCAATTTACGTCAAAATAGCTACATTTTTAAAAAAAGATACAAAATTTTAATTTTTATACGGTTCTTGGGCCCTATTAGTTATATTTAGAAAAACTTACTAAATAAGTTAAAAAGTAAAAATTCCCATCCTCTATGACCAAAAACAGGCATAGTTATGATATATAAATTTTATGAATTTTCAGGTACAAATGTTAGGGAAAAACCTCATGATGTTTATCCGTTTCTATCAATGAGAATAGGAGGCAATAAAGCACCTTTTTTTGGCCAAAGGATGTAGTTTTTCTCTAAGTATTCCTTGGTTTTATCTAATTCATAATTTTCATGGAAAGGATCTTTTTTCAGCAGATTTCTGCTTAAAAGAAAAAAAAAATATCTAAAAACTCTCATCAAACTCTCTCAGACTCTTTCCAAAATTACTACTACCTCTTTCTTTGCCCAATTCAGCATACAAATTTAAAACGTTTAAATAATATTGCATTTGCTATCTTATTTGTTACTTTGAGGCAACAAAAAATAAACAACCATCTAAATTACTATTTCCTCCGCACCGAAATTTCATCTTTTCTTCAGTGTTTCCAAACAGTGTTTAAATTTCTAGAACTTAAAAAAAATTCATGTTTTATTTGTAGTAATGATAAATAAGAAAATCATCCATACCTGCCAACATGTCCATTCAGAAAACCTTACAATTTTCCCGACGTACTTCATTGTGCATCTTTTAAAATACATACGTAGTGTTTACGAAGGCATCTGGTAAGGTAATGTATGGTTTGATACAAAATTTACTGATAAATACAAAAATATTAAATAAGCAATTGTTTAAGTTTAAAAAAAAAGTAAAAGACACAACCCAAATAATATTAGCACTGATAATTATCTTTAATATACTTTAAATAGGCTGGCTTTACCCAATAATTTTTTGTCAAATATTTCTTCATAGCAATCTTTTCACATGCTTTTAAGTATTAAAATATTTTAATACTTAAAAAAGCATGTATATTAAAATATTTTATAAATAAATAAAAAAAAAAATCTAATAAATTTCAAAATCAAAAAAGTCTACAATTTTAATTTTGCATTCAGCTTTGCTGCAAGAAAATTTTAAAATACAAAGCATGACTAAAAATTCTCTGGCATAGAATAACGTGTTGTGAATTACTGCTTGGTTGCTGTGATGTACCATATTGCTAATCTCTCTCATCTTTGTAACATAAACACAATGTGTGCATCAGTTTAATTCTTTTACTAAATGAGTAACATATTTGAATAATCATTTCAAGTTTTACCAAAAAACCTTACAATCTTACCTATCATCCTTATAACCTTACAATTTGACCTAAATCCTTACATTGTAAGGCTAAACCTTACAAGTTGGCAGGTATGATAATCTAATTATCAGGAAGGAGCAAAGCAAAAAAAAAAAAAAAAAAATTTTTAATTTTTTTAAAATTTCTGCAAGAAGATTTTGACATTAATGAAGTTTGTAGAAAGTATATAGTAATTTTCTGCCACATGGTCTTTATGAATGTTGGAAACTGCTTTTTTAAATGGTTAATTTAACTATTAGAATGATTTATACAGTAGATCTTTATAACGCAAACCTAAAAACACGAGGTTATGCGTTATATAGAATTTTGCGTTGTTGATCACATTTCACACATCATTAAATTTAGCCTGTAAAACATGGCCAAATATGTGTGAAACATACCAAAATACATTAGAGTATCTTTATACTGCATTCTTTATTACCAGGAGTTGTGCAGATTATAATTTTTTGCATAATATTGATCATTCACACATTGTTAAATTTACTTTATAAACATTGTCCAAACATATCTATATCAAATCATAGCAAATTTTTTTAGTAATAAGCTCTGAATTAAGGAGATAAAGTTAAACTAATGTATCAAATTTAGTCATCTAGAGAATAACAACTATTTATAATGTGGGAATTCAGGTGTTTCTTAATTGAAAATTCATTGTTTACATCTGAGAAGTTATGCGTTATATGGAGAATTGCGTTATAAAGATCTTCTACTGTATTCTTTTAAACAAATATAAGTTTTCTTACAAAACAAATACTTTTAGGATCCAAAGAATGCCAAAATTTTATTGTTTTCTATTTATGTTCATGTGATTTTGTATATATACTAGCTTACCTGCCCGGCTTTGCCCGTGCCAACAACCTTAAATGTACCTGAAATCAGTGTTGAACAATTTTTTATTTTTAAACAAATCTAATGTTGGGGGCCCCACTACCTTAGACAGCATACACTGGGCATGCCATACACACTCCCATATATTACTGTAAGTCGAGTCGAAAGAGCCATACCCCTTCATGATCCAGCCCATAGAACCAGAGATAGAAAAGCGCCCCTGGTGGTGAAAATCGATAAGCTCTATCTATGTCGAGTCGAATGAGCCATACTCTGTCGTGATCCAGACCATAGAACCAGATATAGGAAAGCACCCTGGTGGTGAAAATCCGAACTAAAATCAGTCAGCTCTATCGATGTCAAGTGGAAAGAGCCATACCCCATTGTGATCCAGCCCATAGAAACAGAGATAGGAAAGCACCCCTTGGTGGTGAAACTCAGAACTAAAATAGGTTAGCTCTATTGATGTTGTGTCGAATGAGCCAAACCGTGTCGTGATGTGACCCATAGAACCAGAGTTAGCTGCAAAATCCTTTAGTTACACCTTCCACCACCAGGGGACACAATATGTTCTATACGAACATAACTGATATCATTAAGGTTATCGATGTCGAGTCGAATGAGGCATACCCCGTCGTGATCCAGCCCATAGAACAGGAGATACTAAAGCACCCCCTGTGGTGAAAATCCAAACTAAAATCGGTAAGCTCTATTGATGTCGAGTGGAAAGAGCCATACCCCGTCGTGATCCAGCCCATAGAAACAGAGATAGCAAAGCACCCCCTGGTGGTGAGAGGAAGCTGATGTAGAATAAATGCGATATTTAATAAAAAGTCATCCCCCCCCCCTTTAAATTGCCATTTTCGCTAATTATTACAAATATACAAAAGTTTCTTAATTACATCTAATGTCCCGATCCGATAACGGGGTTTCCCTATCTACCTATCCTAATCCGCTTTTCCCTATCATAATAGAAAAAAGCATATTTTATCAAAGAATCGCTGGCAAACGCGAATTTCGTCAAAGGTTCGCAAGAAAAACACTAATTTCATCAAATAATCGCTGAAAAAACACGAATTTTGTCAAAGGATCGCTAAAAAAACCATGAATCTCGTCAAAAGGCAGCAGAGAAATCACTAATATTGTCAAAGGATCATTAAAAAAGCAAATTTCGTCAAAGGATCACGAAAAAATGCAAATTTCATCAAAGGATCGCGGGGAAAACGCAAATTTCGCCAAAGGATCACAGGAAAAACGCGAATTTTGCCAAAGGATTGCTGAAAAAAAACACTAATTACGTCGTAGGATCACTGAAAAAACATGAATCTCGACAAAAAGGATGTGGAAAAAACACTAATTTCGTTAAAGGATCACAAAATAAAGCAAATTTCATCAAATGATTGCAGGAAAAACTTGAATTTAGTCAAAGGATCGCAGAAAAAATACGAAATTCGTCAAAGGATTGTGGAAAAAATGCTGATTTTGTGAAAGGTGCACAGAAAAAACTTTCGTGAAAGGGTCGCGGAAAAAATGCAACTGTCTTTATTAAAAACAGCACACACACAAACATCTATACAAACCTCAATACAAACAAACATTCTATCTTCCTGCCTGAGGAAAGCACCATAATTATAACACCTAGGCCTGATTTTTAAATTTCAATTTAGATTTTTTTTTTTTTTATTAAAACGTGCATACGGAATTTTGGATTCGAGGCTATTCCATGCTCTCCGCCAATCCGCAGCAACAAAACAGACAGCCAATGAGAGCAGGTGTGAATATGGGATGATCCAGGATCTAGCGACAGCAGTTCATGTTCACAGCTGAAAGCGGCTTGCCACAGATTTCATTGTTTTGTTTATGTTTGAGTTTTATTTTAAAGAAAAGGTATGCATTTTTGGCTAATTGAGGTTCACATAAGTTAGTTTCAATTGTATTCATTCTTTGTATGCGTAGTTGCCTCCATATATTTTGTGTTTGGTAAGAATATATTTTGCACTTTACTGTGAATGTTTTCATAGCGCTATACATATCAACTCATGTTCTTAATTGAAATAAACTGTTTTCAATAACAAATCTTAATGAATCAAATTAATCTTACACTTTACTATAAAATGTACAGTTCTACAATTTATCGCATATTACAACGTTCTTGGGAACTAAAAATGTGTCCAAAAACAGTAACAGAAAGAAAAATTGTAAATAACAATAAATAAATAATCATAAATTTCACATCATTGAATTAACAAACTCATATATAAGATACAACTTTAAACTGATATGCCTCATCAACTGTTGTTGAAATCAATATAATGTAAATAATTCTTAAACATTATGAGTTTGCTAAGAAATTAAAACATTCAGTGCAGTGTAGGATGTATTTTTTCCTCAAAACAATTTAATTAGTAAATATGAAGTAAAAAAAAAAAAAAAAATCACCGTTTGTCACATATTATGAGTTTTATCAGCAAGTTAAACATTAAGTAAATATGAATGATTTGCAGAGCTGTTTCTATCAAAAATTCAATAACATCGCCCAAAAACCCTAAAAAAAAAAAAAACTATAAAGAGTGCGATGACAACATAAATTTTATACCCCATTGCATGTCCGTTCTTGGGCGATTCTTATAAAACTCCAAATTTGTCGCAAAATGGTGATTTTTTTACAACATGCTTACAAATTAAAATGGTTTATAATTATTAAAAAAAAAACTCGGCTAGAAATAACATTGATTTTACATTTTTAAAGGCTTATTCTTTAAAATTATTTTGAAACAGCTCCGCAAATCATTCTTATTTACTTATTGTTTTACTTTCTGATGAAACTCATTATGTGAGAAAACGGTGATTATTTTTTTTTTTTACCTCATACTTACAAATCAAATTGTTTTGATGAAAAAATACATCCTACACTTCACTGAATGTTTCCAATTCTTAAACAAAATCATATTTAAAAAATATTTACATTACATTGATTTCAACAACAGTTGATGAGGCATATCTTATATAGGGTAGATGTGCCAGTAATGGACCGCCTTCCAGTAATGGGCCACCTTCAACGTTTTTGGTTTATAAAAAAAATAACGAATAAAAATTCAGCTTTTTTTATTTCATTAATATGTTTTCTTTAAATTCTAGTTTTGAATACAATCATAATATCAATTATCTATTACTTTTTGTGGGTTGTCCATTACTGGAATTTAGGGTGTTTTGATTTATTTCTGTTATTTACAATTAAATTTCGATTCACATTGGGAAATGTGACTATGAGCATGGTTAAATATTGTTGGTAGATTAATATAATATAAAAAATATGGAATATAACAATTATAACTATTAATTAAAAGGTAATTTTTAAAGAAATTCCTTAAGGGTGTCCATTACTGGCACATCTACCCTATATGAGTTTGTTAATTTACGATCTTTCTGTTACTGTTTTTGACTACATTTTTAGTTCCCGAGAACGTTGTAACATGCGATAAATTGTAGAACTGTACATTTAGTAAAGTGTAAGATAAATTTAATTCATTAAGATTTGTTATTGAAAACAGTTTGTTTCATTTCAGAACATGAGCTGATATGTGAACGCTATGAAAACATTCAGTAAAATGCAAGTTATATTCTTAACAAACACATAATATATGGGGGCAACTAAACATACGAAGAATGAATACAATCAAAACTAACTTACGTTAATCTCAATTAGCTAAAAATATATCCCTTTTCTTTAAAATAAATCTAAAAAATAAACAAAACAATGGAATTTGTAGCTAACCAGCCGCGTAAGCTATGAACATAAACTGCCGTCGTTAGATTCTGGATCATGCCATATTCACACCTGCTCTCATTGGTTGGCTGCTTCGTTGCCACGGATGGCGTTGCCGAGGCTATTTCATGCGGAGAGCTTGAAATAGCCTCAAACCCAAAATTCCATATACACGTTTTAATTTTAAAAAAAAATCTAAATTAAAATTTTAAAATCCGGCGGCGAAGTGCACTTTCCAGTGACAACATCTACACATGACAAAAATTTCAGAGTCCTAGGTGTTATAATTACGGTGAAATCCGCTGGCAGGCAGACAAACATCTACTGTTTTATAGAGATAGAGATTTACAGCAGAACCAATTACAGAAAATTCTTAATGAATTTGACTAAAATTATGTTCATAGAAAACATTAACAATTAATATTCTGATGTTTTTTGCATATGAGTAGAACATAAAGAAACCAAATTCTAAATTTTAGGGGGGTTTACTGTAGAGTAGAGGAAAACTAATACAAGTTAATAGGTACTATAGACTTTTTCAATTAATTTACAAACATTTAAACTTTATACACATTCAATGATGATCCAACCACTCAACCAACTTTGAAGTATAAACTATTTCAGATATTAACTTCTTTCAATAATTACATATCTGACAGCTTATTGAAGTTACACTTTCGCTGCTCCAGAAGTGGGTCAATTGTGCACTAATAGTGGGCTCTGGCTCACACTTCTGGTTCTGATGAACAGAAACTAAATAAATTATATACAAAGGCTTAGAACCACAAAAAATACTTAAATCAAATAAATTAAACAAAAATAAAGTAGGGCCATAGGCTCCAGTAGTGGACTCTCATACACACTATTCGTTCAGTTTAAGAAACAGTGACCCAGAAATGGGCCACCCCTTAAAATTTATAAAATACTCATTTAAGTTTTTGGCTTAACTAACAAATTATTTAGATTCTAATTGTAGTATATCAACAACAGTTTATTGCTAATTAAAACACAATATTAAAGAAACAATATTTTAAATAAAACTTTTCTCTTAAGGTGGTTGTCAAATGATCTGCTCAACAACAAAAAATTTTGACACATTTTCTGACTCATTTATAAATGCAGGTCTGACTATGGAAGCGATTTGGAATTGAAATGAGTTTTCCATGTTTTGATAAATAGATTACTTATCGAGTTATAAGCAAGTCTGGTCACGTGACGACATGTTTTTCACGCTTCTCGGGCTGCCGTGTCGGGAATTTGGTTCAAAATGCCGACTTTGACAGTATTTTCTGAAAGATCTTGTACCTTTATTAAAAAATGGAAAATGTCTTTCGATTAGTTTCTGAATAAGGACACCTGCCAACTTCATGCCTTTCCGAACAAAAATGAATTTAAAAATGTGTTACAAAGTAGCCTGTTTAGATTTGAGAACAGCCTTAATGAAGTCTCTCAGAATTTACCAAAAAATCTGTTTTTGAAGACACTCTAGAAAATAACAGGGGTTGATACAAGTTATTTTTCTTGGGGCCCATTTTGTGAAATTTATTATATTTTTGTGAAAAATAACATTTTGCAACAAAAGTTGAAATCCAGTTACTCAAATTCGAACCAAGCATTTATAAACAAAAACTTTTTTAAATCCTTCTGCTGAAGTTTTCTTCTCTGGTGAACTTGTTTATTTACATATTACACATTGTAAAACATCACAAAATATTAAATAATTAATAAATAGTAAGTTTCTATGGAATAAATTTTTTTGAAAAGGTCTATTTTAGTAAAAGGAATTTTGTGAAGAGCCCACTTTATCAAATTGATTTTTGTGAAGGGGCTCGTTTTATTAAACAGATTTTTATGAAAGGGCTATAGGACAAAATTAGCACTCGCCACTCGCCAATCGGTGACGAGTAATACTGAAAATTTGGTGATTGACTTTATTGCCACTACTGGCCAAACTTAATAGTCACACCTGCCAATTGCGATGATTGAATGGAAGAAGATTTCCCCCCCGCTGTCGCTCGACGAATTTCGAAACTATTTGAGAAATTGTGATTTTTTTCTTGAAGCCATTTGATGATATTTGCAATTTTTTTACCTGAGACCATTTGACGATATTCGTAATTTTTTCCCCGAGACCATTAGTAGAATTTCACGATTTTTCTGCTATCGATTGATGAATTTTGCGATTTTTCCACTATCGATTGACGAATTTTGCGATTTTTTCCATGAACGTTCGACGAATCGCGCACTTTCTTTCCGCTGACATTAGATTTTTTCCCCGCTGTCGTTCGACGAATTTTGCAATTCTGTTCCGCAATTGCTAGACGAATTTCACGATTTTTCTCCAGAGATCATTTGACGAATTTCGCAATTTTTTTCTCTGAGACTATTTCACAGCAGTCTGACGAAATTAATTTTTTTTCCTGTAATAATTTGCGAAATTCACTATATTTTTTGCGATCGATTGACAAAATCTGCTATTTATTTCTGCGATAAATTGACAGATTTCATTATTTTTCTGCAATTGACAAATTTCGCAATTTATTAACCAAAACAATTTGCCGAATTTCCTGATTTTTTTCCCCGAGACCATTTGATGAATGTCGCGATTTCTTTCCCGATGCCATTTGATGAATTTCGCTATTTATTCCACAATCTTTGACAAATTTTGCGATTTTTTTTAATCAAGTATCTGTAAATTTGTTACTGGTCAGTGCTTAAAACTGCTGAGTAAAAAAATCCATGTACTGGCCAGTGACCAGTGAGTATAAAAGTTAATTTTTACCTATAGAAGGGGTCCATTTTATTAAACAGATTTTTGTGAAGAATAACATTTTTATGAAGGGGCCCTAAATAGCCCCATTGCCTGGATCAACCCTTGAATAAACTTCTTCATTAACAAAAAAAAAAAAAAATTATTCTAAACAGTTTATAGACAGTTTTCCAATGTTAAGGGTTTTTTAATCAATCAGATTTCTCTCAGTCGTTTCCCAGAAATGTGTTGAGGGCTTAATTTTAAAACTTAAAAAATTAGGGGCTCACTAACTGGTACATGTCCCTGGGTGCATTTACCTTTCCGTGACAAATATGCCACTGTATTTAACTGCTGCTAAAGCAAACTTTAAACACATTTTTCTGAAAACGACTTTTTTTTATCTGTCTGTTTGGATTGCTCGAGAACTGCTTGACTAATTTCCTATTTTCTTTTTAATACGTACAAATGTTCAGAATTGAATTCCCTATGGCACTATGCAGAAATTTTCTTATATTTTCATTTTTCGATTTTTTAGAAGCATTTTAAACTATTTTTATGTGACCAAATTGATTTTTCTTCTTTTGAAAAATGCTGCCATTTTTACAAATGTTTAAAATAAAAAAAACCTATGGTACATAATAGCCAATACACTAAAAATTAATCGCATTACTTTTATTATTTTTCATGTTTTATGAATACTCGGTGCAAGTGACCAGCTAACACTGCAATTTCAAAACACACCCTCTAATACATGGACGCCAAGAATGAAGTATGATTTTCTTTCTTTAATGAAAAAAAAATGACACTCTACAAACATAACTTAATATACTGCAAAATCCTCCAAGAATTTACGTTGTTCATTGTTAATTGTTACTTACACAAACTCCTAAAATATAAACCCTTTTTCAATGTTTAAACTGGTGCCCTCCATCCTCCCCTCCTTAAAGCAACATATATACTATATAAATGAAACATTTTTATACAGTAAAGAGTAATATATAATTTACTAAAGGCATTAACTTGGTGATCGTAAGAATAACATATAGTGGCAAAGATTAAAGCTCAGTTGAGATAAAAGCTGAGTAATGTAAATAAATCAAAAGACAGCTCCTGTTTTCTTTAGAAGAAAAGAAAAAAAACTATAGTTCATTGGAATGATAACTTTTACTGTTGCACATGAAGATGATGTTGATGAGGGCAAAAAACATCCTAACAATCTCTCATAGATTAAGGTTTCCATATTATTACAACTTGCAATATGAATATCTTTAATTACATTAATTATTTCTAGAATAGGATTTATTATAGAGTGTAAATATCGTAAATTACATATCTTTAATATTGCTCTACAAATGGCATCAAAAACCATATGTCCAGGACACTTACATGCCAAGGACAACATCTTCAATTGAAGCCACACTGGTCAACAAGGGTTGGCTAATTTGAATTGACAATTGACTAATCAAACTAGTGAAGTACACAGCGACAGCAGTGCCAAAAAGCAGCAAAAGCTTCACCAGCATGCATGTGCTTGTCAAAACGAATTGCCAAGTGGATGGATGCACACGTCACTTAGATGTGACGTATGCAAAATGCAGAGTGCAAAAGCCCATATAATCTGAAAAGACCTTAGACGCAAAACCTCCAGAAATTAAATGAAATCAGAGGAGAAAAAAAGGCAATAAGCTGAATTGTGCAATGGTACAAAGTACTGTAAATTCTAAATCCAGCAAACATAATTCCAAGATAAATTACGATCTTAAAAAGATATTACTGATAAATAAAATGTTACAAATGGATAGATGAATGAATTAAAAGTTAATATATTGGAAAATGGGAAAGGATGGTAGCAAATTCGATAAACGAGATGGGGAAGTTAAAAACAAATATATTACAACATGATATACAGCACATTCACTCAACTTTGTCAGAAGCTAAGATAATAACCAAGGGTCGATCCATGAAAAATTTGGGACCTTTTTAGGGCCCTTCACAAAAATCCATTTAACAAAACAGGCCCCTTCACAAAATTTATTTTAATAAAATAGGTCCCTTCACAAAATTCCTCTTAATAAAATAGACTCCTTCACAAAATTCCAGTCCATAAAAATCTTCATTAATTATTTTTATATGTTTAAAATGTGTAATTTTCAAACAAAACAAGTTTACTGAAAAGGAAAACTTTAGCAGGACTTAAAAGAAATTATTATTAAATGCTTCGTTTGAATTTCAGTAGCTGGATTTCATCTTTCATTATAAAACGATATTTTTCACAAAAATATCACAAATTTCACAAAATCGGTCCCAAGAAAAAAAAACGTGTATCGACCACTGATAAGAATTCCCAGAAGTGGTTTGTAGGGTTATTGTATGTTTAAAATGGGAAGCATTAGCGAATAGGCACACATATCTAAGCTCCATCCTTCACACTGGTCAATTTCACTTAGAACAGATGACATGAAAAACATTCTTGAGATGCAAGCAAAAATACTGATCAACAGAAAACCCTCTCATTGAACAAGATCAGGAGAACTCTGCTGATCGTAACAGTGTTGTGTTGGGTTAAATCATTAAATGTTGGGCAAAAATGTCTTATATGAACAAAGAAAATAAAAATATTTGAAAACATTCTTAGCAAATAATTTTTACTATTATTCTTCAGCAATGAATTTTTATGATGAAAGACTTAAAAATTGTGTTACATATGTTTATTTTAAAAGTATTTCTGCAATATATATATTTTTTAGATGTAGGTTTTAATTTTAATTAAATTTTGTGTATGGCAAGAAGGGGGGGGTGGGGGGAGGTAAAGGGACAAATGACAATTTCAGGTTTGGAAGGGGGGGGGGAGAGGAATTTAGACGATTGATTATTTACTGTTACAATAAAATAACAAATAGAGCAGATAAAGTAAAAGAATTAAAAAAGTTTAAAGATTTTAAACTTCATGTTCTGTGGAAAGGTAGATGGGAAAGAGAAATTTTATAGAGCTGTGAGAATTTAGACAAAATAAAAAATTCGGTTAAATTCTAGAACAAGCGAGAAACTTGGCAGAGTCGAATTTGGCAAAGTGATAAATGAAATTTTCTTGCTACTGGTTTGTCTCTTACGTTTCTTTCATGCCCTACTGTGCTTGGTTCTGGAAATTGAGCTGTGTTTGAGGGAATTAGATTGGATTGGTTGGTTGACAGACTAGAATATTCTAGAATAGGGTACTATTGTCTGTGGGTTGGTTTGTTGTGTGCTATATAGTCAGATTTGTTGAATTACATTTGTGGAATGCGTTTTGTGAAGTTTTATGTTTGTTCTGTAAATATATATGTTACTAACCAGTGCTTGAATGAGTTTCGTGCATTCGAAAAATCAGAAATCTTGACATTCTCCCCAATCATAACCTCTGTGCTCTGTGGCAGAGAACTCACTACTTACACAGTCCCTATGAAAATTTCTTTCATGAAGTAAACATTGATTTTATTCCGTTTTGTGACAATTTACAAAGTTTAAGCAAGAAGGGAAAAATAGCAAAAAATTTGTAAAAATAGAAAAATTCAGAGGAAACAATTACTACCGTAAAATCCCATTAATCCGCCCCCTAAACACGATGGAAAATCGGAAAATAATCAGGGGGGGAACGCTTACACGGTATTAAAATTGTAGTATATGATATTTATGGATGGTGGTGGTGGTGGGGTGGGTGAGATGCTAATGGCCGATCGTCGCAAAGTATGCATTATTTTAATAAAGTGACAAAAGGAAAACATTTTGAAAAAAAATGATATACAAAATAAAAAAACAGTATAACTTCACGATTAATGGCGATTTCAGATTATAGAAAATTCTGGATTTCAGAAGCTTTGAAACTGGAATGCATTTAGATAAATAATCACACTAATATCTGTCATTAATATGCTAACAGAAAAATAAAAGGAACTTAATAATTTAAAATAATTAAAAAACACTGAGAAATTGCAGTTGAAAATGTCCTGAAATACTTTCTAGAACTAGTAACATTTTATGTGGTGTCGCCATCTGTTGTAAATTAGAAGATTCAATAACTGTTTTTTTTTTTTAAATCATGATTTTGTATCTATAAATGCTAAATAAATAATACAAATCACAGAAATTGAGAACATATAGAACAAATTGGTAGTGTTGCCAGATTTTTAAAACGATAAACATTGCTACCACAAAGATAGCACAAAATATGCTACAAATTTGACTGTGGCGCCATCTACTGATCAATCAATCGATACATTTTTTGTGATTGGTTTTCATAATAAAGTTAAATACGACTATAAATTCTTTGATAAAATAAATAGATTCTTTTTAATCAAAATATTTTACACACAGCATCAAATACACATTTTTAAACTTATTTCATGAGAAACTTCCACTATCGATATTTTTATTATCTTCATATCGCCATGGAGATAAATATACAGCAAAACTAATGTTTGCTTATACAGTCGAACCTCGTTAACACGAAATTGAAGGGACTGGGAATTTTTTTTCGTGTTATCCGAAATTTCGTGTTAACCGTCATAATAGTGGCGCCATCTATGTTAGATATAAAAACTAAATAAATTAACCTACAAATATATCCCTGCTCAAAAATCATAAATTTCATTAACAAATTATCGTTTTTTAGGCAATAATAATTTTATTTACATGCTAATCATATTTTTAAATAGTCCGTTATTGACTTTGGCTTCAATTTTTGTAGAGTACTTTTTTTAGGAACGTAATCTAATTTGTCCAAAGCTCGAGAAGTATCCTCTTGATCCATAAGGAAACGTTGTACAGTTTTCAATGCTGCGGTAGATTCATTTATTGACACTAAACTTTTCCGTTCTGTTTCAATTTCTTCTTCCTCGTCTGACACTCCAATGTTGTTATCTTTATTTTTCAGCAATTATTTCTTCGTCTGTCGTCACATCCGAAATCAGCACATCTTCATCTATGCAAATGTACTTGGAAAAAACAATGTCTAAGAAAGAATTTACCGATTTTGGCTACATATCTTTTTGCAGAAAAGTCTATGACGCTATTTAAATCTTGTCAGTCATCCATTAGCAAATATGAAATTGCTCTCACAGAGAGCATCAGCAAAAGCCTTTGCTTTTCTCTTGCAAAACTGCAAAAGTTAAAACAATGTTCTGGCTTATTGCCTCTTTTATCCACCGCAAGAGAGCAATTTCAATTTATTCATTCTTTTTTCTACACATCCGTATTCTTTCACTCACAGATAGGAGAATTCAGACCCCCAGTTTATAGTTTATGTTACTGTCAATACAGTCAACCGAATAATGGAACAATCACTTTCAAAAAAAGAAATTCCTTCCCCAAACTTTAATTGTGACTAATCTATTGCTCATATGGTTAATGTGGGAACACTTGCGCATATCAGATATCAAAGAAAAGCAGGGATTATTCAGGCATTCAGTATTTCAGAATTTTCTGAAACCCTTTTTCACTTTAAATCGTTTTCAAACCACGAGAAAATTCAACTTTTAATAAGAGTATGTGACATTTAAGTTTGAAATATCGAAAACATTGCATAAAGAATCATGTTTTGACTTTAAAGCGGAAAACAAAAAAATTTCGCCTTAAGTGGGATTTTTCGAAATTCTATTTCGTGTTAAACGAATTAATTAACATTGATTTTCAGACTCATCTGACGGGACCTGAAAATTATTTCGTATTAAGCGAAATTTCGCGTTAAGCGATTTCGTGTTAACGAGGTTCGACTGTATTGCTTTTTCAGATTAACAATAGTTGAAATTATGTATGTTACTTTTGTGTTTGTACACGTTTGCGATACATCAAAGAATCTTTCTGATCCGTCGAAAAAAAAAAAGAAAATACTCGTGAGATAAAATTTTTGTTCTTGATCTTGATGTGTGTGGAGAAATTTCGGCAGAATCCTCGAATAAGCGAGGGTCCCGATTTGGCGATTTTTTTGACGCACGCCAAGGAACGACACGCACCAACCGAGAAATCGGCAACCTCCGAATTCTACCCAATCAGAACACGAACTTTTCGGCAGACGACTTATTACTTACACACATCGTCAAGCAAATTCTTTCACAAAGTAAACCGTGAACGTAGCATTGATTTTATTTCGTTTTAAGAATATTTACAAACTTTTAGTAAATTTTACCGCCACATTTTTCGATTTTTACATACTTTTACCTATATTTTCCTTCAGATATTTCAATTTTTACAAACTTTTACCGATATTTTCCTTCAGATATTTCAATTTTTATAAACTTTTATTGATTTTTTCGTTCCGATTTTTCCATTTTTACAAATTTTTAGCTATTTTTTCCACCGGATGTTTCCGTTTAAAAAACTATTTAGCTATTTTTCACTCCGTATTTTTCCATTTTTACAAATTTTTAGCAATTTTTCTATCCGAATTTTTCAATTTTTACAAATTTTGAACTATTTATTCCTCCGGATATTTTTATTCTTACAAATTTTTTCCTCTGGATTTTTCAATAAAAAAAAGTTCTACCCCATTTTTTCCTCCGGATTTTTCGTTTTTACAAGTTTTTAGCTATTCTTCATCTGTATTTTTCATTTTTACAAATTTTTAGATAATTTTTCTCTGGATTTTTCCATTTTTACAAAATTTTAGCTATTTTTTCCTCTACATTTTTACAAATTTTAGCTACTTTTTTTTATTTTATTTTTTTGTTTTCATTTTTATAAATATTTAGCTGTTTTTACTTTTTTTTTTCATTTTTATAAATATTTAGCTATGTTTTTACTTTTTTTTTTCATTTTTATAAATTTTTAGCTATGTTTTTCCCTTTGTTTTTTTTTGCATTTTTTGAAATTTTTAGCTACTTTTTCCTCTGGATTTTTCTCGCTTTTAAAAATTTTTAGCTACTTTTTCTACCGAATTTTTCAATTTTTAGCTACTTTTTCCTCCGGATTTTTCAATTTTTAAAAAATTTTAGCTACGTTTTCCTCCGGATTTTTCAATTTTTAAAAATTTTTAGCAATTTTTTCTCCAAATTTCTCAATTTTTTAAAAAATATATCTATTTTTTTCATTTGGATTTTTTATTTTTACAAATTTTTAGCTATTTCTTCTTCCGGATTTTACCATTTTTACAATTTTTTAGCCATTTTTTTCCTCCAGATTTTTCCATATTTTTAATTTTCTTTTTTCTGTATTTTTCATTTTTATAAATTTTTAAATATTCTTTCCTCATCATATTTCCATTTTTACAAATTGTTAGCTACTTTTCCTCCAGATTTTACAATTTTCACACATTTTTAGCTATTTTTGCCACCATATTTTCCCACATTTTTAGCTATTTTTGCAACCATATTTTCCCACATTTTTAGCTATTTTTGCCACCATATTTTCCCACATTTTTAGCTATTTTTGCCACCATATTTTCCCATTTTCCAATTTTTTTGCTGTGTTTTCCTCCGAATTTTTCCATTTTAAACTATTTTTTCCACTGGATTTTTCCTTTTTTTATGAATTTTTAACTATTTTTCCTCCAGATTTCTCCATTAAAAAAAATTTTTAGTTATCTATTCCCTCTAGCTTTTTCAATTTTTACAAATTTTTAGCTATTTTTTCCTCCGGATACTTCATTTTTACAAATTTTCGGCTATTTTTTCCTCCGGATATTTCCATTTTTACATACTTTTATCAAATTTTTTCTATTTTTACATATTTATAGCTTTTTTCTTCCACATGTATCCATTTTTACGAATTTTATCTTTTTTTCTATGAATTTTTTGGAAATAATTATCAAGTTTAATAATTTATTACCTTTTAACAATTAAAAAATTTCTAGTAAAATAAGGTTTAAACTTGAAAATTGTCACAAAACAGAATAAAATAAACGTTTACTTCATGAAAGAAATTCTCATAAAAACTCTGTAAATAGTCAATTCTCTGCATCTCAGCACACACGTTATAATTGAGGAAAATTTCGATATTCTTCATTTTTCTAATACATGCAAGACGCGGTTGACTATGCTTCGCGTACATAACCGAAAAAAAAAAAACATCACTGGACGCATGAAAATCACTGTACAGCATTTTCTAGAATGCACAAAATTCATTCCAGCCACGGTCAGTAACTTGTGTATGTACGCTTCGCGTACATTAACCGAAAAAAAAACATCACTGGACGCATGAAACTCGCTGTACAGCATTCTCTAGAATGCATGAAATTCATTCAAGCCGTGGTCAGTAACTTGTGTATGTACGCTTCGTGTACATTAACTGAAAAAAAACATCACTGGACGCATGAAACTCGCTGTACAGCATTCTCTAGAATGCACGAAATTCATTCCAGCCGCGGTCAGTAACTTGTGTATGTACGCTTCGCGTACATTAACCGAAAAAAAAGCATCACTGGACGCATGAAACTCGCTGTATAGCAATCTCTAGAATGCACGAAATTCATTCAAGCCACGGTCAGTAACTTGTGTATGTACGCTTTGCGTAAATTAACCGAAAAAAAACCATCACTGGACGCATGAAACTCGCTGTACAGCAATATCTAGAATGCACGAAATTCCTTCAAGCCGCGGTCAGTAACTTGTGTATGTACGCTTCGCGTACATTAACTGAAAATAAACATCACTGGACGCATGAAACTCGCTGTACAGCAATCTCTAGAATGCACGAAATTCATTCAAGCCGCGGTCAGTAACTTGTGTATGTACGCTTCGCGTACATTAACCGAAAAAAAACATCACTGGACGCATGAAACTCGCTGTACAGCAATCTCTAGAATGCAGGAAATTCATTCAAGCCGCGGTCAGTAACTTGTGTATGTACGCTTCGCATACATTAACCGAAAAAAAACATCACTGGACACATGAAACTCGCTGTATAGCAATCTCTAGAATGCGTGAAATTCATACAGAGGAAAAATAGCTAAAAACTTGTAAAAACGAAAAATGCTAATGAAAAATAGGTTAAAATTGAAAAATTCGGAGGAAAAAATAGCAAAAAATTTGTAAAAATAGAAATATCCGGAGAAATAAATAGTTAAAAATGTGTAAAAATAGAAAAATCCGGAGGGAAAAATGGCTAAAAATTTGTAAAAATGGAAAAATCCGGAGGGAAAAATCGCTAAAAGTTTGTAAAAATTGAAATATCTGAATGAAAATATTGGTGAAAGTATGTAAAAATCGAAAGATGTGGCCGTAAAATTTACTAAACTTTGATTTTATTTTGTTTTATGAATATTTACAAAGTCTTCCTTTGAAAACCTATCGCTCTCTCTTCTTTGGGCCTAGTGTTTTGAGCAAAAACCGGCTTCATACTCCAAGACGTTTTTACGGCATGCTGTATCACAAGCTACATCCTAACTCTATAAATCCAACATTACGGCATACAAGAAACCAACCAATCCGACCAAACGATTTATTTAGACATACACCAATCAAATTTCTACATAAACAATGTACGCGTGTAGGCATTTTTGACGATCCCACCGAAGCTAGCATAGGGAAGAAAATACGGGCTTCTGATTGGTTGAATAATTTGAAGAGTATTTTGTTTTGATTCATTTTTAAGTTTACGTTTATTTAATCATAGTTTGTTTGAAAACCTTTTGGAAGATACATTTTAATAAATTTCCTTCGGATTTTACATATTTATTAATAGATAAAAGAAAGATTTTCTGGAATTTAAAATTAAAAAAGTTAATGATGATGCTTCTGCTAAGGTAAGTTAAAAAGAATTATGCAATATCTTTATTTCGTGATTAAATCTTGAAGGTGAAAAAATGTTATCTACTTATTTCATTCCGATGTTTATAGCTATTAATATTTAAAATTTCCACAATAATCCCATTTCTTTTTTATGGCGTCAATTACGCGATATTTATATACTCAATTGTTCTGTATTACTTTTAAAAAATTATAATAAAAATAAAATTGCCATTTCTTCTTATTATTATTATTTTAACATGATATGCATTTGAGAACGATTTATTTACAAACAACAATTGCTCTATAAGTAATTCAACCAATCAGAATCCTATATTTTCTTCCTTATGCTAGCGTCGGTGAGATCGGCAAAAATGCTGCGTGCATGCATCTGCCTCCGAACTCTAGGAATCTAACATTACCGCACACAATAAACCAGCCAACCCGACCAAACGATTTAATTTACTCATAAACCAATCAAATTTCTACATCAAGAAACGTAGGCGTGGAAAATATGTAAGACCCAAACTGGTAGCAAGAAAATCTCATTTATCACCTCACCGAATCCAACACCGCCAACTTCCTCGCTTATTCGAGGATTCAAACGAAATTTCTTTTGGGGGAAGGCGCTTTCTCATGATTTTTTTAATTTTCCAATTTGTTTACAAAGTGGGAGGGAGGCGCATAATCGGGAAGGGCGGATTAACGGGATATTACGGTAAATGTTTGTAAAAATTGAAATAGCCAGAGGAAATATTATTAAAAGTTTATAAAAATAGAAAAATATGAAGGAAAATATTGGTAAAAGTTTGTAAAAATTGAAAAATCGTGAAAAAAAACTTGCTAAAACTTTGTAAATAGTCGTAAAACGAAATAAAATTGATGGTTACTTTGTGAAAAAGCTTGCCGTAAGATGTGTGTAAGTATCTCCTTGGCTGCTTGAAAGCATGCGTTCTGATTGGGTAGAATTTGGAAGTTGCCGATTTTTCAATCGGTGCACGTCAAAAAATCGTCAAATCAGGTGTCTCGCTTGTTCTAGGATTTTGCCAAATATTCTTCCAAATTGCAGATTTATCCCAGATTAAGGAGCAATAGGAGAGTAAAATTAAGGACATTTTGCAGATTTTGCATAAAAATGAGGACTTTTAAGCACGAAAAATTACTTTTGGAAAACAAAGATCTCTAAAAACTTTCAAGGATTGTATAAAACCTGCAGGTGATGCACATTTTATGAGACCAGTTTTACCACTTAATAAGGTGAAAGCAGATATTTTAAGTAAACAATTTAGAAAACTCATAAACACATTTGAAAACCCAATTTCAGTAATTACTGTCCACAGTCAGAAAGGTACTTTGATCCTTTTATGCAGCCCATTATATGATGAATAGATTTGTATATATAATTCAATTAGAAAATGCATAATACTGATTGAACAGCCAACTTTAGCAATTTCTGCCAAAAGATGGAAATGTACTCTAATGTTTTTTGTACAACCCTGTGTGTTATCTACAGATTTTTATATGCACCACACACAGGCGTAACTTGGGCTCTAAGATTGGGGGGGCAAAAGTCTCCAAGCCCTTTTGTAAAAATTTATACCCCCCCCCCCTTTATCCCATCACTGCGTACACACTAGAGATGAGACTGGCTCAGCTCGAGCCCAGACCCGGGCCCGACACGGGCTTGGGCTCAATTTTTATATCAGTCTTCGGGCCCGGGCTCATTCTTTCTGAAACTGACAATTTTATATATTCTCATATAGAAAAAATAAAAATAACTTTTTTCCCCTAAAAAATTACGTATTCCACTTTAAGTCATTTTAATACTATTTTGATCAGAATGAATAAAAGGGGAAGCAGAAATCATATTTTCCTTTTCCAGTTTTAGAATGCTACTTTAAGAGAAAATTTGCAATATTTGTAGATTTATGTGCGACATTGACGTGACGACCGAGTCATATGGCGCCAATGGAAAAAGGCACGAATAATTTCGATTTTTGTTTGTAAAGGTACGATATTTTTTCAATTGGAACGTTTATTTATTTATTTTTAGGTATCTAAAGCGAAGTGAATACTTTCTTTTGTTTGTAGTTAATCAGCACTAGCTTAAGTTTGGAAATTTGTAGTCTTCTATTGTGTGCGAGTCATAATGGCTCTTCATATGAAAATAACGTTAGAGATTCTATTTTTCATCATGAACTCTGCTCAAGTTAAAGCTCTGCTCTGAACATTTACGAAGTCACTCACATTCGTAAGTCATAATAATTGTCATGTATTGTTATTCCGATAAGAAAGAAATCGAAAAGTGTTTCCACTTTGTCTATAAAAGCATAGGATCTTTCAGATAACGGTGCCAAATTTTAAATTTAAGCTGATTTTCAGGAACACGAAATATTGTTTTAATTAAGGAATCAATTATAATTTACAAAATACACCTATTATAGAGAAAAGAAAAACTGCGTAGGAATAGTAATTTCTGCAAATTTCATTAATTTATTCATAAAACGGACTACATTAATGGGTCCATCAGGTTTGCTTGTTGGGTGAGAAAGTTATGAGAATCTTTTAAGGAAGTATATTTTTATTTCATACCAAACTTCTTTTTTGAAAAGATTAAATGTAAATTATCATAAAATTTAATTATATGCTGCAGATTAACAGTTATTTTCATGTAAGAAGTTTTTTAAATATGAGATATTACTTTAAAAAAAATTTAATATTATGCATTTTTTTTTCGATATCGGGCTCGGGCTCTGATGACACAAAATGTTGCGGGCTCGGGCCGGGCTCCGAAAAGAGAGCCCGAACTCATCTCTAGTACACACACACTTAAATCAAATACTTAAAATTTTTAATATTTAAACAAAATTTTAAATGTTTAAAATAAATTAAATTAATTAAAATAAAAAAAATAATAAAATTTAAATTTAAATGTTTAAAATTTAAATGCAGGAAAAAAAATTTCCCGCAAAAACAGAAAAAATACTAAGTTATACATTTTATGTTTTTAAAGGAATATTTTAAAATATTGAATGTACGACCGTTATATCTCTTATGTCTGATGCAATGTTCAATTAGGAAATAGTTCAAACAAACTTAATAAAATTTTTCCAAAGCCTTGGGCTTTCAAAGATTTTTTTAAATGATGAGGTTGAGATAAATGTGCTCAAAACCTTTATTCAGTGTCGCAACAACTGATGGAAATTTATACATATTTACACTAGCACTTACAAAAACACTAGCTAGTGTTCTGATTAGAATGACTCAGAAATTTTGCTGTGAGGCATTTTAAGGTACATGGAAGAATTTTAGATTAAAAATTTAAAAATTAATATTGTCCTTAAATTTCGATCTCTACCTCTTCACAACGTTTCAAGTAAAGAAAAACCAGAATGAAAGCAGGTGCACCAGTTATAGGTTAGGAATTATTTTCCAGCACTATTTGAATACTGTTAAAAAAGTTCATTCTTTTGGTCAATGGTCACAGTTGACACAGTATCCCATTGTATCCCACACGTACATATAAACAACTCAATAATGGAAAAGAGAAAATAAGATTAACTTTTCTGAAAAAAAAAGAGCAGGGAAAATATTTTTACTTGAACTTTGACTATGGCATTAAAAATTTTGTTAAGAAGAAAGATAGACATTACTGCTATGAACGTAAAAAACATAAATTCTGGGCATTTTGATTTATTCCCTATTTATTCTAGTTTGCCTTCAAGATAGCATATAAATGGTTAAATTAAAAAAAAATGAAATACAAAACTAGGCTTTAACCACAAAACAATACAAAAAACTGGAGGGGCAAAAGGTAAGTCTTGCCCCTGCTCCTGAAAAACTAGGGGGGCACATGCCCCCCCTTGCCCCTACCAGATTACGCCCATGGCACCACATATTAAGCTGAAATTGAATTCATGTAAACGCATAACACTACTAAAAATGCACTTTCAGCAAATATCATCCATAGATGGCAATGTATCCAGTTCTTTGCATAGCTCTGTATATGAATTTATAGTCTACAAACATCTTTTATCATATACTAAATATAATTTAGTTGAAAAATGCATTACAAAAATTAAAAACCACTATTAAGCAATTCCCGCTCATATACAGTAATGCTTAAAAATTTTTCTCTGTGTAGCCATATGTAGCTCTATTGCATATTTTGTATTAATACATTGAACCTATTACATTTCTAAAAGGATACCCAGTATTTTTTAAATGTCGTGTCTGGAACACAGGATTCTCAAAGCACAACGACATCACTGCCAGGCAAGGGTAGGAATTTTTCAGAAAATCTTAGAAGCCAGCAAAAGGCCACACACAAGTGAAAGTTATGGCAAAATTTATCAGACTGAAAAAATAATTTATTGCTACAATGCATTTTGCAGGGCTCAAAATTTTTTAAATTAAATTAAAAAAAAGCACATAAATTTTTCTGGGAACCTACACTTTTCATGTAGGTTCCCAGAAAAATTTATGTGATCAGTTTTTTTAATAAATTCAGAGCTTAATGAATGAAGATATTGTGTCACATAGACAGTGTTTTGAATAATAAACAAAAATTTTAGTTTTATGGTTTATCAATTAATGTTTTGACTGTTCTCTATCCAAAAGCACCTCCTCACTCCCTTCATATTCTTATAGATGTGTAACTTAAAAGGAAAATGTCGCATTACATTTGCCCACTAAGATTAAGCATTACATATTGCATTTAGTAATTTTTTCAAACGTATACAGAACAAATAATTAATAGAGGAGACTGGTACAAATGGACCACTTTTTTAGTTACTTTTTTTTTCCTCTTTAACGGACAAACCGATCTGCATGAAAATATTTTTGAATATTGCTTAAATCTTTATACATTCATCATAATTTTCTCAAAACATAGTTTTCAATACATTTTCAAAAAAAAAATTTTTTTTATAGGCACCCGTAAAGTGGACCAGTCTGCCCCAGAAGTGAGGCACAGTGGACCGCTATTAGGTATTATCTGAAATACAATATAAATCTATTTTTCATTAAACTAATTCTTTTTTATTTCCTCTTTACCCACAAAATAACATAGTAATATAAACTTACAAGTAACATTTTGAAACAAAAACAAAACAAACTTAATTATATTTTGAAAATAATAACAGATTAATACAGGAACAATTGCAATTTAGTTGAAGTTATTACTTAAGTAGAAAAAAATCAGCGCACATTAAAATTTGCAAATGAAATCCAAAAATACTTATGAGTAAGATTGAGCCTGGAATTTTCTGGAAATACTTTTGGGGTCTGGGAGCAACATTATGAAATCATTGACATCAACAACAGATTCATCTACAATTTCGAGAAAAACTGATTTCCATTCAATTTGCATCTCATGCATCTTACTTGAATAGAATCATCACCAATTAAACTACAGTTATATTTATCAAAGGCAGTAAATACAAAACAAAATATTCCTTACTATGTTAAATAAATTATTTTTCTTTGTTTACTTTACAGTTAAATAACTACTTTAAAACAATATTTCTTTATAGAAAATAAACAATTATTAAATATTTTGAACATTCTGCATTACAGGAGCAGAGTGGATTGTGGACCACTGTGCCCCATGTGAAAGTTCAATAAATATTGAATTATTGTTTATTTATTGTTTATTGAATATTGTTTATAGCTTTCTTTTAAACATATTAACTTTAAAGTAGAATAAAAACAAGTATCTTAGCTTTTCAAAAAAGCTGTTTTATCTTATTTATCTACAATCTCTAATTACTAAAAAAATAAAAATATGATGAAAAATTTTACTTTTAGAAGCTCAAAACAACCAATCAGGATAAAATAGTTCAATCTGAGCTAAACAAATTTTTTAAGGCTATTACATAATCAGTGCAGTGCTGTTGCCTATTAGGATAGAAGAGAAGCTTAAAAAAAAAATTAAATATTAGGGGGTGGTCCATTGTGCTCATAGGTCCAGTGTGCACTGGTCTCCCCTATCTAGAGTCAGACGGAGTAATTCCTGGTCAACGACTTTCAGGGGTAATTCTTGGTCACAGTACTTTTCAGTGTTTGAAAAAGTCCTCACCAAAATTTAAAAAATCATAGAGATACTCTAAACTATCTTCTTTAGAATTTATCATTTAATTGTAGAATTACTACTTATTTAGTTTGAGAAAAAAAATTGTTTTGAAAGTGCTTGCTTAGTTTCTGTAAAACAACATTGGTCTCAGCAGTGGCACATTTTTACAAAGATCTTTGTCACAACTCAAATTTTAAATATTTTTCTTTTCTTTCTTTTTAGTTCAATTATCAACTACTTTAGCTATTAAAAAATAGTCTCTATATTTCTTATACTATTTTAAATAATTTACAGAAGTTGACCAAATATTGCCCCATGTAACTGGGGTAAGTCTTGGTCACTGGGGTAATTCCTGGTCAATGTTTTTCTCATCATTTAGTCCCTTTTTACTGTCATATTTAGGGATTTTAATTGTTGGTAAATGCTTTAAGCATTAACTGTAAAGTTAACTGTAACCACATTGTTTACCACATTTTAGTTAATTGTAGTTCTTAATAAAGTAGAGTCACTCGGGGTAATTCCTGGTCACTGAATTTCTGAGGTAACTCTCGATCATTTTCACTTTCATTATCAAAATAACAATTTATCAAACTGTAAAAAATCTTGAAGATACTTTGAACTCTTTGCTTTGAAATGCATGCCTAAATTATTCATTTGGTTGAAATTTAATATTGAAAAAATACATTCAAAACTGTAATTCAAATTTCTGCAAAACAACATTAACCTTGATTTTTACATATTTTACAAATATTAGTGTCATTTTTAAAGTTTTAATTATTTTATTTTATTTCAACTATGGCATATCACAATCTTTAAAAAAGATTATAAAATTTTCTTCTACTATATTAACGATTACTACTGTATCTATGATATTATTATCTCATTGCAAAATATCAAAATGGTGCATAAAAATACACATAATGCAATAGAGGAACCTAATTGTTATGCTGTGTATTATAATAAAGATCTGTATTGAAATTTGTGCAAAATTTCTTAAAAAAAAAAAAAAAAAGGTCTGAAACCAAAGTGAGATAAAATCAAAGATATAAACATTCAGTTATACATTTTATGGGCCAATAAATTTGCAAGGTATTAATTAATCCATTCACAGTGGATAAATAAGTAATAAATACTGCTTATAAATGTTGGAAAACTGCATAAAATTCTTTGGCTAATTAATGTTTTGTAAAATGTACAAGAGTCTTTAGCACATCAAATAAATTTGTATTTATAACCAAAACAAAGTCTATGCTTTATTATTCTACAATTATGCGATGAATAAATCTTTTACAAGATTGATTCTACTTATTTTAATACTCAGTCTTAAAGAAATTAACTTTACTACTTTATTTACATCAAAAATGATGCTGACCGATAATTACCCCAGAAGTGACCAAGAATTGCCCTGTTTCCGGGATAATTCTTGGTCACTTAAAAATTATAATTATTTCAATTATAAGCGCATTTAAATTTAAATAAGCATTTTCTTATATAGCCATCAGAGTGGGCTTATTCCACAAAAAAATTGAAAACAATAACTTTCATAGTTTTTATAATAATTGGATGTTGATGATTTTTGACCAGGAATTACCCCGGGTGACCCTATATACAATATTTTATTTTTAAATTGTCAGATTTACTACACATGCTAAAGATTCCAATACTTATTTATTTATTTTTTTCAATTTCAATTATATTGCACAGAATTTGATGCATCATTACTAAAAATTACATTTTATAACATATAAAAATAATACTTAAGTCCTCATTTCAAAACTAATAAAAGCTTTTATGAGTTTACTCATCTTCCATATAATATATCAAAAAGAAAATACTTAAAATAATATACAATAATCGCTGATGGCAGCAGCCATGCGACTTACGAGCGCTTCCGTTTAGTTTCCCGGCCGGGAACCTGAGTAGAAAAAATATGTTCCCAGAAATAACTTCTGGATTCCCCGGGATAGTTATTGTTGGAGCCCTGCATTTTGGCATTTTCTTCTTTTTTTAAATAAAATTTAGAAATATAGAGGAAAGTTCAGTACTTATAGGATATAACTTAATGACATGTTTACATTGCACAGCAATTGGGAAGATTTGCAAAATATGGCAAACAAATGAAAATATAAAACACTTTTGGCATATTTTCTGTGGTTTTTAAAAGACTGCCTAAACACATTCACTCACTAGTGGAGAGTAGAATGATTTAACTCCCCACCCCTGCTATTATGTAATCACATATTCGACAAATTTAGCAGTGACATCATTGCACTCCCATCTCTAATATTTTCCACCAGCAACGTACATGACACTAAAATCCCTGAACTGAGAAAACTCATAAAATTAAAATCAAAATAAAGGATTTAAAAGGAAGTAAGATCATACAAAATTAATTATGTTACTCTTCTCTAACCTAACCAGCAGACCAGTGTGAGGGTTTCACATTGAAATCTTTGAGATTATTTGCAGATGTTTTTCCCTTTAATTTTTAGTTAACGGAAATATTTAATCAAGCGTGTTTTAATGAAATACGAGTGTACTATGTCAAAAACCTTTCACATGGCACCTCATTCATTGCTGTGTATTTTGTATATGCATAGTAAAGGATGTTGACATCAAAAATAACATATGATTAACATAATGTTAAAATAGCAAACATTTGTAACTGCAAACAGTAGTGAAATAATGAGCAGTAAAACCAATGATTAAAGTCAAGCACTGTGTATTGATCATCATAAACTCATTGGCATATAAGAGGACAGAATGAAATCTAGAGCACAATAAATAGCATAAATATGAGTTTCAGCCTGTTTACATGCATATGATTACTTCAACATAAGTTTTTTTAAAATATAGACTGCATTATTAGATCATCTTTGAAATGACTGTTAAATGATAGCAGAAATTTTGCATTTATCTAATTGAAAAATTTTAGTGCATAGAGAAAAATTCGGAAAAAGTTACTTTTATTTGTAAATTATGTCAGAATTTGCAATAAATCGCCAAGATTGGCGCAAAAAAAGAGGCACCAAGGGAGATCTAATCCGAAACCTTACCCCCCTAAAAATATTTAAGTTATAAGAGTAATAAATGAAATCGCAACTAGACAAAACTAAGATCCCTTCATGATTTTGATGAAATTTGCAATGTTAATAACATAATTTTATTAAGAGTACCTTTAAATTAGTTTTTTTCACTACATCATAAACAAATAAACACACCGTAAAATCAGCCTGAACCTTTTAAATCCGAACTTGCGCCAATCAACATGCTTCCACAAGTCATCTAGGAAGCTTGTAAAATAATTCAAAGATTCAATATTTAAAAAATATATAGAGCAGAAATCTGAAGAAAATGAAGTTTAACTTACTCGTTCTTTTGCCCGACCAGCATGTTTTTTAAACACATTAGCTAAAGGCCGATTATCCTTGTCAGCCATAGGAAAACAACGCTCACACCAACTTGACACACGGTATAGTTCCACTAAACAATCGCAATGAGCAAGAAAACATTTGATGACCCCCCAGAATGATGATGATGATTATGAATGGTGAAAACCGGTATGTGTCTCAACCAACTGAATTTGGAATGAGTTGAAAGTTTTCTGAAATAAAAAAGACAGAGGAAACATGAAAAAATATTACTCCTTGATACTCTAATGAAAATTTTCGATTCAAGTTTAAGGGTAAAAATATATGTTTAATGTAATTTATTGTTTTTGTCTTAGCTTATTGTTACAGCAGCTCTTCCTTTGGGTTCGAGACTGTTGTTTGGGTCAACTGTTTGGGAAATCATTGAAAATCGCTCCATTTGAAGCATAAACTTTTGAAGAATTCACTAAATTCTTCATTTCTGCTACTGAAATGATAAGAAAATATATGGACTATAGATAGGAATAATATAAGGAGTGTTCATTTAATTTCAGAATCATTTTGTGTTAATTGTCGAATTTATTACAAATATAACGTCAAAGTAAAGAAAGAAGTGAAACTTCAAGTGATTAAATTGATATTTGTTGACAAATTGTTTAAATTAAACTTATTTTATTTGAATATATATATATATATTTTTAACTTCACGATTTTAATACTACTTTTTAGTAATTAGGAGAGTTTCTATCTTAATTTTGTAAATCATTCTTTTATAATTTTTTTTGTTCATTACTTAGAAGATCTAAATTATCTAAAAAATGAAAGAATATGTTTTTGTTTCAGTTAATTATGTTCCTGAGTCCTTAAGTGTTCATTCATTCGTTAAGCTTGATAGTTATAAATTACGTTGCATACATCTGCTGAGTCTTCAAAATATAAGATATTTTCACAGAAGTATAAAAGATTTTACGTTTGATAAATTTAATATTTCTTGCTAAGCATTAGAAATATATAGAATTTTAACTTATCTCGTGTATACAGATGTTGCAATCAGCTAAGGTGATCAAACGTCCTGGAAATTAGAGGACGTCCTCAAATTTGATGAAATGTAGTTCAAGCGATTCCCACAGTTTTACATTTAAAACACTTCTTACATTTTAAGAAGATGATAAATCCGTAGAACAAAAATATATATACAGGGTGGTCATAAAGTCTTTCCCTGATTACAATAATTTATTGCAGAAAAACTAATTTAATTAAGTATATTTTTGTTTCAATATAGTAGTGTAAAGACATTTATGAAGTTTTAATACAAGTACTTACGTCAGTAAATTTCGATATGAGCACCCTTGGTAGCTCGAAGAATGTCAAGACGGTATTCCATTTCTCGCCACGTATTGCCCAACATTTGGGGTGTCACACTAGACACAGCATCTGTGATCCTGACCTTGGGAGTTTCAATATCTTTTACTGGTGTTGTAAACACTCTGTCCTTTATGTACTCCCAAAAGAAAAAATCTAGAGGAGTTGGTCCATTTTCTAGGAAATTTGTCATCAAGGAACTCATGAACGACGCTAGAGACTGAACTAAAAAAAAACTTAATAACATGACTTTTCCATAATAAAATTTTTACAGTGGTTATTTCGTAATAATTTTTTGTAATCAGGGAAAGACTTTAGGACCACCCTACATATTTATAAAGCTTAAAAAATATAAATTTTAAAATTATGAAAGCTTTTAAAAAGTCCCGTTATAAAATTTGGTTATCTTATGTCAACTGATATAATATATAACAATGGTTGCCACGTAGCAACCATTGTACTTGACCTCCACTCAACAGCCAATCAGAACTGCACTATTTGTTAAGAGGGCATATGAACTAGGGGGCCTAGATATAAGAGAGGGTACATACGAAGCTCAGACTGTGCTTAGTCAGACGGGTTTGTCCAAACTACGGCAAACCAAGGCATTTTCTATTACAGAGCTGGACAAATTCGATTATGCGAGTGAGACAAATTAACAAGCATCGGCTTGGCGATTAATGGCAATCTTGCTAAGATGTTTGGAGATTTGCTTTTGTCCAGAATCATCTCAAGCAATCATATGTTATACCCCGTATGTCGCCTCTCTCATATTTAGGTTCCCTAATATCAACCATTTGTTTTTACCTTTGCGGTTGATTTGATGACGTCATTCAACTATGATAACTTTTTACTCATGTGTTCAACAATTTTGGTAATCAAGATTTTTTATATAAATTTTATAAAGAATATGGCATTAAATCATTTTGATATTTTTTTACAAAAGTATGAAAATCAGTGACTTAGTATTAGTAATATCTCGAGGATTTACCATCATCTTATCTTATTGTCCACAGAAAATTATTTACCAATTAGAATAATTGTGTTAAAATTAATCAAGTGTAATTACGTATCCGGGGTTTACTGGAGTTCCATTACCTGCGATATATTCCATTGAGCTGTTTCAGATAACAGACCAGATGCCATGATCAATAAGGTTAGCTGAGTGAAATGTGTTCACCAGATTCATCCAGCATAGCTCAATTGGCAGAGCATTGGCAGCTTAAGCCAAGAGGTCCCTGGTTCGAATTTTGGCCTGGACACTTTTTCACTTAGTTGAAAAATTACAACTCATATAAATTACTTACAAATTAGAATAATTGTGTTAAAATTAATCACAATGCATAATTCTTTTTGAGAAGTATTTATCCGGAGAAAAATGTTGTTACAATAGATGAAGATTAGGTCTATTTAAATGAATGTAATAAAAAGAGATGCATTTATTATCATCAAAGAGGAGAAAAAAATCTTAAAACACGGTTCAATGTATCTAAAGAAAATTTTAGTAAAGGATTTATGATTGTTACTGTCTTTGCATATAGTGGCAAATTAAAAATAAAGAGAGTAGAGAAAATGTGAAGATCAACTGCACATACTATCAGAAACATATTTTACTCCCAATCTTAAACATGAAATACCATCTGTTTATTGCCAGTGCCACCAGTGCGCCCCTCCGGGTGGTCCCGACTCGGCCCCTTTAGTGGTGAAGATGACCGGGAGCCAGGCATTGCAAGATGTTCTCCGACACGACGGGGGCAGGTTAAGTGGACGAATCACTACCTCACCGCGATACACCGGTGGTAGAGGGTTGTCTGAAAAATCCGGAGGTGCCTTGTGCTCTGGTGTATGGACAGAACTGGGCCTTCCCCTGTTGTCCGGGCGCTGGTTCTCAGCGGCAAGGGGACTAGGCCTATGATGCGGATTACAGACTCCACTAGGTGCAGGAAAGCGACCCGTAGGCTAATCCCAGCAACCCGGCCCGGACTCCCTCGGATCGGGATGGTGACTCTAGGCAACAGACTAGCTAATGGTGATAGGACCACTTCCAAAACTTATCTGGGGCGATAACGGAAGTGAGATCGTACTCTGAAGAGCAAGGAGCGTGGCGACTCTGTTGTGACGTCTAGTTAGTGCGTGAGGCGGCGTGCAGCAACCCTCGGTACTGGCAGGCGGCAGAGTGCAGATACCGGCATGTGGGCGTACACGCATGGTTCGCATCCATCCCGTTTCGTTCTGCAGCTGGAGTCAAGGGCGCCCATATGATTAAATTTAGGGGGAGGGGCTGAGAAAAATCTCAACTTCCACCAAAGCTATCATACATTTTAGTAAATATTTAAGGTACTTTGCGTTTTTTTACTATCTTTTGGCAAAATTTGAGTTTTTTCCCGCGATCTTTTGACGAAATTTGCATTTTTTCGCGATCCTTTGGCGAAATTTGCGTTTTTTCCACAAATATTTGACTAAATTTTCGTTTTTTCCACAAATATTGGAACAAATTTGCGTTTTTTTTTTCGCGATTCTTTAACGAAATTTCGTTTTATTCCGCGATTCTTAGACAAAATTTGAGTTTCTTTTTCCGCAATCTTTTGACGAAATTTGCGTTTTTCTCTACGAATCTTTAACGGAATTTGTGTTTCTTCTGCGATTCTTTCACGAAATTTGCGTTTTTTCCGCTATTGGACAAAATTTGCATTTTTCTCGTGATCCTTAAACGAATTTGCGTTTTTCTGCGATTCCTTTAGAAATTTTGCGTTTTGCCCACGATTCTTTGACGAAATTTCGTTTTTTTCGCGATTTTTTGACGAAATTTGAGTTTTTTCCCGCGATTCTTTGAAGAAATTTGTGTTTTTTTCGCGATCCTTTTTGAGGAAATTTGTGTTTTTTCACAATTCTTTGACAAAATTTTCATTTTTTCCATGATTCTTATTTACGTTTTCTCCACGATTCCTTGACGAAATTTGCGTTTTTATCGCGATCTTTTGACGAAATTCGTCTTTTTCCCGTGATCCTTTGACGAAATTAGCGATTTTTTTCTGCGAATGATTGACGAAATTGGTGTTTTCTATGATAATTTGTCAAAATTTGTGATATTCTTCCGTGACATTTTTTATGTTCAAATTTTCGGAACCAAATGCCTTAAATTTTCAGACAATTCGGAACATAATCTCCTTCACCACTGACCTGAGGGTACTGAATAAGGGGCTCACAACCATAGTAGACAAAGTCCATTTTGAAAAGAAATAATATAGTCCATTGAGAAGGTGCATAAAATCTGTTTTATCCACTCCCACATTAAACATAGTCTGTAAACAGATGACATATACAGGGCTGCCACGGGAGACTATTTTTCTATCCTATTTGCACCACTATTAAAAAAAAAAACAGATTTTGCAGTACATTTACTTTCTTTTATCTATAATAGAAGAAAGTATTGTAATCAAAATTTTTTTCGACTTCCGGTTTTTGACGGATTTACACGTTTTAAGGGTCAGAGATTTCGAAAAACATGTTTTTACAAAATGTCTGTCTGTCTGTCCGTCCGTCCGTCTGTGTGTCTTCATTGTACCATCTAAAAGTGTATGAAGTTATGCTTCAAATTGAACCACATTTTTTTTTCTAGGTTTTTGTCTATGGTAAGCAGGTTCTATCGGAATTTGGGGATATTTCGACGAAAGGGGGCGCTGTGATCGATATTTATGTTCCATTTTCACTATTGTACCATCTAAAAGTGTATGAAATTATGCTTAAAATTGAACCACATTTTTTTCTAGGTTTTTGTCTATGGCAAGCAGGTTCTATCAGAATTTGGGGATATTTCGACGAAAAGGGGCGCTGTGATCGATATTTTTGTTCCATTTTCACTGTTGTATCATCGAAGAGTGTATGAAGTTATGCTTAAAATTGAACCACATTTTTTTCTAGGTTTTTGGCTATAGCAAGCAGGTTCTATCAGAATTTGGGGATATTTCGACGAAAGGGGGGTGCTGTGATCGATATTTTTGTTCCATTTTCACTGTTGTATCATCGAAGAGTGTATAAAGTTATACTTCAAATTGAACCAATTTTTTTTCTATGTTTTTGGCTATGGCAAGCAGGTTCTATTAGAATTTGGGGACATTCCGACGAAAGGGGGCGCTGTTATAGCCATTTAAAGATTTCAAATTCAAAAAGATGTGCAAATTCAAAAAAATTAGAAATCCTAAAACTTTTTTTCGTTAAATGTTCGGCCTTGATCCGGAGCAATTTTTGTTTTGCCTCTATTTTAAAAAATAGCTGAGATATAGCGGTTTGAAATTTTAGGGTGGCTGACATTTTCAAACAAGACAGCAGAATTCATCCATAAGCGGGTTTAATTTATGAGTTTTAGTTAACATGGTTTCGGCAAATTTTCTTTCATTGTTGTAACCATTAATCCTATTACATGCTTATCACTATTTATTTATATTCGCCAACGTCAAATTCTTGCCAAACTTGGCGACAGTTGGCGGAATATCGCCAAATTTGGCGACCAAAATAAGTTGCCATAAATGAAGCCAACTTGGCTGTAGAGAACTAATTTGGCGGTAAACGTTCTAAACATTTTGATTTCGATTTCTTACAATAACAATTCTCCATTAGCTCCATGAAAATTTCTGAAAATTCTACTTCTGATTGCATTCTGTGCATAAGAAAAATCTCAAGAAGTTCCATCTTTATGTTCTGATAAACCGAATGCAAATCCTAATCTACAGATTGTAATATGTTTACAACTGGCTCCAGATAGAAAAAATATCGAGAAATTATTTTGAGATGTACAATAAACTTTATATATGACGTTGCAGCATCTAAATGAATGGCTTGTGAGCGTGTTTCTTGGTTCGTACTATTGTCTAGAGAAAGATTACAGAGATTTTCTTTAACAGCGGCAAAACAATTAGAAAAATATAGTGTGGACTTATACTTTTCTGACCACATTGTTTCACATAGACCAGGAAAGTGTGATTTACAAGAATTCGACGAAAATTATTTTGTTTTGTTCTGTAGACTTAAGATAGAATTTTCGAGTTCGGGCTGCGTACAATCTGACACATTCAGGATTCTAATCTTTATTAGATTCGGGAAAAAGAATTTTTCAATTAAAAATTGCACTGTACCGTTCACATCTTATTATTAAATCTCTCTCTAATTTCTCCGCGTTTTGTTCATGCAAAATCAATTTTACCTGTGAAAATAGATCCTGTCTATAACAAAATCCTTCCTTATGTAGAAAAAGTGTTACCGTCTTGTAGGAAAAAACTACACAGTAACACCAGCTAAGATAAAAATCGTCTAAAACGGAATTTGTTTCCTATCTTGTGGTTTTTCTCTTTGTTAGAAGCAGACTATTGGAAAGGACTAATTAAAAACTTATGAAAACAGAACCTGTCTAAAACAGAATCCAGCTTTAAAAGAAAAAAAATATGGTTGTGACAAAATGAATTCCCAACAATTATACCTGCTAAGACGGAAACCCGTCTAAAACGGATATTTCTTCCGGTGCCTTCTGATGTTGTCGAGTCATATTTTATTATGCTTTGTTCATACAAGATACATTTTCATATCTTGCAACTGATTTATATTAAAAAAATTTGACAAAACCAAAATCTAGGGGGGGGGCTCAAGCCCCCCCTTGCCCCCACATATGGGCGCCCTTGGCTGGAGTAGTTATGCGTCGACCTCAATGGTCGGTCAGAAAGGGGCTTGCCCCCTTATGACCAATAGTGACTCTTGTCCGTGGGGGATCACTCGGTCAACTGTGGCTCGGGTCACATACTTGGAAGGGGGGGCAGGCTCTTACTCTGGACTGTCCGATTACGAGGAATCGGACCGGAGGCTCGCCGACTAACGCGGCGGCGATCGGACCATAACTCAGACCCCAAGTTGAAAACCAATCCAGCGTGTTTATGCGCAGACGGAGTTTTCTGCGCCCGACGGTTGGATCAACAAGAGTCTAAGAAATAACTTTCACGCAACTAACCTCGATTGGGACCGAATCTTTAGCGCTTTTGAGGGCATATTCCACGACCCTCAGACTCCGATAGTGGCGTCTAAATCTAACTTTCCATTTATTAACCCTTTTTAGTGTGTGTTTTATATGTGTTTCTGTGTGGTTCTCTCCGGAGTCGACCGCTCTCGGTGTTCTGCCATCGGCGTAAGTCGGAAGGAAAGCCGTCGGGGATAACACGGGGACAACCTAAGCTAGTACGTGCCTACGCATTCAGGGATGCATTTCCTCGATATCCCGGGTTAGGGAGAGGCTCGACCTCCTTCGCCACCGCCGACGAACTAGTCGTATCTTTTGCAGGAGATCGATGATCGAAAGCGGTGATAAAGCAAGAATCGTTGGGAAGTTCGGCATAAGGCCTAGGACCCGGTTTCCTCTTTTGGTCTCCGGCTCCGTAGCTGTCGTGAGACTCCAGCGTAGTCCCCAAGTGCAATGTGGTGGTGACATAAGAGGGTAGGCACCATTACAAGTCGCAGATCCTTGGTCCACACGTCGCAGATCTGTCGTCATTTCTTTGGGAAAACGGGGTGGTCAGCAGGTGGCGGAGCCCCCACCTGCCGTAGAGCATACAGGAACTCCCCTGGTCGTGCTCGTTAAAAGTTCTCCAGAACTTGGGTACGGTGGTTGACGTGCCTGATGGGCGCCCCCAGGCGCCTGACGGCGCAGTTCAGTTTTATCCCCAGTGCATTAATCAATTGGTTGAACTGCGTCACGATAAAGAAAGCAGTCACACATCACAATCCACTGTTAATTTCCTGGAAAAATGGAATAAGAAACGGGTATCAGGACTTGATATACTTGCTAAATCTCCTGGTGTATTACCCATGGATATTTGCGCTTTTAAACTTTTAAAAAGCGCGTTATCCAAACATCGACCTACAACACTTCATGGACTTTGGAAAGCTGTTTAAGAGGAATGGACCAAAATACCTCTTCCAAAACTGCAAAAGGCGATATAATTATTTTTATCACAATCATATGATTGGTAAATATTTCATACGAGTAGTCATTTTCCCCTCTAAGCGAAAATATGTCCAGGCTGGAACTCGAACCCAGAAACTTTGGCTTCAATTACCAATGCTCTTCCAACTGAGCAATCTGGACGACATCCCAGCCAACTGTGACCAACGAAATACACGGCCGGTTCATGACTTTTAAAATGTCACACGGAGTGGATCATCTTTACACGGCGATTGGTTCAAAACGATGGGCGCGCTTATACGAATCGCCGTGTAACGATGATCTATTTTGTGTGACGTTTTAAACGTCCTGAATCAGCCGTGTATTTCGTACGTTGTGAACCAACACAATATTCTCTCAGAACAACCATTTGGACATGACATGTCAAAGATTCTGGGATCGAGCCGCAGCCTGGACGCATTTTCCATCAGATGGGAAAATTACTACTCGTATGAATTATTTACCAATCATTTTACTGTGTTAAAAATAATTATAGTATAATTACTCATCCATAGATTGTTAGGGCCTCTTTACCTCCAGTTTATCCTGTTGTGCTGTTTCATATAACAGTCCAAATATCATAACCAAATGGTTGTTCTGAGCGAATATTGTGGTGGCTGGGATGTCATGTCGTCCAGATAGCTCAATTGGAAGAGCATGGCAATTGATGCCGTAGATTCGGGGTTCGAGTCCCAGCCTGGACACACTTTCGCTGAAATGGGAAAATTACCAGTCGTACAAAAGTTAGTATTGTCACGGAAATTATGGCATAGAAAAGTAGTTCAGAATAAGGTTCACCAAATTGAACATTTAAAACCCAAGTATTTTATGCAAAATAGTTCTGTAATTACCTTGAAAATCGCCTAAAAAAATGTGCTAATGTGGATCTGCCTTATGATGCTACACTTCAGCATGCAATTAGTGTAATATTTAAGCTGCTGATTGGATATAAAAAATTACATGCCAGGGTTTTGAATAAAGTTATTTTTACATGTAAGACGTCATTTTATACTAAATCGAGAATGCTCTACAACTTTGTAATGGACATTTTAACCGTATCCAACACTGTTTTCCAGATAGGAACACAAACTGCGCGGTCTAATACCCTTTCAGACGGGATATTTAAAAGATAGCTCAGACCGCCGAACTCACTGAGAGAGTTCCACAAACTCTCTCAGTGAGTTCGAACTTTCTATGTCTAGATACAGTCACTACCATTCAGTTTGATTGACCGTGGAGGTTTGCTTTAACTGATTGGCTATTCAGACTGGTTTTAATTTATGCGCATGCTCACACTTTATATTTGTTCAGATTTCAGACACAATGACGTTCAATGAGTTATATTAGATGAGTTTTGCGCTGTGAACAAGTGCTCTAATAATTATGGGGTGTATACCACCTGCAAAATGGTGGTCTGAAATATCTTCGGTCTGAACGGGGTATAACGCTAGAGAACGCTGACTGGTACCATGTTGAGTATCACATACACTTTTTACTATACCTAGACACCACGTTCATGGCTGTAGCTAACTCAGTTCAGCAGTTATTTGAAGCGAAACGGAATAAAAGAATCAATCATCCAGTATATCACATAATAAAATATGATGCAGCTAAAAACTGAAGATGTTGATTATTCTAATGAATTATTCTAGTATTCCTAAATCTTTCTCACATTACATTTAAGCCAGTGGTTCCCAACCTTTATTTGGCCGCGTCCCACCAAAGCATCTCTAAAATGATGATGCCCCCCTCCCCTCTCCCTATAACATATAATTCTTCTAAAAATTTAAAAGAATGAACTCCTGGTAGAGTAAAAAGCAGGATAGAGTAAAAAGCATTTAACATTGATCCTGAAACGTACCGAGGGTAGTGGATGAATCAAATATTTTTTATAATCATCTTATACTACTCGTAGTTTAACCCTTTCCGGCGCGGAGTAAGTCTGTTTGCAAAATGATGAAATAATGGACTGACACCGAAATTCACACACGAATTTATTTGAAAATAAAAACTTGCCTATTTTCCGGTATTGAATAAAAGAAAAATTTTAATTAAATATTCTTGGTGCCGTTTGTCAGTTTTGGAATTAAAATTAGGTGTCCTTTTTTGTGACCACCGCCCGTTAAAGGGTTAAAGTATCGTTGGCACTTAAAAGGGGTTAAGACTGTCAGTTTTAATCTCTTCGCAACGGTAGCCACGTATACGTGATGCATAGAGTGCTCAGAACCCTTGATTAGACCAATCAATAGTTTTGAATAAAACATTTTTGTCTTATTTAATCACAGAATTTATGCGATTAAATTACGCAACAATTTCTAATCAGAATAAAACGTGATATAAGATTCTGTAAAGGAATGTCGTCAAGTAATTGTTAAATATACACTTGAATAGTTTCATGGGTAAAATTAATTTTCATGTGACATATTGCAGTGCTACTTATTCAATAAATAATCGAAAAAGTTATTTAAAATTCTAAAATACTAATAAGTTAGAAAAATTATAAAGAATTTTTAAATATATAAAAGTATCTAAATATCTTAAAAGGTTTCCTCTATATTTATTCTGGTAGCGGTGTATTTAAAACTTTTGAATAGATACTTTTTAAAAATTGAATAAAACACTTATTTTTTTCATTTTGTTTTTTAAATTTTAATGTGTAACTTTTATTTTCAGTCTACAACATTATTATTACAAAAACAATTCAGAGAGTATGGGTTCACACAAATCTGGAATTGCCCCCCTAAAAAGTGAAATTGCCCCCCTGTGGGGCGTACGCCCCCCGTTGGGAACCACTGATTTAAGCGATAAACTGAAACTATGACAATTGAAATAACATACGAAAGGGATACACGTCATTTTAAAATGTTACCAACACAAGCATAATGTTTCATGAAGCCAAGAAAGAAATAGGCACAGCAATTTATTATAATTTGTAGTAAGAAGATTATTAAATTCTTAAAAACTTTTCCTTTTAAGTGGAATATTTTCTTTGGAAGATAATATTTTTGGACAGACATACTCCGATCTCGTTTCTACGACATAACGGTTATTATTACCATTTCTAATCCTTTCCCCTTCCTTCACTTTATTCCTACTATCTTCCTTACATTCCCTTTCTACCGATTCTCTTAATGATTTCGCGTTGTTTAACCCTGACAATTCATTAGCCACGTCAGGATGTCAAATCACCTGTTCCTTACTATTATCAATTATCGCGCAAAGTACATCCTGATGAATTACATTAGTTTGACCGCGTTTTGGAATAGCTAAAGGTAATTGAATTAACGGCGATTTGATTGCCTTACCAAATATCCCTTGTAAATAGATGCTACCAGCCCCTCTTAGTTTCTCTGCTGGTACTAAATCTTTATGAACGACGCTAATTTCGCAACCAGAATCCACTAATTCTTTTGCTATTTTCCCATTTACACTAACTTCTACTTTCTCGAGTTTATTTAACTTCTCTCCAATAACTTTAGTTCTCCAATTCCCGTTTACTCCGATTCTTGCCATACTCGCTCCCCTTGGTAATTCTTTAATTCCTCGCACTGAGACATTATTGATACTAGCCCTTGGTTCTTGTCGGTTATTAATTTGATTACTTCCCTCATTATTTCCTTTTGTACAAAATCGCTGGACATGGCCTCGTTGACCACACTTGAAACAGATAGGCGTCGTACCATTAGGTTTCTTATATTCCGGTTTTCTACCCAAAAATGGACTAACCTCATTACTCCCATTTTGTTTCCAATTACTACTAAATCCCTCATCTTTTTCCCTTCTATAATCTCCATTATTTACGTACCTTTCTTTACCTTTATAACCCTTATAAGTGACCGCATAAGATTTTTGTTTAGCATCAAAGAAATTATCACATTCCCTAGCAATCTTAGAAACTTCTAACCAATTATTTTGCTGCGTTAATCCAATATGCGTCACGGTTTCCTCATCTAAAGTATTTAACAACTTATCCGTGACAATTAACTGATTAACCTTTTCATACGTATCTGCACCTCTAATCTTACAGTAATTTTCCCACATTGCTATTAAACGCGATACAAATAATACATGAGTTTCATTTTGATTCCTTCTAGCCTTCTTAAAGTTTTCCAAACACGCCTTCGGTGTCGGCTCATGTTCCCTTAGAACTAATTCCTTTAATTTCTCATAACTCTCAATTTGTTCCCTAGTAGTGTATATTAGCAAGTTATCGGCCTTATCTCCTAACATATTTAGCAGAATTTCGGCCTGCTGGGTTTCCGGTACATTTTTTGTTTGGAATGCCCGTTCTAAACTGCTAAAGAACAGATTCCATCCCTCAGTCCCTTCTGGAACCTTGATAGACAAAGTTTTAACGCTTTTAATCAATTTCTCTAGGCTACTCTCATGATTATATTCTCTAGACGCATTAGAATTATTTGCCGAACTTTGAATTTTTATCCTTTCCAACTCTAACTCATGTTCCAATCTCAATTTTTCAGACCTTTCTTCTCTATCTAACTTTTCTCGTTGTAACTTTTCCTCCCTTTCTAAGTTTTCTCGTTGTAACTTTTCCTCCCTTTCTAACGTTTCTCGTTGTAACTTTTCCTCCCTTTCTAACTTTTCTCGTTGTAACTTTTCCACCCTTTCTACCTTTTCTAACCGCTCCGTAACAATAGTGTTAGATAATTCCATAACGGCCCCCTCTTCATATTCGTCGCTCTCCACTATCTTTTTCTTAGGTATCATCTTCCGAGACTTCAATTCCTAACTCTTCACATATCGCCTGAAGATCTACCCTTTTTATTTTTAGTAAGAAAGCCATACCTTCTACTGATAATTATTAGCACCCTACAATAATATTTAAGCACAATATCAAATTAATATTTCCTCAAATCCTAGCCTCATAAGTTACCTCCACAGATTATACTATTTAACATATTTCAAATAAATAATAATAAATTGATAAATTTCCTTAAACAATGGTACCACACAATTTGCTTCCAATAACAAAGTAACAATAATTTCAATTTGGTTACTATGCAATACAGATTTTAAATTCATACAATTAAATAATAAGATACAATTTACACAATAATACTGATACTTTGCAATTTGAATAAAACACTGATGCCAATCACTACATAAAGATATCCACCTAACAAAAATTTGCATGAAATACACATAAATTCCTAAATTTAATCTCAATTAAAATATTCCAATTTCCAAAATTAGTTCTCACATTAAAAAGTAAATCACAGCACTTTTTTTTTTCTTTGACCTTAAATTCTTCCTTGAAGGTTATTTCAATTTAATTTAAATTCTACCCAAATTTGCTTTCCTCATTTATTATCAATGTTTCAAACTTAAAACAAACAATATCACTTAATTTAAATATTACTTTAATAATAATTTAAATTTAAGAAATTTCAATTATTCCTTCCAACTATTAACACAATGCATTAATTTTAATCATTAATCCTATCCGTAAAAAAAAAATTAGAAAATCACCTCTAGTAATTAATATAAGATAATTTTCTTAAAACAATAGTGTAAAATGGTTGTTAATATCTCATTTGATTTAGCTCCATTATTATATTGCACATAAATTATCATAAATTAACCCCAACATTAACTTAAATTACCATCAATTATACACAATAAAAAACAGTAGGTTCGAGAATGTCAGTAGAGTAAAATTATCAAAACACCTTACCTCGTACTTTATTCGCTGGGGCAATTAATTCTCTGCTCACTTTTCCACAGGGTAAATCTTGCACTCTCGGGCAACAATCACCGTACCTTGCTTCACTATGCACAAACGCACTACACACAGCACCACCACTAGTTCACTTCACTGTAATGACGATAGGCTAGCTGGCACTGGTCTACGATGATAGGGCACACACACTTCCGCTAGGCGATCCGGCGTAAACTGACTGTAATACGGCTAACTGGCACTGGTCTACGATGATAGGGCACAAACACTTCCGCTGGGCGATCCGGTACAAACTCTCTGTAACCCGGCTATCTGTCACTGGTCTACGACGATAGGGTACGAACACTTCCGCTGGGCGATCCGGCACAAACTCTCTGTAACACGGCTAACTGGCACTGGCCTTCGGTGATTCAGATCCCGTCGCTGCCAACATTGTCGGATTCCACTTCTCCGTCCACACAACTTCGAAATATAATCCGGTCTTTTGATATGCTGCCACCACCGATATGAATACGTGATATTGGACACGATACCTGATGTATATTCAAGAAAAACCTAATTCTTTCAATTAAACTTAAAGTAACAATTTATTAACAATATTTACACTTGAACTCGGATGTAAATTATCCGGTTTAACATTTAAATCAAAATAATTACAGCAAACGCTTTACGTGTACCGTTAGACTGCGTTCATTCACTCAGAACCGAGATTTCAATTAATCTCACACACGCTATATCTCTTCTTTTCGAGAGATCTCGTTCCACACACGTGCCCAGAGCTGCTCTCTGAACAACCAACCTACACGCTCCAGTCCTGCGTTCCAACTAACTTCCTCTCTGGTCATTCTCCAGAGCACCTTTTTGTCTACGGGGCTCCTGGTCTGTTTCCAAGGGTCTGTCTTCCTAAATAATGGGTGCAATCTCTTTCTTATCTATGGAAGACCACATCACAAAGGACATACTTCTTCCATTGTATTCAACTCGCTACCCTCCGGATTAAGATTCCAGTACTGAAAAGCCTCTCAGTACACAAAAGATACACACACAATAAGATAATAATAAGATAATAATCACAATAGTTCCATAACAATAGTTTTTAAGCCTATAGGTGCCAGGGACCTGACATACACTTCGTTTGTTTCTCTTTAACATTTTCTAGCACACACTGAAAAAAAAATTCTGCCACTGGCATCTAGAAAATAAATTGTGGCTCTAGAAAAAATAGTTCTATGTTATCCTTATAAATTCTAGTTCGAGTAAGTTGCAGATTATTTTTCGAAAAATAGTGGTGACAATAGTAAAAACCGCACGCACCCTGGATATGTCATACCCGGTGCGACTACTCCTGGATTAATCGACTTCCAACGAAGAAGGTTGTACATTTCGTTTGTTTCTTTTTAACATTTTCCAGCACACAGTTGAAAAGCGTTTATGAATTCCGTTTGTCTGACCATCAATACATGCTTCACCTCTTGTAAATATACTCGGATTGCCATGTAATTTTTATGTGTTATTGAGATTTACTATAGAATGTTTGGTATTGAAAAAGAAGTGTTTAGCATTTAATAATTTGTTCACAGGGACACACAAACGAATTCCATTTCAGTATGGTCTATGGAGAAAATACTTTGCAATGCATTTTATTGATGCTACAATATTTCATACATAATGAGTTTGATATGCGTCACTGAGGTGGACTATAACATGCATTCTTAGGAGTATAGTATGAGTAACATTTATAGTTCGTTTACAGAGACGCACAAAATAATTCCATTATATCATGATCTACAGGGAAAAATTTGAGGTGCATTTTAATGATGTTATGATACTTCAAACAAAATGATAGAATATAGAATCATAAAGAATGACTGAGGTGCACTACAATATGTTTTCTATAGATTATGGTGTGCGTTGCATTTATAGTTTTACAGAGACGCACAAAAGAAATCGGTTTCAGGATTGATTATGATCGATAATTGGAAGAATTTAATTGCTGGAAGTGCGTTTTCTGTTGTTTTATGCATTTTTTAACTTGTCTACTTTTTAGTGTATTACGTGTTGTGTATAAATTCTATTGACGGTACGCAGGGTTGCACTAAATAATTCGCACACATTACCGGTTATGGATAGCAATTGCTGAAAATGTACAGGGTGTCCCAAAAGTCTCCGTACAACTTCAAAAATTTATTACGAAAAAATAATAGGCCTACAGCAAAAATAAATAATTACAACAGTACATAGAGTAACTTAAAAAGTTTTTTTCTACTACCTTAGTATACTTGTACAGGAGATCCTTTCGTTGCACGAAGAATATCAAGTCGATATTCCAATTCCATCCACGTGCGTTTCAGCATGCTAACATCAACAGTAGTTACAACTGTTTGATGAAATCTGAACAAAAGTTAATATTCTCATAGGATTGAAACAAAAGATCCAAACAGCAGTAGCTACTGTTGATATAAACATGAAAAACGTTCGTGGATTGAATTCGAATATCGTCTTGATATTCTTCGTGCTACGAAAGGATCTCATCTTGAAGTTTACTAAGGGAGTAGAAAAAAACTTTTTAAGTCACTCTATGCACTGTTGTAATTATTTTTGCTGTAGGTCTATTCTTTTTTTTTGTAATAAATTTTTTAAGTTGTACGGAGACTTTTGGGACACCCTGTATTTTTACTGAGTTATATGCTTTTTTAATTGATTTTTTAGATATCTCATTTCATTGTATGAAAAAATGAAATTTCTTTAATACCCTGGAAAGTATTTCATTATCTAATCCCGATGCATGACTTTTCGTTATTATTTTTATTTTCTATGTATGTGAATGTATAAATTTTGAACAGATGGTTCGATTTTCACACTTTTTTGTTGGAAAGATCTCTTTCTACCGATGATCTCATTTCGATATCATCTAACCTTCGATCTAAATTCTGAAAATGATACGATTGTCTGTCTGTCTGTTTGCATGTCCTTTTTTTAATACTTTATAGCCTTTCACTTTCGTAAACATTGAATTTTGAGTATGGTGTTAAGGTACACAGTACTACTTTACATTTTTAAAATAGTCGTCGTGTATAGTTTGTTTACAAGGACACCGCAAAAAATTACATATATCATCGCCTGAAGCGCGTCAACATAGGCAATATTTCAATTTTAACCGAACCCGACCCGGCCCACGGTTTGGGTCGGGTAGGGTTGGCGATATTTTTTTTTCTTTGAAAGTCAAGGTCGAGTCGTATATTTATCTAATATATCTGTAGTTAGAATCTCTAATAACAATTTTATCTTTTATGTAAAAAGTGAATATGCCTATAATAATTCTTATTCAAACATATAGTTTTTCATCTTAAACATTATTGTGGACTTTCGTTTTCAAGAACTTTTAACAAACCCGACCAGCAAGAGTCAAAACCAAATGGGACCTCGAAACATATATACTCTATTTGTTTCCGATTCCGTTTCGTTTTAACTCTTACTAGTCGGGTTTGGCAACAGTTTTCTCAAAATAAAGAACACAGTATTGTTTAAGATGAAAAAAGCCGGCCCGGCAGCGTGGTTGGTAGCGATAGCGACCGCCACGGTGAGGGCCCGGGTTTGAATCCTGGTAAGGCATGGATGCCATTGTGTGTGTGTGTCTTCAGTGCTGTCTACTTCCTTATGTCTATCCCGTCCTCAAGAAGAAGATTTATGTAATTTGTCAAAGTCCTGTTCTGTGAATAAAAAATACACTGTAAAAAAAACCACAGTAATTGTACAGCAAAAAATGCTGGCAATATGGGTGCCAGCAGATTTTGCTGTAAATTTACAGCAATTTTGTTTTTTTATATTTAACAGCACTTTTGTAGATTTTCAGCGTTTTTGGCTGTTAATTTTACAGCACTTTTGTTTTTTCGATTTCACAGCACTTTTGTAGAATTTCAGCATTTTTTGCTGTTAATTTAACAGGAATTTTGTTTTTAGATTTTACAAAACTTTTGTAGATTTTCAGCATTTTCTGCTGTTAATTTAACAGCAGTTTGGTTCTTTAGATTTTACAAAATTTTTGTAGATTTTCACCATTTTTTGCTGTTAATTTAACAGCAATTTCTTTTTTTTAAAAGTTTTACAGAACTTTTGTAATTTTCAGAATTTTTTGCTGTTAATTTAACAATTTTGTTTTTAGGTTCACCAGAACCTTTGTAGATTTTCATTATCTTTTGCTTTTTATTATTATTATTTACAGCACATTTGTACATTTTAGAGTAAAGCTGTGGAATTTTGCTGTAAATTGTATTGCTTTCAGTGGCGGCTCGTTTTTTGGAGCTCTAAATGCCTGCCATTATTTTACACATTATATACATTATTTTCATACCATTTTTTACAAGATATCTTTTCCTTATTTAATGGCAGTTGTAGGTTCTTAGTTTCCCCCGCCCGGTTTGACTTTGTTTAATGTCAGAACTTTCTGACAGTAAATGATATAAAATATTACTTTTTTAATAATAGTGGTAAGAAAAGAATAAATTTAGCAGCCATGCATTTAGTGCCCCAAATAAAGCCAGTCACGAGTCGCCAATGATCTGCAATTAAATAAAATAAAAATTCCATGCGGAAATAGTGGTAGTCAAACATTAAAATATTTTTTACCTTTTTTTTTTTTTTTTTTTTTTTTTTGAAAATGGGTTATTTTCAAAATTTGATTACATATGCTGTCCCAGAGGAAAAAGAAGAAAATTCAAACATAATGTTTAACATAAACATTCAAACATAATGTTTAATTTGAGATGTGCATTATATAAAGAAGACTATATTAAATATATCTAGCATTAAAACTTTAAAAAATCCATAAAAATTGTTGAGATATAAATCAGTATAAATGGATTAGTGTCAAATCCGGTACATGTCAAGTCCGTTACCTTACAAAATTACTAAAAATAGTCACCTTTTAAATTTTTTTAAAGTTTCAAAAATCAACTTACTTTGAGGTGACTTAAGTCCCTAAATTTCAGGATATGATACTTAAATTAAATTGAAATGAGAAACATTTATAACCACAAATTTTGACCACATAGATATTTATACAAACCTTTTTCTAATAATAACAATATATATTTATGGAAATTGTTGAATTTTAAGAAAATCATCTCTCTATTTCTTAGTTTAAAGAAAAATAACAATAGAATGGTGTAAAAAACTATATTAATATTAAAATACATAAAAAAAAATGTGCGTTAATTGACTTGACATTTGGTAACGGATTTGACACTAATTCATTTATACTATTTATAGCTGAACAATTTTTTTTTTAATTTTTAATGCTAGAAATATTTAATATAGTCTTCTTTATATAATGCATACCTCAAATTAAACTTTAAATATTAATACATGTTTGAATTTCCTTCTTTTTCCTCTGGGACAGCATATGTAATCGAATTTTGAAAATGGCCCAATATATATTTTGTATTTCTACCCCAACCCCTATATTGTTTACTTGTTTAAAATTTTTCTTATTTGATATTTGGACATATTTTAAAGACCAAGTGCACTAAATATTATCTTTATATTTACTCATACCCATTGCTTATTGTTTTAATAACATTATGATATAATCAATTATTTTATACATACGTAAGATGCAAACTTCATGTTTTTTTTTTTTTTTTTTTTTTTTTTTTTTTTTCTGACGTATATCACCGGAATTTTTTTTTTCGAGTCATTTGTCTAGAGATAAAGCATTTTTCTTTACATTAATAGAAAGGAATATTTTGCCTGTTACTTAGTTTTCAAATAGTTTTCCTATACCACCCAGTATTTTTTCACAGGGCTTTGTTTCTAATTTAATATTATAAATTTATTTAATAAATTGTAGAATATATATTGAGATCAAATAATCAAAATAATCTCATTTCTATCTACAAACGCGAGTTACAGTAAAAAAGTTTAAATATTAGATAATGACGAAATTAAAAGATAATAAACATACGATCAATAAACGATCAGAATAAACAAACCAGTGGATTCTTTTTTTTTTTTAAATTTAATAAAATAATGTATCTAAATTACGCAAATTTAACTACTTCAAAATTACATATAAGATTATTAAAACTAAATGTAAATGCGCATAAAAAAACCATGCATGTATAAAATCTGAAAATTATTGACTAGAACTCGGCTCTGACTGCAATGAAAATTTAGTGAACTTCAATTATATAGTGTATAAATAAAACTATTCAAACAGGCTCAGAAAGTGAACTTAAAATTATTACAGAATTAAAAATATATACATGAGTTAGCTTACTAAGTACAAATGAATAAGTTGAAATTTTGAAAACAACAATGATAATGATAACGAAATAAAGATCAGGGTCGTTTTTTTCTTTTATTAGCATGCATAAAGTTTCCTTTCACTTAGCAAACATTTTTTTAAATAAATAATAACAAAGCCCTGTGGGGAAACACTGAGCGATAATGTAAACTAGATAAAAGCCAAAATAAGCAAATTCACCCTTGTTACAATTTAAAACTGAGTACTTAATCTAGGCAATTGACTCGAAAGTTATTGTCGATGATATACGCCACAGAAAGTGGTTTGTATCTTACAAATATGCAACAGAAATTATGTAACGTTATTAAAACAATAATATAAGTAAATATAAAGATAAAAACTTACCCTCGGTCTTTAAATGTTTGTGAAATCCGTGTATCCATATTGAAAAGAAATAGCAAATTACAAAAGTATACGTCATGAAAACGCTGACACATGCAATGGCGGGCACGAAATATTCTGTATCTCATCTCACTCGGAATGTTGTCAAAAACCGGTCTTCCGCGTTAGCTGGCGTTAGAAGCTCTTAAAATTAACACATTTGGTGTAATCCATGTTTTTTTAATACTAGTGTTAGGATTTGGTGTTAGGGTTTGATAAGTGATGTCCTAACTTAAAGTAAAAATAACTTTCATTATAACTAAAGATTATTTAATCTTTTCAAAAGAAATACACAAATAATTAAGGTACAAATAAATAAGGAAAAATGCAAGCTACATCCTTGCGTCAGATTAGAAAAGTGAGTCGCTGCAAGCGAAGTCGGGAAAAACAGTCCAGAGTGTCAACAACTTATCTTGTTGCCACAAACGTGAAGGTAAAAAGTTCTTGAAAACACCTGTTGCCACTAACACAAATTTTATCTTTTCCTTGCCATCTGGTGGAGGATAATGGAAAGTTCACCACAGTACTCCCCCCCCAAGTGCCTGAGGCACTGAGTTCAGAGGTACCGTGTGTTGAATCGGACACGACGACCAGAACGAGTTGTCACAAGAGTCTTTTGAAGTGGATCTGTCTTCACTGGGTCAGGTTGGGAAGTTGAGGCATTAGTTTGTGAAGATTGTTCGGTACAGTGTTGTGGTATAGGCAACTGCTGGGTAGTTGGGGTGGTGGAGAAATCAGAAGTTTCTAAGAAGGCGGGTTTCAGTCTATCAATACTGATAACAGTTTGTCTGCCATTCATGTTGATAGTGAAAGTCTTGTCGCCTCTTTGCATTACACTGAATGGACCATCATAAGGACTTTGAAGTGACTTCTTTACAGCATCATGCCTCACAAACACATGAGTGCATGTTTTGAGGGACGGGTGAACAAAAACAGCGGGCTTGGCATGTGCAGAAGTTGGAGTAGGTTTTAATGAGTTCATGGTGTCTCGCAATGTTTGTAAAAAGTCATGAGGTTGGATATCTGTTTGTGGGTGGTCGATCATTTCACATCGTCTTAGTGGTGCACCATAAACGAGCTCAGCACTGGTGCAGTCGAGGTCTGCTTTGAATGAAGATCTAAGTCCAAGCAAGACAATAGGGAGTGATTCAGTCCATTTAGATTCATGGCATCGAAGTGCTTGTTTTAGGGAACGATGGAATCGCTCAACTAAATCGTTGCTTTTTGGGTGGTATGGTGTTGTGCGGGTCTTCTGGATACCCAAAATCTTATTAAGGATGGAGAATAGGTTGCTTTCAAATTGTCTGCCCTGGTCTGAAGTTGTGAGGGTAGGGATTCCAAATCGTGAAATCCAATTTGCAACAAAGGCTTTTGCAACAGTCTTTGCATATATGTCAGCAATAGGAATTGCTTCAGGCCAGCGTGTAAAGCGATCTATGCAGGTGAGTAAGTACTGGAAACCATCTGATGGTGTGAGAGGTCCCACAATGTCGATGTGCACATGGTCGAATCTGCGGTGAGGTAGCTGAAAACTTTGGAGAGGGCTGGATGTGTGTCTAGACACTTTTTCCCTTTGACACTTTATACAACACCGAGTCCAAGTGTTGATATCTTTTGACATAGACGGCCAAACAAATCTAGATTGGATGAGTTTTTTGGATGCTCTAGTGCCTGGGTGTGATAAGTTATGCAGGGATGCAAAAATACTTTTGCGAAAATCTTTGGGTACATAAGGTCGAATTGTATCACAGCTACTGTCACAGTATATACTTAAGGTTGGAGTCACTGCAACAGGTTTCAAACACAGGGAGATCTTGTCACTCTTTAACAGCTCTTGCAGCTCGACATCATGTTGTTGAGCTTCTGCAATTGTAGCCAAATCAGTTGACTGAACATTGACAGAATTTATTCTTGACAACGTATCTGCTACTACGTTGTCTGAGCCAGGGATATGTCGAATATCCGTGCAAAACTGGGAAATAAAATCCAGCTGCCGGAGTTGACGTGGAGAAATTGCATCAGAGTTTTTAGTAAATGCATGTGTTAAAGGCTTATGGTCAGTAAATATTATGAAATTTCTGCCTTCCAGGTAATGCCGAAAGTGTTTGACAGATAAATAGATAGCGAGAAGTTCTCTATCATATGTGCTATATTTAATTTCTGTTGCACTCAGTTTACGGGAGAAAAATGATAGTGGTTTTGTGCCACTTTGAGTTAAGCAATTTAATGCTGCCCCAACAGCAATGCCAGAAGCGTCAACCATTAAGTGGAGTTCATGGTCTGGTGCAGGATAAGCGAGGGTTGCGGCATTGGCTAAGTCCGATTTACACTGAGTGAAAGCAAGAAGTGCCTCGTCAGTCCAAGGGACAGGACGTTTGTCATTTTTCTTACAGTCACGAAGTAAATTGTTAAGAGGTGCTTGTTTCTTAGCTGCCTTTGGCAGAAATCGTCGATAAAAATTTAACATTGCAACAAAACGCTTTAATTGTGAAAGTGTTTCTGGTTTTGGGAAATCATTTATTGTAGACACTTTTTCAGGGAGGGGTTGAACTCCCTCTGGCGTCACAAGACAGCCAAGGAACTTTACCGAGGATTGTCCTAGAACGCATTTGGTGGGATTAATTTTTAAACCATGTAACTTCAAACGGCTACAAACTGGGTCAAGATGTCTAATATGCTCAGCTTCATTAGCAGAAGCAATCAAAATATCGTCATAATAAGGTATACAAAACTCTAGGTCAGATACTACCTCATTTATAAATCTCTGGAATGTTTGCCCAGCGTTGCGTAGGCCAAAAGGCATGTAAACAAACTCAAATAAACCGAATGGTGTTGTGATAGCGGTTTTTTGTATGTCCGATGGGTTTACAGGTATTTGGTGATATGCTTTGGTCAAGTCTATGGTAGAAAAAATAGTTTTGCCGAATAAGAGTTGTGTGCAATCATGAATATGTGGCACTGGGTACCTGTCAGGTACAGTGACAGAATTGAGACGCCGATAATCACCGCATGGGCGCCATTCCCCGTTTTGTTTTTTTACCATATGTAGCGGACTAGCCCATGGGCTTTTTGAGGGTCTAATTATTCCCTGAGACATTAAATACTCAAATTCTTGCCGTGCAGCGCGTAACATATCAGGGGATAAACGTCTTGGCTTATAAAACACAGGCGGACCTGTTGTTTCAATATGATGAAATGTTGTCAAATTTGAAGACAATTTGGATGGTGTAGTGTTTATAATTTTTGGATATTTTTTAAGAATTTTTTGAAATGGTGAATCGCCAAAAGCAAAAGATATATTAGAAATTTCAGAGCTTAGAGTAGCAGAAGCGGCAGCAGAAGAAATTTGAGTAGTAGCATCAATTAATTTATTGTTCCTAGCATCAACTAATAGATTAAAATGCTTTAAAAAATCAATTCCGATAATCGGTTGACGTACATCTGCAATAATAAATGGCCATGTGAAACTACGGCGTAAATTTAGGTCGAGAGTAAGACGTGTAGTGCCATAAGTTTTTATTGTTGAACCGTTTGCGGCATAAAGTACCAAGTCGCTTGATATTCTAGGCTGAGAGGCAGAATTCCTTGGAAGAATGGAAATATCTGCTCCAGTACCAATCAAATAATTCAAATTTGTTTTAGTATCGGCCAGGAGAATACGCTGGAGGTGGCGATCACGATCCTGGCTTTCCGGCGATCGCCAATTTAGTTTTCCGCTTGTCGGAAAGAACAGGGTTGTGTACATTTTCGAGCATTCTTGCCAAAATTGGTATGATAAAAACATTTGCCATCACTTGGTTCCTTGTATTGGTGAAAACGATCACGGGATTTACTTCGTCTTCGGAAATGATTGTTTCGTACTCTTTCATGTGGGGTGTCGCGTTTGTTTACAAGATGTGTCAGCTCACTCACTTGTTTTGATAACTGCGCGATTTGCAACTCTAAACTGTTTGAGGATTCCGGTTTGACTGAACTTGTAGCATTTATCGCTGGAGTAAAAGTGAACTCATGAATTTTATCAGCAATTGTTGCTAACTGGGTGAGGTCCTGATTAAGAGCAGCAAGGATGGAATGAGTATTATTCGGAAGTCTCCCTAGCCATAAAGATTTAAGTAGCGGCTCGACAACAGATGTGCCTGCTAAGGCGTGCATGCGTGTAAGCAATTGAGAAGGGCGTTGATCGCCAAGTTCGAGACCTTGAAGTAGAGTGCGGATTCTCGATGCTTCGCTTTCGGAATGAGAATCGATTAATCGCTTTTTTAGCTCTGTATATGGATTTACTTGCGGTGGATTAACAATTAAGTCGCTGACAGAAATCAAAACATCAGCATCAATCGATGCCACGACATGGTTAAATTTAGTAATTTCAGACTTTATGTTTGCCAAACTAAAATTAGCTTCCAACCTAACAAACCATAAAGTGGGGTTGGATTTCCAAAATGGTGGGGGTTTGACTGTTACGTGGGCTATTTGATTATTTGCAGTAACTGGGTCTGGTGGATCAGACATGATTATGCAGTTTGAAAAATTATGGAAAATAAGAATGAAAACACAGAAATAAAAATTTACAAATTATATATACAAGTTAAAGTTACAAATGTTTGAGTGCATTAACTAGTTGACATACGAAATTTTAGGGATTGTTGATAGTATTTTAATATATGTTCCAAAAATATTCTAGGGTTATATAAACATGAGTGCAACAAAAATGAATATTAGCAGATTATGGCAATAAAATCGTGCGAAAAAATAACATTTACTAAAAAATACGAATAAATTGAAAAAAGCTTACCGCTACCATGCCAACAAAATCGATTACTGACCACATCCTGGTAAATTATAAGATCACATACGCCGTTTACTTGATCCGTGTGAGATTCGGTATTATCAGGACAAAATCAAACACATTTTGGCGAAAATATAAATATCCTTGCATCACCCAGTTAATAAGACGATGTATTCTTGCAAAATTGCATGCTTCAGTACGAAATCATATTGCGATGTAAAGCGATTTCTCGATCAGCTATGCATCTTCTCGATCCGATGCGTGTTCAAAACACGAGGGTCACCAGTGTTAGGATTTGGTGTTAGGGTTTGATAAGTGATGTCCTAACTTAAAGTAAAAATAACTTTCATTATAACTAAAGATTATTTAATCTTTTCAAAAGAAATACACAAATAATTAAGGTACAAATAAATAAGGAAAAATGCAAGCTACATCCTTGCGTCAGATTAGAAAAGTGAGTCGCTGCAAGCGAAGTCGGGAAAAACAGTCCAGAGTGTCAACAACTTATCTTGTTGCCACAAACGTGAAGGTAAAAAGTTCTTGAAAACACCTGTTGCCACTAACACAAATTTTATCTTTTCCTTGCCATCTGGTGGAGGATAATGGAAAGTTCACCACACTAGTGAAATATTTACAATGTTTTATGTTTTCTGTAGCGATTTTTCTCGTTTTCTTTCCTTTTTTACAGTGTAGACACATAGACAGATTAAATTGTAGCGAGTTCGACTCTTTGATTCAAAACTTCAGCTTTGAATCTTTCGCGATTTCGTCAGTAGATGGCGCTTAGAAATCACAGTAAAAAAAGCTGTAAACTGTCTTTTTTCTTTTTCGTAAAATAATTACAGCGTTTTAAGCCGTAATTTTCGCCGTTATTTTTTACAGTGTATGGATCATTCGAGACAACAGCCTTGTAGCTTATAGGTCTCAAAAACTACAAATTACTTTTTCACAAGTGTAAAATATAGATTAATTCATTTCGTTTCGGGTGGACTTCAAATAGAATTTTTGGGTTCAGGTCGGGTATAATCTGAACAGCTCAGGATTCTAATGGGGATAAAAATAGAGGGTTACCACAGAACACGAAGGTAAGAAATAATCCTTTGAAGTCGGTTTTATATTTTTTTAAAAATTACTTCTTCGTTTTAATACTATTCGTCGCAGAAAAGCTCTTTTTCCATAAATAAAATGCTGAGAGCGTAATATTTTTTTTTGTAATTTTTATTTGCAAAATTAAACAAGAACGAAAAATAATGCGGCAAGCATAAATTATGAAACACTTTCCAATACATTCATACTACTGTAACAAAACTTCACAGTTTAATAAGGTGAAAGATAGTGTTTACGTAACCAATTTGGAAAAAGCATAACAAATTTGAAAACCCAATTTCAGAAATTATCATCAATAGTCGGACAAATATCCGAATTATTTTGGCACCCTATACGTTGCCTATATATAGCCTACAGTTTTGTATATATATGGTACATAGTATGCTAAAATTTAGTTCAGTTAGGATAGGAAACTCATAGCACATTTGAAAATTCCCCTTCAACAATTTTGGTCAATAAACGGAAATTTACACCATATCTTTTGTGCAGCCCTGTATATGATTTATAAAATTTATACACAAACAGTAATATCCAAAAATATAGATGAATTTCAAAACGTAAATCACAACTGAAAACGCACTTCTAGTAATTATTGATCATTAGACAGTATTATGACCGAATTCTTTTGTGTGCCCTGTAAATGAACGATGAATGCTAAGCACACCCTATTCTATAATAAGCACCCTGTAAGTGCACCTAAGTGATATATATCAATTTCAATATGTTTGAAATAGTGTAACATCATTCAAATACACCGCAAACGATTTTCCTCCATTATTGTTGACGGAATTATTTGAGTGTCCTTGTAAATTAACTATAAGCGCCACACACTTCGTTTTCAATACCAAACACGTCATATTAAACCTCGATAACCTATATCAATCGCATGATAATCCGAATATACTTACGCGAGTTAGAGTACGGACAGACAACAGACAGAATTCATAAACCCTTTCAACTATTTACATCCTAATTAAATTTTCAGCAGAACTGAAACTACGTCTGGAACTTAATGACAATATCAAAGGATGTGGATTTTTTTTTTCACTTTGCTACACAGCGTACAACCAACTTAGTGAAAAATGTCCAGACCGGGGATCGAACCTGCATACCTTGGTATAGTGCACCAAGTGCTTTACCATTTAAGCCAACAGGACGACATCCAGTCTGGCATTTTCACTCTTATACGTTGAAAAGGCCGCAAACTTGCAGCGCAAGGTGGAAAGTCATACATAAGCACACGATTTTAGTTGCATCACGAGAAGAACAAGTTCCCAGCATATCGGATAATATATATTTACATCCTAATTAAATTTTCAGCAGAACTGAAACTACGTCTGGAAATTAATGACAATAACAAAGGTTGTGAATTTTTTCACTTTGTTATACACAGCGTACAACCAACTTAGTGAAAAATTAACTCAATGTTGAGTATCAAATCATCGTATTGAAAAACGGAAAAATAGGTGCTCAATATTTTAGAAAAATCTATTTAGGGATATCAAGGTTGCCATTTTTCTAAAATATTTAACCCGTATTTTTCCGTTTTTCAATTCGACGTATATTTTTCGAGTTATTCGACCGTTTCCAGACTTTTCAATGGAAACGATTCTCACTACATATTACTCGATTACAGCGCCATCTACGATTTTCCGAAGAAAATGTTAAATGCAAAAGTTATACGTATTTTTTATCTTAAGATTTCAAAGTGCCCCCCCCCCCCCTCCAGAATGCAGAGTTGGGGGTAGCAACTTTGATATCCCTAAATAGATTTTTTCAAAAATATTGAACACATATTTTCCGTTTTTCAATCCGATGTAATATTTCTCGAGTTATTCGACCGTTTCCAGACTTTTCGGACCCCCTGTATATAAAACGATATTAACACAGCGAAAATACCCTTAATGATGCAACCCTATGAGCGTCTGAGGGCTTTCCTGCATTTTAATAAAAATGTTCGTAAAAGTAATATTAATTTAAATTTTCCTTCCCTGTTTCTTTCTAAAATACACTTCATATCTAATACAATTTTGTTAAAAATATTTTTGCTTGCAGCCGATTTAAGTTGTTTATAGGAAACGGAAAAATACGGCAAAACAGCTTTGACTTGAATTTAACATTTTCCTGAAAACGAGTACTTCATAATTAAGCATTTTATGAGCTAACTAATTATGTATTAAGTCGGTAATTAGCATCTTAATAAGCACTAATAACTTTTGAAACATTTCAATCTGATGATTTATGAAGGAGTTCTTTTTATGTTTTAAAGGAAGTAAAAAATACAGTATTTTTTGTCATTATTATTATTAGAGGAAAAATTATCACGCATTCAATCGGAATAGAAACATGACTCACTAAACTTTTTCGATAAGCGTTTGACTGTAATAAAACGGAACTCTTTTAAATCACATGGTTAAAGACATCACGTGAGATAAATAAATAAATAAATCATAATAATAATAAAATTTGCCGATTAAGGAAAACTTCATCTTATGCACATGTGCAAAGTTCGAAAGGATTACACAATCAAGACTCTTTTAGAATATTCGATATTTATTTATTTATTTTCTATACTTTCGGAACACACAGTGAAAGGAAGTATTGTAATTATAACAAGAACGAAAAATCATGGGCCAAGCATAGATTAAGAAACACTTTCCAACACATTCAGAATATTGTAACAAAACTCCACAGTTTATTAAATAAACAAGGTCAAGGTCAAACTGGGCGGGGAGGCCTACCTTTCGGCTTAAGCTCAACTAGCCCCGCCCAGCAGGTTTGCTTACCTAATTATACTGAGCATCACTAAATTATACTTTGTGATATTGATCAATAATCATACTATGTAATGCTGAAATACAAATTCTGAAAATACAAGATTCCAAAAATACAAATTTACAAAATCCACATTTTTTACAGGAAAAAACTGTTTTTCTTTAAAACAGTTTTTTTCTGTAAAAAATACGATATTTTTCTGTCAAAATTACAGATTTTTTTTTTTTTCTTTTTTTTTTTTTTTTTTTTTTTTTTTTTTTTAATACAATTTATATACACCAATTAATATGCAAAAAGTTAGTTAAATTTAATAACGCGTATCGCAACTGAAAACGATCTACGATCAGTTATTGTCCATGTAGACAGTATACTGTAACCAAATTCTTTTGCTTGTCCCTGTAAATGAACAAGACATATATGCACTTCATATTATACAGTAAGCGCCTTCTAGTGCACCTCAGTGATATGTATCAATTTTAATATGTTTAAAATAGCGTAACATCATGGGAATACGCTGCAAACGGTTTTTCCCATTTACTGCAATGAAGCAGAATTCTTTTGAGTGCCCCTGTAAACGAACCATAAATGCTACACACTTCATTTTCAATATCAAATATATTGGTAAACCTCAATAACAAATATCAATTTCATGGTAATCTGAGTATATTTACGTGAGTTAGAGCATGGACAGACGGCAGACAGACAAACAGACAAACCGAATTCATAAACACTTTTCAACCATGTTGGAAAGTGTTAAGAACAGAGTATGGAATTATGTCATATCTTTACCTTTTGAAGTCCCCTGAATCTGCTTTTCACATTTTTACAACGATTCTATGTGTGAATTGGTTATTATTTTCTTACGTTTTTGGTCTCCACAGTCCGTTTTTACTTACCCATCATACATAGTATAGGGTAAGTCTTGTAATCGTTTTGAAAATCGAACAATTTTTTTTGACGGATTTACAAGTTTCAGACACTGGAGATTCCGAAAAACATATTTTTAGAAAAAAAAATTTGTCGTCCGTCTGTTTGTGTGTCTGTGTGTGTGTCTGTAAACGCTCTATCTCCCGAACAAATGGAGATAGGGACTTGAAATTTGGTATGTACTTAGTATGTACTAATGGGAAGAAGCTTATTGAATTTCAGTAACCTCGATTATCCGGTACTATTTTTTTCGGACTCTCGAAATATTCTTTCTGATAAAAGGTATATAAAAATTTTCGAAATTGTTTATTTTAAGGAGTGAAAATAAAAGACAATAAAAAAACATAAATTGTGCATAAAGAATGAAGTCAATCGGATAATGAGTTGCCGAGATATTTGTAATTATATTTTCCACACTCTTCGATTTTTCATGACCCTTTATTTCATTCAAATTTCAATTCAAAGATATATTTTAACTGGAAATGATATGCTTAATCCGACGCAGTAAACCGTTAGTTAATAGGATTATCAATTTTGGAGTTATAAGGATGTTTCTTTTACGCAATTCAGTAATAGAGCATTTAAAGCGAGGCTAAAGAAAAAGAAAGGCTACCGTGGTGCTTTACGCATATCTTTTTTTACAGACCGCCGAAGTCACGTGTTGCTCGAATGCACCAATGAAGGCGTACGAATAGAGCATCACGTCACTCTGGTTGTCTGTAAAAAAAGATAAGTGGAATGTACCGCGGTAGCCTGTCTTTTTCGTTAGCCTCGATTTAAAGTTTATGACGTCATCAAGCCACGATTTTATTCGAATTGCAATGTATTTTATAAATCGTTTACACAGGTTTTATATTCACATTTTATATTATGCATATCCATGATGGGTAAGTATTACGGTGGCCCCCAACGACTAGTTTAGTGTGTACGAAACCTGTGTAAGATAGAAGAAAGCTCTGGGATTGACACATCCGACTAGTTATATTTTTACAACGATTCTATGTGTGCATTGGTTGGTATTTTCTTGCGTTTTTAGTTCTCCACAGTCCGTTTTTTGTGCGTTTACGATAAGGGTGTGAATGAACTCGATATTATCCAAACGGTATTTTTTATTGAGCTCAAATTTTGCAGGTGTGCTATACGCCATCACTATTGCAAGACCTGTACAGTTTTTCGGAGAAAACGGCCAACGGGTTTGGCATTTAAAGGGCAATTATTCCGTAACGGAATGACGGTTCAGAGAAAAATTTGTAAAATTTTATTGGAATTACATAAAGTTATTTATTTCTTTCAAGTTTTGTTTTCTGCCAACACAATTAGTACACACTAAGAAATCAAAATAAATACTTACAACAATTAAAAAAAAAAAAAAACATATAAAGGGCCCTCCGTGTCCGAGTGGTTAAGACACTATTCTGCTAATCGCTGTAGAGCGTAGGACAGGCGACGGTTTCGATTCCCGTCAACTCCGTTGCACACTTTTTATGGAGTTCCGGAATTCGGTGTTGTCATTTCCTCATGTCTATCCTGTCCTCTTCAAGAAGAAGATTTATGTAATTTGTCGAAGTCCTGTATGTGTGTTTCTGGAAATAAAAATATATGGATCATTCGAGACAACAGCTTTGTAGCTTATAGGTCTCAAAGCAACCCCCCTTCAAGAAAAAAAAAATCAAATTAAAAAAGTATATATAATAATTTTCTTTAGAAATTTTTAAATGTTCGGTAACGGAATTACATCAAATCCATTTCTTGTAATTCCGTTATCAAGCATTTAAAAATTTATAAATAATGTTTTTATATAATGAACAGAGGAAAGTATTTTCAACTAAATAAATTATATTCAATGGTTGGAGTATCACAGTTGAAATTTTATTCCAACAAATAAGAGTGAAATATGCCAGCTAGGATATCGTTGGGATAGCTCCGTTGGGTCTGCCAGCTCTCGTGCATAGAGTGGGTCTCATTCGTTAATACAATCTTGTTCTTAGGGCCCGATTCTGAATAAGATATTGTTGGTGAATGAGACCCACTCCATGTATTGAACCTCCTTCCTTCACATCAATACTGGGTGATTTCTGCTTTTGTCTCAATTGGATGTCTATTGCTCGCAGTGCCATCTATTGCTGATAATTCGAACTAAAATCAGAAATCGCAGTAAAAAAAAAAAACTCCCGACATCATACATTACTCTCCTGCAATAATTTTTAAAATATCTGTCACTGTTTGGAAGTTATTGAATTTTAAAATAAGCCAGTCCAATTTAAGACAACCGGTAGGTACTCTGTTTAAATCTTTTATTACTTACCCATCATACGTAGTATAGGGTAAATCTTGTAATCGTTTTGAAAATCGAAAATTTTTTTGACGTATTTACACGTTTCAGACACTGGAGATTCCGAAAAACATATTTTTAGAAATTTTTTTTGCCGTCCGTCTGTGTGTCTGTGTGTCTGTGTGTCTGTGTGTGTGTCTGTAAACGCTCTATCTCCCGAACAAATTGAGATAGAGACTTGCCATTTGGTATGTACTTAGTATGTAATAATGGGAAGAAGCCTATTTCATTTCAATAACCTCGATTAACCGGAACATTTTTTTTCGGACTCTCGAAATATTCGTTCTGATGAAAGGTATATAAACATTTTCGAAATTGTTTATTTTAAGGAGTAAATATAAAAGACAATAAAAAGCATAAATTTTGCATAAAACATGAAGTCGATCGGATAATTAGTTGCCGAGATATTTGTAATCCTATTTTCCACACTCTTCGATTTTTCATGACCCTGTATTTCATCCAAATTTCACTTCAAATATATTTTTTAATTGGAAATTTGACGCTTAATCAGATGCAATAAACCGCTAGTTAATAGGAGTATTATTTTTGGAGTTATAAGGAAAAACCTCTTTCAAGCAATTCAGTAATCGAGCCTTTTTATGACGTCATCAACCCACGATTTTATTTGAATATCAATGCATTTTATAAGTAGTTTACACATTTTTATTTTAATATTTTACATTATACATATACATCATGGGTAAGTATTACGGTGGCCCCCAACGACTAGTTTATATAGTGAAATGGCATTATTGTAACTAATAGTAATATAAACATTTTCATGTTGAACAAACATGTTTAACACCCAAACATGCTAAATTAACAGCGTAAAATTAACATTATTTTGTTACTCTTGCATGTATAAATTATGTTACATGGTTGAAAATGTTTATTTGAGAATTGACAACATCTGAAAAATTGATATTTCATGTTGATACTTGTTGAGAAATCTGAAACACTCTACAATTTATTCGGAAACGTTTCCGAAAATTATGGGCAGTAAAAGAGAATTTTGTGTCAGAAATGCTTATATAAATCTTTAAAATCTATTGTTTTCTTAGATAAAGCAACGCTTTTCGTGGGTAACTAGAAAAAGATTATATTACAATTTTATAAACTTTTTCGCTTGATCAAGAAACATTTCTCTTTTTTACAGTGTGCACTGTAAAAAAAAAAAAAAAAAAAAAAAAAAAAAAAAACGGTTTTTCATCTACGAAAATATAATAAAACCACGAATGAAACAATAATCTCTTCCAAGTTACCTATGATTCCGAAAAACATTCTTTACCTTTTGAAGCCTTAAAAACCAATATATTTTCCAGATTTAAAGAAATATTTATAAAAACAAAGTTTCTTTTACTGCCACTGATTTTCGAAAATGTTTTTTATAGTATATTAATCAGTTTTTGGAAACGGAAATATTGATTTTTAAGATGCTATCAATTTTCAATTAAACATTTTCAACCGTGTAATTGGATTTATATATACAGCAGTAACAAAATTATATCAATTTTAATGTTAATGCTGTTAATTTATCATGTTTGTCTCTAAAATATGCTTGTTGAACATGAAAATGTTTACTTTAGAATTGAAAGCTCCTTAAAATCTATATTCCGGGTTGAAAAATCTTATTAATACACTATAAAAACTACTCGGAAATGTTACCAAAAATCAATGGTAGCAAAATAAATATTATTTTAACAAATGCTCCTTTAAATCTCGAAAATATATTAGTTTTTGAGGCTTCTAAAGATAAAAAACGCTTTTCGTAATCATGAGCAATCCGGAAGTGGTTTTGTATATATTGGTTCCTGGTTATATTATATTTCCCTATATTAATAAAGACTGTTTTCTTTTACAGTGTAGTTAACCTTTGTTATGCCACTACAATCATAGTGAACAAACAAGAATCTCCCCCCTTTTTTTTTAATCTATAAGCAAAATTTTGCAAAACACAGACCTAATTTTGATTATTAAATAATATTTATCTTTGCATTAATCAAAAATTGAGAAGGATCCCCGATGGCTAAAATATTGTGCTCAGTATTTAAAGATAAGTTGTTTATTTTGGTGGACAATTTGAGATTATAATCCATAAATGTCGTTTCAATTAGACATACTTCATCGTTTTTTTGCAAAGGTTAAGCACTCATCTAACAAAGGAAGCCTTAGATAAGACAATTATTATAAAAAGCAATTTACATGAAAAAGAAAAAAACAAACAAACAAGAAAAAAAAAAAAAAAAAAAAACTATAGTATATGTGATAGAAGAGTGCTAACACACAGCGCCAGTCACAGTGCCTTAATCCTCTAATTCCCATGGTAGAATACGTTGTAGAAATTCCGTAATTCAGAAAATCTGAATTCATACCAGAAAATTTCAATAATATATTTAGCTTTATTTAATGACGAAATGTTTGTTATTAAATGAAGCAAATATTGCTACTTTAAATTTCTGGAATGAATTAAAAAATCTACTTAATTGGCATCAGTGGGGGTAGCATATATGCTAACATGGGCATTAGAAGGCTAAACAACAACAACAAATTTTTTTTTAAAATATGCCAAATATTTGACTGATTTATCTTTATCTCTGCAAGATTGCCGATCATATCGTAGTATAATTGTTTACATTTTTCTTCACTGTCACATGGTGATACAGACTCCTTTTTAGAAACGTACTTCAGTTTTTAATCATTTTTTGAACTTCCGTTACGATTAAGCAGATACATTTTACTTTTGAGTGTACGCCAATGTTGTCAAATAGAGGATTTTTTTATCCAAAATATCTACCACTATTTCAGAATAAAAATCTTCGCTACACTGAAAAAAAAAAAAAAAAAAAAAAACAATTGTTGATTTTACAGTATAATACTGGCATCTCAGCTGCCAGTATTATACTGTAAAATCAACACTTGGAGTGTATATTTAATGACAGGCAATCTGTGATTAAATAAAGCGAAGTTTACTTGTTGTAAAAGTGGTAATTTTGAATTTAAAAAAAATGCCCAATCTAGTAACATTAGTGTACTAGTGTACTCTCATGTTTATTGCAAGTATATATATATATATATATATATATATATATATATATATATATATATAGTATATATTATTATTTTGCCACTGTTCCTCCTCAAGGTGCCTAACATGTCCAGTGGCATATATCCCAAATTGTGAATGATCCTACTCTCTTGTAAAGCATATAAGGTAAATGTACAAATAGTGGGCCGCTTAAGGCTCCCGTTGACTCACGGGAAAACACCCGCTCGCTATTGTTAATCCTATGGGACAGTTCTTTTATAATATCGCATTTGCATTTCAATATTTTTAAACGATGTTTTTGTATTGGATAGCTGAGATAGATCTCTACATCGCTTTCCCTTTACTTTTCGGAAAATCCGAAAGAAGACTTTATTTTCTACTAGCTGACCCCGACGTTGCCCGAGCTCTTGCTTACTTAAATCTCTTAAAAAAACGGAACTCTGGCCACGGTCTACGATGGCTTTGGAACCGTATACCAGGCATGCTCGTACGCTCTAGAAAATCTTTTATTTCCCCCTACCACCGCCAGGGGAGCATTCTGTTCTAAACAAACCTCTTTCCGAACGAACTTCTGAGACTGGTCCCCGCTGCCTACGTTACTGTATAGTGGGCGCACTACAAAATTGAGCTGGTTTCGAGAAGATTAGAACATTATTAGCCCAGTTATTGCAATAAGGTACAGTTAGAGAAAATAACCTTGAGTGAGGTGCCGAAGGGAGGAGATGTTCGAGTGTCCTTCAGAAAATGACTAATTAGGAGGCCCACTATGCATGCATAAATATTCGTTCGTTTTGTTAAGCTAGGAACTTAATTACAAAGTTGGCTTAAACTCTTATTTGTGAATAGTGGTAACCGCTACTCATAAATTTAATTTAATGTTATAAAGGGTGACTATTAAGTTAAATATAATGTTTGGAATCACTTGCGTTGAAATCGGAAAGATAGTTGCTGATATATAGAAACGGGGCATAGTTAGAGAAAAACCTTGAAAGAGGGGCCGGGGGGGGAGGGTTGTTCAAGTACCCTTCAGCAAATGACTAATTGAGAGGAGAACTATGCATCTTTCGAAATTCGTTCGTTTGCTTAAGCTAGGAACTTAATTACAAATTTGGCTTACCCAATTATTCGGAAATAGTGGTAACCGCTACTCATAAATTTAGTTTAATGTTATAAAGAGTGACATTTAAGTTAATTATAATGTTTGGAATCACTTGTGTTGAAATCGGAAAGATAGTTGCTGAGATATGAAAACGGAGCATAGTTAGAGAAAAAAACCTTGAAAGGAGTGCCGGGGGGGAGGGGTTGTTCAAGTGTCCTTCAGCAAATGACTAATTAGGAGGATCACTATGCATCTTTCAAAAATCGTTCGTTTGCTTAAGCTTTGAACTTAATTGCAAATTTGGCTTAAACTGTTATTCGTAAATAGTGGTAACCGCTACTCATAAATTTAGTTTAGTGTTATAAATGGTGACTTTTAAATTAATTATATTGTTTGAAATCACTTGCGTTGAAATCGGAAAGATAGTTGCTGAGATATGGAAACGGAGCAGAGTTAGAGAAAAAAACCTTGAAGGACAGTCCGGGAGGTTGTTCAAGTGGCCTTCAGCAAATAACTAATTAGGAGGATCACAATACATCTTTAATGATTGATTCATTTGGTTAAGCTAGGAACTTAATTTGAAATTTGGCTTATTACTTTTACACTACTATTCGGAAATTCTGGTAACTGCTTTCTAGAAATACACCTTGAAGCTTAAATGTAATTAGACCCTTGTCCCTCTTAATTCCCGCAAATATAAAAAAGAATCTGTTAAATAAAGTTTTCTGTATTAACAATCTCCATCATAATAATAAATGCCATGAAAAAAAAAAACTTAAACCCGACTAATTGTCATGAAGAAAAATATGCCTGCAAAATATTTCAATCAGTGGGACGTATGTGTAATTTGCCATGTACAGGTGGCGTGACATTCGCATGGCTCCTCTACGCTAATAACTTCAATCCATGTTGACACTATTTAGTTAGAAATCCTTATTTGTGCATCGCTACTCTCTGCTTTATTTAATTACTTCTGTGAAGAATCGATGCAACCAACCAGTGAACCAACCAACCCAAGAGAATAAAAGCGTATTTTTAATGAGAGTTCTTTGTGCATTTTAATTAATATTTCAGAAAGTAATTAAAATATTAAAATTCTGAAGTAATGTTGCACCAGGAGAGGGTTTGGACTACCTAAATCTAAATTTCCAGCCTTCTAGGTGGGCCAGATTTTCCTAGCCATCGCCAACAGACACACACACAGACACACAGACACACAGAGCGAAACTTTCTTTTATTAGTTTAGATAATCACGAAATATATGCCATTAAATAAAGCAAAACTTACTATTAAGATATTCTGGTATGAATTCGGAATTTCTGAATAAAAAAGAAATTCCTGAATTGCACGCTTCGGATGCAAATAACTCCGAATGATATATATATATATTGAGAGTAGTCCTAGCCTCTATTTATCAGAAAAAATATTCAAAATTTCAAGATATATGCCTTGGTTAAAAAAAAAAAAACCTTTACCCTTCCCTATGCACCAGTAGTGGGCATGCTCAATTTTTGATGCACCAGGTATGCTCAATTTCTAATGCACCAGTAATGGGTACAAAAAACACCCCACAAATCCTGAATGTAATTATGTACCATACAAAAGTTATAGTTTGCTTTTCAGTCATATAGATCTAACCATACATAATAATGAAAATGTATTTAGATATTTAGATGGCTACATTACATAATTGCATGAAAAAATAATCTAGAAATTTGAATAATGCTTTATTGTTATAGTTTTTCTTTTACAGCTAACGTTTCAACTGCCACCCACTATTTTACACAAACAAGCTGTTTTTGTCTTTTCTCCTTTCATTTCCCCCCTTTCTTTTCAACTTTCTCTTTCTCTTCCCCTTCCCCTTCCCCTTTCTCTTTCTCTTCCCTTTTCTCTTTTTCCTTTTCTTTCTCTTCAGCTTTAGCAATTTTAACTTCCTTATTCTCAAAACATTGTAACATTTGAGTGGAAGTAACTACAACTGGAATATTCTCTAGCTTCCTTTAATTCTCCACTTTATTTTTTTTCTGTTCAAATAAAGAAGTGCATTTAAAAAGATGTGGCATGTTATTTGAAGTTCCAGTAATGTTTTTCAAAATATTCAAGATATGAAGAATCGTTGTAAAGTAGCCATTTTACCAAACTCAACAGTTATCTTCTTTTTTCTCTGCTTCTTCTTCTTTTTCCTCTGCTATGTTTGTTGAACACCTCATTATTTGCTATCTGAAAATTGTCTGTTGTTTCTTTTAGTTCCCCTTCAACACATTCAAAAAATTCACCAATATTTGCTGTCTTAACTGGATTGAGCCATGTATTCTAATATAAATGAGACTTCCAAAACAATTTACAAAATTAAGAAATCAAAATAATTACATTTAATCCAAGGTTCGCACAGTTATTGGAATTTCCAAGGTATCTGGCACCATTATAAATGATAAGAAAATGTCCATATAATTTTTAAAACATAGAATTCGTAATCGCCCATTTATTCACATAATTTGCAATATTTTTCTGCAGTTAAATAAGGCGAAAAAACCTGTTAAAAATTGTGGTAGAACTGTGTGAATTCTGTTAATCTAAGAGAAATTAATTTAACAGAAAGGGTGGTTCCATACTATGTTTTTCTTTAGTTTAACCATAAATAATACACTTCAGTTTGTCCAACTGGGTCTTTCCACTGTCCTCAATTTTTCATAAAATTTCTTTAATTTATATTTCCAATTTTTTTTTCAAGGATTAACCAAAAAAAAAAAAAAAAAAAAAAAAAACATTTTACTTTTTTTCAGTAATTTCAATTTATTTTCTTTTATGGCTACTTCCTTTTGGTTTCTTTGAAGCAATCCACAGGTTTTGAACTCATTAATAATTGTGTCAGCAATAATTCGTTTCAGTGCTGAAATTGATGGAATTTATGATTTTCCAACAACAAGGATAGTAATCAGCGGAGCAAGCTTTTTTCTCGAAGTGCTTAGTTTTGTTTTTAAGGGTGTATTCAAATCCAAATTGCTTATTTTGAGACACATTTTTAAATTCATTTTTGCTCTAAAATGCATCCAATTGGCAGATTCTCTTATTCAGAAACTTTATAAGGTCCTTATTGTCTCGATTTTTTGATAAAGGCAGAATATATTTAATAAAATGCTGTCAAAATGGACATTTTGAACCGAATTTCACGAAGCGATAGCGCTGGAAACAACAACAAAAAAAATGACCGTACTGGTGAAAATAATTGTTTGTAAATCAATTTATAATTAATTGAACGAAAAATAAAAGCATAGGTCCCTTATAAATCTTGTCATAAATCACGCCGCCAAGTTTCATGTTTTTACTTTTAAAAATGAGTCTGAAAATGCGTCTCAAAATTTTGAGTTGTTGAGCGGGGAAAAATATATATATTTTTTAATACTGCCTTAAGGTGGTTCTCAAATGACTTGTTCAACAACGCGAAACTTTCTGACACAATTTCTGACTCATTTTTAAACGCAAGAGCATAAAATTGGCAGACCTGACTATGGAAGCTATTTGGAATTGAAATGAGTTTTCCATTTTTTGATAAATAGATTACTTATCGAGTTATAAGCGATTCAGGTTACGTGACGACACGTTTTTTGCGCTTCTCGGACTGCCGCGTAGGGAATTCGATTCAGAACACCGACTTTGACAGACTTTTCTGAAAGATCTTCTGCATTTACCAAAAAAAAAATGGAAACTTGCTTCGATTACATAGTTTCTGAATAAAAACACCTGCCAATTTCATGCATTTGCGAAGAAAAATGAAATAAAAAATGTGTCCGAAAGTAGCCTGTTTGAATTTGAGAACAGCCTTAATTAAAGAATTTCCTTTTTTCAGCAGATTTCCGCTTATAAAAATCCAATTAAACTCTCACCTCAACTTCCCTTGGCAAAATTACCTTACCCTTTTGCCTTTCCTAGCACTCAAAATTTAAAATCGTTAAAAATCTTTAATGACATCATCTTTTGTTTCTTTGTGGTAACAATAAATACATAATTAATCATCTAAATTACTATTTCTTCTCAACGAAATTTCTGCTCCCCCCTTTTCCCCTCATCACATAAAGTCTTGAAAATTTTTTCAAAACTTTTTTGACCTGTTCGTTAGTTTGCAGTACTTTTTCCAGGATGTCCACTGTTTAGGGAATTTTTCAGAGAAAATACCAATATTTTCTTATAGAAAAATTCGCTTTATTTAATCGCACGATTAAATACGGCAATTATTCTTATAAGAAAATACTGGCATTTTCCCTGAAAAATTCCCTGATCAGTGACCATTCTTTGTTAACCCTTTCCAATCTTTGAAAATTTTTGCTTCAAAATAGCGATCACCATTTTGCTACCACTATTTCCGTACTATAATCTTCGTGGTACATTCCTATTACAAATGTTGCAGAAATATACTACGAAGATTTTTTTTTTTTTAAATTAATGAGAGCCTAAGTTTAATTCTGAAGTAGCAGTAGCGGTAAGCGATGTCGAATCACTCTCGACAGTAGGGTGGGAAGTGTTACACTATATATATTTTTCAATCATACTGATTGGAAAGATATCATACGAATTAAATATTTCCAACTGAGCGAAAAAATGCCCAAGTCGGTATTCAAACCCAGAACTTTTGACTTAAATTTCCCTACGAATTGAATTTTTCCAACTGAGCGAAAAAATGCCCAAGCCGGGATACGAACCGAGAACTTTTGACTTAAATTGTCAATACTCTACCGATTGAGATACCTGGACCGACAAGCGGCGGGCATATTTCGCTCAGATAACCTTATTGGCAATAGCATACGGTCTGCCATGTAGAGAGCTCAGCACAATATACCACATGTAATTGAACTCCATTAAACGATGGGTACGTAGATATACAATTGTTTTTTTTTCTCAATCTACTGATTGGTAAAGATATCATACGATTTGAATTTTGATTTATTGAGCGAAAATTCCCAGGTAGCTCAATCGGTAGAGCACTGGTAATTTAAATTAAAGGTTCTGGGTTCGAATCCCGGTTTGGGCATTTTTTCGTTCAGTTGGAAAAATTCAATCCGTATGATATCTTTACCAATCAGTATGATTAAAAAAAAATAATAGTGTATCTACGTACTCATCAATTAATACAGTTCCATTACCTGCGATATATTCTGTTGAGATGTCTACATCAGACCGGATGCTATTGTCAATAAGGTTATCTGAGCGAAATATGCTCGCCGGTTGTCGGATCAGGTAGCCCAATCGGTAGAGCATTGGTAATTTAAGTCAAAGATTCTGGGTTCGAATCCCAGGTTGGGCATTTTTTCGCTTAGTTGGAAAAATTCACTTCGTATGGAAAGTGTTAAATAAGTGGTTAATCATCCAAATACAGGCACCTTTCTCCTTTGTCGAGTAATGTTTTGTTTTACACAAAAAAAATATTATCTGTTTAATGTTTTGACATTTTTGGCATATGGTTATTACATTGATTATATGTACATATATATACAGGATGTCCCAAAAACATCCATCCAGATACAGGAAGGAGTGAGAGATAAACCTAAGAGTGTCCTCTTTTCTTGTGATTTCAAAGACCATTCCTGTAGGAAGCAAGTTTGCTGCAGATAGTAGTACTTACCCGCCACAGATTTTTCATGAATTGAAAGCTTTAAAAAAAAAACAGTTTAAATGGTTAATTTTATTATTAAATGATTTGTATTCTCTTAAACAAATATAAGATTTCTTACAAAGAAAAGGCTATGCTACTTAATTATACTTTATTGCTATATAATAAAGTATATTTTAAAAGCCAAAGAACGCGGGCAATTTATGTTTTGTGTTTGTGTTCATGTGAATCTCTTTCTATACCAGATGCAAAATCAATAATAATAATAAAAAAATAATCTTATTTTTGAATTTGATTCAAATAATATTTTGTTTTGCACAGAAAAAAAAAACTGTTTAGTGTTTTGACATTTTTGGCATGTGATTATTACACCGATTATATATACATATATATACAGGGTATATACATTGACCTCAGCTTTTATTCCTTAAGGCGGTATTCAAAAAATATATTTTCCCGCGCTCAACAACTCAAAATTTTGAGACACATTCTCAGACTCATTTTTAAAAGTAACAACAGGAAACTTGGCGGCGTGATTTATAAAGACATTTATAAGGGCCCCATGCTTTTATTTTTCGTTCCATTAATTAGAAATCGATTTACAGACAAATATTTTCAAAGTACGATCATTTTTTTTGTTTCCAGCGCTATCGCTTTGGGAAATTCGGTTCAAAATGTCCACTTTGACAGCATTTTTTGCAATATATTCTGCCTTTATCAAAAAATCGAGACAATACGGACATTATAAAGTTTCTGAATAAGAGAACCTGCCAATTGGATGCATTTTAGAGCAAAAATGAATTTACAAATGTGTCTCAAAATAAGCAGTTTGGATTTGAATACACCCTTAAATATTGATCATAAACATATATTATAAATTACAAAGTTACGCAAAAAAAGGTACAGAATTTTGTGAAATCGATTAAAATTTCAGGGGATTAAATTTGAAGAAATACAAAATTAAAATTTTTATACGGCCTCCATACAAAAGTTTTCCATTGAGTAAAATGTGCCCCATACACTAATAAGGTCATGTACTTAATTTTAGCATTTTATCATAAAATGTAGCAGAGATATGTTTAAACAAAGTTAGTGAATGGTTAATCATAAATTAAAATGTAAATGTTTACAGCTAAAGTGCAGATGACGCGACGCAGAAACGCATCATAAGCAAATAAAATATGGCTCTTATCTTGAGTATTATTTGTAATTTTACAAAACTATGCTTCCTGAAAAATACCTTAAAATTTTACATGATGCATTACAGAATAAAACTTGGAATTGGCTCAGTCAATGAACATTAAAACAGCTTAGAAATGTTTGCTTAGATACTTTTGTACCAATAAATAGCACACTCATTATTTATTTATGAAAACATTGTTTTCTCTTGTAATTTGTGTACGACCCCTGAAAAGAGATCATCCGACACGATTTTTCCTCTCTGCGAACTCATATCCAGGCATCAAAGAGTGGTTTAAGTCAGCATTTATGAATTTTCATGTCTAGCGACTTTTTATGATAAAATGCTGAAATTTTGTACATGACCTTATTAGCTTATGGGGCACATTTTACTCATTGGGAAAAATTTTATATGGGGCCGTATAAAATTCAAATTTTGTTTTTCTTCAAATTTAATCTCTTGAAAATTTTAATCGATTTCATAAAATTCTGTACTTTTTTTACGTAACTTTGTAATTTATATATTTATGATCAATATTTAAGGAATAAAAGCCGAGGTCAATGTTTTTGGGACACCTTGTATACTAGTTGCGTGGCAACCCGATGTGTTGCTTTTGAATTGCATGAGATCATTTGATTGGAAAATGAAATATAACTTTATTGTACATTTAGAAGGTAATTAATACTAATTTAATTAAATACAATATTTCAAATAATAAAATAACTAACTGACACCCGCCCGGCTATGCCCGGGCCCGTGATAAAAATTTAAAAAAAAAATCAAGTTTTTATTATTTTATGTCTTTAACCCAATTTTGTATGAAATTGGGTTAAAGTGACTGTAAAATGGCTTTAAAATAAAAAAATTGCGAAAAATATTGATATTTAGTGATAAAAACACTCATTATTATTATTATTATTATTATTATTTTTTACTTAGGGTCGTTTTATAGTTTTAAAATAAAAAGTTCTTTTTATCCGACATCTTTGAAATCTTTATTGGTGATAAATAAAACGGTTTTACAGCATGCTTTCTGCTCGCTTTTTTGTTTGTTTGTTTGTTAACATAGCAATAAAAAAATAGTTCTCATCTTCCGAACTGTCTGACATTTCAATCGGTTATAAATAAAACTATATCCAAGCTCTCTTTAAAATTTTGCGACAAAATATGCATATTTAGTAGTGAAAACACGAGTTCATAAAAAAAAAAAGCTTTAGCTTTCAACCTCAGAGCAAAAATGTGTTAGAAGGTCTATGCTTTCAATGCAATGGTACGAATCCATCCATTTTCAATCAACCCTTTTCAATTTCCCTAGGCTAAACAGGTGAGGGATAATGAATCAGGTTTCCCGTTTCTGAGGGGAGAAGCCTTTTAAAAAAATCGTTGAAGCATGCGCATAAAGAGACGATTTTCGTGTGGAAAAAATAACGTGAATTTGACAGAATGTGCTTTGCGCTTTAAATATATAGATATTTACAATTTAAGTCAAAAGCTTTCCCAATAAAAATTCCCATTTTCTATAACTGTATTTGTCAAAAGCTTTTCGTTCTTCCAAGATTTGGCTTCTAATTTAGGAGCTTGTTGAAATGACGTCATTTGGATAAACTTATACAAAATTGACTTCATTTTGAGGAATTCATTCAAAAGTATTTTATATTTATGAATTAAATGCCTACAAAATTGTAATTTTTCTCGCTAAAACACTTTGTTTGTAAAGCTCTTGTGAAAAGTTTTAATCGTTATGTTAAGGGAATAGTTGAAAATCTGTTTTTCTTCTTTAAATTAATTTTTACTAAAGTGGGAACAATAATTCTCTCGTTAAATGCAAAGAAATTAATTTGGTTTTTGTTTTATCTCCGTGTTTGAATGTAAATTTTTACAAAGTTACAATAATTTCTTTATGTCAATTTGTCAACAGACGTTTATTTTTTTTTTTTACGGTAAATTGATTTCTGAAGCTTAAATACGTGAAAATAAGTTTTTACTTCTTCAAATTTTATGGAAAATGTAATTTAATCACGATATTGTTTTCACCATCTGCTCAAATTAAATATATTTATATTCTTATCAATTGGATTGACAAAATGAGATCAATAAATAATAATACCTATTAATTTATTTTTATTATTCGTTCGTAATTATATAAAGACGTAACACTGTCGTTGTCTGATTCGTCCGTCTGTCCGCATATAACAGCGTAAAAACTACCCAACCGAATGGTTTGAAATTTAATACATATAATCGTTGTAGAATTTTGTTGAGTCATTTCAAATTTTATGAAAATCAAATCAAAACTTAAAAATATAATAATAAAAGTTTTCTTCATTCTATTAAATCCTATCATATTCCAATTCATACGTAATTAATTCAATGATATCCCATGATAGGTAATGGTTCTAGGTTGCCATGGTGATTACATCATATTTAAGATGGAGTCATATAATTTCCGTATTACTGAATTTAAAAACCGAATTTGTATACTAAAATTGTTTAATTATAGCAATCGTATAATCTACCGGCAGTTTTTTTTGGATATATGTTTCCGGAGAAATAGATATTAAATGGAAAAAGGTGTCTAAATATGGATTTCAAGTTCTGAAATTTTCCACGCTAAGGCTTAAGTTTCCCATTGGAATTTCCAGTAAATGTCAGCAAAAGATAAAATGTTGACAACTTAAAATGTACTTATTTTATTATGGAAATGAATCATATCATAATAACAGACATATAATTCATTTTTTCAGTGAAATAATAACGATGTTTTTTTTTTTTTTTTTTTTTTTTTTTTTTTTTTACATTGTCTTGTATTGGATATTTGCGCATAGTATAATTTTAATGTAATAGAATTGTAATTAATTATTTGTAAAAGTGTATTGAAACTTAATTTCATAAAATAAAGTTAATATCTATAATATGAAAATCTGCACATAAAATAAATTTTGTATTCATGCATTTTTGAATAAGTGTGCAACAGCTATTGCATCCAGATCTGAATATCTATAAAACTAGTTATAGTAAGAGCACACTTCACGTGTCCAACTTGTTCCCCTTTCTTTTGCACAAAAGCGTTTACATAAATGACGGCATTTAGACGAATTTATTCCAAATATTTCCAGTTTTTTAATTAAAATAAGTGCTTACAAAAATGTATTTTCCTTGCTAAACCATTCTGGCTTTAAGCACCTTTGTGTAGAGTTTTAATAGCTAGTTATAAGAAATAATAACTTGAAAAAATGTCTTTCTTTTTTTAATTCATTTCATGTAAATAGAGGACAACAATTCTTTACTTAAATGCAAAGAGTTCAAATGTGTTTTTCTTTAACCTCCTTGGTCTTGAGGTAAAACTGAAAAAGCTACGCTGGAATTATTATTATTATCTTTTTTTTTTTTTTTTTTTTACGTCAATGGAATTTATGTCAATGTTCAAGACGACAGACAATTTTTAGCTTTGTAAAATAAACTGGTTCCCGAAGCTTGAATATGTGAAAATAAGTTTTTATTTCTTCAAATTTTCTTGAAAAATGTAATTCAATCACAATATTATTTTCACTATCTATTCAAATAAAATAAGAAAGACAAAGATAATTTCAATTTTTAATTTCAATTTGAAAATTACGTCAAAATTAGATATCTAATAATCCCTAATGTTTTCACTTTTCTCCCTTTCATCCACAAAAATGGAGTAATTTCGTTGCCATCATTACAGAAATGTAATAAAAAATTACAAAAAAAAATTAATATCTCAAAAACTAATTCCAATTTTAAAATTCTAAGACTACTTTTGACATCCTCGGATCTATGCGTATACCTGGTGCTAATTTGATAGCAATATAATAGATTGACGAAGTTTTAATTTCGTTATGGAAAATTATTTTATATATTCGTTTCAAATATCCGAATTAGTCGTTTTATAAATTCGTGTCATTAGGATTTTATATATATAGGGTAAATATACTGAACTTGGACTATTATTTTTTGGTGATTTAAATATTGTTAAAAATCTGTCTGATTTTGGCACTACATACCGCTTACCATGTATTTTCCTATCTCTGCGACTTTTTGATAAAATACTGAAATTTTGTACATGACCTTATTAATGTATGGGGCACATTTTACTCATTGGGAAATTTACACAATGTAGATGAAGTTGTTGACCATTTTAAATATGACTTAAAATATTTTATGTATAAAATAGCTATCGCTTACAGAAAACCTATTGAATATTTTAATGATTAGAAATATACAATATTAAGCAAATTTTAAACAGAACTAAAGCGTAAAACACAACATCTGGTAATACCTAATTAAAAATCATAATATACCCCATATTTCACAACTTCAGACTGACTTCATCATTACATATGTGGACACATCACAGCTAATAACTATGCAACAGCATTTGTAAATCCCTATTATCGCCAACTTTCAACACTAGAGCAGCCACAGCGGTCAATTTGACCCAGTGGCGTACCCAGGATATAATTCCTGGGAAATTATGAAAATGGTGACTGAAATTTCGATAATGTTTTCAGTCTTGCGAAAGGCGTTTTGGTTTGTGTTGTAATAAGAAATTATGTTTGACAAAAATCATGTTTGACCAGAGGAAAAGGGGGTGGGAGGCACTTGCGTGCCGAAATAAGTTGAAAAGTGTTAATGGTTTCTTTCATATACTTTCATTTAAAAGAAAGACATTGTAGCTTAAAATCTATAAAGTTTTCCCTTCCTGTCCTTTCTCCTGTCCCTTCCTGTAAAGTTTTCCCTGTCCCTCTTCCGTAAGTAAATTCTGGCTAAGGTCTTGATTGACAATAAATTAATATTTTTTCATCAAATTTTTTCTATTTTAGGATTAATTTCTTATTATTAGTAAGGCATGTGGGGCACTTTCCCAGGGCCATAGATTAAAGGGGCCCAAAATTTTCTTGTGTCCCAAATAAATTTTATTGTAAAACAAGAAATTAAAAATTTATAGATACATTACACAACTCATGCAAATTAAAGTTGTCAATGACATCCTAAATGTATTAATAATTTTTCTGCACAATTAAAGTTTTAGATTTTTCATAATGCGCCCAAAATACTTCTGCTTCTTTGTTTTTATATTATGTTTTAAAATTTCAGATGGTTGTTTTAATTTTATGACTAACTTATCAATAGAATTGCATATTTCTTTAGGATATGTATGTTTTTCATGTTCGTGCAGCATTAGTTCATGTTTGTTTAAAATCATATTTGAGTCTGCTCCGTTAACTTTTCATGAAAAAAAAAAATCACTGCTATCAAACTTCAATTCACAATGAGTCTCAGTCTTTCATTTATATGTGTGCATTTAGTAATACATAATTACATTCATACATTTATCATTCACAGTATTTGTAAGAACGTTAACTACTACGATTAGGACCAAAATCTTGTATGTGGCCAGGGCCCAAAAATTTCATGTTCGGGCTCTATTCAGGATAAAAGAATTTTCTTTGTTCAATCTCTTTTTAATAGCAACAAAAAGTTAATTAAAATTTCTAGGGAGAGCAAGAAATCCTTCTTGATTCCGCCCCTCCCCCTTCTTATACATGCTAATGAGACTTTTATAAAAACATATAGCTATTAATCTTCAACAAACATATACTTATAAAAAAAGCATCAAAATTTTGAAGGCTGGGACAAATCATCAAATAATTGGAAACAATTGATCAGATTTCATTATCTTTGAAAAGAGATAAAGCTATTGAATTATTTTTTCTAATAATTTCTAACAACTTTACTGGACTTTTATGTTTTAAAACCTAAAACAAAAAATACTTCAAATATTTGAATAAAGCTGAATATTTCGGTAAAAACCGATTATGTCCAAAAATGGCTAAAACTTTTTTGACCAAAACATGGCTTAAAGCCTCCCCAGTTGCATAGGCTTTAAAACAAGAACAAATAAACAGTAGTTAAAAATAAATTGTAATAATAAATAAAATGTGACCACTTCTTGAATCAGAACTTAAAAATAGTTATTTTGAACTGAAAAGGGTAACAATATCAGAAACAAGTTTCTGATTTTTTTTATTGCACATATTTTTATTCACAGGAACCTATTTATTTATTTGAAGACCCTAGGTACTTTTCGTTTTTGGAGTCCCTGTAAACACTTTATATATTTTTTAATTCTATTTTTAGACATATCGGGTTTTGGGGATTTCTTTGCGGAGTCCTCCTTATGTGAGTATGCAGGAGATGTAACCCAAATGCCCTGATGTAAATCAGGCCTAGTATATAGATACTCAGTGTGTAACCAAAAATTCTATTACTTATGCGTATTGCAACAGTTTTTAGATTAAAAAATTGAAGAAAATATTTTGAGTAATATATACATGGATATCATTTTTATAACAATCTGAAATACATAAATACCAATGTTAATAAAGTAGTTTATTCTTCAATATCCTGTTGATTAATTTTGCAAATTCTTTTGTATAATCAAAGTGTCCGAAAATACATTTGCGCCCTTTCTATTTCAAATTTGAACTACATTTAATTTGCTTCAAAATAAAATTGTTGGAAAATTTATTTTTAAAAAGTGCTTATTACACTGGCGAGAAAATTTAAAGGAACAACTATAAAAACTCATCGAACTTGAATAATTTTGCAGATAAGACCATGAAACTTGCACAAGATCTTTATTTTGTCATGCTTGACATATAATCAAAATGCAGAACTGCCTATTTCTGCAAAAAATAAATTTACATAAAAACATAGGACTGTGTGATAGAAGAGGGGATAAGGAAATTGTACTGTTACAATATTTGAGAGAAACACAGGAAAAATCAATAAGGTATGTGGTCACTCCTGACCCAAATGCAAGTTTTACAGCGATTTTCCATACTGTGGATTAGATTAACCAGAAGTGCTTGCGGTAACAATGTGTATTCAAGATAAATAGTATTCCGAAGCTCCTGGAAAGTGCTACTTGGGGGTTGCCGATATGCAAGTCGGCGTACTGGTGCGTCCCACACATGTTCTATCGGATTTAAATCTGGAGAATACACAGGCCACTCCTTTCGCTGGATTCCTTCGCCCTCAAGATAATCAGTCACTAGCATGGAACTAAGAACTCTATTTATAGTTCCATGGTCACTAGTGCAGCATGATGAGATCGCGCATTATTGTGCATTAAAGGGAAGTTATTACCGATTGCACCTCTAAACAACTTAACATGAGGATCAAGAACCTCATTTCTGTATATTTCAGCATTCACAGTTGCACTGGTAAAACTGTGTAGGTCAGTGCGGCCATTGGGAATGATGCCCGCCCATACCATGATTCCAGGACCTTCGTATCGATACCTTTCACGAATGTTTGCAGCCTTATCGCGGGTGTTTTTCTCCCTCCATATGGTAACACGCCTGAAATCACTCTCCAAACAAAATCGGGACTCTTCGGTACAGAGAACTTGGTTCCAATCCGTGGTACTCCAATGACGATGATATATCTGAGTTCTAATCTGCACCACTTTAACCGGACGCATTTCGCTGCCGGAGTTAGTGGAATACAAATCATGGGTTTCCTTGTATACAGCCCTCTTTTATGCAGCCTGTCACTCACAGTAAATTTGGATAGTCCAGTTCCTATTGCTGCAGCGAACTCCCTTGCAATATGAACTGACGTTAGTTGCCTGCTTCTTTTAGCAATCGTTTCCAAATAATGGTCCTGACAGTCTGTTGTGGCACGTTTTCGAACTTGACCTGGTTGTATCTGTACATTACCAGTGTCTTTAAATCGTTTCCAAATTCTTGACATGGAGTTTTTGGCTATTTTTAAGTCTTTACAGACCCCTGTCAGTGTCTGTCCTGCTTTCATTCTCCCTATAACACGCCATTTCTCACAATCGATGAAATGTCTTCTGGATGACATATTCCACCTACTACAAGCGAAAATTTTATGCAACTACACGAAAAATCCTTGAAATTAGACTTCAAATCATCCACGTGTACTCCTTTTCAAACGTGCAGAAAGAACGGGCTCAAAAATTTGCACATTTTTCTGTAGCAAAGGTTAATTCCATTGGACTACGTGATGACGTTAACATTGAGTTACCAACCAATCACCTTTCATTGAAGTTCCCGCAATAGAATTCAAATAAAGCACCTTTTTATGGCTGTTCCTTTAATTTTTCTCGCCAGTGTATTAGATGTTTACATTGACTACGAGAAAATTTTAATTAATTTATTTTTTTGTTAAATATAATAATCCCAAATGTTAAAAAAAAAGAAAGAATGACTATACTAATGTGTATTATGGTACAGTCGTGGAAAAAAAAAACGGAACACCCCCCACTAACTCTGGAACAAATTATAGTAGAAGGACGTGACTGGTACCAAACGATTGGAAATAAAGTCTACTTTTAAGTGATGTATCTAAAATTTGCTTAAGGGGCCATCTACATATTAAAACCAGCCTAAACTTTAATTTTTTCAATGGCAACACCCACTTTTGACATGATATTTTAAATCTTCGGTTCAAACTATGCCTAGATACAAAATTTTAAGTCATTTGGATGATAAGTTTTTGAGTTATAAACATTCAAATTTTAGAGCTTCTAATGTTAAATTACATTTTCATATTTTTATTAATATCTCCTGAAATTATAATCCTAATGTGCTAACGTTTTGTTTGGTTATAAAACTCAAAAACCCAAACATAACTACGTCAAATTTGTAATTTTTAAAATTTTATAATATAAATTATGAATTATGAAATTAATATTCGAAAAAATTATGAATTGCAACCTACGATTTTTTTGATGGATTTATATTTATTATGTCCTGCTTTATGTGTATTCAAAATTTCAATTTTTTTTTCCAAGTAGTTTTCAAATTATGCTTAAAAAACGACAAAATGCTGCTTTAAGGGGCCGTCTATGATGTGCATTAAAGCATAGTTTGAATAGGGATGGGAGCGCTCCGACTCGAAATCCCGATTGACACCACTAAATTTTAATAGTATTTGTTACCTTATTCAAGGACAAAATTTCCGAAATTCTTTACGTTGGAGAATACTATTAAAATTTAGTGGTAAGAATCGATATTCGGGTCGGAGAGCTCTCATTCCTCTTTGAGAAAATATTATACTCATAGGCTGGGATTATAGTGACTTGATAAACTTAGAGATTAAGTCTGTTTTACACTATAAACAATGCGTAAACCGTATTTCAATGCTTCGTGATCTTACGTTAAACAACTCTGACAACGACCTGTGATTGTAGTAAGATATAAGATAGCGAGGCACCAGAACCCCAGCCTTTATTTGTATATATATATATATATATATATATATATATATATATATATATATATATATTTCTTTTACTTTTTCAATGTCTGCTTTAAAATTTTTCATTAAAATTACGTAAAACGTATTTGCATGAGATGTATGTTTTCATTTATGGAAAATAGTTTCGCTTTTATTTTTAAATTAATAAAGCTCATTATGAAAAAACTTAATCATTTTTGTTACCTTTAAATGGATTTATAGCTTCTTTTCCAGTCTAATAAAGCTATATTGTTTTTTCTGCGGTATATATGTTTGAAGTGAAGTTTGTTATAAATGCATATGTATAGAGTATTTGCTGAAACAAAATGGCCCCACAATTAACTGAAGCAACGAAAGGCCAAATGATTGGCATGTGGCAAGCAAGATGAAGTTTTCGTTATATAGCTGGGCATTTTCAAGTGTCTCTTCAAACTGTTTCAACATGGATTAATAGGTAAGGTTTATATTGGTAGTTTATTGCGAAGAAAAAATTACAATATTTCTTCTATAACTTTCGTATTTAAATCTATTCGATTAAACAGGCTAATTGAAAAAAAATTACAAGTTATTTTTATGGTTTTCTGATAGGCAAGATTATTTCCCAATCGCTAGCAGTGTGCAAAAAAATCTAATAATAATAATAATAATAATAAATAATAAATGTCATATGGCAAGTTTTCTTGCCAGGAGGCATTAATGAGTTAATTGTAAAATTTCAAATGAACTACCAGAATAGGTTTAATCATAGAATTATTACCCCTATTCCGAAGGAGACTAACGGATGTAAAGTTATTCAGATGTCTTTATAACATATATTTAGTTTTAGGTCTTCAAGTAAATCGGAATGTAAATTTTGCGAACATATCTCAAAACAAGACACCCCCCCCCCCCCCCTCTCGCTACTAAAAAAAAAAGCAATGTCTGGATTTATTTTCAGATTAAAAAACAATTTATCTGCGTTTTTTTTTTTTTTTTTTGTTATTTTTACTTTGTTTCATTACGCTGCTTTATACTATTTTTTTTAATTCTAAATTTTGTATCTGTCAATATTATTCACGTTTCTGCCAATAAACTAAAGAAAAGGCGAGTTAAATAGATGCAAAATCTGAGAAAAAGCATTATAAAAGCACCTGTAAAATTCCAATAACATTTACATATTCTAAGACTATTTTAATTACAAATAATCTTATGGTTTTTTAATCCCTTCGTGACGAGAGTCTATTACAGAATTTTTAATAATTTACCACCGGTTTTTCAAAACAGAAATTTTCGTCTAATTGAATTGTGGAAATGCTAAGATATAATAAGGCAAAGCTTGCAATAAAAAATAACTGGTGGGAAAAAATCGAGGATTCTGAGCATCTTATGCGTCACGCATACGTGTCGCTCGTCCCCAAGGGGTTAAAATCGGATAATTCAACACTTGTAAACATTATCTTACAGCATATAACAATAACCGAAACTTATTAAGTGAGTAAAATGGTCATATCGGTAAAACATAATACATTAAAAGGTGACATTCTGCAGCATTTCAACAATCGAGTACTGAACTTCAATTTGGATACAGCCCCTTAAATATGCTCATTATAAAGTAATTAATTTCTCAGAAACTAATCGTAGGAATTTAATGAAATTTGGTATCTAGGCATAGTTTGAACTGTAGATTTCAAATATGTTGTCAAATTTGGGTCTTGCTATTGAAAAAAACAAAGTTTGGGTGTGTTTTTATATGTATATGGCCCCCTAAGCAAATTTTATATACATCACTTAAAAATAGACTTTATTTCCAATCGTTTGGTACCAGTCACTTCCTTCTACTATAATTTGTTGCAGAGTTAGTGGGGGTGTTCCGTTTTTTTTTTCCACGACTGTACATTAAGAGAGAATATAAAAGAGTACTATTTATAAAATAGTACTCTCATAGAAGAATAATTAAGAATTTTTAACTTTTACTAGATCACTCGATCACTGAAATATTAAAATAAAGAAATCTTCATTTTAATCTAGAAAAACAAGTAAAGTAAAAAATAATAGTAAACTAGTAAAAAGATCAAGAACAAACAAATTAACAGGAGATAATGTCCTAGCATTAATTTTAGGCATCTTTAAAAGGCCGTCCTTCCAAAACCGAAAACCAATAACGAACGGCAAATCTTGCTTGACTTTGCCATTCACACACACACACAAAATCATTACGTGCATTTGTTGTTTGACAATAAGTGTAGGGTGACACTACACAGCGCAAGATAAATAAACTTAAAAATGTAAAGATGAAATATTAAAAAAAGAAATCTTCATTTTAATCTAGAAAAACAATTAAAGTAAAAAAGACCAGTTAGCTAGTAAAAAGATCAGGAACAAACAAATTAACAGGAGATAATGTCCTAGCATTAATTTTAGGCATCTTTAAAAGACCGTCCTTCCAAAACCGAAAACCAATAACGAACGGCAAATCTTGCTTGACTTTGCCATTCACACACACACAAAAAATCATTACGAGCATTTGCTGTTTGACAATAAGTGTAGGGTGACACTACACAGCGCAAGATAAATAAACGTAAGAATGTAAAGATGAAATATTAAAAAAGAAATCTTCATTTTAATCTAGAAAAACAAGTAACGTAAAAAATACTTGTTAGCGCGTTAGTACTAGTTGTGGGATAGATTCTTAAACTATATCCCGTTTGAAAAAGAGAATAGTTTTTTTTTGAAAGAGCAAAGGAACAATATCAGTTAGCCCTTTACAAGGTTCTAGCCTATCCTAGATATATGATGAACATATTGGACATATGAATACATTTTGTGCAGTGCGCCATATCTAGAATTTTATCAGATCGCTGAAAAAAAAATTACCACAAAAATAGGAGATTTTGGTGCTTTAGAAGATTTTCTAATCTTAAACCTCAATTTTACGTTCACAAAATTGCTTTATTTTATTTTACTACAAAATAGACGAATACATTATATTTTCGCACAATTCATATACAGCTGTTTACCCGCTGTATCTTTCTTCTTCTTTTTTTTTTTTTCTTTAAATCCAAAAATTACTATTGAATGAGTTCGAATAAAATATATATCAGACACCCAGTGGAGTAGCGATGATTTAAGGGAAGGAATTGAATGTTAAAATTTCCTGCTAGAACACTAAAAATCTAATAAAATAAATACAATTTCTTATTTTCTGCTACTATCAATAGTTCAAATAATCAGAATGAAAGATATATGTGACATCATAAATGAGTCCGGTTTTTCAGTGTAAAATGGAAAGAGAAAGAAAGAGAGAAACAGCAAGAGTCTCTTTTTACATTAATATAAAGCTTCCGTTATGAAGCAGTGAGCTAAATTTATTCTGGGTTTTTGTGCATTTCTTTATATTGATTGTTATAGGCTGCGCAGTTGGGACGCCATTAATTTAGTAAATCATCTAATATTTGCTTTAAAAAATATATTAATAATTAATAAAGATGTGATATTTTTTGGAGCAATTTGATTTCATATACTCGCAGATAGCCTTAAAAAACGAAAGTTAATAAATATCTTTCACAGCACTTTTCCACGCCTATACAATGCCTGATTTTCGATTTAGCCGAAATCGTGGAGAGATTAACTATGGTGTCACTGTGCACTAATATGAGACTAACAAGATAGGGAAGTCCGATGCATGACATATTTGTTATGCTATTGTGACAATAAATTAATAAATTATCTAAATCCTCCCGAAATCACTGCTTCCCCCTTTGCCCTCTTCTAGTACCAAACACGCATAGTTTAACCTTTATAACTCTTTAATTTTAAAATTTCCTGTCTGACCTTTTTAGTACTCTTTAGAAACAATAAATAAACAATATATCACCTAAATTATACCCTCCTTCAAAAATCTCTGCTTCTCTCCCACTACCCCCCCCCCCACCCTCATATCATGAAGATAACAGACCAATTCCTCAAACGCATCTCATGAAGTTTAAAATCTTTACAATTCTTTAATGTTTATCTGCTCTATTTGTGATATTGTTGTAACACTATTTAAATAACCATTTAAATTATTTCTAGAGAGCAACAAATAGGACAGAAGAACTTCTTAAAATAGTTTTAAATATTTTTTTGCTGGGGGTGGCAAAGTAGCGAAGCAGACATTTTAGGGGTGGAGAGATAATTTAAATGGCTGATTATTTCACTAGAATAATTTAACACAATTATTCTAATTGGTAAATAAATCATAAGAGACTTGGCGAAAAATGTCCGGGCCAGGATTCGAACCAGGGACCTCTTGGCTGAAGCTGCCAATGCTCTGCCAACTGAGCTATCCCGTACGAATCTGGAGGACCTAATTCACCCAGCTAACCTTATTGACCTTATTGGATAGCTTTGTTGGCAAAGCATTGACAGAGCATTGGCAGCTTCCGCCTAGAAGTCCCTGGTTCGAATCCTGGCCCGGGCTGATTATTTATTTATTGTTACTAGAGAGCAACAAATAGAGCATATATCTTTTTAATTAAAAGTTTTAATTAATTAAGAGTTAAGTTAATTAAGAGTTTTAAAGATTTTAAACTTTGTATGCTGGGTGGAGATAGGGGAGGAGAAGTGTAAATTTCGGAGGGGGAGGGTGATAATTTTGATGATTGATTATTTACTTATTGTTAATAGAGAGCAACAAATATGACAGAAAACTATTTTAAAATAGAGTTTTAAAGATTTTTTTGCTGGGGGGTTGCAAAGGGGGAAATAATTCATCTTGAGGGGACAGGGATAATTTAAATAGCTGATTATTTATTTATTGTTACTAGAGAACAAAACATAGAATATTTTTTTTATCAAGAGTTTTAAAGATTTTAAACTTTCTATTGTGAGATGGGAGGGAGAAGCGTAAATTTTGGATGGCCGTGGGGGGGGGGGGAGGAAGGTTGTAGTTTAGATGATTGAATTTTTACTTATTGTTATCAGTGAGCAACAAATAGGACAGAATAATTTAAGATTCATAAGATTCTAAACTTTTATGCTGTGGGGGGGGGAGGGGGAGGAGAAGCGGACATTTTATGCGAGGGAGGTGGTATTTCATTGAGATTATAGAAAACCATAAGTGGAAATATGCTAAAAATGTTAAAAGATTAAAAATTCGATTCCTTGAATTTTCCTAATCAAATTTTGGAACATAAAACAAGCTGAAAATTTATCTCAAAAAGAAAGAAAAAAAAATCAGCAGCTTTTTAACCTTTCACTTTTGACTATTTCGAGAGAGCGAGAGGGGTGGGTGGGGCTGTAGCCCCATCAGCTCGACTGGAACCCGAAATGTCTTCATATAATAAGTCATATATCACACAGAAAAAATTAAATAACAAAATTAATAATATAAAAAAAATTCTTGTTTAAAGTAGTGGTGAAGGTCCAAATACCGGCTAGTAGGTGTTCTGAGGAGTGCAGCACAGCCTAGCCGTGGTAGACAGAGTTTGTTCCTTTAACTAAGAGAAAAAAGGCACGAGCAGTAGTCTGTGTCATTTACAAACAGTAAGAGCAAAAGTGTCGACACGATGAAATCTGAGATATTAAAAGATTTTCAGCTATGTGTTTATCACAAAAAAAAAAAAAAAAAAAAAAAAAAAAAATGCTGATCGTACATTGGCCTGAATTGACATTTAAATTGTTTTCGAGATATATTTAGCCCCCAAATGCTTCACGCACGTTATTGGTATTTTACTATATGAATAAGTAATACCGGTTTTAATTTAAACATAGAATTCTCCAAATGTCGGCCACCCTGAGTGGTCTAAATACCGGCACCTGGTATTTGGACCTCTCTGAGTTTGATGCGCGTGAAAGAGTGCTTTCTCTTGTGGACTCGCCATTTTGAATTCTCACTCCTCAAGCTTCCACAATGCGACGAGTTGCCGCATAAATTGACGGCGAATACTTAACTTTGTTTATGTCTTTAAAAAACTTTTTAAACTCTGCTTTATGAATATCTAATAATATTTCTAGTCCTTTTCGTAAATCAAAGTTATCAAGTAAGGAAAACTCGACAATAATTTATCGACACGCTGTATATGCTCGAAGGATCCACCCCACTTATCAGAAGTGCAAGGCCCAGATTCATACCGGAATAAAATTCGGGTATTGGTAACTGCCAAATTTGCTAGCTTTTACGTCAGCGTGAGCAGAAAATTTTAAAATTCAGTTCTGGCAATTTTCCTCTTGAAAACCCCGCTCACATACAAGAATAAGAAATCATGCTCAAAAAGTTAAATTTCCCAATATTAATTACCAATAGCTAAAAGAAAGAAACAAACAAGAACGAAAAATCACGCATCAGGCATGGATTATTAAACACTTTCCAGTACGAACGGAATATTATTAAGAATTTTCAGTTTTTCATACAATAAAATATCTAAATAAACAATTTAAAAAACATAACGCAGTAAAAATCCATTTTCAGCAGTTGTTGTCCCTATCCAGTAATGAGTGCGAATTCTATTGAGCAGCCCTGTAGAATTTATACACACCACGTAATACACTAAAAGTTAGATAAGTTTAAAAATGCATACCACAACAGAAAACGCACTTCCAGCAATTAAATTCGATTAACCGAATTTTTGCGCGTCTCTGTAAATAAACGATGAACGCTATGCACTCCATAATCTATAGAAAATATGTTGTAATGCACCTCAGTGATCCATGTAAATTTCATTATGTTTGAAGTATCATAACATTGTTAAAGTGCGCCACAAATGATTTTCCGCCATAGATCATAATGAAATTATTTTGTGCGTCCCTGTAAACGAGCTATAAATGCTACTTATTCTGTACTCTTGAGAAAAAATGTTGTAGTCCACCTAAATTATGAATATCAATCTCATTATGTTTTAATTATTGTAATATAAAACAAGTTGGAAATTGTACGTGAAACGTGACAAATGAGGTGCGTTCGTACTATAACTAGATTTTTAAATATTTATATCGTCTGTTATTATGATATGTTTAATTTCCGTAATAAAATAAGTACATTTTTAGTTGGCAACATTTTATCTCTCGTTGACATTTACTGAAAATTCCAATGGAAAACTTAAGCCGAGCTTTGAAAATGTCAAAACTTGAAATCCATATTTAGACTTTTTTCCATTTAATATCTATTTCTCCGGAAACATCTATCCAAAAAACTGTCGGTAGACTATATGATTGCTATAATTAAAAATTTTAGTATACAAATTCGGTTTTTAAATTCAGTAATGTAGCCACAATAAGATTCCATCTTAAATAGGAAGTAATCACCATGGCAACCTAGAATCATTACATATCATGAGATAGCATTGAATTAATTACGTATGATAAGATTTAATAGAATGAAGAAAACTTTTATTAATATCTTTTTAAGTTTTGATTCGATTTTCAAAAAACTTGAAATGACTCGATAAAATTCTGCAACGATTATATATATATCAAATTTCAACCCAATCGGTTGAGTAGTTTTTGCGCTGCTGTATGCGGACAGACGGACGGACCAGACGACGACTATAGGTGCTACCTGTTTATATAATTTCGAACGCACCTAAAAATGGCTGATTTTATTGCCCACTGATTCGCATTAGCAGCATCAATTAATCATGAAATAAAAGTATAATTATTATCGATTGTTCAACGATCAATTTAGTGCTACGATCGTTATCGATTGGTGCTACGTATTTATATAATTGCGAACGCACCTAAAAATGCACCGCAAACGATTTTCCCCTTTAGATCATAATGTAATGGAAATATTTTGTGTACCCCTGTAAACGAACTACAAATGATACACACTTCATTTTCAATAACAAACATTCTATAGTAAACCTCAATAACGTATAAAAATTTCATAGCAATCCGGGTATATTTACGAGAGTTACAGCATGGGCAGATACACGGACGAACAAACCAAATTCATAGACAATCTTGGAAAGTGCTTAAAAATATATTGGGAAGCGTTAAAAAGACTATGGGAGCATTTTGCCTGGAAGGTAAAATTGAATGTACAGGGATTAAAAATAATAAGTTGAGTTTTAAATATATCTGGGACGTTAAATTATCAATATTTTGATATTTCAAATATTCTACGAATATTCTTAGAAAGAAAATTAAACAGTTTCTTGATATTTATCGGCAGTTTTTGCTGAAAAACGAGCTATTTTACAACAATCAGTGTTTTAATGGAAAGAAGGAAAATTAATATTGAGTAATGAGCTTCTAGTGAATGGAATATACTTGAACAATTTTTTTTCTGCCTTTACCATTCTACCGGGTTTTCCTTATCTAAGAGAAATAAAATCCGTGTACGATGGCAGCTGTTCAATTTTCATTTTCTCTTTTTTTGTTACACAAGCACAGTAATTTGAGCTACAATAGTACTACAGTCTACCTGCCAAAAATTCACTCTTCCTTATACGCTTAAGATAACAAACACATGCTGTTTTACTTGGAAAACTAGCTGGCCCGCCCGGCGTTGAACGGGCATGTGATAATAACCTTAAATAAACCTAAAATGTATATGATTTTATATATTTAATCCGAATTTGTATGAATTTATATTTTTAAATGAAACATTTGCTTAAAAATATTGATATTTAGTGGTAAAAGTGCTCGAAAAAAAAAGTTTTTTCACGTTAGGGTCGTTTTAAAGTTTTTTTTTTTTTTTTTTTTTTTTTTTTTTTTTAAAGAAATATTTCTTGTTGTTCGAACTTTTTGAAAATTTTTAACGGTTATAAATATAACGTTTTTGTAGCTCGTGTAAAAGTTTTGTGAAAAAATATTGATATATCGCTTTTTTCCGTGGGGTTCTTTAACATAACAACAACAACAACAACAAAAATAGTTCTTATCGTCCGAAATCTCTGAAATTTTAATCGGTTATAAACATAACAGTATCCAAGCCCTCCTTAAAATTTCGTGAAAAAATCATGCATATTTAATAGAGGAAACATGAGCCGAAAGCGCCCGTGTTTTAGCATTTTCATCGAAAATGACTCAGATTTTTTTTTTTTTTTTTAATACTTGTACTCGTCCGAACTTTTTAAAAGTTTTATAGGTGATGTAAATTCGGTATGCAGAGTTGCTCTAAAAAGATTGTGTTGAAATACCGACGTTTAGTTACTTTAGGAACTGTTCTCACCACTTGCACATTAGGAAATGTGAAGCTTCTCCTCTCATTAAGTACAATATACCCCTTTTTTTTAAAAAAAACTTAATCCATCAAGACTGGAAATGTAATTGAAGGTTTCGATAATGGCAAATTTACACATGAGCTAGATGCGAATGGAGGTGTGCATGGAATAAATGTGTTTCTAAATGAATTTGAGCTTGTATTTGTGTTTATATACAGAGAAAAAACATTCAAAATTATTAACTGTTGAGCAGGCAACATATGAATATATGGATGAGTCACAAATTATATAAGATACAAATTATGTCTGTAATTTGTCCCGTAAAGAATTGTTACTCCAAATATGGAATATTGATACTTCAAATTGATTTTCCCATACCGTATATTCCACCGTATAACACGCACTTTTGAAATAAGAAAATGTTTCAAAATTTGTTGTTGTTGTTGTTGCACATCCCCTTAGGCCAGCAGGGCTAAACCAGAACCATGATATTCACTGATACACTTTAAGGAAATCCAGCACCATCAAGGGATCATCAGCAAGATCATGCTTGGAGAGCCCCAGGCACGCAAGAATATGATCAGGGGAGGCATGCTCAGTGAAAAATTTTGGTGCATATTTCAAAGCACTTGATGCCCTCAGAAAATTTCATAGTTCTAAGGTGCCCACTACGAAAGCGAACAAGAGTGGTTTGTTCCTGCCTGTTATAACCAAGAGCAAGAGATCCTCCCGGTCGAATACTCTGGTACCAGTGGTCAAGTGCGCGTTATACGCCGGGTATAAAAATGAAAGAGTAAATATTAATAAAAGATAAGCATAATAACTGATATTTCGATGTGAATGAAGAAGAAAAGAAGACATGATTAGTTGAATGAACAATTGTACTATTCCAAAATACTTTGTGGGGATTCAGTAGGTGGGCGGTCTTAACAGTACAAGTCAAGTTTCGGTCAAATAAGTATATTTGCATATTTCACAGTGAAAATATGATATCTATGGGAGGTTAAAAGAGTATAAGTCAAGGTGGAAAATAACGAACTGTTTTAGCTATAGTATAACAGTACAAGAAAGAAATTTTCGCTCCCTTGTATATTACAATACTCACTGCACAAAACAATACAGTAACAATTATAACTTTACCCTATCAAAACACATTTCACGGTTAAATAGATTGATATTAACCAAAACAGCCTGTACCTAGTTCAACCAAAAACAGGCGTACACAGTTTTTTTCCACTTTCCTCTAAAATTTCAATTTCGGTCTTGTACTGTTAAGACCGCCCACCTAAGATATATTCAAGCTTCATATTTGCTCATTTTTTCCCCCCTTTATGATCGTATTTATCTCCGTTTAATGCTCTTTAGTGTTTTTCGTGCTACATATTTCATGAAGATTTCTTTGCAAAGAAGAGGTGCGCGTAATCACTGAGCTCTAGTATAAAACGGAAAGCTAACTTGGTATAGGGCAGTTGCAATCAGCTGATCAATCATTGTATTCACTTGGAGGTAAGGGTAATTCCACCAATCAGAACTGCCTATTTGTACTGCTTACCTCCAAGGTGATGTCAAATGCAACTGCCCTATACTTTAACAATGAAGCCAGTGGTCCGCGTATGAATACAATTTTACCCTAAATTTTTGCTCAGTCAGTTTCGCTTTGAAGGAAAACTAGGCAAAACATTGATTTCCAAGTCTCACATTTTCGGAGCTCAGAATGGAAGTCTTCTGAATTGACTAAAGAATAACAAGCAATGAATGGATGAATTATGAATCAATAACCCTCTCTCAATTTTTTAAAATGTAAATAATAAATTAACCATTATGCATGAAGTAACCATACAATGCACCCCCTCCATACTCTATTATCTACCCTCCCAGCCGTCCTATTGTATTTTTTTACTTCATTTTTTTATTTTATATATTTTTTTATACTTTCTTTCTTTATTTTAATTTTATAATACAAAATTATGCGATGAGTTAATCAGTTAATTTTGTCCAAACAACATCTTCCTCCTCCATAATCTAACATCTACAAGCCCAACTGTTCTGTGATCATGCACAAATTAATGTACAAGAGAATATATGGATTTTTTTGTCCAGTTTTAACAGGTGAAGCATACCCCCGAGTTAGCCCTCCGTTATACAGGGTGAATATAATTAAAGTCCCACTTTCAAAATGCTGTAAAAAAGGAACAACTGGTCAGAATGACTTCAAATTTGAACTGAATATACTGAAAGAAGAGGGAAACGGTATGGCATAAAAAAAGTTCCAAAGTGTATCAATAAATGGCGCTGTAAGCGGCATACTATGCAAATTAAAAGACACTCATGGGCAATTAAAATCCGAATCATTATGTGCTTTTTATGCGGTTTTTGGCTCAAGGACAATTAAAAACCGATTTTTCCCATCCAATGTGGTTCGACCTTGCCGTGGTGGATGGGCTTTCCACTAAAAGTACCACAACTGTTGACTGATTTGGAAGTCATTTTTTCCGTGAAACAACCAAAACACTTATGCACATTGAACAGTACGGTTGGTTTACTGTGCAACTCATGCCAAAGGCGTCGTATTTCGATTAAAAATGTCACTTGTAGCCGTATCTTCTCTCGTTATGCCGCTTACAGCGCCATCTATTGATACACTTTGGAACTTTTTTTATTATTCCATACCGTTTCCCCCTTCTTCCAGTATTTTCAGTTTAAATTTGAAGTCATTCTGACCAGTGGTTTCTTTTTTACAGCTTTTTGAAAGTGGGACTGCATTTGAAAGTATTGCTACACTTGTTATGTGAGTTTCAAGGGATTTGCAAAACAAAAAATCTTCACATATCTTACCAACAAATATCTTTCCTTCATAACGCACAAAACTAGCAAACTTAAATTATTGAAAACATCTAAACTCTCATCCAGTTGTAATGCGAAATAAAGAACTGATATTTACATTTTCAATCAAATGCTTCTTAATATTTTCACAGAAATATGTGATTCTGTTCTTTACAGTATCATTAGATAATAAAAGTTTTAAATCCTTACCGTTTTTTCTCCTATCATTTTTGTATCAATTGCTTTAGCAGCAAAAAACGGTGCAATTAAATTCTCTGTAATCGTATGATGCTTTGCAGACTTTGCCACCGTCACAGGTACCTGATACGAGTCAAAAACGACCATTTCATTACTGAAACCTGTTGTGATCTTTTTAATTAATTTCTGACTTGACAAAACGATCTTTGTATTCGTCTTTCTTGATAAGTGGACACATGGTCACGAAATGCTACTATGGCAACGTGAAATAGTTTGCATATTTAAAGCGAACTGAGGAGGAGAAAAAAAATATTCGTTAAAAACATTTGACTTGCATAGAAATGAATTCTGAAAGTAGCTCTTAGCGGGCATGAAGTGCGGAGGAGAATAGCCCTTCCGAGCATTGAAATATCTTCTTCGAAAGGTTTATGCTTATTAATAGTTATACACTAAAAATTCTAATCCTGCATTTTCCCACTGCAGCTACATAAATTAATGCCGAAAAAATAGTCTGAATTCAGCACCGAGTTTGAGGACCCCCCGGCTATAAGCTCGAGGACCACAGTTTAAGAAACGCTGGGTTAGAGAATACATTAATTAAATGAAAGATTAATAAAATTATGCATGTAAAATAATAAAAGAAAATTAAGTAAATGAATTAATTCTAAGACAATACTGAATAATATTATATAATAAAAAATTAAAAAGGTGTAGGCAATATTTAAATAACACGAAATATATTTATGAATTAAAGTAAGATGACTGATGAATTAATTTAGATATGCCATTGTACCACACAAATCAAATAAGTTAATTAAATATTATTAAATGTATTTAAAACTGCATGAAGTTAATGATACGAAACCATTTCTGATACATAGAAAGGAAGTCTGCTGAATCAACTAAAGAATAACAAGTAATAAATGGTTGGATGCATTATGAATCAATAACTCTCTCGCGATATTTTAAATGTAAAAAATAAATAAGCCATTGCGCATTAAGTATCCATACAACACCGCCCCCTTCCATACTCTATACTTCCCAGCCGTCCTGTTGTATTTTTTTATTTATATTTATATTTTATTTTTTAATACTTTTTTACAACATACAATTATGCAATGAGTTAATCAGTTAATTTTGTTCAAACAACACGTCCATCCTTTATACTATAACATCTATCCGTCCTGTAGATTAGATCATGGAAAAATTAATATATAAGATAATATATGAATTTTTTGGAAAAATCACGTTGTATTGCATCAAAAATTAGTTGTTTAATATTTTTGTTAATAAATTGAGAAGAGCGTAGTCGTTTTATTCTAAACATACGATTGAAAAGTATATTACGGTAAACTGAAATATGAAGACATGACTTAAAATGAAGGCTATGATGTGCAATCCCTGGTCACGGATTTTTTATTTTTTAATCGGTTGAAAAAAGGAAAAAAACTCGCCAAATTTTGGGGACTATGATTTCTGCTATGGTGACCCGGTAGTAGTTAAATTGCTGGATTTAGTTCTTTTTCGTAGATCGTTGGCGCGATTCTGAGACGCGCGCCAAAACAAAAGTCGCCAAAAATCTGTGACCAGGGATTCCACATCTGTTCCAAAATGAATATAACTATTAACTTTGAATTTAACATTTTTATACGTTTCTCATAAATGTCTGTAATAGTTTTGTTATCTTGCAGTACAAGTTTTAGGTCTAAAAAGTGAATGATATTATTAGATAATGGGTTTTTCGTTAATTCTAAATAAGCAGGATAATTTACTGGAAACTGAGAATCGCGTGATTGGTCAGTGTTGATTAAAATGATTGCATCAATATAACGATATAAATGAGTACTATTATTACTAAATGTACGCTCATAGTGATATAAATATAACTCTGTAAGTAAATTTGAAGTGCATCCACCTTGTGGAATGCCGACTTTCTGTAGATAAATGGTATTATCTTATAAAATGTAGTTGTTATTATCTATAATGGAATTAATAAGTGTATGAATGTACTCTGCATCCACATGTATAGGGAGAGTCAATTGATTTTGAAGTTTCTTAAATAATAAATTTATTATATTATGAAGATCTAATAAATTTATGTTATTAAACAGATATCATATGTTGTTTTATTTTTTACACATTTAAGATTTTTGAGAATATTGACCAATTGATAGCTGCTTTTTTTTCATACAATGTGTGTTATCTGTTGTAGTTGTATGTGTGTATATTTGATTGAATATTTTTAATAGAATTTTGTTGGCTGTATTATTATATGTATTGCATCCAATAGTAACAGTTCTGAATTTAATAGATGTTTTATGAAATTTGGACATAAGAACCAAATACGGATAATTAAAGTTAGTAGAGGGAATATTAAGTAGTTTATAATAACTATGAATTTTACGATTTTTATATACAGGGTGATTTTTTTTTAAGGTTGTGAAAGTAAAACTCTATAACAACAGAACCACTGATCCAAATGACCTAAAATTTCCCCAGTATGCTCCCAAACCAATGGGTATTTTTTAGGTGTGGTTAAAAAACTTAAAATCGCACCGACAGAGGGCGCTGTACATGCAGTAAAGTCGGGAGACGAACTTGTGCCCGGCACACGCACATTGGCGAAAAGAACGTGAAGTACGCACAACTCGTGTTCATTATTCTACGGAAAATCCTCGCAATGACTGCGCCGTTGACGGACCATGAGTTGTTAGTGAAACTGTATTATCAGAATAATGACAGCGCAGCAACTGCTCTTAAGAGATTTAGGACACTTAAGAATTTAAGAAAAGGCCCAATGACGACAGAGGACCTACGGAAAATGGTTTCTCAAAGTACCGTCCATTGTTTTCCTCCCACAGACGATATTCTTTGTTTCTGCTACCTTACAGCGCCATCTGTCGGTGCGATTTTAAGTTTTTTTTAACCATACATAAAAAATTCCTATTGCTTTGGGATCATACTGGTGAAATTTCAGGTCATTTGGATCAGTGGTTCTTTTGTTATAGTGTTTTACTTTCACAACTTTTAAAAAAATCACCCTGTATATATTAAGGAACATTGCAATGTTTCGTAGTTTCTTGATTCGCATTTATTATCTTTCTTTTCTATGTAGTAGCTATTGTACTTTTCAAACTTCTTTATTGAATTTTCCTTAATACGTATCGCATGAAGATTTCTTTGCAAAGGATCGTAATGCACGTAATCCGGCGAATATACCTAAAAATAAAAAAAAAAGATTGCAAAATTTAGCTGTGTGAATATGCTGGAGTGTGTTATACACAGGCGCGCATTATACGCCGGAATGTATGGTGTATATATATATATATATATATGTGTGTGTGTGTGTATTCTCAAAATCGTTCTTTCAGGTAAAAATATTATGAGTAAATAAAATGAACCATTAGAGAACAACCTTATATTCTTGTAACTGATGTTTGGAAATTTATAAAAAAGTATTAAACGCCATTTAATTTTCACCATATGAAACCGTAAAATACTTCTGTTCTTCACTCGCGTTTCACCCTTTTACTTTCATTTGTGACTAGACTCATTCAGCTGTTTATCAGAGATAAAATACATCTTTTCTTATTCACGTAATTTCTACCATATATGGTCTGTTTGGAGTCCATTAGTGTGGGTGAATGATGGTGTTTTTACTTTCCGCTGCAACATCTAGCTTGCCTACACATAGGTAGGATTTTTTTCCCCCTTCTCGTTTAGAAAAGACACAGGTATTTTGCTTCCGGGTTTCCCATTCACGATGATAACAGATTTTGTTTTTTCATGATATTTGCAAACTGGATGTGGAGAGCTTGTTTTCTTCAAATATTCTTTTGTTGAGTTAAAATTAAAACGGCATGGGAATTTTTCAGCTTCAAAAAATCCTTTTTCTTTCTTTTATTTACCCCTCATACGTAGTATAGGGTAAGTCTTGTAATCGTAAAATTTTTCGTAAAATCGAAAAATTTTTTTGACGAATTTACACGTTTCAGACATTGGAGATTCCGAAAAACATATTTTTAGAAAAAAAAATTGCCGTCCGTCTGTCTGTGTGTGTGTCTGTAAACGCTCTATCTCCTGAACAAATTGAGATAGAGACTTGAAATTTAGTATGTACTTAGTATGTAATAATGGGAAGAAGCTTATTGAATTTCAGTAACTTCGATTATCCGGAACTATTGTTTTCGGACTCTTGAAATATTCGTTCTGATAAAAGGTATATACAAATTTTCGAAATTGTTTATTCTAAGAAGTGAATATAAAATACAATAAAAAAACATAAATTTTGCATAAAGAATGAAGTCGATCGGTTAATGAGTTGCCGAGATATTTGTAATCCTATTTTCCACACTCTTCGATTTTTCCTGACCCTGTATTTCATTCAAATTTCAATTCAAAGATATATTTTAATTGGAAATGAGACGCTTAATCTGACGCAGTAAACTGTTAGTTAATATGATTATTAATTTTGGAGCAATAGAGCATTTAAAATTTATGACGTCATCAAGCCACGATTTTTTTCGAATTGCAATGCATTTTATAAATACTTTACACATGTTTTATTTTGATATTTTATATTATGCATATCCATGATGCGCAAGTATTACGATGGCCCCTAACGACTAGTATTCTTGCGATTTGTGAATGCTTGACATTTATAAATGCTTTTGCGAAGCTGTTTTCAAAAATCTAAACACTTAAAGAAGATATAGCAATTCTTGTCAAACTGTGCACTAGCGAGCGGTACTTGTTGCAAAAGTTTTAAAGCGACGTTTTCGAAACAATTGTTCGGAAACGGATGCAACGATTTCCTTATTATTATTATTTTTTTAAATGAAAGCTTATATATTTATCTTGTCTTTGACCGATGATTTTCTTCTAATTTTGATTACCGTAATTTCCAGCGTATAATCCGCGGATCAAACAATCATGTTTCGACCCAGAAATTTTATTTAATAATTGAAGTCAAATATTTACAGTGATCTAGTAAGTTACATTATACAAAACAAAATTTCTGGGTCGAAACATGATCGCCTGATTCGCGGATTATACATCGGAAATTACGGTAATTCGTTTTTAACACTTTCCAACATTGTTGAAAATTGTTTATGAATTCAGATTGTCAATGGCCGTCTGTCTGTCCGTGCTCTAACTCGCATAAATATATTCGGATAGCCATGTAATTGATATATGTTGTTGAGGTTTACCATGGCATGTTTGGTATTGAAAATAAAGTGTGTAGCATTTATAGTTCGTTCACTCAAAAAATTCCGTTATATTATTGTCTATAGAGAAAAATCATTTGCAGTGTATTTTAATGATGTTACACTGTTTGAAACATATTGAAATTGATATGCATCACTGAAATGCAGTACAAGATGCGTACTACAGAATAGGATGTACCCTTCATCGTTCATTTACAGGGATACACAAAAGAAGTCGTTTACAATGTTGCCTATGAGGTATAATTGCTTGAAGAGCACTTTGAATTGTGTGCGTTTTTAAATGTAACTAATTTTTTGCATATTACTTCCTGTATATAAATTACATAGATCATATACAGGGTGACAAGAAATAACTTGGACGAAGTTTCAAACCAAAAATCTGTAACTACCACTAAAGTTATAAAGTTATTGTCATAGGAAATTGATTCTAGAAAGCTACTAAACAGGTGTAAATAAGTTAGTTGTGATAACCATTATGGTTAACAAACGATCTGCCATACTTGAATTACATAAGCAAGGAATGAAACAATGTGAAATTGTTCAACGATTGAAAGTGCCTTAGCAGACGGTTTCATAAACAATCAAAAGGTTTAAAGAACTCTGACATGATTGTGACAGGCCAGGAAGAGGAAGAAAGCGCACAGTTAACACGTCAAGAAACCGGGTAGTTATCAAAACGCGAGTTCAACGAAATTCTAGGATTTCAATGAGAAAGGTTGCTAGAGAGGTGAAGATCAACAGAGAAACCGCACGTTTGATGGCAAGAGTAGAGCTTGGTCTTCATCCTTAAAAAAATGAAAGAGGCTCAAAATCTAAGAGCAGACAACAAACGCACAAGACTTCAAAGGTGTAAAGAACTGTTAAAGCGGGCCGCAGGTGATCTATGGCAAACATTTGTCTTCACAGATGAGAAACTGTTTTCGATTGAACAAGCTCATAATAGCCATAATGATAGAGTTTGGTCAGCAGAAGCACCTGGACTTTCTTGCATTGTTGAACGGCCTTCAACGACCCCAATCTGTAATGGTTTGGGGTGGAATATGTGCTAGTGGGAAAACACCACTTGTTTTCGTTGATCAAGGGATAAAGATTAATCAACAAACATATCGCAAACTCATTTTGGGAGATGTTGTCTTACATTGGTCACAAAAGTTCTTTGGAAACAAAAGATGGACCTTCCAACAGGATTCCGCACCTGCACACAGAGCTAAAGGCACTCAAGATTGGTGCAAGACACATTTTCCTGACTTCATTGGAGCTCAAGAATGGCCACCGTATTCCTCAGATTTGAACCCAATGGATTATTCTGTTTGGATCATCTTGGAAACAAGAGTGTGTGCAAATCTCATAAAACTTTGGCATCCCCAAAGAAATCCTTATGCAAGGAATGGGATAAAATATCAGTAAGTGAGTTGCGGCCCATAGCCGAAAATTTTGTGACACGTTTAAAGCTCTGTATTAAGGTTAAAGGTAGCCACTTTGAAAATTTGTAAATATATTAGACGAAATAATGTATTCATATTTATTTTGAAGTTTGGTCGTAATATTTTCATTAGCATTAAAGTTATAATGTATCATGTGTGTCCAAGTTATTTCTTGTCACCCTGTATAGGGATACACAAAAGAATTCGAGTACATTTCCATTGATGGACGTAAATTACTGGAAAGAAATTTTCAACTGTGTTATGCGTTTCCGAACACAACTCAATTTTGGCATACTACGCAGTATTATATATACAAATCTATAGATCTTATACAGGGCCGAACAAAAGAATTGAACTTTTTCTGACTATAGATGGTAATGGCTGAAATTGGGTTTTCAAACGTGTTATGTGTTTTCCAAATTATTTACTTATGCATCATCTTTCACCTTATTAAACGGTGAAGTTTTGATGCAGTATTCTAAATGTGTTGGAATGTGTTTCATAATTTAATGCTTGACACATGTTTTTTTTCTTTCTTGTTTATAAATAAAACAATATCAGATTTTTTTGTTGAAAACTAATACATTAAGTTTGATAGTGAGTAATTTTGCAAAAAAGAAATCGCCCAAATATTTTTTAACGTAATTTTTGTTTAATTGATTTTAGATAAAACCACTTAGAGAAATCTCGGTTACCGTATGGATAACTACACGTCGCGCTACATCGCGGAAAAGCTAGTCCAAAAGGCGTATTTTTCAATAAAAAACAGGACAAGGGTGTGTAGGACTCGCACCCAGAGAGTTCCGTTCCGTTATGCAGGGGCGGATTTAAGGTGTCGCGATGGTCGCAATCGCGAGGGGCCCCGCGTCCCAAGGGCCCCTAAATCTTCTTTTATGCTGAAAGAGAAAAAGTGACTTTTGATCAAAGATTTTTGCATTTTATTTTTTTCAATTAGTTTTACTACATCATTTTCATGTAATAAATAGGATATTTTTTTCCACTATCTGTTATTTCTAGAAATACTTTAGTTTTTCCTTATATTTTTTTCTGTTATCATTCATTAAGACTGTGAACATTTGTGAAGGGAAGGAGTGGGGTTTAAGGGAGACAAATATGCTTTGCTCTGAGCTGAAAGGAACCTTGTTAGAGGCTCTTTACAGCTATTTTAATATATAAATGTACGGTATACCAAGTTTGGGGGCCCCCGAAATCAGGACAACATGTGTTATTAAACAAAAGGGGCTAAGTGGATCATGAATTCTGAAGCTCCTGATTTCGGGGCCCTTAAACTTGATATGCAGTTTCATAAAGCTGATATTTGAAATCTATTGTGATTTTGTTACCAGTTATAATCATTATTTTGTATTTCTAGAGTAGGATCAGGCCCCGATTATGACTAATTGGGGCCCTGGGCAAAGATAAATTAGGGGGCCCCATTCGAATCGTTGCAAAATTATTCGAACTAGGGGTTGAACCCGGGCCTCCCGGGTTACAGAATATATCTAAAAAACCATCAGATAAATTATTTCTGATGTCAACACTCTTTGTCTCTGCACATACTAAAGGCACAAAGATGAATTAGGTATTTTTCGAAAGGTTCTGAAAGCGGCTTTTGATGTAGTATAATTGTATATCGTTAAAACACGTTAATTTTAAAAACTGCAGTTAACGAAAAAATATATCAACAAATAATCTCAAAAATTGCGGATAAAAGCATCGCACGTATTTTTTTTTTTTTTTTTTGTTAACTTTAATATATTTTTTACATTTAATATGTTTTTTAGAATGCCCATTAACTATATCTGCTCGGTGCTAAAGCTACAGAGTGGTTGAGGTTAGCTTCGCGAAAGCACTGAGCTCTGTGAGTTCTAAATAAAAATTGTTTTCAGAAAGTTTAGTAGAATCTTTTAAAGATTAAATTTTTATTTTGTACTTGAAATTTTTCAGTTGGAACTGGAAAAAAGAAAGTAAATATTTTATAAATTAATATATGAATTTGGGGGCCCTTTGAAATCCGAGGCCCCTGGGCGCGATAATAAAAGCCCGAGTAGGATAAGATTTTTTTTAAAATGTTTATCAAAATATTTATTTATATATTGAAATCAGTATTCTAAGACAGTTTTTTTTCTCTTTTGCGACAGGTTCTCAAATGAACATCAGATCCTAGGCCTGTCTTTGGCTTGGTCGGGCCCTGTACATATCAAAGGATATGTAGGGGAGTGGGTCGCAAAGAGAGGGGTAGAGCCAGTACAAATTAACCGAAGGTCGGCCATTTTTAAACCGTCCGCCACAGGCGTCAGTTGTCTTTAGATGAAATAATTAAAACATGTAGAGTGAAATTGATTTTTATTTAAATTCTTCAAGTTAAAATAACTAACAAGTAAGAAAAATCAAATCCCAGAGTCGCATAATTTGTGTATTTTAAATTTTGCACAGCACTAAGAAAAGGCATTTTCTTTCTTTTTTATTTATTTTTCACTTACTAATAAGTTATCAGCAGTGCAATTATCGAGTGGCTAAGATGACGGAAAGATAGGGATCCCCAGCTTTAACTGCACCAGTGGCAGCTAAAAATTATTATCTGACCTGACCACTAAACTTTTAACGGCAGACGGATTTTTCTGTACTCTGTTAATATACATTTAAATTTTAAACTATTTTGTAATACTCCAAAACAGTAATTATTCAGCAATTTTACTAATTCGCCCGAAACTAACACCAGTTCCATTTCAAAAGTATATACGAAAGATATACATGGAAAACAGTTCACTGATGAACTGAAGCATTTCCGTCATTTTCTCAGTGTAATGGGGCAAGATGTGCACTCGGCAGAGCCCGAAAAATGGTATAAATTGCTAGTGAATAGTGACGGGTTGAAAGAAACATTTCCAAATGTGGAAACCATTTTGAAAATTTTTCTCACATTACCCGTATCAAATGCCGGTGGAGAAAGATCGTTTAGTGCTCTTAAAAGAGTGAAAAATTATCTACGCTCAACTCTTTCTCAAGTGCGTTTGAATAACCTCGCAATATTATACATTGAGTGCAATTCTCTAAACTCTATAAACTATTATGAAATCATAGACAATTTTGCTGCAGTTAAAGCCAGACGAAAATTTTTATAACATTTAGATCTGATGTAATTAAAATATAGGTTGTCCCATCAAGACCACCCAAACTCTGCACAGTCAGATTCCTCACTTAGACAGCATAAAGCAAGACCAAAGAACGATACCTCTACGACCTATAGTTTTCGAAAAAAATACGAAAGACGTCATATCCGGTGCAAGAAAAAAAGTAATGGAAACATGAACATCGGTATTTGCATATGCTTTCAGACATAGAATATCCACCGCGGATATTCAGGCATGCATGCGCGCATCGTGGAATGATAAGCCGTTGTTTGAAGCGTATTTAAAATGCTGCATCTAGTAACTACTCTTTTGTGAACACCACGCTGCTGCAATGTGTGCAATTAGCCATTCGCGCGCGAATGCTCGATATGCACGGTGCATCTTCGTCATCTTCGTTTTGTGCATCTTCGTCTGCAAGCATATGGAAATACCGATTTCATGTTTCCAATGAAGTTTTTTACTTGCACCGGATATGACGTCATACCTTTCTTTCGCATTTTACTTGAAAACAATGGGTCACAAAGGTATAGTTCTTAGTTCTTGTTTTATGTACTCCAAACGAGGTTGTGCACAGTTTAAGCGGTCCTGATGGGAAACTTTACATAAAGTAAATTTTGTATAATTAATAATTAACGCTTTCAATAAATTTTAATTAATTTGTAATTATTCTAATTAATAATTGTTTATTATTTTAAAATTATAAATATACCCCGTTTTTCAGATGGAGGGGGGCCCAAAAAGTTCCAGTGAGAGGGGCCCCTCACTTTATAAATCCGCCCCTGCCGTTATGTCATATTATCGTAAAGCTTTGTAAGTATCTAGTTTCTTGACAAATATCCGAAAATCCTTAATTTAATTCTACGTCGATTTATTCTGTGAATTTTCCATATTCGGGAGTACCGATTATGTAAATCCACGAGTTTGTCACGTAATAAATCTATCTAGAATTATAAAGTAATGATTTTCGGATTTTTTACTTTACATGTGCTATAAGACGTTTCTTAGTGCTAAATTTCCAGATCCTATGCGTCAACGGGATGTATCCTATAAGTTTTACTCTCGAAACCTATAGGGTACTTCCCGTTGACCTAGAACTTTGAAATTTGGAAAGAAGAAGAGTCTCATAACACATGTAAAGAAAAAAAAATCCGAAAAATAGTAATTTATAATTCCATGTCAATTTATTACATGATTTTACATAATCGAGATTTTCAAAAACGTTGTTTTAATTTTGTTTGTGACTTTTTATAGCATTGTCAGAAGTTCGAAATTTTTACACAACGATGGGCTCATGATTATTATCTTTATTGATATTACTTTTTTCCACTTAATATCCTCAGAACGTTTTTACACAACGATGGGCTCATGATTATTATCTTTATTGATATTACTTTTTTCCACTTAATATCCTCAGAACGTTTTTACACAACCATGGGCTCATGATTATTATCTTTATTGATATTAATTTCCCCTTAATATCCTCAGCCGTTCTTAAGAAAAAAGATCTTGACAGACAGACAGTCAACAAAGCGATATATTATAAGGGTTCCGTTTTTAGGTGCGTTCGGAATTATATAAAGCACGTATAGTCGTCGTCTGGTCCATCCGTCTGTCCGCATATAACAGTGCAAAAACTATCCAACTGAATGGTTTGAAATTTAATATATATAATCGCTGTAGAATTTTGTCGAGTCATTTCAAATTTTATGAAAATCGAATCAAAACTTAAAAAGATATAATTTTTTTTTCTTTTTTTCTATTAAATCCTATCATACGTAATTAATTCAATGATATCCCATGATAGGTAATGATTCTAGGTTGCCATGGTGATTACTTCCCATTTAAGATGGAGTCATATTAGTTCCGTATTACTGAATTAGAAACCGAATTTGTATACTAAAATTGTTTAATTATAGCAATCCTATAATCTACCGACAGTTTTTTGGATAGATGTTTACGGAGAAATAGATATTAAATGTAAAAAGAGTCTAAATATGGATTTCAAGTTCTGAAATTTTTAAAGCTAGGCTTAAGTTTCCCATTGAAATTTGCAGTAAATGTCAACAAAAGATAAAATATTGCCAACTTAAAATGTACTTATTTTATTAACGGAAATTAATCATGTCATAATAACAGACGATATAATTTATTTCATGAAATAATAACGATGATTTTTTATACATTGTCTTTTATTGGATATTTGCGCATAGTGTAATTTTAATGTAACATAATTGTAATTAATTGTTTGTAAAAGTGTATTGATACTTAATTTCATAAAATAAAATTAATATCTGTAATATGAAAATCTGCACATAAAATATATTTTGCATTCATGCATTTTTCCATAAGAGTGCAACAGCAATATCACCAAGATCTGAATATTTATAAAACTAGTTATAGTGCGAACGCACCTCATTTGTACCGTTTGACGTACAATTTTCAACTTGTTTCCTTTTGAGATACGCAACCCTAAATATAATAAAAATATGTTTTTTGAAAATTCAATATATGTTTTTTTTTTTCAAAAGCCTATGTATTTCTACCTTGTTCCTAGACGAAAAAACCCCCTTAAAATATATGCTTATTTTTCAAGTTAAAAAATTCCTATACCCTCTCGAAATACTGAGATATTTTGATAGTAAACATTTCCATATGTCAACGATAACGGTGCATTATTTGTACATTTTTCAAGGATCCTTCTATTAGCACCCTTCATTGGGTTGGGTTATCCAATTTTATCCGACTCTGATGTGGGGTCCCGCGGGTCATGTGGTTGTACATGGGTCCCGTGGTTTCACATGGTCCCCTTCTGCAATTTAACTAATTTTTCAACACCTTTGATAATTAAAAGAAAATTTTTTCGGACCAGGTGAATAAAAATAATTAAGCACAAACAGAAAAATAAGATTGATAGTAAACGTATTTTATTTATTACAATAAGGCATCGGCTAATCTCAAAACTCACGCTCCCCTCCAAAATAAAACAAAGATCCTCCACGTCAACCTCCCGTATTTCATTCAGCCGGCGCTGTTGCTAAATACAGAATCACTATCAAAAAAGAAAAGGAAAGAAAAGAAAAGAAAGAAAAAAACATTTAAAGTTCTTAGGCTAAAATCGATAAGTTTGATTCATAACAAATCATTTATAAACATGCATTGAAATTCTACGTTTCGCAACAAATACTACTGAAATACACGAAACAAATATGGCTATATGTTGTTAATCTGTAATAAAGAAAAATTATTTTAAAATTCAATCAACGTGTAATTAATTATAGCGAACTTCCGTTTACTTACAAAGTTGGCTTTAAGAAAGACCAAGTAGTTAATTTAGAGCATCTCTACATTTGAATATTTATCATTTTAGCAATAGTACTATTCATCTGAAAGCTAATTTTTTTTCCTTTCATTATTTTTTTAGTCTTTCTTCCTTTTGCAGATGAAACTAGTCGTTGGGGTACTAATAAACCGTAATATTTACCCATCATGGGTATGCATAATATAAATTATGAAAATAAAACATATGTAAACTATTTATAAAATGCATTGCAATTCGAATAAAATCGTGGCTTGATGACGTCATAAACTTTAAATGCTCTATTATTCCAAAATTGATAATCATACTAACTAACAGTTTACTGCATCGGATTAAGCGTCTCATTTCCAATTAAAATATATCTATATCTTTGAATTGAAATTTGAATGAAATACAGGGTCAGGAAAAATCGAAGAGTGTGGAAAATAGGATTACAACTATCTCGGCAACTCATTATCCAATCGACTTCATTCTTTATGCAAATTTTATGTTTTTTTATTGTCTTTTATATTCTCTCCTTAAAATAAACAATTTCGAAAATTTTTATATACCTTTTATCAGAACGAATATTTCGAAAGTCCGAAAAAAATAGTTCCAGATAATCGAGGTTACTGAAATTCAATAAGCCTCTTTCCATTATTACATACTAAGTACACACCAAATTTCAAGTCTCTATCTCGATTTGTTCGGGAAACAGAGCGTTTACAGACACACAGACAGACGGACGGCAATTTTTTTTTTCTAAAGATATGTTTTTTGGAATCTCCAGTGTCTGAAACATGCAAATCCGTCAAATTTTTTTTTTCGATTTTCAAAACGATTACAAGACTTGCCCTATACTACGTATGATGGGTAAGTAAAAATGAAGAGATAGTTTATTATTTGATTTCAAAAGCTAATAAAGTTAAAGAGACTTGAAACATTTTTATTCTGAACAAGAAAGAGGTATCGTGTACGCTCAGTTTTGAAAATGTCGTTTTTAGAATGTACAGGGTGTCTCTTCTTATCGTTGACCAATAGCTAATTCCTAAACCATTAATTTTAGAAGTGTAGTTCCAATTGCAAAAATGTTTCGAATGTTGTTCGTCATCATATAAAAACTCATTTACGTCAAAACAGTTTTTTTTTTAAATTTATGAAATTAAAATTTTATGCCATCTCTGGGTGTCATAAGTCATATTTAAATAAAAAGAAAAGTGCCCAGTTAAACTGATGGCATTGAGCTCACAGGTTATTCACATTAATTGTATATTATACTCTTATTTCAAATAATAATGCCCTCGAAAAATAAAAAAATCAATAATAAATTAAGGGGGGATTAACCCCCCTGTTCCCCTCTTTATACTTAACCAGTGAACCCCCAAAACTAACCAGGGAAGCGCCTTATCACAATGAACCTATATACAAAATTTGAAGCAAATCAGATAATTCTGCATGAAAAACCAATTTATCTAACTTAAGGGGGGGGGGATCAGCCCCCTGTTCCCCCCTTTATAGTTAACCAATGAACCCCCAAACTAATCAGGGAAGCGCCTTATCACAATGAACTTATATACAAAATTTGAAGCAAATAGGATGCTGCTGCATGAAAAACCTATATATCTAAATTAAAAGGGGGACTTAGTCCCCCGTTTCTCCCTTTACACTTAACCAATGAAACCCCAAAACTAATCAGGGAAGCGCCTTATCACAATGAACCTATAAACAAAATTTTTAACGAATCGGATATTTCTATCAAGAGTTATCGCGTTGAGTACATACGTACATACGTATATACATACAGAACGGGCGGGCACATTTGCTCTCAGGCTTTGATAGCCTGCGAGCTAAAAACCCTTTTTCATTCTCTAACAAATAAAATAATAAAAATTTTATTTTTGTATGATTAAAACTTAAACAGGTTATAATACTTTGAAAAAAGAAAAAAAAAACGCGTTTTTAGAGCTTGAAAATGCTGAAAATCTATAAAATGTACCATAACTCGCTAAGTTTTGATTGTAGAAAAATGGGATTTTTTACGACCTTCTTTACTAGTTACTTATTAGAGCATGGTGAAGGTTTTTCTAAATATTTAAAGGATTCAGTCACCTTATAAAAATATACACCGTATAATAATGTACAGGGTGTCTCTCTTATCGTTTACAAATAGCTACTCCCTAAACTGTTAGTTTTAAAGATATAGTTCCAATTGCAAAACTGTTTCAAATGTTCATCATAAAAAAATCTATTTACGTCAAAATTATTATTATTTTTTTAAAGTTATGAAATTTTAATTTTTATACGATCTTTAAATCCCATAAATTATATTTAGGAAACTCCATGCTCTAACAAATAAAACAGTACAAATTTCATTTTTCTATGGCTGAAACATACCGAGTTATGATGATTTGAATTTTGTTAATTTTTAGTGTTTTTGTGGAACGAAAAATGATAATGCCGGAAAACACTGGAAATTCATAAAATTCAAAGTATCGATAACTCGTTAAAATTTTGTCGTAAATGGATGGAAATTTTACTGTTTTATTTCTTAAATAATGGAGAAAGTTTTTCTAAATATAACTGTATGTAAGGGCTGTATAAAAATCTAAATTTAGTAGCTTTTAAAAAATACTATTTTGACGTAAATGGATTTTAATATGCTAAAGAACAAAATTTGAAACATTTTTGCAATTGGAACTATTCCTCAAAAACTAATGGTTGAGGAATTACCTATTGGTCAACAATAAGAAGGGACACTCTGTATATCATTTGTAAAAGTATAAGATATATCGTTTATGCCGATCTATGATATCTTATGTATATTTTATTGCACGGGTGGAGTTTTGGAAACTGTATGGTGGTTTAAACTAGTGCTCCGTATTAAACGTTTATACGAGTATACGTATAATACTTAAGATACGGGGTACAGATTTTGGATACGTATGATACGACCAAGGCGGTTATACGTATTATACGAAACAGTATATAGGATACAGCGTATATACGTAAGTTACTACAGCGGTTAAACGTATAAACGTTTAAATGCTTTTCTCCTATGCTGGTCTGCAGACCAAGGACATTGAGAAATACCCGCTAGAGCCCTGTATTTTCGAGGTTTATCGGTGCCGCTGGTATTAAAAGTAAAGCTAAAACTTGGCTAAAACTAGGCTAAAACTTGGATATAAGCATTATTGTTTTAATATTTTATTACTCCTTTCAAGATATGTTGTTGAAATTACCTAATCATACATACCTTTAGGAGATTTGAAATAAAAAATATTTTGTATAAATTATAAAAGAATACAAAATTTTATTTAAAATTTCATAAAGTTAAAAAAAGTATTATTTTAGAACGGTTATTAAAATATAAAGTGTAAATAATAATAAAAAAAATAAACAAAATCTAGATATAAATTAGTTTGGAATTTCGTGAAGTATTAATTTCAAAACCGCACAAAAAAAAAAAAAAAAATGTAAATTATTACGAAATATTCGAAAATGTAAATGGAATTTATTAGGAAAATATCAAAAAGTTCAAAGATACAGAATTCATAATTCTGCATAAAACTTATAACGAGACAAATATATTAAATTTACTAAAAAAAGGTAAAAGTCACATTAGAGGACAGAACCCTCATCTCCGGCTCTCAAATAGCGCGCGCTAGCACAGAGCCACGAAGACCTCGTTCAGAAATGCGAACTAATGGGTATTTGAAATGCTTGCTGAACTTTAACCCGAAATTTCTCGAAAACTAAAGCCCAAAAGCGATGGTGGCAAATTGATGGTGACAACCCTTGCTCCAACATATGATATATTTTTTGTGGGTGCCACTATCCCCAGGGGGGTGCAGGAGCGAAAAACGTTCTAAAATTGCGATTTTTTTTATACTGAAGGAGCTAGAAATTTGAAATTTGGCATTGTAGTTACTTATAAGATGTAAATGCTCTCTAAGAATAAAATTAAAAAAAAAAAAATCGAAATTTTGAACGGTGAAATGAGCGAAAAGCGTTCTAAAAACATTCTAAATTACAATTTCTATGGAATCTCTGGAACTACCGAACCGATTTCAAAAGTGATGGTGGCAAATTGATGGTGACAACCCCTGCTCCAATATAGGCTATATTTTATGTCGGTGTCACTAACTCCAGGGGGGTGCAGAGTGAAAAACGATCTAAAATTGCGATTTTTTTTTTTATACTGAAGGAGCTAGAAATTTGAAATTTGGCATTGTAGTTACTTATACGATGTAAATGCTCTCTAAGAATAAAATTAAAAAAAATTCGAAATTTAGAAGGGTGAAATGAGCGAAAAGCGTTCTAAAAACATTCTAAATTACAATTTCTATGGAATCTCTGGAACTACCGAACCGATTTCAAAAGTGATGGTGACAACCCCGGCTCCAACATAGGCTATATTTTATGTCGGTGTCACTAACTCCAGGGGGGTGCAGGAGCGAAAAACTTTCTAAAATTGCGATTTTTTTTATACTGAAGGAGCTAGAAATTTGAAATTTGGCATTGTAGTTACTTATAAGATGTAAATGCTCTCTAAAAACAAACACAAAAAAAAAATTCGAAATTTAAAAGGGTGAAATGAGCAGAAAGCGTTCTAAAAACATTCTAAATTGCAATATCTGTGGAATCTCTAGAACTACCGAACGGATTTCAAAAGTGATGGTGGCAAATTTATGGTGACAACCCCTGCTCCAACATAGGCTATATTTTATGTCGGTGTCACTAACCCCAGGGGGGGGGGGTGCAGGAGCGAAAAACATTCTAAAATTGCGATTTTTTTTTTTTATACTGAAGGAGCTAGAAATTTGAAATTTGGCATTGTAGTTACTTATAAGATGTAAATGCTCTCTAAAAACAAAAAAACAAAAAAATCGAAATTTAAAAGGGTGAAATGAGCGAAAAGCGTTCTATAAACATTCTAAATTACAATTTCTATGGAATCTCTAGAACTACCGAACCGATTTCAAAAGTGATGGTGGCAAATTGGTGGTGACAATCCCTGTTCCAACAGCCTCTTTAATAAAAAACTATGCTTTTCTGACGACTGGGTTTTTCGCTAATTGTTGCCACAGATTAATCTCGGAAAATGAAACATTTGAAGTTACTGAAAAAAAATAGTAGCGCGAAAAGTAATTGTCAGAAAATTGTTAGGCAAACTGCGTTTGAAAGGTAAAAAATTGTATTTTTCTTGATATAAATTTCAAATCTAATGATTATGCCATTTTTCAAATATTGAATTTGAAACATTACTAAATTTCACAATGGAGTACCATAGCAAAACCTTCATGCGTAAAAAGATAATGATAAGGGCGACGTGTCCTGGCGTGTATATTGGCTATAGTACGAGTCACAAATTATAGTAGCCTTATTATTCTGTTAAAATATAAAAGTGAATTATGAAATGTCAATATTTTGTTGGATTAAAAGTTCGTTATAAGAAATTGACCAGCGTAGCGGGCGTAGCTTGCTAGTAACTAATAAAGATTTAAAAGAGTTCAGACAAAAATAACAAGAAAATGAGCACTTTTATCCCTAAACATCAATATCTTTTCGCGAATTTTTCATTTTAAAATATAATTTCATACAAAATCGGGTTAAAGATGTAAAATAATAAAAACTTGATTTAAAAAATATATATATTATCACGGGCCGGGCAACGCCGGGCGGGTCAGATTGTAAACGTTTAACCCTTTAACGGACATTGGTTTCCCTATCAAACCACAAAATTTTAATTACGAAATTCAACACTGACAGCAGAATTTTAATAGAAATGTTTTCCATTTATTATGGTGAAATATCTCGTTTTTCTTATATACAAATAAATTTGTTCAGAATTTCCGGTGTCAATCATTTATTTCAACATTTTTGCAATTGAAGTGCTTTATCCGTTAAAGGGTTAAACTGTTTTCGTTTATTGTTTCAAAAAAAGATGCTTTTCTCCTGTTGGTCTGCGGATCAGGGACATTTAGAAACACCCCATAGAGCCCTGCATTCTCGCGGTTTACCGGGGTATTGGTATTAAAAGTAAATACGTATTCTTGAAATATACGTATACGTGAATTATACGTTTAACCGATATACGCGTATGCGTATAAGGATATGTTTAAACGTGTCGTTTAAGGTATACGTATTTTATACCGGCGAATTATATGTATTATACATAGAGTTGCAAAGGCTAGAAAAAACCTGGTTTAAACCTGGGAATAAACCGGGTTTTTTGGGAATAAACCAGGTCTTTTGGGAATAAACTTGGGAATAAACCGGGTCTATTGGAAATAAACTCAGGAATAAACAGGATTTTTGCAACTCTAATTATACATATATCGGTTAACACTAGAACGGCCGGAAATTTTACTCAAGTGTTATAAAACTATTTCACACCAGAATGTTTATTTCAAACTATTTAATTAATTCATTTAATATATTTCTATGAGGTATATATTTAACTTATTTTAAAAATAGATTTCTGGTTCGAATCGGAATAAATTCATTTGGAAACGGTCAAAATGACCGCTCATGGCCGTTCTAGTGTTAAACATATAACTGAAATACATATCGTGTCGGGAGCTAGTTTAAACATAGCAAAAATTCATTCTGAAAAAGGTTAATTACATGTGATAGAAATGAAAGAATGAAAAATATCACAAGTTGCGTAATGATTATGGCAGACTTCCAACATTACTAATGCGTTATACCGATTACTCTTCCCATGATGGCCAATTCATAACAGTCAAAAATAATGTACCTAAAGAGAAAAATTGTTTCAGTTACAGAGTATTTTCAAAGAGGTTTATTACGGAAATAAAAATCAAAAACGTGTTATGGGTTCCTTTCTGGATAGAGATAAAAAAAAAAAGAAAGCGGAAAATTTACTTTTAAGTTATAGGATGTTAAATAATGCTATACAGTGGGTTCAGTTGCCAACTTATGTGGACAGTCACGATAATTATCTAATTTGAAATTATGGTGGTGAAATTAATGTAGTATATTATTTGTTGCATACAAATATTTTTATTTAAGTTAAAAAAAATATTAATTTCATTAAATGAAATGAAAAAAAATTTACTTAAAGTTAGAATTTAGGATACAAAAAGAATATTGTGTGAATAAATCAATATTTACACAGTAAAAAAAAAATCTGTTGTTCTTACAGAAAAAAAAAATTGTCAGCCAGGACGCCAGTAAAAAACTGTTTATTTTACGGACATAATCTGTATTTATTAAGTAAATACGGGAAAAATTTGTTAACAAATCTACACTTTCTGTAAATAACAGAAAGTTTGTAATAAATGCATATTATTTCTGTAAAATAAACATTTTTTTTTTACTGACATCCTGTCTAACATTATTTCCCCTGTAAAATCAACAATTTTTTTACAGTGTATTTACTGCAAAAAACGTTTACTGTAACGTACCTTTTATGTTACTAAGACATTGTAACGCGGCCTTTCAATGCATGCTTTCGCACTTTCTTTCATTTTTCCACTTTTCCACTTGAATTAAATTTAATACACTATGCGTTGTGTATAAACAGCCACAGATGCCAATTTGTACGGTTTTTCCTTACCACTACAATTTAATAAATAGTATATTTTGTCTAATTTAATCGTCGAAATCTAAAGAATTTTAATGATTAAATAAGACAAAAATTTCAAATTTTAGTGGTAACAAAACCCAAAAAATTTGGCAGCTATGAAACAACTATAGATTATATACACGACGGCACGCAAGAATGCGAATGCATTAATATCAATGGGTAGTAATTGCAGTAATTAGATAGTTAACTGTATTATGCGTTATCTAAATTTTTTATTTAGCTATTTCCTTTCATCGCATGAAAAAATGAATTTCCGTAATAATATTATACTAGTATAGGAAAGCGTTTCATAATCTATGTGTGACTCATGGATGTTCTTTCTTGTTTTTATAAACGCGAGTGCTGTAAACAAATGTGGAAATCAAAACACAATGAAATATTTTATAATGCTACTAATGTCTTAAAAAATAATTAAGAAGTCTTTCACGCTATTAAAAAAAAAAAAGAAACTTCTAAGGAATAAGAACCAACTTTAAAAAAAGTTCAATTGCATCATAATTACATCTGCCATAGAGAGCATTTTATACTCAGATATCAGTATCTGTGCGTGCTTAACACATTCGCCATCAGGCAATTTTTCCTTAAACTTTCCTATAAAACGGGGTATTTTAATGATATTAAAACAATGGTAGCTCCTCTCTCTTCTGAAAGGCTTTCGTAAATGGTTTCCTAGATAGTTTTCTCAAGTTTATGCATCAGTAAATATCTTTCAATGCACGTATTTAATATAAAATATTTTACAAACTAAAAAAAAAACATAATATGGACAACATGATATAAATGCATATTCTGTAAGGTAGAAGCCACGCCCTTAGTGAATAATGGTTTTTGAATAAAAACGAGAATGTTTCACGATGACATAATGCTTATTTATTAAAAACGACAATTCTCGTTTTCCCATGCGAATGTGTTAAAAATAAACTGGTCTATAAATATAATCTCGCCTTACACCAATTTACATCTTATAGATTTCAAGAGAGAATGTTTTATAAATGTGCATGTATCAATTTGAAAATAGTTTGCTCGAATAGTTAAAAGAAGAAAAGTCACTAGAAAAAAAAGAGATATTATCCTTTTGCGCACTAGTCCCGCACTAACTACATCTAAAAGAGGATGTATCGAAACATGGTGTGACTATATATGTCTCGTTTCATTTACATTGTTTTTTGCGACGCAATATCTTTAAAAATAGTTAAGGAGTTCAACGGGTCAATCACGCTGTCAGATTTTTTTTTTAAATTGTCCTAGAAAGGAATCATTATTATTATTATTATTTAAAATAGGTTATTATTGTTATTTTTTTTAAGTGGTATGAATTGATTAAAAAAATTGCCAGTAGAAGCCCTGCTATCAGTCAGTGGGATGTATCTGCCCCGGTCAAAGGTAAAAGGGTTAAAAAAAGTTCAATTGTATCATAATCGAGTGCTTGATATGATCAAATATGAGTAAGTCATGTTTTGTTTGCCATGTTGCCAAGTCATGCCAAGTCATGTTGCTTAAAAATAAAGTTGTCAGTAATTTATATTATAGATGAATTCATAACTTTTTACGTGAGCTGAATGTAACCAAAATGTGAAAGCAACGGACCATCGGAAGGTGCATTCTTTTTTGTCCCCACTGTTGTCTCGTGACGTAAGAAAAAAAGTCATATTCACGTCACTTTTAAGTCTCATATGTCCCATTTTTTAACGATGGACAACTGATAAAAAAAATCGGGATTTTTGACATTACAGTGGAGTCACGAGGTGTGATTCCACTGTGAATCCACTGACTATGCTTACATTGTAATTTTATTAACATCACAGTGGGGTCACGTCACGGTCACCTGAGATACAGAATGTGATGAAATAAAGATGCCACTTTTTGGTCCCCACTGTGACTGTGGGCATTTGTGACGTTTGCGACGTCATATCTATTAGGACTGTGCTATTAGGGTAAAATCAGTATTATACAATATAGAAATTCTTTAAAATTGAAGTGTATAGAAGAAAAAAAAAAGGTACACGAGTTTTCGAAAATACTAGGAGCTATAATAAGCCGATAAAATGCTCGAAATTGAATAAATTTTGCTTGTTAAGTATCCTTTTTTTTTTTTTTTTTTTTACTCTTTAGATGAATAATAATATACGTAAAAGCTTGGGTTTATTTCTAACCAAATTAAATAATGATAAATATTTTTGAATGACTTTATTTATTATAAAAAAACGTTTATTATTGTTTGCATAATATAGTTATTTAAAATATTGACCAAACAAATTATAATGCATATTTTAAACGACTTTATTATGCAAAGCATTTATTATAATTTGAAAGTCATTCAAATGTATTTAAAGCTTTGTTAAATGATATGATTAAGATGTTAAATGATATAAACTGATTTGTGAAATGATTTCCTTATGGAGAACACTTAAGAGCAGTGACGGATATCTGCTGGAGTTGATCACGGTTACAAATCGATAACTGTTAGCTGTTTCTTTTTTCTGTATCACGATTAATTTATCTATCGAAATACTAATAATTTAAAGTAAGAAACTTCTACAAGCAGCGCAGTTTACTCTAATATAACTAAAATCTTTTACAAATCATTTAAAACTCAAGGCATTTTTTTAAAAGATTAAATTAATTTATAATTCAATTATACAATATTGTTTTGGTTGTGGACAATTGGGCGCTCTCCTTTATTTGTGAAAAAAAAATACCTGACAATCATTGTAGAAGCCTTATAAGTAATACAAGGATTGACACCAAGGCTAGATGAATGACAGCTTAAGAGAAAAGTAAATAAGATATTAAAATAAGATATCTAAATAAGAAATATACAGTTAAATGTTTTACGCGTAGCAGCGGCTCAACCAGGATTTCTGTCTAGGAGGGGTTTTGAATCTTTTTAAATGAATAATTTCATTGTTGTACATGTGTATGGATTTTGAATTTCTTTTTTTTAAGGTGGTTCTTAAATCTCCGCCTACCAGACGAGTCCAATGGACCCAACAGGTACAGTCTTGGGGAAAAAAACTGAACACCCCCACTAATTCTACAACAAATTATTCTAGAAGAAAGTTACTGGTACCAAACGATTGGAAATAAAGTTTACTTTTAAATTATATGTATAATATTTGCTTAGGAAGCCATCTACATATCAAAACCAGCCAAAATTTTGTTTTTTTCAATGGCAATACCCAATTTTGACACAATATTTTAAATCTTCGGTTCTAAACCTTGTAAGTAAAAATAAAGTAGTAAAGTAGTAGTCTTTAGTAAAAATAAACTAATGCCTAGATACCAAATTTCAATTTTAGCTGACAAGTTTTTTAATTATAAACATTCAAAATTTAAAACGTCTTATGTTAAATTACATTTTCATACTTTTTATTAGTATCTCCTGAAATTATAATCTTAATGTGCTAATTTTTTGTTTGGTTATAATACTAAAAAAAACCAAACATAAATACTTTGAATTTATAACTTTTATGATTTTATAATATGAATTATGAATTATGAAATTAATATTAAAAAATATGAATTGCAGCCTACAATTTTTTTTAATGGATTTATGTTTATGATGTCCTGCTTTATGAGCATTCAAAATTTCAAAATTTTCTTCCAAGTAGTTTTCAAATTGTGCTTAAAAACGGCAAGATGCTGGTTTAAGGGGCAGAAAAGCATGATTTGAAAAAATATTTTACTCATTTTATTGTTGATTAGAATAAGACTTTTTTACTTTCTATGTGACTGCTTTTAAATTTTTATTAAAATTACGTAAATCATATTTGCATGATATATATTTTAAGTCAGTTATGTAAATTAGTTTTGCTTTTATTTTTAAATTAACGAAGCTCATTTTTAAAAAATGAACAGTCCCCACCTTAGAAAAAAAAAGACTTACCCATAATTCTTGTTACCTTTAATTGTATTTCTAGCTTCTTATCCAGTCTAATAAATCTATTTTATTTTTACTGCGGTATATATGTTTGAAGTAAAGTTTATACATGTGTTGTGTATTTGCTGAAAAAGTTTTAAAAATATGCTATTAGTAACCGATTTAAGATTTATATTCAGTCTGAAAACCAATTTGATTGTTTTTTTTCTACTTCGTTTTATTATACTGCTTCATACTAATTTTTATTCTAAATTTTGTATTCACCGATATTCTTCACATATAAATTTAGAAACGAGCGAATAAAATAAATTCAAAATCTGAGAAAAAGCATTATAAAAACACCTATAAAATTCCAATCACATTCACATATTCCAAAATTATTTTAATCACAGATAGCCTTTATATATATATATATTTTAATCGGATAATTCAACGGTTGTAAACATTATAAAATGAATATTGAAAAGGATTTTACAGGATATAACAATAGCAGAAACATACTGAGTGAGTAAAATGGTCATTTTGGCAAGAAATAATACATTAATAGAAGTGACTTAATTACTCATTCTCTAGCATTTCAACAATCGAGTACCGGACTTCAATTTGGATACAGCCTCTTAAATATACTCATTTTAAAATAATTAATTTTTCTGAAACTAATCATAGGAATCTCATGAAATTTGGTATCTAGGCATAGTTTGAACTGAAGATTTAAAATATCTTGTCAAAATTGGGTCTTACTATTGAAAAAAAAAACAAAGTTTGAGATTGTTTTGATATGTAGATGGCCCCCTAAGAAAATTTTATATACATAATTTGAAAGTAGACTTTATTTCCAATCGTTTGGTACTAGTACCAAACGCCCGCTTCTAGAATAATTTGTTGCACAGTTAGTAGGAGTGTTCAATTTTTTTCCACGACATTCAAAATGACTATTCGAACTAGAATATGTTTAATAAAATAAGTTAAATATAAACCGCAGAGAACTAACGTAAATAAATAAGTTAAATAGTTTTAAATAAAAATTCTGGGGTGAAATGTTTTTATCAAGATTTAGTAAATCTTCCGGTAGTTCTAGGGTTAAATGTCCTGCTCAACAACGCGAAACTTTCTGACAATTTTTTTGACTCAATTTTAAACGCAAAGGTATCAAATTGGCAGGTCTGACTATTGAAGCGATTTGGAATCGAAATGAGTTTTCCATTTTTTGTTAAATAAATTGCTTATCGAGTTATAAGCGATTCGTGTCACCTGATGACACGTTTCTATCTTTTCTCGTACTGCGTCGCCGGAAATTTGATTCAAAACGCCGGCTTTGACAGTATTTTCTTTAAGATATTTTGCCTTTACCAAAAACTGGAAACGTCTTTCCATTACAAAGTTTGTGAATGAGAAAACCTGCCAATTTCATGCGTTTCCAAACAAAAGTGAATTAAAAATTATGTCATAAAACAGCCAGTTTGGAATTTAGAACACAGCCTTAATATATATATATATATATATAATGCGGTGTGTAATAACCAATATCAAGAAAAGCACATAGTCAGCTAGCTTAACCCCTTGAAGGGCGGTGGGATATTATATACTTAATTTTAATCTTCAAATATCACAATGGCACCAGAATTTTGGAATAAAATTTTGCTTTTATAATGTACTTGAAGAAACGCGTTTATTTATCTTCAAATAAATTTGTTCGTTACAGAAGGTCCACTTTATGGAAACGATTTTCATAATTAATTTCTGAATATATATGCCATATTCTTTGCATTACTTTTACTCTACTGTATATCCCTGACTCTTGATTATAACTCTGGATCGAAATTTCAAACATAGTCGATTTTTGTCTTAGTACAATCATATAAATTGTCTTCCATACCTCTTGGAAAACTTTCTAAAGTCTTTTCCAATGTGTTGCGGATAGCGCTTTCTAACGCTTGCTTTAATAAACACATATGTGGTGATAAATAAAAATGTGTTGTAACACTGGATGAAACATGGCTTTATTTAAGTGAGTGTATCAAAAGAAGAACAGTTTGTATCAATTAATAATAATAATAATAATAATAATAATAATAATAATAATAATAATAATAATAATAAAGAAATGGGTTTGTAAATGTACAGAAAAATTTCCAAAAGAATTCACGCTTGCTTTAATAAACACATATGTGGTGATAAATAAAAATGTGTCGTAACACTGGATGAAACATGGCTTTATTTAAGTGAGTGTATCAAAAGAAGAACAATTTTTATCAATTAATAATAATAATAAAAAAAAAAAAAAAGAAAAAAGAAATTGGTTTGTAAATGTACAGAAAAATTTCCAACAGAATTCATGATTGATGCTGGATTTTGTTATGAAATTAAATTAAAGGTAAAAAATGCAGTAAAGCTAAGGTGATTTCATTTTATTACCAGTAAACTATTTTAGAACCCATTTTTGAAGAAGAAATTCCAGCTTTATATGAAAACGACATTAATTGAGCTTCATATAAACAATATAACAATAATGTCTCCCAGCCGCTCTCCCATAACTCAACTGAGACATATTTAGAAAATAAAGAATTCCAAACGGAAATAAATTGTGTCTCAATTGAAAAAATATATGCAAAATCCCCTGTCGCACCCCCCTCCCCTTATCAATAGCCTTTTTCTGCATTTATATTGTTTAAATGAATTATTGACGAACATTGAAAAGACTCTGGAAAGTTTTACAAGAGGTATTGGGAAAAATTGACATGACTGTAACAAAGAAATTCTATTATCATAGAAATTTCGAGCCAGATCTATAGCCAAAAATCAAGGCTTTCAAAAAAAGTGAAATTGCTGCAAAGAATATGTCATTTATGCGTAGGAATTAACTTTGGAAATAGTTTCCGTAAAGTGTTAACGATCTTCTGAAAATCTTGGTGTCATTCAATCATTTCAACGTTTTAGCAACATAAGTTATATTGCCTCTAAAAGGGTTAAGGGTGTTTGTCAGTGAGATCGCAAATTCCCTTCGATAATTTTAAACCTATGGGCGTGGAATACATTCTTGTTTTTAAAATATCTCCTCAAAAAATTAATATTTATTTTCTTTTTCTGTATATTCCTCTCAAAGAACGCTTCTTTCTGTTTTAGTTCAGAAAATATTTCTAAAATATATGCTTAATTTAATATTTTATGTGTTATAAGCTGACTGTGTAATAAGCTGAATAAAATTTCAATAAAATTAAGTTAAAAAAAGTTTTTGTAACCTAAAAAGGAAAATGATAGCCTTTAAGAATTGTACACAGAAAAAAGAAATTAAAAATATTAATTTCCTGACGAGATATTTAAAAAATAAGAATGCATTCTACGCCCATTTGAGATGTAACTGACTAATAGGGCTGGATTATTTATCAATATATCGGTCAAATATTGATATTTTTTAAATATCGCAATAACGATATCTAAACTCTGACTCAGTCGATATATCCCAATACCAATAATATTGTTTTGTTTCACGATCATTGCGATTTCGAGTCCCGAAAAACAGCGACAAATATCTCGTACCAATATGTCCTTCAATCCTTTATTCATCCCATCCATCTATTTATACACTGCCCTGCTTCATCCAAAACGGAAAACTACAGATGGGTGACAAAATAATACGAACACTCATGAAAAATGGTGAAAAGAGCAATATCTAGAAAAATAGATGAGGAATTAACTTGAAACTGCAGGTATGTAAACAGTATAGTATAAGTTATATATTTCCGTGAAGATTTTTTCCCGAAACCCCATAGGTGACTGTCAACAAATTGAAAAAGAACGAATATCTTTTGGATAACCCTGTAAAAACTAATGTAGCAAAAGCGTTCAAACTCGAGATTATTGATAAATGGCTTATTGTAATATGCTGTGTTCATTTTTATGAGGATAGCATGTATACTCGTAGAGAAATTAAGGTTTTTATAAAAACAGTCCCAAATTTCGCCTAGTTTTTTGCTTATAATTTGCAGAATTTTTAATATAAAAAAAAGTTTTTTTTAGAAAATATGACAAACAACATTGTACATAATACTCTGCAATCAGAATTAAAAAATAATAAAAATTGGATGAAAAATAAGGATGTTTACTAAAAAATGTTTCACTGCGCATGCGCGAATGCAATCAAAATATAATATGCATAGTGTATTAGCTAAGTATATAGAGCAACTTTTGTGAAAGTCTCAAAATCATAGCTTGAAAATTCTGAAAATTGTCGTCGATAGAATAAGCTCGAAATCCGTTGTTCCCAAAAGGAAGCAAAAATATAAGGGGTTGTATCCATATATAGTAGTACGTGCAATATTGTGTACGCTATCTTGGCACTAATCAACAGATATTTGATACAACCCCTCATCTTTTTGCTTCTTTTTGGGACCAACGGATTTCGAGCTTATTCTATCGACGATAATTTTCAGAATTTTCAAGCTATGATTTTGAGACTTTCACAAAAGTTGCTCTATACACTTAGCTAATACATTATGCATATTAAATTTTGATTGCATTCGCGCATGCGCAGTGAAACATTTTTTAGTAAACCTGCTCATTTTTCATCCAATTTCTATTATTTTTTAATTCTGATTACAGAGTATTGTGTACAATGTTGTTTGTCATATTTTCTGAAAAGAACTTTTTTTTACATTAAAAACTCTACAAATTATAAGCAAAAAACTAGGCGAAATTTGGGACTGTTTTTATAAAAACCTTAATTTCTCTACGAGTATACATGCTATCCTCATAAAAATGAACACAGTATATTACAATAAGCCACTTATTAATAATCTCGAGTTTGAACGCTTTTGCTACATTAGTTTTTACAGGGTTATCCAAAAGATATTCGTTATTTTTCAATTTGTTGACAGTCCCCTATGGGATTTCGAGAAAAAATCTTCACGGAAATATATAACTTATACTATACTGTTTACACAGCTGCAGTTTCAGGTTAATTCCTCATCTATTTTTCTAGATATTGCTCTTTTCACCATTTTTCATGAGTGTTCGTATTATTTTGTCACCCATCTGTACCTCCGCTGATTATCTCTCTATCATATCTCAAAGTAAGGAATATTCCAATATCTCCCAATACATTCAACCTTTAAAAACCACAAATTTCACTGTTCGTTACAGATAAATACCGAATAACACTTTCGTTACTGAATAACAATAATCGCGCGTTCCTTGTTTGGCTGCTGTGATTGGTCCAGACATATTGCGATATCTCTGGGCTTTTGATATGTCATGTCGAAAAAGATGAGCGTTGGTTATTGCGTAGTATTGATATTGCTTTATGGAGTGCGGTTTCTTGGATTCGGAAGGAATTTATATCTGAGCTTAAAATGAGTGTACCGAATTGGGTAGATTCGGTCTTTTTTGGTTACCCCGTTCACAAAAAAGGTACTTTAAATACATTGAAAATTTTTACACTGAATTTCACTAGGTTATAGAAATTTAACTTATTGCTTATTCTAGTGGATTTTATTAGGAAATTAAATTTGTGAACGGGTGTCTATCAGTTATTCAGCAAAGAAGACTGTTTTTTTTCCAGTGAGAGATATATTAAATAATTTAAACAATGTTAGATAATAATTAACGCAAAAAAATACATGGTTGCCATATTTAAATTTTGTAGTAAATCGTAAATTTCTCAAAATACGCGATATTTTTGAAATTTCTTAAATTCATATTTTTAGTCATCCAAGGTAATCCTTTGCCAAATTAAAAATAAGAAACGATAATGAGCATTGATAAAATGAAGGTTTTCAGGATGGAGTGATTTCTTTATGGCAAGATTAAACGAAGGATATATGACGAAAGGATCGTGATGCATCGGCGGTTTGGCCCGCACCAATTTCGTGTACAGAATAAACGAAATCACACTACCCAAACTGTAATTGAACCAAGTAAAACAAAGTTTGGTATTTTTAAACAAATAATTAAATTCTATGAAACGAAAATTGTATACATTTTTAAGTGGACAACTTTGAATTTCATTTTATTAATTGTGCTTTTTAATCATATATTAATCATATCATAGTGGTGAAAATGAGACTTAAAAAATATATATATTAATAGAATAAAATGAGAAGAATAGGAGATATACTATCTTTAAAGAGAAGCTTCATTAAAGTAATGGTAATGTAAATAGTTATTAAAGAATTAGTTTATTTACTTTTAAATATTTTGTTTTAAAAAATATAAAGAATGAAAATTATGTTCTATGAGCAAATAGATATAAAAAATTTAATTCATTGTATCCAACTAGGTTTTGTGTTTAAATTGTTGATACCATATCATTTATCTTAAAATAGCAATTGCTCTTACTCTCCAACCTCTCCCCTTTAAATTAATATCACGATATATCAGCAATATCAATATTAACTTGTTGATATATTACGATATTAAATTTCTGATATCGTCCAGCCCTACTGACTAACACCCTTAAGATTGCAGCTAGATAATGAGCTTGAAGCAGTTTCAAGGTTTCATAATAGACTCCTATTTCTAGAGTACAACGAAAGAAATAGCAGCAGCAAAGCGCGTGAGCATACGTGAGCTTCCCAGGACCCGATCAAGCCAAAGTGAGGCCCAGGCTCTGATGCAGTTTGGTTCCCCCTCCCCCCCACCAGTATTACCACCTTAAAAATTAGCATAATTGCAAATTGGTTGTTGATTTTGTATGAAGGAAGGACAATCTAACATGCATATCTATATATGGTATAGTAATTATAACGTAGTTTGTCCCCTCTTCTTCTTGTTTAATCTTGGAAGGATCTGTGCAAGTTGAAATAAATGGTTACGATTTCACATCCAAACCAACCCCTTTGCCATTTGCGGTACAGGGATACAGTAAATAAGATATAAAGAAAACATTAAAAGAAAGTGATCGTAAGTTCTGTAGGGGTTAATTTGAATGGCCAATTAATATTCCCAAATAAATTAATAAAGTACATAGGCATGCGTTGTGTAATTTTGAATAATACCTACTTGTAGACTACTAGCCAATGAAACAAGCATGCTCACTAATTTAAAAATTAACTAGAAATTACTGTATACCTACACCAAAGAATTGAATGTACACATGATGCATAAATAAAAAGTCCTTCCGGCCTGTACCGGGAGGAAAAGGTAGCTTTCCTATATCTTCGTTTTAAAATTTTAGCTAATGTTACACGAAAACAGCAAGTTAAAATGCAAAGAAACGTTTACAAAAGACTCGTTAATACTGAATTTGAATAAGAAATTCGCCAAATTATTGAGCAATAGCCAAATTGGCTTCATTTATGAAGACTTATTTTGGTCACCAAATTTGGCGATATTTCGCCAAATGCCGCCAATTTAGGCGCTAACGGATATGAATATATAGTTTTATGCGTATGATTGGGAAAATTATTACAACAATGAAAGAAAATAATTTGCGAGTAATCGCGTTAATGTGCTGTTTTGTTTCAAAATGTCAGCCACCCTAGAATTTCAAACTGCTCTATCTCATACGAGTTGCTCTATCTCAGCCATTTTTTAAGATAGAGGTAAACCAAAAAATGCTCTGGAATCCTTGTATCAAGGCGTAAAATGTAATTAAAAAATAAATTTGAATTTTTAATTTTTTTGTATATTTATTTTAGTTTTAAATTTTTAAATGGCCGCCATCTTGAAACAAAATGGCGGACCAAGCTGGCCAACGGACTCGGTCGAGACATTGGTTAGCTTAATACACACAATTAGTTTCATCAAAATTGATTTATAAATACGAGCGTTATCGTATGACATAGGTCATATATATATATATATATATATATATATATATATGGATATATCTATATATATAAATCAACATTTGAACGGAGGGTGGTTTTGGGGTCTGGGGGTCATGATCGGTGAAAATATATCGAAATTTTCCGGAACTGCTTTCCTCCGAACGGCTGTAATAGGTAGCTTTATACTTTTTTGTATTGAAAGCTACCTAAAAGAAACAAAGTTAAGTAACAAAAGCAAATCTTTATTTATATCAAATAGTAACAAAAATAGTTTAAAAGATTAAACTAGAAGTTTCTACAATTGTAGCATTCATAAGGGATCACATGATTCAAAGAATTAACCTCTACATTAATTTTCGTCAACATATTTATTATCGTACTTCGTTAATCACTTTGATTAATCTTTTGAAATATTTAATTGCGTTAATTTAATTTACAATAAATAGTTACAAACATGGAATTAAACACTTTATCTATAAATTAAATATTCCTTAATCGGACCAGAATACCTGCCCAGGCAATATGTCTTGCCCTTCACCAGATATATCTTTACATGGACAAACATAAGAAATACGAAAATACCTTTATAATACACAGAAACTTGGGATATAATCTTATTAATTGTGGCAGGATTCATCCGTGATCGAGTTCATCAATGGAGCACACATAATAAATTTAATTGTTGACGGGACCCAAAGGGTCTAACTTTATTTCAGATAAATATTTTCCATCAACTGGGATAATGAATGGGCTCATAAACATATTAGTCTTGTTTACGAAGCATTGAGATACCTTTTAAGTATCCTCTCAAATTCAGAGAGAAGAGTCTCATGCTTTAAGATAATTCCCAAAGCGAAAAACTAGAGATCTTAAAATAATGATCATTCTGAAAAAACTAAAAATCTGTAAAAAAATCTTTGTCATTCTAAAAATCTTATATAAAAACTGAATACTGTAAAAACACTTATTTTCGCGAGGCTTTAATTTTCGCGAGCCCGTCACTATCGCGAAAATTTAAGCCTCGCGAAATTTTTTTTTTCGCCTCAAATAATAATAAAAAATCAGAAATTTTTCACTTATCCAAAATTTAATGATTACAATTACTTAAATAAGAAATAAGTACAAAAATGTCTTGAGTACTGTCGGATTCCACTTCTCCGTCCACACAACTTCGAAATAAATTCGGTCTTTTGATATGCTGCCACCACCGATATGAAAACGTGATATCGGGCACGATACTTGATGTATATTCAAGAAAAACCTAACTCTTTCAATTAAAGTTAAAGTAACAATTTATTAACACTATTTACATTTAAACTCGGATGTAAATTATCCGGTTTAACACTAAATCAAAACAATTACAGAAAACGCTCTACGTGTACCGCTAGACTACGTTCATTTATTCAGAACCGAGATTTCTATTAATCTCACACACTCCAATCCTACGTTCGAACTCAACCCCGGTCTCAGAGCTCCTACTCTGAACGACCTAACACCTTCGCTTCCTACGTTAGAACTAATTTTCTTTCTCTCGTAAACTTCAGAGCACTCTCCCCTCTACGGGGTTTCTCCTCTGTTTCCAATGGTCCTTGGACAACCCCTCCTCCCTCTTGACGGATCTGTCTTCCTAAACAAAAGGGTGCAATAGTTTTTCTTATCTATGAAAGACTACATTGCAATGGAAATACTTCCTTCATTCTGTTCCCCTCGCCACCCTTCGGATTAAGATTTTCTAAAGGACGCCTTTAACGGTACACAATAGATACACAATACATACAATATGCTAATCCCTTAAGAATAGCTTTCAACTCTTGCAGCTGATTCTAAGAAACCTGACAAGTACTTACAACTATTTCTTGAATACTATACAACTATTTCTTGAATAAAAACAATAATACAACTAATAGAATGCAGCTCATTATACCAGCTTCTTTAAAGCCATTCAAAATTATATTATGTTTGGCTTCAATACCGTTACATGTGCGCACAAGTCAAGAAGCGTGAATCGGTTTTAGTCGTGATATTCGCAGGTCCACAGATTCTTTTTTCTAAAGAAATTTAAGCTCATTAGAATACCACTCAATAAACACATTCTTGAGCCAAAGCTTGAACTCGTCGTTTATAGTTAAGACCAAAGGCTGGAGATCTCCTGTGCTGGAAGGGGGCACAAAATCTGGAATAATATTCCTCTTCTCTAGTTCAGCCAGAAAAAAAGGATCTTGGTGTGCCAATAAAACGCCGAACAATGCTACACCAGGTTGTTTTGGAACTAGCCCGAGAAGCTCTCTCTGCTTGTCGTAATAAGGTACAATAATATTCTCGATGTATCGAATCATTGTGTCCAGTATTTCTCCAGTACGAATCGGTGTGCCACACATCCCAGGAAATGTAAACTTTGGATGACAATTTGTTGTTTTTCCAGCCTACAACAATTGTGGTGGAAGTAGGTTTCCAGGAAGGGAACATGCTAACAAAAGAGTCATCTCTCTTTTATCTTCCAATGTATATTCAGATGTAGGCACAAACTTTGCGTTTGTCAAGTTTCTTAAAATGCCTTATGCAAAAATATGTTATATTTAGGCAGTTTCGGGATTTTTCAACTTTCGGTTCTGTTCATATAAAATTCGCGAAATTTTCAGCTCGCGAAATCACCGATATCTTCATTTTCGCGAAAATTACGGCTCGCGAAAATAAGTGCTTTTACAGTAAACACTGCATGCAGCTCGATAGGTCACTTTTTTGGAAGGCGTTACTCACTCTCTCCCGTGCATATGTCTGGATCAGTCTAAAAGAGCCAAATTATTCATCCTGAGATTTTCTGTTTTTCATTCATCTTAAGTGCGCTGCGCCCCTGTACTTTCTTGCGTCAGAAGGCTGGCCCTCAGCTCATGCGACGGTCCGAAGCTGACCTCTGAACTGTCGTAAATATTGACATGGCTCCTATTGTGTCTGTAATGTCAGAAATGTAGTCAGTCTGTCTCCAAGCTCAGACAATAGCAGAAATAAACATTTATTTTAACATTACGGTCTATCGAGACACCTATTAAAATAATAAATAAATATAACATTCATAATATAAATAAATATCATAAATATACAAATAGTAGTAATAAATAGTCATAATACAGGGTGATTCATAATGAATGGGCCAAAAAGAATAGCGCAGTGTGACTGCCGTAATGGATTTATTCAGCCGAAACAAATTTATTCTGCAGCTACAATTATACAAGTTTTATTTGGTAACAAGGAAAAATCATCGAATGACGAACTAGCCGCTAGAGGCGCTGTTAAACAAAATGTCGTCCATGCAGGAGAAAGCTTACTACGAAAGCCACGTTCCACTTATGTGGTAAAGTTAATCCCCATAATTTGCGATTTTGGGGCACGGAAAATGCCCATGTAACATTTGAACATCAGCGTGATTCTCCCAAGGTGAACGTTTTCTGCGCTTTATCAAACAGTTGTGTTTTTGGTCCATTTTTCTTTGCTGAAAAACGGACCAGATCTAACGCCCTGTGCTTTTTTTCTCTGGGGTTTCGTTAAAGACAAGGTGTTTGTGCCTCCACTTCCTCAGAACTTAGAGGAACTGAAGCAGCGGATAACTGCAGTGTTGAACTCCATCACAGGGGATATGCTATCACGAGTGTGGCAGGAGCTTGATTACCGTGTAGACATTTGTCGTGTCACCGGAGGGGCACATATTGAACACCTGTAGAAACTTGAATAAATGTAGTTTTGAGGTAAATTTGAATTTTCTAAATATATTGATTACAACGTTCACAATCATATTTTCTTTTTGTACCATTCATTATGAATCACCCTGTATAATCTATACTTATAAAGGAGTAGCTTGATTTTCTCATAATCAACGCCGAGCCTCAACCGTTTGTCCTAGAACAATGAAATTTGGAAGACATGTTCTTTACACAATGTAGGCGCGTACTAAGAAAGGATTTTTGAAAATTCACAGCATAAGGGGGTCAAATGGGGCGTCGAAAATTTTAGATAATTTCGTCTTTTCTCCATATTTCATCAGCAGTTTTAGGTAAGAGCGTGAAATTCAAGATAACAAATCTAATAAAAAAATAATTAAACACGTATTTAAGCGATTTTAGAAATTCAACAACTAAGGGGGTTAAATGGGGTCTGAAGTTTTAGGTCATTTTGCCTTTTCGACATATGTCAACAACAGTTTTAGTTAAAAGCGCGAAATTCAGGATAACAAATGTACTAAAAGTTAGTTAAACACATATTTCAGCGATTTTAAAAATTCAACTGCTAAGGGGGTTAAATGGAGGGTCGAAAGTTTTTAGTCATTTCACGTTTTCACCATATATCTCAGCAGCAGTTTTAGATAGGAACGTAAAATTCAGGATAAAAAATCTACTAAAAAAATAATTAAACACATATTTCAGCGATTTTAGAAATTCATTTATTAAGGGGGTTAAATGGGGATCGAAAGTTTTAGGTCATTTTGCCTGTTCGCCATATCTTAGCAGTATTTTTAGTTAGGAGCTGGAAATTCGGGATCTACAAAAATATAGACAAACATGTATTTCAGCAATTTTAGAAATTCAGCAACTAAGGTGGGTTAAATAGGAGGTCAAATATTTTAGGTCATTTTACCATATCTCAGTCGAAATTATAGGTAGAATCATGAAACTCAGGATAACAAATCTACTAAAAAAATAGTTAAACACGTTTTTCAGCGATTTTAGAAATTCAGACACTAAGGGAGGTTAAATGGGGGTCGAATGTTTTACGCCATTCTGCCATATCTCAGTAGAAGTTCTAGTTAGGAGCGTGAAATTCGGGATAACAAATCTACTAAAGGATAGTTAAACATGCATTTCAGGCGATTTTAGAAATTCAACTACAAAGGGGGTTAAATGAAGGGTCGAAAATTTTCGGTGATTTCACATTATCACCATATTTTATCAGCAGTTTTAGAAAAAAGCGTGAAATTCAGGATAACAAATCTCCTTAAAAAAAATAGTTTAAAAAGTATTTCAGTGATTTTAGAAATTCGGCCACTAAGGGGGGTTAAATAGTGGGTCGAATGTTTTATGTCATTTTGCCATTTCTCAATAGAAGTTATAGGTAGGAGCGTGAATTTCGCTATAACAAATCTACTAAAGAATAGTTAAACATGTATTTTAGGCGATTTTAGAAATTCAACTACTAAGGGGGTTAAATAGGGGTGGGGGGTCGATAATTTTCGCTGATTTCACCTTTTCACCATATCTCATCAGTAGTTTTAGTTAAAAGCGTGAAATTCAGGATAACAAATCTACTAGAAGATAGTTAAACACGTATTTCAGGCGATTTTAGAAATTCACCATCTAAAGAGGTTAAATGGGGGAGGGGGTGAAAGGTTTAGGTCATTTCACCTTTTGGTCCTATCTCAGCAGCAGTTTTATGTATTATCGTGAAATTCAAGATAACAAATTTACCAAAAAATAACACATATTTCAGCGATTTTAGAAATTCAACCACTAAAGGAGGTAAATGTGGGGTCGAAATTTTAAGGTCTTTTCGCCGTATCTCAGCAGCAGTTTTAGGTAGGAGTGTAAAATTCGGGATAGCAAATCTATTAAAGAATAGTTAAACATGTGTTTCAGGCGATTTTAGATTTTCAACCTCTAAGGGGGATAAATGGGGGTTGAAAGTTTTATGTCATATCTCAGCAGCAGTTTTAGGTAGGAGCTTGAAATTCAGGATAACAAAACTATTGAAAAACTGTTAAACACATATTTCAGCAATTTTAGAGCAATTTTAGCGAATTTGTCGCCACCATCGGCTATGAACCCGATTATGGAAGACTAGCCGGTCTTCGCCCGTCTAGCCGGTCGCTTCCGAGTGGGGCCCAGAAACAAGTACTACTTGGGCCCCACCCCTAGATAATCACGGGTAGGGCCCAGTATTACTTTGTCAGGGGGTTCATGAAAAAAAAATATATGTTGCGAAGTCTTTATTTAAGTGCTTTTTTATATTCTTATTAGTTATTTTCGTATACTTTTAATTTAAAGTATTTTAGTTATATTATTCTGGTTGCATGGAAAATGCACTTTCTGAGCCCCAAGCGAAGTCAGGACGGTACACTGCACTATGTATCTGGGGCCCCACTCGGAAGCGGCCGGCTAGTAAATAAATATAACATTCATAAATGAGACATTTACATATCATGGATATCTCGAGAGCTTTAATATGAACTATCAATCACGTATTTTCGATGAATTTTTTAAAAGATATGAATTGTTGAAAGTTCAATTTCTGTCCTTTTGCGTTGTTCACCGAGATGGAGGCTTGCAATATCATGTCAGCACTTGGATACTGCCATAATCTTTTAGCACATTCGTATCGGTATGTTTTTGTGAAATCTTTGTTTTAAAACAATAGAAGCTCCTCCTCTTCTGAAAGTATTTCGTAAATTGTTTCCTATACAGGGTGCAAAATGTTATATATCGCCGACCTTTAATTTCTCAACCGTTGGTTGTAGACATATAGTTCCAATTACAAAAGCGTTTAAAATGAGGTAACTATTCATGTCGTGGCGTTAATTAAAGTAAAAAATCAATTTTATAAAAATTACGAAATCTAACTTTTTATATGGCCCCACGGTCCCTATAGTTATATTTAGTAAATGTTTGCACATATCATAACAAACACAACACAAAAAGTTTGAGTTTCTGTATGACAAAAATTGACACAGTTATTAAATTTCAAAGTTTGAGATTTTTTCTTCACATGATTTTGTCTTTCATTCAGGGATCAGTTAAAAAATGAATTAGAGTAATTCGAGATCGAAATCAGGGTGCAATGTCCCTTTTACGGCAAAACTACCTTTAGCCGGTATCGCTAAATAGGTGTATCACCAAAGAGCTTTCATCTAAAAATTTGAGCTGACTTTGAAGGATAGTATACAATGTAAAGAATGAAATATTGAAATTAAACAGAAAAATAAATATCAATTTGTTATCATATTAGAAAACGGTCTACTATAAAAATGAATACATCAAATACCGGAATCTATTAGAGTTAATGACTTTGTTTCGATTGGCTGTCTCACTGTTCCGACTCTGACTTCCGTAAATATGCTTGGTTTACCACGCAACCGATATATGTTATTGATGTTGACGATGACATGGTTTTCTTTATTGAATATGGAGCGTGTAGCATTCATAGTTCGTTTACAAGAACACTCAACAAATTCGGATACATTGTGGCCTATGGGTGATAATAGTTTGAAGTATATTTTAATGATGTTACTCTACTTTAAATATTACGAAAGTGAAATATATTATTCATGTGCACTAAAACATGCTTTCTATTGAAAAATAATTGAGTAGAAGGACACTCAAAAGGATTCCGATACATTATGGTATATGGGCGATAATGGTTTGAAGTACATTTTAGTCATGCTATACTACTTCAAGAATGACGAAATTTATTGCGTTATTGATATTCTTTATAACATATTGTAAAACATGGTGTGCGTTGCATTTAACGTTCATTCATAGGGACTCATAAAAGTGACTATAGGCAAAGCTTGAAACATGTCCATTTCTTACGTAAATTTATATCGTTATCGAGAGACCTAATACAATATTTCCTATACTAAATTTTGCATGCAACATTGAATATTTTTTGACAGGGCCTCACAAAAGAATTCAGATGCATTATCATCTATGGGAGATAATCGCTGGACGTGCGTTTACAATTGTATTATCAGCTTTCAAACCTAACTAAATAGTATCTTAATAGTATGTGGTGAGTATAAATTGTATTAGATCGTATATAGGGCTTCACAAATGAGTTCAAATAATACATTATTGGCTATGGCTTTGATTTACTGAAAATGTGTTTTCAAATGTGATATGCTTTTTTTTTCAGTTTAACTAAATTCTATTACTGTATGGTATTTTTTTAATATAGATAAATTCATATACAGGGCTGCACAAAATATTTCGAACGTATTATGGTTTGTGAATGGTAATCGTAGAAAATGAGCTTTCAACTGTGTTATGTGTTTTCTAAATGGATTATTTATACATATCCTTTGATTGTTTTTAAAGATGCAGTTTCTCAACAACCTTCTGCAAGTATTGGGAAGTGTTCATAATCTATGTTTAGCATATGATTTTACTTACTTGTTTCATTTTATTTTGAAAACACTCTCTTTTATGAATACTTGAAACAATTTGTTGCGAATTGTTTAGATATTTTTCTTTTCTTTGTTTTTAGGTGCGTTTGTAATTATATAAATACGTACCACCTATAGTCGTCGTCTGGTCCGTCCGTCTGTCCGCATATAACATCGCAAAAACTACCCAACCGAATGGTTTGAAATTTAATATATATAATCGTTGCAGAATTTTGTCGAGTCATTTCAAATTTTATGAAAATCGAATCAAAACTTAACCCTTTCGAGTCCGATTTTTTTTCAGTATTTGTGAAAATCTAATTTTGCCTTAATAATATAAAAAATAGCAATCCAAATCACAAAATTTAAAGGTTACTGAAGTTTAAAGGATGTGCCATTTACTGAAATGTAACAAAAATAATTATTTTTGGTTATATTCATGGGACAATAGACTAAGGAAGAAATTTTGAAGATGTTTGGAAAAATGTCTTATTACAACAGTATTAACAGGCATAACATCTTCCAATATTTTTTATATTTCATCACATTTTATACGTTCGGAAAAGTAGCCCCAATTTTTTGTAAGTTTAAAGAGTGAAACATATGGTTGAAATAAAAGAATCGCCAACGGTGCAAAGAGAATTAAGAAAACTATTATTATTATTATTACTGAATGCTAAAGCATAAAAGAAGTCATAATAATAAATGTATAGACATATACTACTATTATTATTTCCAACGTTACATTCCTATGTGATTCCGAGTCGTTTTTGCATCTCTAACACTTCCTGGAAGTATGTTGGTCTGGTAGTAAAACCCCTAGAGTAATGTCATTGAATGTCGGAGATGCGTCGGAAGCGCTCTCTATCAAAAAATGAGGACACCAAAGCTGTACGTCATTTTGAATAATATAATTACCAAGGGAATGACCTACACACAAACCGCAACAAAATCGATTAGTTTGTTCAATGTTTATGAACGTTTAAAATCCCCTCCCCTCCCCCCCCCCCCCTCTGTTCACAGTTCAATTTTCGCTAGTTACCCGATCCCAATGTTTTCGATTTTGTGCTTAAAATTTAAGTTAAAGTCTAAACTTTAGAATAATTTTAACCCCATTCAAAAAATAACGGTAAAAAGTAGTTGTTCGTTACTCTAAAGTCTAAAACACTCTCTATCGACAATTTTTGAACATAACCTTTAAAAATTTTTTTTGAAGAAAATCGTGATATAAAGAATGATTTTAGCGAAAATCGCTAACGAATCGACTCTTTTTTCCATTTTCTATCATCGTTTGATGTTTTGGACCTTAAACTTTAATGGCCCCTAGCTCCTACAGAAGACGTTTGCGCCCCATGGTTTCCTATTTAATAATGTTTGTCTTCATATCTACTATCACCCCTCAAAATTTGTCGGTCTGGTAGTGAAACACCCTGTACATGTATTTAAAAGAAATTAACTAACTATGTTTCTAATAATTACTGATAATATATGTTTTACTGACAATATAAAATACATTTTTTTAAAGGAAATGATGTGTTTTTTAAAGATAAAAATAATATGGAAAGATAAATCTATACTAGTATTGCTCTACACAATTAATACTGATACCTGATAAACTGGTATACTAATATAAGGTAAAGCTAGGAGAGTCTGCGCACAATTCAAAAGAATAGCAATAAAAAATCTAAATATTAATTTTTTGCTAAAGTTTCCATGAATAATTTTTACTTCATTTGTTTTTTATGCATTTCCATTGCTATTTTGTTGTTATGTTGCAATTTAATAGAACAGTTGTAATAAAACCAAGAAAGTTATTTCTTGTCAATCTGTCCTTACAGGGTTGGTGTGATTGCGCACATAGAGATTGTCACTAATAATAACTACAATTAAATTGTTAACAATATAATAATTACACTTAAATGACATTGCTGGAAGGTTTTTGTGAGCAAATATTATTGTATTAGGAGTGAATATTTCAACCTAATGATTAAAGAATCAGAAAAAGGAAATAATTTTAAAAACGATTAAAAAATTTTAATTAAAGGAAAAAAATTAAAGTATCAGAAAAAGCAAGTCCAGATAAGATTACAAAATAAAATTATGTTACTTAATAACACGTTTAACTTAAAATTAGTCCATTTTCATTTTTCATTTTTTATGCAAATTTACCAATAAGCTGCGTAATCTCTCCTAGCATGGAAACTAATGGGAACAATGCGCCATCTCTCCTAAGTAGCAGATGCGCAAACTCTCCAATTTTGGTAGGAGAGATTGCGCGGCCTTTTATTTAAACATGGCCGCTACTAAAACGAACCGTTGATGTTCACATTGTTAGTCTAGATTAGTAGCTTATGAGAAATCGTTTAAGTTAAAAATATTTTGTACTATTGACATTGTATAGAAATTCTGATGAATAGCTATGAAATTCAAGCACTTACTTTGGGAAAACAAAACAAAATAGCAATACTTTATCTTAGACGCTCAAAGCAATCAACGTGCACTTTCAAGTAGACACTTCACTACTGTTGTTGTACAACTACCTGGAGTCGCTGCGCGCTCACTCTACTCCTCCCCCCCCCCCGAACCTCTATGTGCGCAATCTCTCCGACCGCGCCATCTCTCCTGGCTTTATCTTAATATATAAAAATTTAATGCTGCCAAAATTTTTTTCTTCCAGATTCGCACCTGGTCCCTATAATTATAAGGACCTCCATCGAGAAAAAGTGCCTTCATTTTTACGTTTTAAATTAATTTATAGTATCTCACAACGTTTGGTACCAATTTTTTTAAATAAAGCAGAAAAGAATATTATACTGATTGTTTAAAATAAATTAATATATAAAAATACAGTTTCATTTGTTAAATAAATTATTTTGTTGCAATTTCCTTTCAAATTTAACAATTTTAAGAAAATATAATGCTTCTTACAAAAAAAAAAAAAAAAAAAAAAAAAAAAAAAAAAAAAAAAAAATTTCCTCAAGACAAAAATAATGATAAATTACTATTTTCCCCCCCATCAAATTAACGCTTTTACGCTTAGGTATACACCGCCACCAACTTTTTTCTGCAATCTTTACTTTGGAGCAGAGATAATAGGGTCATACAAAAATGCCATACAAAAGTACGTTTTAAGAAATAAATGTCTTTCATTATTAGCATTCCTGTATGATATTTGTTTTGAATTGGTGCGGGTGGTGAATTGCGCGGTAGCGTATTACTGCTTATTTTACTGTTTATTACTGTTAATTTTACGGTATAATACTGGCAGCTGGAGTGCCAGTATTATACTGTGAAATCAACAATTTTTTTTTTTTTTTTTTTTTTTTTTTTTTTTTTTTTTTTCAGGGTTGGGTTGGGTTGATTGTTGACGGCCAATTATCTGCACTTGGGATATAGGCCCGGGGGGAGTGCCCTTCGTGGGGGTCTTTCTAAGGGAACCTAACCCGTATTTACGCATGGATAAATCCACGGCTCGAAGAAAACCACGAAAACTCCGAACGATTAGGCCGACGGGCGCGATTGGGATCGAACCCAGCACCTCCCGTCTACCAGCTTCGAGAGCACAACCTCTCAGCCACTGGTGGGGCGTTTTTTTTCAGGGTAAACACTTTCCAACATAGTTGAAAAGTGTTTACCCTGAAAAAAAAGGCCCCACCAGTTAAAAAAAACTGTCATAACTACAAATCAAATGATCACAAGAACAAGACAAAAACTGTTTTGTATAACTAATTTTACAGTCCTTCAAATAAAATAATATTTATTTTTACATTTGCTCAAAATTGACTATTAAAAGAAAGTGGAATACGTTAAGGGCCCGAAAGTTTTCTTGCTATCGGTCCCCTTTAAAGATAAGGCCGTGACTAACGTTCAGATATTTTTATTTATATTTATATTTTATTTTTTCTTTTCCCATTTAGAGAAATACATTCTTTTATTTAACTTTTACTTATTTTTACTTATAGTAGATGTAATGTGTTTGTTATTTCTTTATTTGGAAAGGAGAAATCAAAGAATGGCCTTGATGAAGGCCCCAGTTTGTGAACTAATAACCTTGCAAGATGACTATCTGCGAAAATTGAACTGTTTCGTCTTGCCGATGATAGCAGTTTATGAAAGCCATTACTGTGTCAATCAAGTTTTGCATTTTCTATAGACATTTTCAAGCATTTATTCAGAATTCCAGATTAATCAAAACACAATGAAAAGAAGTAAAATACGTAAAATTTCCGCACAAAATCATTTTTTCAGTGTCATTCTCCTAGAAATTTACAAAGTGATGCAATGAAACATTTATATAAAAATAAGCAGGGAAAATCTAGCTATGCTCGATCAAAATTAGCTTAGAGTTCAAATATCATGACCCATGACCAAAATGACCTACTAATCAAATTTTCTCAAACATGTGACCAAGCCCAATTGTCTTCTCGTGCCCGAAACCGGTAGGATATAAAATTTAGTCAAAATAGTCTGTGCCGTTTTTTAGATAAAATTAGCTTGACCCACAGTGACCCAAAAGTGACCCACTAATCGGATTTTCTCGAGCATGTGACCTAGCCCAATGATTTTCTCGTGCCCCAAAACCGTAGGATACAAAATTTAGTTCAAATCGTCTGAGCTATTTTTAAGATAAAAATTGCTCGACCTATAATGACCCATAACCAAAATGACCCACTAATCGAATTTTCTAGAACATATGACCTAGCCCATTGGTTTTCTGGTCCCCAAAATGGTAGGATACAAAATTTCGTCAAAATCGTTAGAGCCTTTTTAAGATAAATTTTGCATATATGTATATATATATATATATATATATATATATATATATATATATATATATATATATATATATATATATATATATATATTATATCCTGAAAAATGCAGCATAACAGCGCAACCTGTTCGGAGATTTACACCAAAACATAATCAGCATCTATTTATGTCAAGGTCGAACAGAATCTGAAGTTTGATGAAATTCTGTGCATTAGTACATGCGATATAGCTATCGTGAAAATCGTGAAAGATGTAGCATAGCAGCGCCACCTTTTGGGTGATTTACACCAAAAATTAATCACCACCAGTTTATATCAGGGTCTAACTGAATCTAAAGTTTTATTAAATTCCGTGCATTAGTTCTTGAGATCGAACACCCACAAATTTTTGTCACAGACAGACAGACAGACAGACTCACAGACAGAAATTTTCTAAAAACAGTCAAATCGTGTTCAGGACCTTCTAAAACATATAAATCCGTCGAAAACTGGAAGTCGAAAATTTTCATGAATCCTATACTTTTTTCTTTTAAAGATAGAAGAAAGTAATGTGAAAAATGTACTGACATATCCATTTTAAAAGTTTTACTGTAAGCTATCTAATGAGTCAAAAAAAGTTTACATTCCTGCATCTCATCATCAAGTTATTTGGACTTGAAGATTTTGTTGAGTGGAAGATGGATAACATTCTCGGATTGTTACCCTTCTTCCACTCAAGATGGTGCTGCTCTGCAACATTATTCGAACTGCTAGGAAAAGCAATCCTCCTTATCAAGTAAAGAGGCTTCAAAACAACCAGATACTCACTCTGAAGAACATGTTATTTCAACAAAAGTTGCAAAGACATAACGAAGATAAACATGACATTCATCATTAGCAAGTCATCTACACTGATGAGATGAAAGTTGCGTAAAGTCTAAGGAATTTATTGGTGGTCTGAACCATGGAACGTACAAATTATTGAAGAAAAAAGATCATGTGGAGCTTCCCACAGCTTCAGCGTACATGGAAAATAATTAGTGGGGCAGATACTGGGCGTAACAGTAGGAAAGTTCCACTGAAAATAAAACAAAAACAACAACAATAACAACAAAAAGCAGGATGTCTCCAAAATTCTGCACTATATACCTGAAGAAGAAAGACCATTTTATGACCGAATACTTCAGTATCTCACGAGTTACGACCAAATAGTGACGATTAGACAACTGTAAAAATATGCAATTTTTGAAGTTTGAAAACAGTAATAATAATTTATCAACAATTGTTATTTACCACACTTATTGTAAATACTATCTTTATAAATTTAGGAAAACAAAATGAAGATCTTACAAAGAAAAGTACCGGGAACGTTCAAGTTAATTACTAGAAAAATTATACAGGAATTCTAAATATAAAATAAACTCACTTTATATGAAAGGAAATTATATATATTTTTTCTGTTACTTTCTAAGATTTTTTTTCCTGTGGATGCCAACAGTAACAGGTGGCAGTACCCTTAGATAATCGAAAAGTAAAATTTCTCTATATCTCGAAATCTATTGATGGCAATGAGTTGTAAAACACAGAGCCATGTTTTGGATGCTATTCATTCTTTTTATGTAAAAATGAATGCACCGCAACTTCGGGTTACTTGGACCTAGCAGAGGGCTACTTCTACCTAAATAAAAAACGTTTTAAATCAGTCCTGGGCTTATTGTGTTAATAGTTAGTGCCGTCACCTGTGTAGTATTGATGAATCACGTCAATTCTCTCAACAAGATCCAGGACTCCCAAGTAACACAGTTTGGCAGTTAGTAGAAATTATTGGGAAATGGTAGGATTGGGAATGATATACTTGGCAAATGGTTGGGAAAGGGTAGGTGCAGATATTCCTCTAACCTGGAGCGTATCTGAGCAGGATTCTGAGAAGTGTATGGTAGGCTCAATGTTAGTAACACAGTTTGGTAGTTTATGGAAAGTGTTGGAAAATGGTAGGATTGGGAATGATATACTTGGAAAATGGTTGGGAAAGGGTAAGGTGCAGATATTCCTCTAATCTGGAGCGTATCTGAGCAGGATTCTGAGCAGCGTATGGTTGGCCCAATATTGGTAAATGATTCATTGGCTAATGGTATGGCAAGGCGGACATTTCTTACTGTGGGCCAACGTGGAATGACAATTAGCCAACAATAATCCAATGTTGGCCCAACCATTTTGTGCTCCTTGAATAGTTCGTTTACAGGGATGCACAAAAGGATTCCATTACATTATAATCTACGGGGAAAATCGTTTGGGGTGAATTTTAATGATGTTATGATACTTCAAACACATCACTGAAGAGCACTACAACATGTTTTCACTCGATTATGGAGTGCATAGCACGTATCATTCGTTTACAGAGAGACAGAAAAGAATTCTGTTACAGGACTGACTAAGATCGATTATTGCCGGGCGTTTTCCTCTGTGGGATACATATTTGGCACAACTTTGTTTTTCTGGAAGTTTCGTTGTTGTGTTACGCACATTAATATATAATCATGAAAATCAGAATAATTCTCGAAGAAAATGCAATAATTATTTTTAATCATTTTTAATATAATTTTATTATTTTTTTATTAATACATGTTAAAAATAAAACTAATACAAATTTATAGTACAAATTTTAAAGAAAAGCGTTTAATTTTTTAATGTAAAAAAAGAAAATCTTTATTTTTGATGCTGAATAACTAAGATCTTTATATTTTGGCATTTTCCGCAGTAATTATTCAAATTTTGATGAATTTGCATAACACGACAATGAAATTTTCAGAAAAGCAAAGTAGTTTAGTACCTATATTAAGTACAAATATGTCCGTGGATAACGCTGACATCATATTGACGGTGGCAACACCTGACCACTAAATTTCGCTTTTAGTGCAATTTTTTTAGCTTCTAAACATAGCCCAATTTCAATTTTTATACCGCCGAATTAGGGGAAGGGGGAATATTCTTTCAAATGCAATTTGTTTGAAAACTGATATTCTATGGTTTTTAAAACAATTTTCAAACACGATTTTTGTTTAAATTTATCTCTATCGCGTGCAACCTAATTACGAAAGATTGACCCGTTTGCAATTAAAATAACAGTTCAGCATTTTTTCCTGCTAATATTCCATAACGAAATTAAAACTTCATCAATAAATAAATAAAACACAAATTTAACAGACATGTAATTGAACTACGCGCTTCAACCACTGAAATTATCAGAATAAAAAAGGTTGCTGTAAGCAGCGAAATATTTGGCGATCTTTTTGGCTATTAACTCCTGACATGCGGCTAATACGAAAGTATCGACTTTAAGGATTTTCAAAACTATATTTGAATACATTATTGATATTTTTCATATAAAAATGCTTTATGGTATTGTTAGCTGGGAATCTAAAATATATTAAATTAAAAAAATCTATTAGATTTTTCATTAAAAAAAAAAAAAAAGCATTTTTATATTTTCTGTAATCCGGGAAACCCAGGTTGGACCTCCTAGTTTTTAAAAAAAGAAAATGGTTTAATTAAAAAGATTAATAAAAAGTTGAGTTGTTCGTCCGCTGTGATTTTTTACAAACTGTAATAAGTTAAAAGAAAAAGAGATTCACAATTATATGCTGCTAAAAATTCGTATCCGCGACTATTTCTTTTAGAGTTGTATTAAAATTTTGGGGGTGCTTAATACTTTTGCCCAAGGCTGTATTTTCCCACGGGTAAATATATTTTTAAGTAAATATATTTCTGAGTATTTATCAAGGTCTATCATATTTATCTGAGTATTTTGCAAGGAATCTCAAAAAAAAAAAAAAAAAAAAAAAAAAAAAAACCAAGGTCCTCAAATGCGTCGAGACGACCCTTTCCAACACGAAACATATAAATGATAAATGCAAGAAATGAGATTTTTCCTATTGGTGAATATATTTATAAGTGAATATATTTATCAGTGAATATTATTAAGGAATCTCCAAAAAAAAAAAACCCAAACAAACCCAGTGTTTTCAAATGCATCAAGACAACTCTTTCCAAAATGAAAGGGTAAATGATAAATGCAAGAAAGAAGACATTTTAAAGATTTCATTGCTTAATACTTTTGCCCAAGGCTGTATTTTCCTACGGGTGAATATATTTATAAGTGAATATATTTATAAGTGACTATACTTCTAAGTGAATATTATTAAGGAATCTTCAAAAAACAAAAAAAAAAAAAAAAAAAAAAAACAAAAAACAAACCCAGTGTTCTCAAATGCATCGAGACAACCCTTTCCAAAACGAAAGGTGTAAATGATAAATGCAAGAAAGAAGATATTTTAAAAATATCATTGCTTAATACTTTTGCCCAAGGCTATATTTTCCTACGAGTGAATATATTTATGAGCGAATATATTTATAAGTGAATATTTTGTAAAGAAAAAAAAAAAAAAAAAAAAAAAAAACATACACAGGGTCCTCAAATGCACCGAGACAATCCTTTCCAAAACGAAACGTGTAAATGATAAATGCAAGAAAGAAGATATTTTAAAAATCTTATTGCTTACGGGGTTTGAAAAACAACGTCATCTTAACGTAAAAACGTAAACTAAGAAGCAAAATTCTTCTTGCGAAACTAAAAGTAACAGACAGGAAATGAATCAGGTGAAATTTAGTCATTCAGTCATGACGTTTGCTGAAAACGAGTTAGAGAGAAAATATCAATGAATTTTAGTTGTGCGTGTGTGTGACGTGTGTGCAGAATAACAAGGCGAATTCCCCCATAACGGCTGCTGAAACGGAAACCAAAACACAGTGGAACTCGTTTATAGCGAGCTCGGATTTAATGAGAGATCTCTCTCTTTCTTTTTTATGCACAGTCACAAAAAAATGTGCAACTTTTCTCCTTATAATGGGACGGTGGACTTTCTAAAGAGCAATAATATGAATTTTATGAGAACTCTGTCTCTCTTTCTTTCTCTTTCTCTCTATTTACCTCTCTTTTCATTTATTTATTTCTTTCCTTTCAATGCACAGTCACAAAAATATTTCTGATTTTTCTCATTATAATGGGACGGTAGACTTTCTAGAGAGCAATAATATGAATTTTATGAGAACTTTGTTTCTCTTTGTTTCTCTTTCTCTCTATTTACGTCTCTTTTCTTTTATTTCTTTCTTTTCTTTCAATGCACAGTCATAAAAATATTTCTGATTTTTCTCATTATAATGGGACGGTGGATTTTCAAAAGAGCAATAATATGAATTTTATGAGAACTCTGTTTCTCTTTCTCTCCATTTACCTCTCTTTTCTGTTATTTCTTTCTTTCCTTTTAATGCACAGTCGCAAAAATATTTCCGACTTTTCTCTTTATAATGGGACAGTGGACTTTCTAAAGAGCAATAATATGAATTTTATGAGAACTCTGTCTCTCTTTCTTTCGTTTTCTCTCTATTTACCTCTCTTTTCTTTTCTTTCTTTCTTTTCTTTTAATGCACAGTCACAAAAATATTTCTGATTTTTCTCATTATAATGGGACGGTGGACTTTCTAGAGAGCAATAATACGAATTTTTGTTTTAGTGTGAAAATATGTAGTCAAAATTAAAAAAAAATATCAGTATATCGCCGTATACTTAGCATAAAGTGTATTAAAGTAAGTAATGTAGCATATAAGGTGCATGCAAAATAACTATCATAAAGGTAAGTAAAGAAAATAACATATCATAATGTACTTCAAATGCATTTTTCTTAAAATAATTTTTCGCAGTCTTTAAAATGTTGTATGGTCAACTTTAAAATGTCCCATGTGTATTATTTTTTTTTCAAAATTCTCAATATTGCTAAGGGTCAATTTTGCTACAAACTACAAGAGATTTGTGTATCCATTTTTTTTTTTTTAAATTCCGACAGATAGTTATTTTTTTAAAGACAAAAACTGTCCGGAAACTGAATTTCAATTAAAAAATTTACGTATTAATGAACTTTATTGCTAATTTGAAGAACTTAATAAAACAGCATTTCAAAACGGATGCACAGATTTTGTATAGCACATTGTTAAAATACCTGTTGTTTTAACAGGTAGTTTACACATGTTTTATTCTACGTTAAACTGAATAATTCCATCTCATGTAAAGTACAAATTTTCTCTGTTATTCAGAATATTTATAGTTTCTGGCCCTCTAGCGAAACATTTTAAAGTAATAAGATTTTCATTTTTAACCGACAAAACAAATTCATAATTACCAGAAATAATCTAAAGGAAAATAGAAGTGATCTCGTACAAATAACTCAATTAGAATTAAACAAAATTATATTTAATAGAGACAAACTATATTCCTGTTAAACAGGATTGCCTTTTTTAAAAGATGGAGAAGTTTTGTTTCATCCAAAGATTCTCGGTTTGGTTTCAATTTAACTGGAGTGTCCAATCTGCAACATAGAGAAATTCCGTTTCATACAGAGGAAATCTGTACCAATTTAAAAGGTACAAATATACAAATTTTTCTCCTGTACAAATTATAAGAGAAATCTGGTAGTGCTGCTGAATAATTTTTCTGTAAAATATGCAGGATTTTTTTTAGAGTGCATACATCAAGATAATTCCTTAGCGATACTCAGAATTTTTAACAAAAATTAAAACGCATGTAACATTTTAAAGTGAATAAACTACGAAAAATTTGTTTTTAGAAAAATGCATTTGAAATACATGATATGCTATTTTTACATATCCATCATACGTAATATAGGGTAAGTCTTGTAATCGTTTTAAAAATCGAAAAAAGTTTTTTGACGGACTCACTGGTTTCAGACACTGGAGATTTCGAAAAACATATTTTTAGAAAAAAAAAATTGCTGTCCGTCTGTGTGTCTGTAAACACTCTATCTCCCGAACAAATTGAGATAGAGACTTGAAATATGGTATGTACTTAGTATGTAATAATGGAAAGAAGCTTACTGAATTTCAGTAACCTCGATTATCCGGAACTATTTTTTTCGGACTCTCGAAATATTCGTTCTGATAAAAGGTATATAAAATTTTTTGAAATTGTTTATTTTAAGGAGTCTTAAGACAATAAAAAAACATAAATTTTGCATAAAGAACGAAGTTAATCGGATAATGAGTTGCCGAGATATTTGTAATCCTATTTTCAACACTCTTCTATTTTTCATGACCCTGTATTTCATCCAAAATTCAATTCAAAGATATATTTTAATTAGAAATGAGACGCTTAATCCGACGCAATAAACCATTAGTTAATATGATTCTCATTTTTGGAGTTATAAAGATGTTTCTTTTACGCAATTCAGTAATAGAACATTTAAAGTTTATGACGTCATCAAGCCACGATTTTATTCGAATCGCAATGCATTCTATAAGTAGTTTACACATGTTTTATTTTCATATTTTATATTATGCATATCCATGATGGGTAAGTTTTACGGTGGCCCCTATCGACTAGTTATTATTTAAAAAAAAAAATACACTTTCTGCCAACTATATGACAATCTATATCAATAAAATAAAGTGTGTATACATTGGCGATGGCTATACGTAATCTATCGTAGAAAGAGGTCTGCAAAATTGATTCTAGATAGACGAAGACAAGTCTCAATGCACCCGAGACTCAGATTTTTGATTTTTTGATAATTAGCCAAAATACTAATAAAAAAATACCCTCATCGAACGCTAATTAACGAACTTCGATTTTCCTCGCAAGTTCACTGTCATGCAAACAGTTCTTCAAACAGAAGATAGGAAAATGTTCCGTTTTTCTACAGTTTAAATTTGTTATCGCGCGGATAAATAAAAGGTAACTTAGGGATAAATGGGACCTTCGTGGTTCTAACGGTACCCTTTATTTAAATAAATATTAATATTTACTATTTAAAAAAAGTTTTCTCAGAGCCCTTTTTCATATTTTTACTTTCTTTTGATGTCAGCCCGATATCCCCCCCGCCACTCAATGTACCACGTGGATCGATCGCTAAATATTAAACGAGGGTTGATTTTGTCGATGTTAATTCGTTGTTTTAATTAACATTAACATTTTAATTAAAAAATTTAACGTTTTAATTAACATTATATTGTATACACAATAATTATTAGTATTAATGTATTTTAATTAGTATTAACGTACATACATCAGTTGTATATACATTACATAAACACAATTTGTAAATCTGGTAATAGATACATTTTCTTCTTTCGTTTCATATTTTTTCAGATCATAATAGAGGAAAATTAGTTGTTATAAGGGATTTTAGACTTCTCGAGAAAAAAAATTGGAATCACAGGTCGCGCGCATGATTACAAAAATTTTCTGCATATTAAAGAAAAGTTTTCATATCTATTATACTTGAGAGAGTTGTGCTTACACCTTACACGGAACCTAAAAAAATGTTTATTCATAGCATACCGAAAAGTTTTTTAACTACCTTGCGGGCAATGTTCCAAAATCACATTTTGAGAAAAATGACTTTAACGTTCTCTCTTTGAAAATATTCCATATTTAACAACTATTAAGTGTGTCATTCATTTTGTTTTAAAGTGTTCAGAAATGATTATTCTTTAATATATATATATATATTTCAAATATTGAATTTTTTGGTTGTTTAAAGGTCCCATGACCCCTTAAAAGTCTTCGTGGAAATTTCTTTCAATGTATAGGATTTCATCATGTGACCTTCCGGCGGTTTTTTTCGGATGTGAGCTGGGGAGTGTTGACAATTTTTCTATTTTCACGCTGGATTATGCAATTTAAAATAGTTTTTACAACTGGTTACAAAATTACTTTCTCTTATCGTTTAACATAATTCTCACGTGGTTTAAAAGGAATGGACACTTTAAAAATATAAACAATTTACGATTATTAAAAAATGAAAAATGCTAATAATTTTAAATTGCGCGTTAAAAATATCAAATTTTAATAACTCGAGAACTAATTGTCCGATTTGGATGTTTAATTTTTTTTATTTAGTAAGATTTTTTATTTCCTTTTTTGTTATTTTATATTAAATGCTTAATTTTTGGATATTTTTTTCAATTTTCCAAGTTCGTCTACTGTTGTAGAACTTGTTTTCGCATATGAAAGTAGGGCTACCGTTATTGCGATTGCCGTTTTTACGATAGGTCTGTACTAACAAAGGCTGTGAGGCCCCCACTATTAAGTTTGCTTGTATATTATATTTAAGGTGATTTTAGGTATATTTAAGCAGGACCGTGCGAAGAGAAAACTGCGCTCGGGGCAAAGTTTCAATTTGGCGCCCCCCCCCTCCCCTTCTTTTTGTGACAGGTAGCACAGAACTGATAAAGTACAGAAACAGATATAAATTCTATTGAATAAACATTTCGAGTTTATTTTGGAACTTTAAAAGGTTTAATTTTAATTCAGAAATTGCAAACAACTAAATAGCATAAGAGAAAATTGCACTTATTTATTAGAGTGTACATGATATTTTGTGACAAAGAAAAAAAGAATGACGAAGAGAGAAAAATAAATTGCCCAGAAAATGATCGATGGCCAAAAAATGAATAAATAAATAAATTAAACCGTGGTTGGTAGTATAAATTTGGCGCCCCCTCAATTTCCGCTCCCGGGGCGAACGCCCCCTTCGCCCCCCTCTTCGCACGGCCCTGTATTTAAGGTAACCGTTATAATGACTACCGTTTTTACGATCACTCAGTACGATGTGTAAGGCACCCGGGCCCCTAACCACTAGGTTCATTTGTATATTACAGTTAAGGGTAAGGTAATGTAAGAGGTATTATAAGGTAATTTAAGATATGTTTAAATAAGTCCCTGGAACACCGGATGGGTATGTTAGTTATTTTTTATAAAATTTTAACTATATATTTTTCTACAAAAACACTAATTCGTATTTTTGCTCCTTTCAAAGTTCACTGTTCCGAGTGAGCAGATTCGGAAATTTAACTGCTTAAAATCAGCTGGATTTGTTTAATACGTTATCTGCCATTTACGAGAATACTCGTAGTTTCGCAAACTCATTTTCCTTGCCAGCTACGAGATAACTCGTTCTTGATCTCCTTATCATCTCCTTATCTCTCCGTAATCATCGATTACGAGTATTGCTGTAAAAAATACATGCAATGTTTAGATGTTTAGCGCACAGGAAGAGACTAAATAATACACTTTACGTACTGAAATGGACCAGTTATTTCTCAAAACCTAGATAACTAAATGTTTAAAACGCAAAAACATATCTTTTCACAATATATTATTTAATGATATATATTCAACAAAATTACGTATGATAAGTTTTAAAACAATTTTGCAACCTGTTATATATATTTAAACAATAAAACAACAGAAAATAATTTAAAAGCATAAAAATGCGGATATGATCTTGGGTGGTCCGTGACACAAAAATCTCGCAAAAATTTCACATTTTTACTTTTTCGTTTAAAGAATACTCCAAAGCTTTTATTAAAAATGATGCAAACCGCATACAAATACTATAATTGGGTCAAAAGGCACCGCTTTTTATGTTCTAATGTCTGTGGTTGAAGTGCCTTCTTCCAGGTTTTAAATCATTTATCTCAGAATGTAATTTTTTCAAGATTAATCATATTTAAAATGATATTTTTAAATTTCAATGAGGATGAAGCTACGACACTTCTTATCAATGATTCATAGCTAATTCCTAAACCGTTGGTTTTAGAGGTATAGTTCCAATTGCAAAAGTGTTTCAAATGTTTTTCCTCATCATATCAAAATCCATTTACGTCAAAATTGTTATTATTTTTTTAAAGTTACGAAATTTAGATTTTTATACAGTTCTTAGATATAGTTATATTTAGAAAAACTTTCTATATGCTTTAAGAAGTAAAACAGTAAAATTTCCAATCATTTACGACCAAAACTTAAAGAGTTATCCATGCTTTGAATTGTATGATTTTCCAGTGTTTTCCGGTACTACCGTTTTTATTGCCACAAAAAGCCTTAAATTAATAAAATCCAAATTGTCATAACTCAGTAAGTTTTGGCCATAGAAAAATGGAATTTTTACTGTTTTATTTGTTAGAGAATCGAGCTTTCTAAATATAATTTATGGGACTTAGAGATCGTATAAAAATTAAAATTTCATAACTTAAAAAAAAAAAATAATTTCGGCGTAAATAGATTTTTTTTATGATGAACATTTGAAACAGTTTTGCAATTGGAACTACATCTCTAAAACTAACAGTTTAGGAAGTAGCTAATTGTAAACGATAAGAGGAACATCCTGTAAATTATTTCAATTATCTTCAGGATTTTTAGTTTTGTGAGAATTTTTTTAAAATATAATTCTCGTTGTAAAAGTATTAAAACAATATATATTTTTAAATAAATATTTCTGTATATCCTAAGTACAAACTAAAACTTATTCTTTTATATATTCAAAACCCTCCAAAAAGTTTCTAAAGAGTTTCTCTTTTAGTAGTTATGTCAAATTTCAAACATAAGAAAATTTTGAGATTTTTAATAATAATAAAAAAAACATTTAAAAAAAAGAATTTACATTTAAAAAGAAACACATAAATAAATACACATTTCAAGAAAAATATGAGAAAAAAATAAGAAAATTTTTGTGTCCGGACCACTTTAAGGGATAGGTGTTAAACTTTTCAGAGGCAACTAATTGTATTTCAGTAACGTTGAATTGCCATTAGAATTTTTGAAAATTTCCATTCGTAAATAAGGAAATGCAATTAATTTTTTTTCACCAAAGTCCTAAAAGGAAAATTCTATTGGAAATTTTCAGTGCAAATTTTGATTAAAATTAAGTGTTATAAATAATATACTATCGCCGGTGATCGCCATTATTGTGTCCGGACCACTTTAAAGGAAAAGTTTTAACCTTTTCAGGGGCAACTAATTGCATTTCAGAAATGTTGAATTGACATCAGAATTTTTGACAATTTCATTCGCAAATATGGAAATGCCATTTTACAATTTTTTTTCACCAAAGTCATAAAAGAAAAATTCTTTTGGAAAATTCTAGTGCAAATTTTGATTAAAATTAAGTGGTATAAATAATATACGTCGCCGGTCATCGCCATCATTGTGTCCGGACAACTTTAAGGGAAAGGTGTTAACCTTTACAGGGACAACTAATTGCATTTCAGAAATGTTGAATTGACATCAGAATTTTTGAAAAATTTCATTCATAATTAAGGAAATGCCCTTTTGCATTATTTTTTTCACCACAGTCATAAAAGGAAAATTCTGGTGCAAATTTTGATTAAAATTAAGTGGTATAAATAATATACCATCGACTTTCAAGGGGTTAAGTTTGTTTTCAACTCAAATTCGTTACTTTCTGGCATATTCATGACGTCAGATTTATTCAAACTTACATGTAATTTGCAAGTTTTGTTATTCTGATATTAAGAAATCGAATAACATTTTCTTTTTTTTTCTTAATATAAAGACAATGGATCTTTCCGAGCTAAAATTGATGTTTTAAGCCGATTTTCGAAACAGACAATTGTCAAAGAAAGGCCATCATCAGAAAACTATCAATTGTGATTCAAGATGTAATATATTTATTTGAAAATGTAAAACTTTTTGCGATTCCAAAGCACTTGAACAGGATTATACTTATGTTTGGAAATTTCATGCTTTTACGTACAAAAGTGAGCCCGCGAGCGTGTAAAAGTGATTCAGTTTTTGAGCGAGTAAAAATATTTTTTGAGAACAGCTTTAATTGATATTATGTCTTCTACACTTTTAACAAAATAGTATGAAACACTCCGAAGAGATTATCATATATGCAGTCATATATGACTCAGCTTTTTATTTTTTAACAAAACAAAGAAATGGTTGTATTTTTTCCTTTTCCCGTTCTTTGACTTAATTAGAAGAAAAATACATGTTGCGAATAAGGCACGAAAAATAATCGCAAAGAAAAATAATATAATAATAAATTATTAAAGAAATGATAAGTTTGATTACTTCAGTACTTTTACAAAATTTTTCTTACTTATGAAATCAGAAATGAAAAATTGTTAAAAGAATTGTCAAGCTAACATAAGTAGTTCAATTTCATCCTGATAATTTCCAAATGCAAAATTATCCTTATCAGAGTAATCATTCAGAAATCTGAATTTTAACTTATGTTTCATAATGCGAGACTTAACTTTGGTTGGTTGATTTCTGGCGCTACAGTCTTTTGTATACTAGGACTAAACTGACCGGCGTTTAAAGTGGAATCCAACCCACTACAAATGTCCTTTCTTGAGACGGAATTCGAACTCTGCACCTTTTGTGTAGTCGCCAGCACCCTAACCACTAGACAACAAGTGGTTCCTTAAGAGCCTACACTAGTCACGGGAAGAAACGCTCAAGCTAATGTTAAGTCTATGGGAAGGTTATTTTCAACTTTCCAGCTCGCATTTTAATATTTTTAAATGATTGTTTTTGCATAGGATAGTTGAGGCCAATCTCTAACTTTATTACTTTACTTTTTCTATTTTTGTTGCAATATTTTTATAAGTTGGCATTTTAAATTTTGGAACCTGTTGGAACCGGTTTTGAAAGTGAAAGTGTCCTTATATAAAAAAACTGGAACCGAAATCAAAAAAATAAATGCCAACAACGTTAGAGATTGACCTCAGCTATCCTATGTAAAAAAAAGAAAATAAATAAAATAAAAATAACAATAAAAATAACATAAAATGCGAGGGAGACATTTTAAAATAAACTTTACATAGACTTAACATTAGCTTGCGCGTTTTTTAAATGCTCAAGCTAATGTTAAGTCTATGGAGGGCTCTTGGCAGATTTCTCGCTCGCATTTTAATATTTTTAAATGTTTTTTTTTTTTTTTTTTTTTTTTTTTTTTTTTTTTTTGCATAGGTTAGCTGAAGTCGATCTCTAACGTTGTTAGTTTTTACTTTTTTGATTTTGGTTACAGTTTTTTTTATAAGCGGAGATTTTCAATTTTGAAACCGGTCGGAACCGGTTCTGAAAGTGAAAGTACCCTTATATAAAAAAACTGGAACCAAAATCGATAAATTAAAAACTAACAATGTTAGAGATCGACCTCAGCTATCCTATGCGAAAAACATCATTTAAAAATATTAAAATGCGAGCGAGAAATCTGCCAAGAACCTTGCCATAGACTTAACATTAGCTTGTGCGTTTTTTTGCATGACTGATGTAGGTTCTTTTAACTCTGATTTTCAGTCACTAACTTTGGTTTTCAGTCTTCAAAGTCAGATTCTTAAGAGCCTACACTAGTCGTGCGAAGACACTGGCACGCTAATGTTAAACCTATGGGAGAGTTATTTTCAAATTTCTCGTTTGCATTTTAACATTTTTAAGTTATTTTTTTTTTTTTTTTGCATAGGATAGCTGAGGTCAATCTCTAACAGGGCTTGTATTTAATTTTTCGACTTTGATTTAAGTATTTTTTTAATGAGGCTACTTTTACTTTCGGTTTCAGTTCCGAAATTGAAAGTAATTTTATAAAAAATGAAAACTTCAACCAAAATTAAAAAAAGTAACAACTAGTCCGGTTACAGATCGACCTCAGCTATCCTATGCAGAAAAAATCATTTGAAAATATTAAAATGCAAGTGAGAAAATTTGAAAAAAATAAAACACTTTCATAGGTTTAAAATTATCGTGGTAGTTTCTTCGCACGACTAGTATACACTGTAAGAATAAACGGCAGAAATTACAGTAAAATTTGCTGTAAGTTTATGCACCCAAATTTCCAGCATATTTTACTGTAAATTGACAGCAAAATATGCCTTAAATTACATTATGTTTGGAATTTTGCAGCAAAATGTGCTTAAAACATGCTAATGTTACTGCAAATACGACTATAATCATATTAAAATTTACAGCAAAAAATGCTGGCAATTCGGGTGCATAAATTTACAGCAAATTATGCTGAAATTTTTGCCGTTTTTTCTTACAGTGTAGGTCCTAAGCTAATTTGATGTCTATCAGGAGATTTAGATGCTTAATGATATTTAAAATTCGATTAGAATAATCTTAAAATAAATATTCGATTGAAGCAAAACTCTTTTGATTGAGAAATCTAAAAGTGCTATACTCGTCAGCATCTGTCATAATACGTATATCCGTCATATATATTTTGTTTCGAAATAGAATTCCATTGTTTTTAAAATGCATACAGACTGATAAAACATAAATTTATAATAGAGCAGTGATAAAAAGATACATCATTTAAAATGATAATAAGGTTTTTAATTGCTTATCTTTCTTGTTAAAAATATTCTGTTCATTGTTTAGAAGGGAGAAAGTGCGTGCAAAATCGTGTCATCTCGTTAGTTTTGTCAGCAGTTTTACTTTGGCGCTCGGGTTTCATTCTCAATTAGTTTTAGGCACGTCCTGAAGATTACTGATTTAATCTAGAGTTAATACGGGATTTGATTTGGTTTTTATTCCTACACGCGAACGTCATAAGTATCTTATAAATAATATTAGAGCAAAGGATCAGGGTCCATAAGCCGTGTTTTTGGCACATGAAATAGACTAAAACTCGATTTTGTTATACTGACTTCATTATTTCACTTTTTAATATTAGAAGGTTTATTCTGTACGATTTCAACAATAGTTTTTGCATTTTGTTAGGATTTATATGACTTACACAAGTTCAAAGTTCGTATTATTCGTAGTTTTTGATGAAAAATAAGCAATTTCGCCTGTTTTTACCTCAATTTTCAATATATTTTTTAATATTTTTCTATGAGTGCAGTTTTGCAACACTTTTATTTTTACATATATTGTACATTTCGATGTATTTTATAATATATGTAAAAAAGAAAGTGTTGCACGATTGCGCTCATATAAATAATTGAGGTAAAATTAGGAGAAATTGCGTATTTTCCATCAAAAACTACGAACAATACGAACTTTGAGCTTGTGTAAGTTATATAAAAACGAACAAAATGCAAAAACTATTATGAAATCGTACAGGATAAACCTTCTAATATTAAAAAGTAAAATAATTAAGTCAGTATAACATAATCGAATTTTAGTCTATTTCATGGGCCAAAAACACGGCTTATGGACCCTGATCCTTTTTGTATTTAAAAATGCTGCTTTATAAGACCATAAGTTCCATTATCGTTTATTGAGAATAAAATAAACAATTCGGAGGATAATTTACAATATCTGAAAGCGTATTTAATAACACTGTTTTATTCAACTTTTGAAGACACTGGTGGTTTGCATAATAACAAAAAGCACGGGCTGCGCAATCACGCGCCATCGATTTTTAAAGTTTAAATAACAATTTTTAATGATAGCATTCTTTAACCCTTAATATACCAGGGGGGGAGGGGGGGATCTTCTGAGGATCCCACAATGTTATTTTTCGTGATCCTGCCGTATCTATAACAACTACTTTACTCCTGATATTTCTATGTGTCCAGAATCGGATTAACATAAATAATGTGTAATTTTTGCTCCGAATATTTAAGAATTTGGACAGATGTATTGGGTTTTCCGGAAAATACCTGCCGGTTGGAAAAACCAGTTCGTACCGGAAAATTCTATCATTTAATTATTGGACAGTAATTCCGACAGCTAATGTCTAATAATTACGGACAGAATTTTCTGGTACGAACTGATTTTCCCAACCGGCACGAATTTTTCGGACAACCCAAGATCCTGTTGAAATAAGAGCTTTTTTGGTGTACTACTGACCTTCAGAAACCGAAAAAAATATAATTTTGGTAATTTACACATCAAACAGTTAGAATTTAACGATAAACATGTGGAGAGGGGGGGGGGGGGTTAGTTTTAGCTTGGGTCTCCAGAAGACCCCAGCTTGGTAAAATACGTTGACAAGGTAGGCTTGGGTATATTAAAGCTTAATGCAATGCCCAGTAAGTAGTATAAAAGTAATAAACATGAAATTGTTTAAAAAAAACTTATTTAATTAGAATTAATATAACACAGAATGTTTGTAGTAACATAAAGACTCGGGTGGCGTACTGCATGCATCAATGTCTTTTATGTAGCCTAAATATCAACTTTTGATGCTATAGAAGAATAGTGTCTAAGGTCTAAGTATTAGTATAAAAGTGATAGGCATTACATTTATATAAAAAAAAAGTTTAACTAAGAAATAAATAGAATACATGAACACAAATACACAGGCGGCATATTCCGCAGTGACCTGCCAATAAAAACTAGTAGTTGGGGGCCATTCGTAATACTTACCCATCATGGGTATGCATAATATAAAATATGAAAATAAAACATGTGTAAACTATTTATAAAATGCATTGCAATTCAAATAAAATCGTGGCTTGATGACGTCATAAACTTTAAATGCGCTATTACTGAATTGCGTAAAAAAACCCATCCTTATAACTCCAAAATTGATAATCATATTAACTAACGGTTTACTGCGTTGGATTAAGCATCTCATTTCCAAATAAAATATATCTTTGAATTGAAATGTGAATGAAATACAGGGTCATGAAAAATCGAAGAGTGTGGGAATAGGATTACAAATATCTCGGCAACTAATTATAAGATTGAATTCATTCTTCATGCAAAATTTATGTTTTTTTATTGTCTTTTATTTTCACTCCTTAAAATAAACAATTTTGAAAATTTTTATATAGCTTTTATCAGAACGAATATTTCGAGAGTCCAAAAAAAAATAGTTCCGGATAATCGAGGTTACTGAAATTCAATAAGCTTCTTTCAATTATTATACATACTAAGTACATACCAAATTTCAAGTCTCTATCTCAATTTGTTCGGGAGATAGAGCGTTTACAGACACACAGTCATACAGACAAACACACACACACGCAGACAGACGGACGTAATTTTTTCCCTCTAAAAATATGATTTTCGGTATCTCCAGTGTCTGAAACGTGTAAATCCGTCAAAATTTTTTTTTCGATTTTCAAAACCATGGGTAAGTAATAATGAAACAGAGCAGAAAAAATGGTTAACTTCAATTTTAAACATAGGTTGAACATTAAGGTATCCACACACCTTCGGAGGTGATTTTTTTAAAATTTTGAAATTTTCTCTTTATGCCAATTTTTTCTAATGACATTTAAGTTAAAACTTTGAAAAAATATACAAACATTTTAGCAATTACAGAAGAAAAAAAAATTAAAGTGAAAAATAATCAAAATGATGTGAAAAATTGATATTTGCGAAAAGCATGATAACTCAAAATCAAATCAATGCATTCACATTTTGTAAATTGCATAATAAAGAGAATAACTTTCTCTAGGACATAGATTAGTCGCATTAAAATAGCAACTCTATCGCAGATGCTATGACACTTAAAGTACTAATATTATAAAAAAATCGTAAAATGTCTTGCAACTTTTTAACTTATACCAGGGTAAATATAAAACTAATTAATATATTATCACTAGCCGCCACTGGCGACCAGTTTGGTCTCCCTTAAATGTATGTTAAACATTGCAACACGTTACATTTATTCATAATTTAATTTTCCCTTAATCCTTCGCCAAATCGGAAGATTCTAATAGACAAATCATGAACTTTTGCGATCATGGTAGCATTTCGCATATTTTTTGGGCACAAATGTCACATACGCACGTTGGCGCGATTCCCCCCCCCCCTCCCCCGCCAATTTGGCGAAAACTTTGTTATGGAAATTGTTGTTTATTTACTTTTATTTTTTATTTTAATTCTATAAATTATTTTTGATATGTATATCAATATTTATTTACAACAAACTATCATTTATTTATTTTTATTCTTTTTTTTAATTATGAGTATTTTTGTTAGCCGGGAGCAGATGATAATTCGCCAAATATCGTTCCCATCACCGTCATTCATACTACAATTAATTTAATTTTAAATTATAAACCTGTCACTCATTTCATTTAAAATACTTAACTTTAATCTAAAATGCTTATATTACATAAATTTAAAATACTTCACACTTTTCATTTAAAAGAGAAAATAAATAAATAAATAAGAAATAATATCATAAATCAAAACATTTGATTTCAAAATCATTAAAATCATAATTAATCATTCAAAGTATCATTTCTAATTTGTACACGCGATAAATAAAATCTGTATTAGCGATTTTAAAAATGCTAAAAATCTGATTCATTAAATATTATTACATGAGTTCAATTTACGTCAAGAAAAGGTCCGAAAGTTGAGTTGTATAGCACATAATTATGGTAAACTTTGATTGTCTCACTGGTGCGAATTATTTTTTTGACGCGAGGCAGCGGTCCAAAAATTCATTCGCGGAGAACTTGCTTTGCGAATGATTACCTCCAAGATTTAATATTTTAAATGTTCACGACGAATCAATCTTTTTTTTGTTTACTTTTATGAATAGAGAATTTGAACTGCGAATCTTTCGACTGAAGTTATTGCAGAATATATACATAATTGAACGCAAGTCATCTCTCATATATTAATTTATTTTGAACGATCTTTCTTAAAATGTAACTTTTATGCAGTTTATTCGAAAAAATAATTTTGAATAAAAATGGCCGCTTGGCATATGAAAAAGCGATGCGGCATCCCGGAACTGTTGAGGACAGTCACATGACTTACAGTTTTATTATAGAGATGATTGTAGTCTATTCTCTCAATAAACATTTGTAAAATAAGTAAAAAATAATTTCAAGGCATTTCATACATAATTTTTTGCTATAGGATGTTTTGAGTATAGTAAAAATCTGAAAAATTTCATTTTGAGAAAAAGCTAAAAATAACTTTTAAACTCGGTTCTTACTATAAAAATAATTATTATTCTTTAAAAGTTTAATCATTATCTTCACGCATTTTCTTGAACAGATAATCCAACTCAAATGCTAAATCTCGAAAAAAAAAAAAAAAAAAAGAATGTAAACACACATTTCGGCTTACTTCCGGTTTACAGAACGATATTTCCGATTGTAAAATTCTTCGACAAGCTGTAACATAATGTAACTTTAAAAGGCTGTAACTCGGGTTCTAATTAAGATACAGACACAATTAAAGCAGAGTTCGATAGATAAAAGATCGGATTTTAATATTATTGCTAAAATGAAAAATCGATATTTTTATCGAAAATGGCGTTTCAAAGGCGTGTGGATACCTTAAAAGAGATTTTTGGAAGAGAGTAAATTAAGGCCAAATGTTAATCATGTAATTATTTGAGAATTAACAACCGTTTTTTCACCGAGTGCACACTCAGTACGCCGCCCGTGTCTTTAAAGGTAGCACTGTAAAATAAAATAAATAATTGTCCGTTAATATTCGTATTTTTATGAATTTTGTTTCCGTTGAAAGTGATTTCATGAATATGAGTTTGAGAATATACTCTTGACAGATAACAGTGCTAAAAGTCATGCTATATTGTCATTATCACTAAAGCTGTATGATTTATTTTTACACTGTAATAAAATAACAAACAGTCAGCATTTTTCTTAGTACAATTTGCGTGTTTTTACGGAATTTATTTTATAGTCTTTTTTTATTTTTATAATTTTATAGCGAAGCCTTATTTCTACCTGAAATGTATTTTGAATCATTATAAATGATTAACTTTGCTGTTCTATTGTCTGTGTAATATTTCTTTTTTTAAACCATTATTTTTCATTTTTCTTTATTGTTAAATAGATCTGTGATAATAGCCAACGTAAAAAAATGGCACACAGTCAATATAAATGAAACCTTCAGCTAGTAATACTATTTTTAAATACAGTGTAACAATTTTCTGAACCAAAACAGGTTTCTTTATAAAAACAATACTTAGGAAATTCATATTTAAAAATGCTGCATGCGTCTTCTGAATGATCCGAAATCAAAGGCAGTCACTTAGAAACATTTTAACATGAAATGAGAATTTATATTGCAAAGAAATGCCAAGAGATATACTGAGAAATGGCACTTATGAGATTTTGGCCCATATGGCGATAGATGAAGTTATTTTTTTTTATCATAAATTTTATTCGAATAGAAAATTTCTAATGCTATTCTGTTTAGAATATTACAGATTAACTAAGTTTAATGTAATCAAAGAATTAAAAAAATACCTTGGTCGTTTCAAAGATATCTCATCTGAAAAATTAAATTTTTTTAAAACAAAGGATCAGGGTCCGTAAGCCGTGTTTTTGTCCCATGAAATAGACTAAAACTCGAATTTGTTATACTGACTTAATTATTTCACTTTTTAATATTAGAAGACTTATCCTGTACGATTTCAACAATAGATTTTGCATTTCGTTCGGATTTATATGACTTACACAAGCTCAAAGTTCATATTATTCGTAGTTTTTGATGAAAAATACGCAATTTCTCCTAATTTTACCTCAATTATTTATATGAGCGCAATCATGCAACACTTTCTTCTTTACATATATTAAAAGATACATCAACATGTACAATATATGTAAAAATAAAAGTGTTGCAAAGCTGCGCCCATAGTAAAATATTAAAAAATATATTAAAAATAGAGGTAAAATTAGGAGAAATTGCGTATTTTTCATCAAACACTACGAATAATACGAAGTTTGAGCTTGTGTAAGTCATATAAAAACGAACAAAATGCAAAAAATATTGTTGAAAGAAATCGTACAGGATAAAGCTTCTAATATTCAAAAGTGAAATAATTAAGACAGTATAACAAAATCGAATTTTTGTCATTTCATGGGTCAAAAATTTAGTCTTATTTAAGGACCCTGATCCTTTTTGTTTAAAGTTTACCATTTACTTCGTCTGAAACTACACTATCAGTGGGAATAGAAACACATTTATTTGTATTGCCACAATCTGGAAGAAAAAGCGGCTTTCTTTAACAACAGTCAAACGTATTTTCCAAGAAAATTATGTTTCTTTTCAACCGTAAAAGTTAATCCCAAAAGAGTTTAATTTCCTCCGGACGCTCTCTTTGAGGTTATTTAATTTCCTTTTTAATGAAACGAACCTTTAAAAGTTACATCAATGGATGGGGAGTGAATGCCTCGCAGGCATTCGTGGAATCTAAGCAGGGCTTCGAACCGGAACCGAACCTAAATTGTTTTTATGTGACTTCAAAACAAGAACGAAAAATCATGCGTCAAGCATAGATTATGTAACACTTTCCAACTCTTCCAAAATAATTTTACAGATCAATACCGTTTAATAATGTGAAACATAATATCTAAGTAAAAAATATGGAAAACGTAAAATGTATTTAAAAACACAACTTCAGGAATTATTAACAATATTCAGAAAAATATCCGAATTCTTTTGTACAGCCCTGTATATGATCTATAGATTTGTATATATGTTACATAGAACGCTAAATTTTAGTTCAGATAGGAAACGCGTAGCACAGTTTAAAATTTGCCTTTTGGAATTTCTCTCAATAAACGTAAATGTACTCCAGAACTTTTGTGCTGTCCTGTATATGATTTATAGAATTTATACAAACCAAGTAATACCGAAAAAAAAAAGAGTTAAATTTAAAAACGCGTTAAGCAACTGAAAAAGCACTTCCAGAAATTATTGTTAACAGACAGTACCAAATTCTTTTGTGTGTTCCTTTAAATGAACGATAAATGCTATACTCTAAATATTCTATAGTAAGCCTCTTGTAATGCACCTTAGTCACATATATAAATTTAAATTTGATTGTAATATTTGAACATTCTTAAAATAAACCGCAAACGATTTTTCTCCATAGACCGTAATGCAACGGAATTCTTTTGAGTGTCCCTGTAAAACAAATTTAAGTGTTATACACACCATATTTTATAGTAAGCCTCTTGTAGTGCACCTCAGTGATATATATCAATTTCAACATGTTTGAAATTGTATAACATCATTAAAATAAACCGCAAATGATTTTTCCCCATAGACCGTAATGCAACGGAATTCTTTTGAGTGTCCCTGTAAAAAAACTATAAGTGCTACACACTTCATTTTCAATACCAAACATGCCATAGTAAACCTCAATAACATATATCAATTGCACGATGATCCGAGCATATTTACGCGAGTTAGAGCACGGACAGACAGACAGACAAACCGAATTCATAAACACTTTTAAAATATGTTGTAAAGTGTTAATAAAAATCATGCGTCAAGCATAGATTATGAAACACTTTCCAACACATTCAGAATATTGCAACAAAATTTCACTGTTTACTAAGTAAACAATTCAGAAAACGCAAGACACGTTTGAAAACCCAATTTCAGCAATTTCTAATAATCGAACAAAATATCCGAATTTTTTTGTTCATCCCTATATATTATCTATAGATATGTACATACAGTATGCTAAAATTTACTTCAGTTAGGAAATACATAGCACAGTTAAAAATCCCCCTTCCACAATTTCCGCCAATAAACGGTAATGTACTTGAGATCTTTTGAGCAGCCTTGTATATGATCTATAGAATTTATATACAGCAGTTATAAGCAAAAAATTAATTACATTTAAAAACGCGTACCACAATTGATTACGAGCTACCAGCAATTATTGTTAACATACATAGTACCGAATTCTTTTGCGTATCCCTGTAAATGAACGATGAATGTTACACACATAATGTTTTATAGTAAGTCTCTTGACATGCAACTGAGTGATATATACCAATTTCAATATGTTTGAAATAGTGAAACATTATCAAAATAAAGTGCAAATGATTTTTACATTTTACAGTTAATTACATTTAAAAACGCGTACCACAACTGATTAAGAGCTACCAGCAATTACTGTTCATAGTACTGTAACCAGATTCTTTTGAGTGTCCCTGTAAATGAATGATACATTCTAGGCACAGCACATTCTACAATAAGTGCGTGGTAGTGTCCCTTAGTGATATGTATCAATATGAATATATTTAAGAAGTGCAGTGGGAGTATAACATCTTTATAATACGCCCCAAATGATTTTTTCCCATAGACAGTAATGTAACGGAATTCTTTTGAGTGTCCCTGTAAACGAATCATAAATATTATACATTTCATTTCCAATGCAAAACATGCCATAGTAAACCCCAATAACGTATATTAATTTCACGTCAATCCGAGTATATTTACGCGAGTTAGAGCATGGACAGACAGCTGACAGATAGCAGATAGACAACAGACAGACAGAAAAACCGAATTCATAAACACTTTTAAACTATGTTGGAAAGTGTCAAAAAGGCGTTTCTGTTATCAGCTGTTATGTATATACGTGAGTAATTCTCAGAAAAATGGTAATTTTGTGTCCCAGGGATCTTGTAGATGTATTTTTAAAATTACTAAAAGAAAAGGTGATTTAAACTATTAATATTAATCAGTTATACATATAAACTGTGATTATTTGCTTATTGAAATTAAATATAATATTAAAAATATTTTTTTAAGGGCAAGTATCATTTCCATTGACACATGTACGAAAGAAAGTGGTTTCTCTGCAATTATATAGCATGTATGTTTATATATATATATATATATATATATAAAATCCATTAATGATACTTAAATATATATTTAGCCACTAAATTGTATTTATTATTTATGTAATGAAAGAAATTAGGACACTTTTTATTGTTGTCCTAGTACTTGACATCATCTAAATCTGCTCCTATTACTCAGTAAATGACAGCACATGATTTATATAGGTCTGGGATAGTTTGTATAGTAGTAAAGTAAAGAAACCGTCTTGTTTTTTTGCTCAACAACATTCTTCAATAGCTTGATTTCAAGTATGAAATGAAAGTAAGTATTTTTATTACCTATCATTCCTTCATATATTATATTTTTAATGTAGAAAATAAAATTTCTTTTTCCGTTAATATATTATAGGAAATGTGTTTCAAAAGATATTTAACAACTGAAAATATACCTAAGCCTAATCATTTTTTGATTAAGGGATTTTCAGACGTATTTCATCATTCCCTCATAAATTTAATACATGAGGCGATGATCTGAATCCACTTATATAGTATGTACTTACTATAGAATTGAATAAGACTCATCTAATGCAATAAAACACATATTAAAAAAGTAATAAATTTTTAATTAGAGTATAACTAAGGTTAATTTATTTTGGAGAAATTTCATTTGGGTTCAATTTTTTTTTTAGAAAATAGCCATTTTTCAGAGAATGACCCATATGCATGTATGTATATGTGTTTGTATGCCAGTAATTTTCTAAACAACCACTGGACAGATTTGAATGAAACTCTTTACGCCATAATTCTAGTTTATCAGAAAGGTTTTAATCTAAAAATTGTCATGGTATCATAGATAGTTTTTTACAGAGACAGATTAAAATTTGTAATGTATGATTGTCTACTGCTCGTCTAACGTGAGCGATGCTAGCAATTAGAATGGCTTCACAAATAGGAAGGTGGAGACATATGTGCAATAAAATTTGATTAGACGAGGGGATTTAGGACTAAAACTTGGCGAGCCTGTCATTATCACCAAACTAATTTTTGTTGAATTGTGTCACTCGTCATATCGAACTTGCCCAGAGGAGTGTTTCCAAGTTCTGGAATGATGTGGGTTTCCACTAGTATCACCAATTGTCCCGATTTACGCGGGAAAATCATCATCCATGCACTGTATAAGGAAAGGGCATGTTTACAAACAAACAGTGCCATCAACCAATCTACCACTACATTTTTGACATAGCTATCATTGCAGGAATCATCATGGCGACGTAGGCCAATCATATCATAGACCAGTTTAACGCAGACCAATCAAATTTCCCCAACTCAGGTGTGCCATGGGAGTCATAAAGAACAAACAGGTTTTTCTCCCTAACCAACAGTAATTTAACCAACAGTGACGTCAGTTGCCCTTTCCTTATATACATAATACATCACACCCTGGAGTTTACGAATGTTAGTGTTTTGAGATCAAACTGCAACATATATGCAAACAGAATATTTTTGGAAGGATGACATTTTAAATTAGAGAAATCACTCCTGAATCAGGCTTGCTCCAGAGGAATATACTGTTTTGCTTGATGTGTAACTTAAATGTTAACTCTGATTGTTTGTTTGTTTATTGAGAACATACATCTGACTTGTGTGCTTGACATCAAGTGCCCGCTTATAAGTCATCGTCAATATACAGGGACGAGATAGCCACAAGGAAATTTACAACACCAGAGACAGAGAGTTACATCCGAGAGCTCCACAAAGTGTGTGCAATGGAGCTGGCGGGAGTCGAACCCGCCGACCTGACTCCTACGATCACAAGCGATTGTTAACTCTGATTGACTGATTCTTTTGCAATTGTTTATAATATTGATGTTTTTACTGATGAGGTGCTATGTTTATAGCACGAAACGTCTATTTTAGTTTTAATGTATCTTAATCCTGCTTTAGTGTTTTTAAATTAAAGTCTGATTATTTTTTTATAGTGATATTTAGGAATTCAGATGTAGAATGTTTATAGTATACTTAAAATAGTGGTGCCATACCCCTTGTAATTTCTAAGGAGTGCACGTACCTTGGATATAGGACTGAACAGTACCATCTCAACATACATGCGCTCAAAGTACTAACCCAAAGAACGAATCCAATATAAGTATTTTTTTCCCAAGACTACACATATTTTTACGGCAATATAGTATGTAGCACTGCCATTAAAAAGAAAGTTAATTGAATGTTTAAACTTTTATATTAAAACAAGAATTTTGTAAAATTAGGGAAAGCCTAAGGAGAAAATAAAATAACTTTTTTTATAATTTGGTATAATGATATTTTGTATTAGCTTATGAGTAAATCTTTTGACGATTTGTTGAAGTCGGGACTTCGAATCGAAATGAACCGAAAACGAAAAAAACCGTTATTTTTGATTGAGTGAAAACAGTGAACGAAAAACAGTTATTTTTAAAGGAATAAAAACCAGAACAGAGTCGAAATATTTTATTTTTGAAATATTTTTTCAGATTGAAAAAAACTACATATTTGAACTTTAATGCGTATATATATATATATATATATATATACATGTTAATTTTTCAGTATAAAAATTGATATTAGAGACATAATTGTATTAAAATATGGTTTAATTTTCTTCCATTTCTGTTCGGTTTAGGTTTGGGTGTGCAGGGTTCAGAACGGGTTTCTGGTTGACAATTTTTTTTTGTCGGATTTGGGTCGAGTTTCGGGTTGACGAATTTATTTTTGTCGGGTTTGGGTTGGGTTTCGGGTTGACGTTAAATACAATTTTTTCGGTATCCACGCAGGACTGTATAGGCTCGTTTATATCAGTCTAACCACAAATTACCTTCTCCAGTATTAATCCTACGTGTTTGGAATTCAATTTTCCATTTTATCATCAAAAAGGAAAAAAAAAATGTTTTTACTGCATACTCTTCTAAAAAAATGTTACTTTGCTTTTTGATTAACAAAATATTTGCAACATGTATACTTAATTTTATATTTCAAGTGTTGAAATCTTAGTGAAGCTGTCGAACTGTGACAAAGATTTTAACACTTAAAGTAAAATTAAATTTATATATTAACACTTAAAATAAAATTAAATATATATTTTAACAATTAAATTAAAATTAAATACGTATTTTAACACTTAAAATAAAATTAAATATGTATTTAAAAAATATTTTGCCGATCAAAAAGCAAAAAAACATTCTAAAAAAAAAAAATCTGGTGAGAAATTTGAAAAATATAATTTATTCCAAGTCCACGGGATTACCATAATAGAGAGGAATTTCAGGTCTGACTGATGAGGTGTCTCAAGTTCATTCAAGTTGTTTTCGTTAGCAAAATACTGAAAGAACACCAGCTGCAGTATATGAATTACTCAGTCCATTGGATGACCCAGAGATTTTAACACTGAAAATAAAATTAAATATTTTTTTAACACTTAAAATAAAACATATTTTAACACTTAAAAAAATTATATATATATTTTAACACTTAAAATAAAATTAAATATCTATTTTAAATATATTTTGCCGGGCAAAAAAAAAAAAAAAAAAAAAAAAAAATTCGGTGAGAAATTTGAAAAATAGGATTCATTCCAAGTCCACGGGATTACAATATTAGAGGGGAATTTTAGATCTGACTGGTGAGGTGTCTCAAGTTAATTCAGGTTGTTTTCGTTAGCAAAATCCTGGCAGCTGCAGTATATGAATTACTTAAGTAATCCATGGACTAATTAGTCCATTAGATGACCCAGAGATTTTAACACTTAAAATAAAATTGAATGTATGTTTTAACACTTAAAATTAAATTAAGTATCTGTTTTAAAAATATTTTGCCGAACGAAAAGCAAAGAAACAAAAATAAAAATAAAAATGCTGGTGAGAAATATGAAAAATATCATTCATTCCCAGTTCACGAGATTATCATAGTAAAGGGGAATCTGACTGATAAGGCGCCTTAACCGGATCTGGCGTCCTATTTATAGTACATGTCTTTAAATTCAGTATTATTCTGTCTTAACAAATGTTTTTTTATTATCTGCATATAGTAATGATAGTATAACGTCTATACATTTATTATAATGAATTCATTTATTCTTCCGCATTTAGTAATAATAAATTAAATAAAAAAATGTCCAGTACTCTTTACACTGTTGATGAAAATGATTCTTTTATTTCAAACATATGTTGCACTCTTTAAATTTAAAATAGGGGCTACTTTTCCAAACGAATAATTTGTGATAAAACATAAAATGAAAGTTTTATGTTTGCTTAATCATGCTGTAACAGTGCATTTTCCAAACGTCTTCAAAAATTATTCCTTAGCCTACTGTCATTAAAATAGTACGCAAAATAATTATATTCGTTCAATTCCTGTAAATGACATAGCGTGGATGCACCAGATTGACCAGTGAAATATAAAAACTGCAGAAAACAGGAATTAACAGGGTACACATTCTAACTTTGGTTGTTAGAGAACATATGAGGGGGTCGGGGCAAGAGAGTGCCAAGCCACAATTTTGAACTTCTATTTCAATTTGAAAATTTGATCCAATATTCAAATCAAGATATGTAACATAAAGCTTTTTCGTGAATGTCTTAGTAACATTTGAGATATTCTGAGTAACAATATGGCATTACTTTAAGGATATTACTATTACGTTTTTTATAAATTAGCTATCTTCATTGGGGGCATAAACATCTGAGGCAAAAACGAAACCTGTCACATAGGCTGCCACCAAGTGAATGAGAAACAAATTATATGTTGGGTATTATAATTTACAATATTAAGCAACAGATTACAGTGTTAGATTTATTTAACCAAAAATGTGGCTTGGCAATTTCTTGCCCCGACCCCCTTATATCTACACTCTAAAAACGACATTTTCAAAACTAAGCAAAAAATACTGAAATCTGAGTATGTCGCATAGTCAAAATGGCTCCGAATCAAAATTACTCAAGTTTGAAAAATGTATGTACTCATTTCTGAAAACATGCACACACTCAAGAATAAAACATCATGTGCTCATATTTGAGTATGTCCATGTTTCAAAAATGAGTTTGAACTGATTCTAATCCTTTTTGAGTATTTCCATGTTTCAAAAATGAGTTTGAACTGATTCTAATCATTTTTGAGCATATCCATGTTTCAAAAATGAGTATGAACTGACCTCTATGTGTTCAGTTTTGAGTATTTCCATGTTTCAAAAATGAGTTTGAACTGATTCTAATCATTTTTGAGTATGTTCATGTTTTAAAAATGAGTAATGAACTGACCTCTATGTGCTCAGTTTTGAGTATGTTCATGTTTCAATATTCTGAGTACTTCAGAATTGAAAGCACTGAGTCGTCCTATTTGAAACAAAAAGTTTCATCACAAAATGAAAACATCGATTTACTCGGATTTCAAAGTGTCATTTTTCTCAGTGCAACATCCAAATAAATGTTTTTTTTTACAAGTTATAATTGCAGTTAAAGATGTGCTTGAAGATTAGCGCGGGAAAATTAGAAATATTTTTACTTTTCTGTTTTAATTAGTTTGTGAATGATTGTGTTTAAAAATGTTTTTTGACATTTGTATCCCCCTGTATACGTGTCTTTTAGCAGCTGTTTTTAATACGAACTTTCATATTTTGATTTTTACATCGAAAAAGAAGTTGTCAATTACTAAGTGAAATCTCATTTTCCAACTAATACTGTAAATAATTTAAATTCTGGAAAAGAAAATGGAGAAAATATTTCAGGAATATGAATCTTCATACTTTAATTAGTATATATAGTGATAACTGCAGAAAAATGTGCTAATAATTTTATTAGAAAAAAAATAACTTGAAGAAATTTCCACTAACTGGTTATTTACTTGGCGCACTCAGCCTATTTGTTAAATTTTAACTAACCTTAACTTTTGTGATTTGATAGCTACTTTTAATATTATTAACGTAAACGTATATTTCTTTTAAATGCTAAAAGGTGTAAATTAACAACATAATACAAATTAAAATAACTTTTATTAGGTTGTTTGACATGTTTCGACTCATTCCGAGTCATTTTCAAAAACAAATGAGAATATTCCATAATTGCACGGGCTTTGAAGTTATTATTTAAAATGCTATCATTTAATTTTCATGTACTTTTTTAAAAATTACGCACGTTATCTTTTATTTTTACTTGGTTGTTTATTTTCACATCTGTAACCATGGAGTAACTCGAGCCACAATTTCGGTAAGTTAAAAGATGCCGCTCTTACCGAAACTTACCGAAATTGTGGCTCGAGTTACTCCATGGTTACAGATATGAAAATAAACAACCAAGTAAAAATAAAAGATAACGTGCGTAATTTTTAAAAAATTACATGAAAATTAAATGATAGCATTTTAAATAATAACTTCAAAGCCCGTGCAATTATGAACTATTCTCATTTGTTTTGAAAAGGACTCAGACTGAGTCGAAACCTGTCAAATAACCTAATATAAGATATTTTAATTTGTATTATGTTGTTAATTTACACCTTTCAGCATTTAAAAGAAATATATTATTACAAGGTGTTATAATTTATTATATTGCTATATAAACGTAAAGGTATTTTTTTCCCAAAATTAAAAAAAAAAAAAAAAATCGGTCTCGAAAGGGGAATTTCATTCAGGTTGTTTTCGTTAGCAAAATCATGAAAGAACATTAACTTCAGTATATGAATTACTTAGTCCATTAGATGACCCAGAGTTATTTTCCAATCATCTCCTAAAAACCTGCCAGACAGGAAGATGATATACATTTTCAACCTATAGCTATGGGCCTTTGCTAGAAATAATCACACTTTTCTTGAAGTAGCATCATATAGATAGTCTTATCTCTAGGCGATATGAGAAAAGTTTGAAATTCCAGCGAAGACAAGAAAATTAGAATAAAAGATTTTTCAGCTTTGAATACAGGTCAAATATAATGATACTTATTAACCACAAGAATAAACTTTCATTATATACATTATGTAAGAGGATTCCAGAGAATCTACGTCAAATTCGCTCTGGAATGGAAGATATTTTTTAATATGAATATTGTCTTAGTAAAAATAACTGGAATTATAATTATATATATTTTAAGACACCGTTGGAATGTTATGATATTTCACATTTGAAAAATTTAGTTACGGAAAAAAATGAATGTAAAAATTACCCCCTTTTTTTCTTGTCGGACGTAATATGAATAACAGGTCTCTGACACGTATTCTCCTAAGGTGATGATGCCCGCTGTGATTTTCTGCTGTATGAGTTTGTCACAATCAGGAATTCGAACCGAAACCGAACCGAAAACCGGATTTTTTTTTTTATTTCTGATAGAATAAAAGCCGGCAACTGAACATAAATTATTTTTTCGGTTCCGAAGCCGAACCAAAATTATTTTCCCACTTTTTATATATTCATCGTAATTTTTTTTTGTTTTAACTTTAATTTATACAATTTCAGCTATTTAAAGGTAAATTAAAATACAAACCTGTGACATGATTTACATCTGGATTTGAACTTATTACTTACCCATCATACGTAGTATAGGGTAAATCTTGTAATCGTTTTGAAAATCGATTTTTTTTTGACGGATTTACACGTTTTAGACACTGGAGATTCCGAAAAACATACTTTTAGAAAAAAAAAAATTGCCGTCCGTCTGTCTGTGTGTCTGTGTATGTGTCTGTAAACGCTCTATCTCCCGAACAAATTGAGATAGAGACTTTAAATTTGGTATGTACTTAGTATCTAACAATGGGAAGAAGCTTATTGAATTTCAGTAACATTCGATTAACCGGAACTATTTTTTTTCGGAATCTCGAAATATTCGTTCTGATGAAAGGTATATAAAAATTTTCGAAATTGTTTATTTTAAGGAGTGAATATAAAATACAATAAAAAACATAAATTTTGCATAAAGAGAGAAATCGATCGGATAATGAGTTGCCGAGATATTTGTAATTATATTTTCCACACTCTTTGATTTTTCATGACCCTGCATTTTATTCAAATTTCAATTCAAAGATATATTTTAATTGGAAATGAGACGCTTAATCCGACGCAGTAAACCGTTAGTTAATATGATTATCAATTTTGGAGTTATAGGGATGTTTCTTTTATGCAATTCAGTAACAGAGCATTTAAAGTTTATGACGTCATCAAGCCACGATTTTATTCGAATTGCAATGTATTTTATAAATAGTTTACACATGTTTTATTTTCATATTTTCTATTATGCATATCCATGATGGGTAAGTATTACGGTGGCCCCCAACGACTAGTTTTTAATATAAAGCATATAAAAAGGTAAACCTGTCATCCTGAAATTAATTAAACTGTACAATGAAAACAGTGCTTAACTTTTTTACCAAAAATAAAAACATTTGTTGAGCAAGGTATAGAAATAAACATTGAACAATGCCATTTAAACGAAATGATAGCTTTTCTTATTCTAATATATATTTTTAAATACTACAGTTTAAAAATATTTTGATTGTTTTATTATATTTGATTGACTTGTTTACGGGATATATAATAATAATAATAATAAATAGGAAACTAATTTCAAATGCGTGTTTTAATTCTTATCATGTTAAGAATGGAGAGTTAAAAATAAGCAAAATGAAAACATTTTCGGAGTATTTTCTCGGATTATGACAGTTTAGAGTATTTAAATCTTAATTTTGATTTAAAAAAAAAAAAAAAAAAAAAACCACGCACTTTCGTTTTTTAACACTTTCCAACATAGTTGAAAAGTGCTTATGAATTCGGTTTGTCTGTCTATCCGTCTGTCCGTGCTCTAACTATCGTAAATATACTCGGATTGTCATGGAATTTGTATACATTATTGAATTTTATTATAGAATGTTCGGTATTGTAAATGAAGTGTGTAGCATTAATAGTGCATTTACAGGGACACACAAAATAGTTCCATTACATCATGAAAAGTCGTTTGCGGCTCATTTTATTGATTTTTTACGATATTTCCAACATAATGAAATTAATATGCATTACTGAGGTGGACTACAGCATGATTTTACCGGAGTATACAATTAGTAGCATTTATAGTTCAATTACAGGAACGTACAAAATCATTCCTTTACATTATGATATGTGGGGAAAAATCGCTTGCGGTGCATTTTGATCATGTTATGATACTTGAAACATGACGAAATTTAAAAGGATCAGTAAGGTTCAATAGAACTTATTTTCTATAGATTATGGGGTGCGTAGGATTTGTCGTTCATGTACAGAGACGCACAAGAGAATTCGGTTAAATGTCTGGCTATGATCGTTAATTGCTAGAAGTGCTCTTTCCGCTGTGATATCCGATTTTATGTAATTTTTAGCGTATTAAATGTTGTTTACAAATTTTGTAGATCATATACAGGACTTGGAACATGGGCAGCCATTGCTGATAATGGATTTTTACTGACTTATGCATTTCTTAAATTGCTTATTATGATATCTCATTTCATCGTATGAAAAAATTAAATTTCTTAATAATATTCTGTTAGTGTTGGAAAGTGCTTCATAATCTATTCTGAATGCATGATTATTCATTCTTGTTTCTATTTTTCTTTGAATGTGCCACAAAAATATGCAAATAAAACGAGACCCATGCAGTCATTTACACATGATTGACTGGTTTTGAGTGCTACGGTCATATTTTGCACCGAAATGTTAAACAGACCGGAGACCTCTATTTAAAATGGAATCCGACCCACTACGAATCCATGGGACGGGATTCGAACCAGCCCACCTCGTGTTTTGTAACCACTGATTTAAACGCTAGAATAATAACAAGTGCTCTTTGTACATACGCCATAAGATATAGTTACTTCAGTTTGAATTCAAACTTTTCGGACACAATACTTTCAAATCGTACATGCACACATTTATTAAATAATTTTTCCTTAAATATGTATAATATGACGTAAAACGAAATTAGATTTATCTTTATCCATAAGGTTATTTTAAGTACGTAAAAATAGTTGTACGTATCACCGTTTATGATACATGGTATCCATAAATGATTGTTCCGGTTTCCTTCCCTCATAACTTTTGATTTAAGATGACGAAAAATATTATTACATGTTTGTAAATTACAACTCAAAAAGTTTTTTTAATAACACAAAGAAAGTTACATATGGGTAAAATTGCAACTCAAATCGCTATTAATCAAATAACGATTATAATCAAATAACGATTATAATCAAATAACAATTAATATTAAAATTTTATCAATTTTATCAAAAACATATTAAGGAATTATGTATATCCATTTAACTTTGTACTCATAATTCATTAACAGCTTTTTGATAAATATGATAAAATTTTATTATTAATTATAATTTGATTATAATCGTTGTTTGATTAATAACGTTTTGAGTTTCAACTTTACTTATATGTAACTTTGTTTGTGTTATTAAAAAAAAAAAATCAGTTGTAAATTACGAATATGTAATAATATTTTTCGTCATATTCTTAAATCAAAAGTTATGAGGTAAGAAAACCAGGACGATCATTTATGGACACCCTGTAGAATTGTAGTTGAAAAGAAAGTGAGTTCGTCCTTATTTTCTAGATTTTATTACTTACCCATCATACGTAGTATACGGTAAGTCTTGTAATCGTTTTGAAAATCGAAAAAAAAAATTTTGACGGATTTACACGTTTCAGACACTGGAGATTCCGAAAAACATATCTTTAGAAAAAAAAATTGCCGTCCGTCTGTCTGTGTGTCTGTAAACGCTCTGTTTCCCGAACAAATCGAGATAGAGACTTGAAATTTGGTGTGTACTTAGTATGTAATAATGGAAAGAGGCTTATTGAATTTCAGTAACCTCGATTATCTGGAACTGTTTTTTTCGGACTCTCGAAATATTCGTTCTGATAAAAGGTATATAAAAATTTTCCTAATTGTTTATTTTAAGGAGGAAATATAAAATACAATAAAAAAACATAAATTTTGCATCAAGAAATGAAGTCGATCGGATAATGAGTTGCCGAGATATTTGTAATCCTATTTTCCACACTCTTCGATTTTTCATGACCCTGTATTTCATTTAAATTTCAATTCAAAGATATATTTTAATTGGAAATGAGACGCTTAATCCGACACAGTAAACCGTTAGTTAATATGATTATCAATTTTGGAGTAATAGAGCATTTAAAGTTTATGACGTCATGAAGCCACGATTTTATTCGAATTGCAATGCATTTTATAAATAGTTTACACATGTTTTATTTTCATATTTTATATTATGCATATCCATGATGGGTAAGTATTACGATGGCCCCCAACGACTAGTTTAACATCGTGATTGATAAAATAAATCGTCACCTAAAAGATATTTGTTTGAAAAACTGAAAACGGATCAAAATTATTTTATACTTAAATAGCAGTGGGTTTCAATTCAAACCTAGAAGTTATTTCGGATAAAAGCTGACTGTAAAAAAATATATCAGACAGCAGAAGACTTCATGCATATGTGAATCTATTCTTAGATTAAGAAAAAGTCTGTAAGCCCGGTCTTACGGACTGCAAACAAAAAATATTGTTTTTGGTTGGATGAAGGTGGTTTTAAAGATCTTTTTAGAAGGTTGAATGTTTGCAAAAGCAGTGAAGTGCTTATAAATATTCACAGCATCACCCTCTATTCTTAAACTAAAACCTTGAGATAAATACAGTAAGAAAATGTGCGGTAGAAAAAGATTTTCTAAGCTTTCTGTAAAGGAAATTACAGGTCAATAGATTTTATAACCTTTAGAAAAAACGATGTGAAATAAAATAAGCGGAGTGTATACAGGGTGTCCAAGTACCAAGGTTACAGACATTAATATGTGATAGAGCACACTGCAACGAATAATTTTGTATAAAACAAGTTTAAAATTGTACGTTAAACACGACAAATGAGGTGTGTTCGTACTATAACTAGTTTTATAAATATCAAAATCTTGGTGCAATAGCTGTTGCACTCTTATGCAAAAATACATAAATACAAATATTTTTTATGTGCAGATTTTCATATTATAGATTAGATATTAATTTTATTTTATGAAATTAATTTTCTATACACTTTTACAAACAGTTAATTACATTTCTGTTGCATTAAAATTATATTATGCGCAAATATACAATAGAAGAAGACAATGTAAAAAAAATCATCGTTATTATTTCACTGAAAAAATGTATTATATCGTCTGTTATTATGAGTTGATTAATTTCCATAATAAAATAAATACATTTTAAGTTGGAACATTTTATCTTTTGTTGACATTTATTGAAAATTCCCATGGAAAACTTAAGCCTAGATTTGAAAATTTCAAAACTTGAAATCCATATTTAGACTCTTTTTACATTTAATATCTATTTCTCCGGAAACATCTATTCAAAAAACTGTCGGAAGATTATATGATTGCTATAATTAAACAATTTTAGTATACAAATTCGGTTTTTAAATTCATTAATACGGAAATAATATGACTCCATCTTAACTAGGACGTAATCACCATGGCAACCTAGAAACATTACCTATCATGGGATATCATTGAATTAATTACGTATGATAGGATTTAATAGAATGAAGAAAACTTTTATTAATATATTTTTAAGTTTTGATTCGATTTTCATGAAATTGGAAATGATTCGACAAACTTCTCCAACGCTTATATATAATTAAACTTCAAACCATTAGGTTGGGTGGTTTTTGCGTTGTTTAATGCGAATAGACGGACAAATTGACGGACCAGACGAAGAGTATAGGTGATATGTTTTTATATAATTTCAAACGCATCTAAAAACCAGGGTCACAATTTATTTTTTCAGTCAAAAATTCAGTGTGTCACTATCTAATCAGAAAACATGTTTTCTTTACAGCTTTAACAATATTTTACATATTTTAATGAAATTTTCAATCGATTTACCATTTTTTTTGCTTGAAATGCGATAATATCGGAAAAATACTGTAAGGGCACAGCAATTAGGTCAATGAGAATCAGGGTTACGAGGGTAAACCGCAATTGAATTTTGTATACCACCATTTTTGTATAGTAATATCCGCATTATTTAATCCCGTAATTTCTGCAATTAAATAAGGCGAATTTTATTATTCGAAATAATGGTTAGTTCAGTGGCATTCTTGTGGAAATCCTGGTGGCACCACGTGTAATGTAAATGTAAAATTAAACTAAACTACATGGCGCTTACAATCCATGAAGAATTTGCGGTGTCGTAATCAGCTTTTTTGACCACATGCTCTGAGGCACTTAACGCGAACCGTTTTAAGGGAAGGTTCTACTTTTTTGGCCTAAAATTTACGTGATTTTTACGATATTTTTCGGTTACAAAGAAAAGAGATATCGCCTTCGGACTTTTTGCATTATATTTATTGACATTTCACTTCAATTTGCGACGGTAGAGTTGTGGCAACGTGATTATGCCAAAAATATGGCTTGCAGTATAACTTAAACAATTTTCATCGGATCGCCACTTAATTTTTACCACATATTTTCAACACTTTTCTCTAGAGAAGCACACACGATCATAAAAAAATATCGATATTTGTAAAAACGACAAACAGGTAAAAAATGGGTACGATTTTTCGAATAAAATTTTGACTTTGTATATTGTTTAAAAATAAAAATATTTGATCATTCATAATAATCTTGAGTACTTCCCTGGAGAAAAAAGTTGAGAATGTGTGGTAAAAATTTGGAAGCGATCCGATGGAAATTATTAAAGTTATGCTGCAAGCCGCATTTTGTCGCATCATCATGTTACCAGAGCTCCAGCACCGCCATATTTTATATTAAATAACAGATGCTCCGACCGGCGTATCCCGGGCTCGTGATAATAAACTAAAATATACCTAATATCATTGTTGAATGATGTTATATTTTTAAACGAAAATCTTTCAAAAAGAACCTTATGCTGGAGGCTCCATTGCCTTCGGCACTTTATATCCTCGAATTTGTATAATTTTATATTTCTAAATGAAAACCTGTCCAAACGAATTTAGAGTTAGAGGGTTTATAATAATCTTTTTATAACGGTTACAATTCATATTTTTTAAAACGAATTTCACCGTCATAGAGAAGAAGGTTCCAGAAAAAGTGGCTATTTTTTACTTTTTTAGTATTTTGAATAGTTAAGCCGATGAAAGCTTGGAAAGATGAGGAAAAAAACACACGAAAAACTGCCTTCCAAAAATAATTTTTTTCAAAGTGTCAATATTCGTATTTTTTAAACGCATTGTACCGTTAGAAAGAAGATAAAAATACATTCATATGGTAGGTATTTTTTATTCTTTTGTATTTCGACGTATCAAGTCGATGCGCACCGCAGAAGACGGGAAAAAGGACGATTGTCGACTGCCGGATCTTCCCTGGTTAGAATTTTTTGGGAACTGTGTTCCAGCCATATCGCTGCGACTTTTCACCCATTTTGCGATGTATATTGTGGTTTTTAATTAATATCTCGGTTGATTAACAAAAAATGAAAAATCTGAGACTTAGGTGCATTAGGAACTTAGACTATCCTTATAAAAATTTTCAGACCACTACGTACGGTAGGTTTTCCTAGCCATCTCCAACAGACAGAAAGGCACAAACAGACAGACAGAAACTTTCTTATAATAGCATACTAGCTGACCCGCATACTAGCTGCAGAAGGAATCTGGGCTTCACTCAGAAACGACCAGCTAGACGGGCAAAGACCGGCTAGTACATTATACAGGGTGTTTATAATTAAAGTCCCATTTTCAAAATGCTGTGAAAAAGGAACCAAAGGTCAGAATCACTTCAAATTTGAACTGAATATACTAGAAGAAGGGGAAATGGTATGGCATAAGAAAGAAAAAGTTCCGAAGTGTAACAATAGATGGCGCTGTAAGCGGCATAACGAAAATTGATTCGGCTAGAAGTGACATTTTTAATCGAAATATGACGGCTTTGGCATGAGTTGCACAGTAAACCAACCGTAATGTTCAATGTGCATGAGTGTTTCGGTTGTATGACGGAAAAAATGACTTAAAAATCAGTCAACAGTTGTGATACTGTTAGTGGAAAACCCATCCACCACGGCAAGGTGGTACCACATTGGATGGAAAAAAATTGGTTTTTAATTGTCCTTGGGCCAAAAACCGCATAAAAAGCACATAATGATTCGGTTTTTAATTGCGCATGGGTGTATTTTAATTTGCATAGTATGTCGCTTACAGCGCCATCTATTGATGCACTTTGGAACTTTTTTTTCTTATGCCATACATATTCCCCCTTCTTCCAGTATATTCATTTCAAATTTGAAGCCATTCTGACCAGTGGTTCCTTTTTTTACATCATTTTGAAATTAGGACTTTAATTATACTCAGCCTGTATATTAATGATGTTAAAGATTCATATAATAAATATTTTCAAGCCAATTTTCATTTCGATGAATGGCTTTCTGAAAAAAAAAAAATCAATGATTTTTCGGGCGTCGTAAGTGTAGCGTTACCCCATAACAGAACAATTTGCAATGTATTCATAATAATGAAACTAATAGATAAATTGATTATGTCTGGATTTTCTTTACTGATTAAAAATGTAACGACTGTAGCAGTTGTGATAGAATATTTCGAAAAAAAAAATCAACACGAGATTTATGTAATCTCTAGATAAAAGTGAGGCATTATCAGTTGCATTCTTTGCATTTGTAACCGAATTTCAGAAGTTATGTGATAACTGACACACAAAGAAAATAAAAGTAAAATACAAAATGCTATTATGTAATTTGTTGAAGAGATTAGTAAATAAAAGTTCATTCAATGAAATGGGCCTTCGGCTAAAGGAAGAAGAATTCCTTGCGTTTTTCTTTTTATCAAAAGGGACGATAAAGCAGAAGGTTAAGGTTGTGTGCAGCATCAGAATATTAATGACATTATGGAGAAAGAGAAAAAGGATAATACTGCACAGTCAGAGCTTGAACATGCCAAAGCGGGGCTCAGCCCTGGTGTTCATCCCCCCTCCCTCCGTTCTTATATTGTCGCAAAAAATAGCATTTTGTATCCATTAAAATATAGATATGAATATATAAATACATATTTGGATAAATATTTTTTGCGACATTCTCCGAAAATTTTTTTATAGTAATGTGAGGGAATGATATCAAGTACTGGGAAAAACGATAAAAAATGTCCTAATTTCTTTCACTGCAATAAAATATAAATATAATTATGTGGCTTAATATATATTTAAGTATCTTTAATGAATGTTATAAATAAATAAATATATATATATATATACATATACAGGGTGATTATAAAAAAAATATCCCGACATTTGGGCCCCTAACTATCATACCATTCACAGAAACTGAATGAAATTTTGGCAAAAGGTATTTTGAGGTATGCGCTCAAGAATGATATGGAAAACAACAGTGTCACTCAAACAGTTATGGTTACAGTGAGAAAATTTCGAAAATATCAAATGGCGGCAACACCCAGTTTTTTGTATTGGAATGTGATCTCCATTGTGAAAAACCCTAAATAGCGTTAGAACGGCAACTGTAGCGTGAAAATCACCGGAACTAGGCAAGGGAAAAGTAAAAAGGACTTTGCCATGCACCAGAGCATTAATTTTCGTTTCATTTACGTCACACGTCACACCGTTTCTTTGGATACCACCCAGCCTGATTAGTTCTCCACAAAACGAGAAGAAGAAACCAAGAAACGCAAATTTCGGGTTCTACGTAAGCACAGTCATGACTGACGTCGTCACGCTATTTGAAAGAAATGGCACTGCGAAATGCGAGCCGCGTATGTTCCTTTCTGCCATTCCGAACAAGATGCCACTTTCAGGGAAAGAACGTGGGGAAATCGTAATGATTTATTACCTGAATGGACAAAATGCCGCAGAGACATTGCGTGTTTACCGCAGAAACCATGGATTACGGCGAGGCCCGTGCACTGTCAAAGCTGTACGGGACTTGATTCATAAATTTGAAGAAATTGGTTGCACATGCGATCGACCTCGGTCTGGACGACCTTCCGTTCCTGTGGAAGCTGTTGCAGAAGTCCATCAGACGATAAGCACAGTTCGTCCCGCAATTGCACGCGGTGTTTCACGTGTTCTGGATCTGCCGAATTCAACTGTACGCAAGATTCTGCGCTCTGTTCTAAACATGTTTCCGTATCGATTCCAGCGTGTCCAGATGTTGGAAGCGGGAGACTAACAATTACGACTGGATTTTGCAAATCAATTCCTTATCCGGTACGATGAAGATAGCAGCTGGCCTTTACGCATTCTGTGGACAGATGAGGCGCATTTCTTGTTAACTGGTAACGTGAATTCGAAAAATTGTGTGCACTGGGCAGAGAATAATCCACATGATGTGCATGCACGTCCATTACACGAGGAAAAAGTGACTGTGGTGTGGTATAACGAGTACGTTCATCCTCGGCCCTTACTTTTTTGAAAAGGTTACTGCCGGTGATCTGCAAACGTGTACAGTAACAAGTGCTCGCTATCTGGACATGTTAACTCATTACGCGATTCCCGCATTGCAACGGCAAAATGCTCTATCTCAAGTTGTGTGGATGCAAGATGGCGCTCCTCATGTCGGGTCTTCAGTCAAACGTGTCTTAACTCAACAGTTTGGTAACAGAGTTATCTCCCGTCATTTCCCGTTTCCGTGGCCACCAAGGTCTCCTGATCTGACACCAATGGATTTCTGGCTGTGGGGATATCTGAAATCCAAAGTGTATCAGTTTCGTCCTGAAACTGCATCTGATTTGAAAGATGCCATCAGAACTGCGATTCAAGAGATTCCTAATGCCGTGATACGTGCTGTAGTGCTATCTACCATCAGCCGCATGCAAAGTGTCATCGTGTGTGAAGGAGGTCATGTGGAAAATTTGTGAAACACAATAAAATGCTTTATTTTATACTGCTTCTCTGTCCTTATTGGTTGTCCTCACTTTTAGCCTATCTACTGCCGGTGATTTTCATGCTACAGTTGCCGTTCCAACGCTATTTAGGGTTTTTCACAATGGAGATCACATTCCAATACAAAAAACTGGGTGTTGCCGCCATTTGATATTTTCGAAATTTTCTCACTGTAACCATAACTGTTTGAGTGACACTGTTGTTTTCCATATCATTCTTGAGTGCATACCTCAAAATACCTTTTGCCAAAATTTCATTCAGTTTCTGCGAATGGTATGATAGTTAGAGGCCCAAATGTCGGGATAGTTTTTTTTATAATCACCCTGTATATATATATATATATATATATAAACATACATGGTATAATGGTAGAGAAACCACTCGTACATGTGTGAATGAGAACACAGTGAGGGAATAATATTTGCATTAAAAAAATATTTTTAATATTGCATTTCAATTTCAAAAGCAAATAATCACACTTTGTATGTATAAATAATTAATATTGATAGTTTAAATAGCCATTCCTCTTTGTAATTTTAAAAATTCGTCCACAAGTTGCATGGGACCCGGAATTCCTAGTTTTCTGAGAATGACTCTTTTGTTTTTAATCTTATTCTACTCTAAAAGTATACAAATTATTGACTAAAACCTGCACAAGGTCAAAATAGATTAAAAATATAACTTTACGAAAGCTGCATACCAAAGTTAGGGACCCTCAAAATCAGGGGCTCAGGGCCACGGCCCAATTGGCTGATGATAATATACTGTTTAGTAGAGTACAGCATATTACAGAAATACTGTAGAAGTACTGTACATTTCATGACATAATGACAATTTTACAATATTTTATAAAAGTTTTGCAAAAACCATACCCATGCCTTTATTGGTGAAATTTTGGATGACTTGAGATCAAACAGAAGGAAGCAGAGGGAGAGGGAAGTCCATTCTTACCTTTTTTAACACTTTCCAAACCTAGTTGTTGAAAAGTGTTTATGATTTCGCTTTGTCTGGCCGTCTGTCCATGCTCTAACTCCTGTAAATATACTCGGATTGCCTTGCAGTTTTGATATGTTATTGTCGTTATCTATAGCATGTTCCCTATTTCAACTGAAGTGTGTAGCACTTATAGTTTTTTTACAGGGACACTCAAAAGAATTCCATTACATTACGGTCTATGGGGAAAAATCATTTGCGGTTTATTTTAATGATGTTACACAATTTCAAACACATTGTAATTGATATATATCAAGAAGGTGCATTACAAGAAGCTTAATATGGAATAAGGTGTGCATAGCACTTATAGTTAACTTACAGGGACAGTCAAAAGAATTCCGTTACATGACGTCTATACGGACAAAAATCGTTTGCGGTTTAATTAAATAATGTTTCACTATTTTAAACGCATTGAAATTTATATATATCACTAAGGTGCATTACAAGAGGCTTACTACAGAATATTGTGTGTATAACAATCATCGTTCATTTACAGGGACACACAAAAGAATTCTCTACTATCTGTTAACAATAATTCCTGGAATTGCGTTTTAAGTTGCTGAACGCAATTTTAAATTTAACTCACTTTTTATCTATTACTTGGTGTGTATAAATTCTGTAGATCATATACAGAGCAGCACAAAAGTTCGCGAACACATTTCCGTTTATGGACAGAAACTCTAGAAGGAGAATTTTAAATTGTGCTACGCGTTTCCTAACTAAACTAAAATTTAGCATCCTATGTAAGTATATATACAAATCTATAGATCATATACAGGGCTGAATAAAAGTATTCGGATATTTTTCCGAATATTGTATATGTTGGAAATATACACTATATGGCCATTAATGACCGCCAACTTTCAATTTTAGAAATTTTGTCGAATATTTAAAAATATACTTGTCAGATTCTTCTGGAATTTTAGGATCCAAAAGAACAGGCTTGACTTCATATTTATCATTGTTGATTTGATAAGGAGGGCAAATAGGGGACCAAATAAAATTAAAGAAAAAAAAATAATACATGGGATCACTCCGTAAAATAAAATGCACCAAATGATCTATCACTACAGAATATACATAGGCAGACATTGTACAATATGTGTATTCATTTCTGTAAGAATAGCAGCATGTATAGTAATAGAAATATAGCGATTTTTTTTAAATTAAAAAAATTCTTGCATGTTTTTTGCTTATAACATACAGGGTTGTAAACCAAATTTAACGCCAGTTTCAGAAAAATTGACAAAATGTAGTAGAAACAATATACTGCAACTGGAATATAAATATATTAAATATTTACGGAAATATGGGCAGTTGTATAAAATAATTTTTATCTGCGCATGCGCGAACGATAACAAGGAACTTTTTGCATAATTTAATAGTCAACTCTATGGAGCAACTTATTAAAAAAAATCAGTCAAATATCGTAAAAATTCAAAGAGATATCGGCGTTAGAGTGAGCTGTTTTTTAGTTTCTCACTAAAACTCGCTGAATGATAAGTGATTTTCCACAAATTGTCATTTTTCATTTTATACTATTTTCCAATTTTTAATGATACTTTAGTTCTCTTTGAAAAACTACCCTAACGAGCTTATTCGAACAAAAAAAGAATTATCAAAATCAAAGGATCCATTCCAAAAGTATTATAACCTGGTGCAATAAAGTTTTCCAAGCCGAACTAAAGTATCAATAAAAAATGAAATATAGTATAAAAATTAAACATGACAATTTGTGGACAATCCCTTATCATTTAGCGAGTTTTAGTGAGAAACTAAAAAAAAAACAGCTCACTCTAACGCCGATATCTCTCTGCATTTTTACGATATTTGACTGATTTTATTTAATAAGTTGCTCCATAGAGTTGACTATTAAATTATGCAAAAAGTTCATTTTTATCGTTCGCGCATGCGCAGATAAAAAATATTTTATACAACTGTCCATATTTCCTTAAATATTTAATATATTTACATTTCAATTGCACTATATTGTTTCTACTATATTTTGTCAATTTTTCTGAAACTGGCGTTAAATTTGGTTAAAAACCCTGTATGTTATAAGCAAAAAACATGCAAGAATTTTTTTAATATTTTTAAAAAATCGCTATATTTCTATTAATATATATGCTATTCTTACACAAATGAATACACATATTGTACAATGTCTGCCTATGTATTTTCTGTAGCGATAGATCATTTCGTGCATTTTATTTTACAGGGTGATCCCAAGTATTATTTTTTTCTTTCTTTTTTTTTTTGGCCCCCTAAATATACTCTTTATCAAATCGACGTTGATAAATATGAAGTCAAACCTGTTCTCTTTAGTTCTAAAATTCCAGAAGAATCTGACAAGTACATTTTTAACTATTCCACAAAATGTCTAAAATTGAAAGTTGCCGGTCATTAATGGCCATATAGTGTATGTTGGAAATTCCTGCAATTACGTTTTTACATATGCTATGCGTTTTCCAAATTGTTTACTTCGATGTTATCTTTCAGCTTATTAAACGGTAATGATTTGTAAAATTATTTTGGAAGCGTTGGAAAGTGGTTGGATAATCTATGCTTAACGCATGATTTTTCGTTCTTATTTTATTATTAAGACGACTAAGTTAACTTGCTGTTTTTAATTCCAAAAGGAATTAAATTTTTAGCATCGGGATCACTCATCGCAAGTATATGTTCTTCGAACCAATGAGAACCACAGAAGAGGGGAAAAAAATAAAAATCAGTACATTTAGCAACTTTGCTGCTCAGGAATCTCAAAACGCACGAATTTCACCAAGCAGCGGTCACTATATTACCTCACGCATGTGCGCTTTGAGACAAAAAAGAGTTTGCTACGTGCACTCAGTGTTCAAGAAAGGAATAAAATTTCGCGCGAATTTCTGCTTGAAAACAGAATTGTTCGTCAAATGAGGCGTTTGAGAACCGAGGTTCTACTGTATACTAATAAAACAAAGTTTTGCTGTGTGTGTGTGTGTGCGATGGCTAGCGAAATCTAGCGCACCCAGAAGCCTGAAATTTTAGGTGAGGATAGTCCAAGGCCTCTCCTGTTGCACTTGAGTCTCAGAATTTTAATATTTTAATAATTAACCAAAATATTAATTATAAACTGATCAATAACTCATCCTTTCTTTGCGATCCGCCTTTCAGCACTCGCGCCCGCCCAGAACCCGATTTACTGCAGCGCACGAGAATGAAGAACCATTTAAATGAAGAATGCGTTTATTTCGCAATTCTCTCTTTTATCGACTAAATCGTTTGGTTCATTTAAAATCAAAAAACATATTCTGAAAGATCGCACTTTTACGTCTCAAATACCGCAATCAATTCGAAAAAAAAAATTGCTGTTTGAAAAAGGGTTGTTTTCTCGTGTTAATGTTTTCTTCCTTACTCCATCGCCCCTCAAGAGCGCAATTTTAGAGATACGGACAAACCAAACACATGTTCTTAAAGCGAAAACCGTCTTTTAATAGACGGTATAATTATTTTTAAAAAATACGGATTTTAACCCTTTCAAAAACAATGGCAAACGCAGGTCATTTCGCGCCTCACTGGAATATCTTTTTGTTACGCTAAAAGCTACTAAACGTTTGTATTTCGACACAATCTTTTTAGAGTATCTTTGTACCCCAGATTTTACATCACCTACAACAATTTCGAAACATTCGGACGATAAGAAATATTTAAAAAAAAATAAAATCTGAGAAATTTTCGGCATAATAACGGGGTGTTTCTGCCCGGTCACGCTCGGCTTCAGGTAACGTTTTCACTATTTAATATGCATATATTTTCACATAATTTTATAGAGGACTTGGAAACAGTTATATTTATATTTATAAACGACTAAAATTTCAGAGCGTTCGGACGACGAATACTATTTTTTTATGTTAACGGACGCGTCGCGAAAACCAAAAAGAAACGTACAGAAAACATAATTATTTTACAACCAGATAACAATATTTCTGGCGTAATTTTTACACGTGCAGTAAAACCGTTATATTTATGACCATTAAAAATGTCAAAGGTTTTGGACAACAAAAGCTATCTCTTTAAAACTATGAAACGATGCTACATTCTTAAAAATTTGCAGCAAACTGTCCAGTCATTTGTCCGTTTTTGTAGAAAATCGTTACATAACCGTAATGTAACTATATTCTGACCGTATTATTGCTCATTTTATGGTCGGAATATAGTTAAATTACGGACTGCCTGTATTTAAAAGACTGCCTAAAAATTCATTCACCTGGTCAAAAAATTCATTTGCCAGTGCCGAGTAGATTCATGTAATTCCCCACCTCCTGGTCTCTTGGTATCTGAACTATTTTTAAACCGCACTCTTACCAGAGACAAACTGGATAGTATAATTTTTACAGAGAAAACGTCCAAGGAAATGTGACCTTAGGATAACCACCAAAAATTGCGTTTTATTGGCACAAATGCGATTTTTGGATTCAAATGCTGCAAAAGAACGAAACTTTAATGACGAATTTTAAACGGGTAAAAAAGATTCTAGAAAACACTTCTGAAAATCGTGTTAACCCATTATTTGGTGCAATAAATGTTATCAAGGATATAACATGGATAACGACCTATTCTAATTATAAAATTATTAGTACGACAGTATTGTATAAAGTGTTCAGCGAATTTTATAAAGTCCAACAGAGTCACTCCAGATTTTCTTATTAAAAAAATGATGCGGTTGATAAATGAAGCGTATATTTGGAAAAGTTAACAAAAAATCTAGTCGGTCTAAGGAACTAACCACTGAAACGTGAACGCTTTTGATTTATTAGGTAATACGCTAACGCTTTTTGTCAAAACTGCATTCATTGTTATCAGATAGTTAATGTAAGTAAATTAATTTGCACGGATCCAGTTTTTTAATTAGTTTATTCGTTATTCGATAGTAACCCACAATATCGCTTAAAGCTAATTTCATTTTTCTATTTAGAATCTTAAGAAAGAATAAATATATGGAATTTGAAGTACTATGTTTAAAGAAATATTTATTTAATGGAGTAGGTATTTAGCAAAGTAAGTTTGGTTTGTTGAATGGTATTTTTCATCACCCATTATTATACTTTATATCGGTGTTTCTCATTTCTTTAGCAAATACTAAAATCCTGAATATTGAATTCAAATTATCGCATAGAAAATACTGTAATTTAAAAAAATTCAGTGCCTTTTTTAAAACATTTACAAACATAGTTGAAAAGTGTTTATGAATTTGGTTTGTCTGTCAGTACTCCAATTTTCGTAAATATACTCAAATTGCCACGAAATTTTTATATGTTATTGAGGTTTACTATAGAATGTTCGGTATTAAAAATGAATTGTGTAGCAAATATAGTTCGGTTACAGGGACATACAAAAGAATTACGCTACATTACGGTCTATGAGCAAAAATCGTTTGCAGTGTATTTTAATGATGTTATCCTATTTAAAACATATTGAAATTGATATGCATTGCTGAGGTGGACTACAACATGCTTTCTCCGGAGTATAGAATAAGTAGCATTTACAGTTTAATTACAGGGACGCACAAAAGCATTCCATTACATTATGATACAGGGGGGGGGGATCGTTTGCAGTATATTTTAATGATGTTACCCTATTTCAAAAATATTGAAATTGATATGCATTACTGAGGTGGACGACAACATGCTTTCTCCGGAGTACAGAATAAGTAGCATTTACAGTTCAATTACAGGGACGCACAAAAGAATTCCATTACATTATGATCGACGGGGGAAAATCATTTGCTGTGCATTTTGATGCTGTTAGGATACTTCAAACATAATAAAATTTAAAAGGATCACTAAGATTCACTACAACTTGTTTTCTATAGATCATGGAGTGTGTAGGATTTTTCGTTCATGTACAGAGACGCACAAAAGAATTCGGTTACAGGATTGACTATGATCGGTAATTGCTGGAAATGCGTTTTCAGCTGTGGTATACAATTATATACTTATCTAATTTTTAGTGTAATACGTGTTATGTATGAATTCTATAGATCATATACAGGGCTGCACTATAGAATTCACTGACATTATCGGATATGGACAGCAATTGCTGAAAATGTATTTGTACTGAGTTATGTATTCTTTAAATTGCTTATTTAGATGTCACATTTCATCGTATGAAAAAATGAAATTTCTTAATAATATTCTGTTAGTTTTGGAAAATGTTTCATAATCTATTCCCTACAAAGGATCTTTAAATATACCAGGTGATCCAACAGTCACAGAAGAAAACTACATTCAATAATTCGAAAAGTATGGACAGTAACACGAGCAGTTTTTACATAAATATACATAAATATATTGGAATTTTTAATAGCGAAAATTTTAATGTCAGAATAATTACATTTGCAAGCAACAAGTAGCTTTTGAGTTGTGTCAGCACTTTGTACAGCGGTGCATTACAGTCCGCAACGCAGTTGGGTTTACAAAATTTCAGTCCGACTGATGTCATTAGTGAAAATAGCTATCAGACGGGGCAAGCATATATTCTGCAGAATATCAGAAAAGAATTCTTCTGAAAGTCCTGTATCATGATGATTCATATATAGCGGTAGGTAACAGCTTTGGAACCACTACAGTGCTAACTGTAGAACGCAGCTAGTTTAGCAACAATTTCTTTGGTATAGAAAATCACATCTTTCTGCCTACTTATGTGAGAACAACACTGTCTATACTAGGGCTGCTCAACCATTTTGCCTGAAAGTCGTTTGCTACCCCAATTTTCGAAAAGAAATCTCCGCCTTATTTAGTCTCAAATTTTCTATCACTAAATAAAGCAAACTGTTCTCTTCTAAAACAGTGGTAGCCTGCTGGTCTGCGGGCCACAGGTTGTGCACCCCTAGTCTATAATTTTCGAATTATTGAATTTTTTCTCTCTCCAGTGACTTTTCGATCGTGTATTTACTCGTGTTTTGATATATCTAAAGCTAAAAGATTATATTAGTGTTTTATGCAGTAAGCATGTTATTCATGTGACTTCAGATGAGTTCATTCGTTGAATAAGGTAAAGAAGTTGGGATATAAAAAATAACATATTACGTGATGAATTCCTTTCATAGTAATATAAATAAAGGTTAGAAAGTTTCCTGGAAGCTGTACCCCCTTGAGGAATTTCTTGACCTTGTTTATAAATTGTATTATTATAGATAATATAATTATGATGGAAGATCAATAGTATTTTAAAGAATATAACAGAAATGTAATCTTACAAATTTAATTTAGATTTGTATTCTTTACAATATAAAAACATAATTTGATGTAAATCTTTAATGTCTATATTGTAAAAATCTCATTAAAATCAACTGTTTTTATATATTTGGAACAATTTATGTTTCGTAATTTATTTATAAGTTGAAAACTGTTTTTTAAACAGTGTCAGATTGTCATTTTTAATCGCTATATTGTATATCTGAGTGAGAATATTCAGCAATAAATTGCTAGCAGCATTATTATATGTGTTACAACCAATAGTTACAGTCCGAAATTTAAATCGGAATTTTTATGAATTTTTGGTATAATAACAAAATACGAATTTTTACATTCAAGTTTATGATAATTTAATAATTTTCTGTTATTAATTTCAATTTTCAATGATGTTTTGTTAAAATATTACTAGTATTAATAGCATTGTGGAGTAACCGTTTATTGTATTCTCTACAATTAATGGCTTAATTGTTTGGTGACTTATATACATAAGTGATAATAAATTTATTTTGTAGATTCTTGATGTTGTTGTTTATGCTTTTAATATCTACATTTTTAATATTTTATATATTTGCAATAGTTAATTTTTTAAATTTATTTATGACTGTAAATTTCCATTCATTAAAAAACTAAACTGATTTATTATAATCTACTGCGATTTTATAGATCAATAATTCTAAATCTTGAATAAACGGCAATAACATTTAATATTTTTCTTTATGAAAGGCGGAATTCATAGTACCGTAATTCATTATTATTATTTTTAATTTTTTTGTTCTGTGATATTAAGATCACCAGTGATAATGTATCCATGTGTGGTGTTTATATTTTTTTTTATATTTTGGGTCATTATAATAACAAGGAAAATTACTTGAAGAGTTTAATTGTTTTGCAAAATAATTATAATTAAAAATTTAAGGTCCTAAAGTAAGATTATATTTATAAGTTTTGGGAATAATAACATTTTTTATTGGAAATGTATTACTATTGTTATTAATAACATGTTGTAAATTTATTTTATTCATACCTTCATTGGCGAAATTCATTATTAGCTGAGTATTGTACGTTTTGTATTTAAGTTTAGTAGAAAGTATTTCATTGAATATGCAAGCACTATAATAAAGAACATCATAATAAGTGTCACAAAAATGTGATGGATACTGATGCTGTTGATGATGATATTTTTTTTTCATCCCGCTGGAGGGTATCGGACAAAGAGTAAGCAGTTCCCAAATAAAAAAATATAATTAAATAAATTTAAATATGTGAACAGTACTTACGCCTCGTTTCTGGGGCACACGGCGAGGACGTTTACTCCAATCATGTCCCACCCATCCTTCTCCCTCCAACTAACTAACACTAATTTTAAAATAAATATATACACTAATTCTTTCCCACCCTATTTACGTATCCAAAATTTTATTGTATATAAGCTGTTTAAAAAATTATAAGTTGTTTATTTGTTTTTCATTAATGATTGCATAATACAATATTGAAACAATTTAATATTTTTTTAATGCTTTAATGGCATGAAGAAGTAAGCATTTTCATCAACAGCTGCACACAGCTTGCTGCCTTCACTTCCTTTCAGCTTTAAAAAATTATAAGCTGTTTATTTGTATTTAATTAATGATTACACAACACAATATTGAAACAATTTAAGATTGAATTTTTATGCTTTAGTGACATAAAGAAGTATGCATTTTTATCAACAGCTGCACTCAGCTTGCTGCCTTCACTTCCTTTCAGCTTTAAAAAATTATAAGCTGTTTATTTGTATTTAATTAATGATTACACAACACAATATTGAAACAATTTAAGATTGTCTTTTTATGCTTTAGTGACATAAAGAAGTATGCATTTTTATCAACAGCTGCACTCAGCTTGCTGCCTTCACTTCCTTTCAGCTTTAAAAAATTATAAGCTGTTTATTTGTATTTAATTAATGATTACACAACACAATATTGAAACAATTTAAGATTGTCTTTTTATGCTTTAGTGACATAAAGAAGTATCCATTTTTATCAACATAAGTATGCATTTTCCTCCAATCGTGTCCCACCCATCCCTTTCCCCCAACTAAGTAACACTAATTTTAAATTTTAATATAAATATATACACAAATTCTTTCCCACCCCATATAAGTTTACAAAATTTTATTGAACATAAGCTATTATAAAAATTATTAGTTATATAAAATATTTAATTTAAGGCTGTTCTCAAATCCAAAGGGGCTATACTTTTAGACACATTTTTAAACTCATTTTTGTTCGGAAAGGCATGAAATTGGCCTGAAATGAATTGGCATGAAAAGAAGTCATATTCAGAAAACATGAAAATAGTATATACCAACAGATATCTTGAGATCACATAAACATTCGTAATTTTAACCTAAAATGAGTTTTCAAATAGACACATCCTGTATCATGTAGCAATCAGATAAAATAAGATTTAATCAGAGGATGTACTGTACTCAAAATATCATTTATTACTATAAGTGACATTTTCCACTAAAGCAATTCATCATGGTTAAAACACCCATTATTAACAGGAAGTATTTGCTTGTATTATGAAGTAAACAAAACCCCTTATCTATATTGTCCAGGAGTGTTGATTGTTATCGTCTTTAAAGTCGCGTAAATTTAATCATCAGCAAACAAAATTAGGATTGTTATGGATAATAATACACTATATTTCCAATGATGACCGGTCACTTGCAATTTTAGACGTTTTGTAAAATATCTGGAAAGATACATGAGGAATTATCCTGAAACTTCAGGAGTGTAAACAACATGATAGACGTCATATATTTCCGCGAAGATTTTTTCCCGAAACCCCATCAGGGACCGTCAACAAATTGAAGAAAAACGAATATCTTTTGGATAACCCTGTAAAAACTAATATCGCAAAAGCGTTGAAACGGTAGCACATGCTTAGGAGGCTTCTTTTAATAAACTATGTTCAGTTTTATGAGGATAGCACGTATACTCGTGGAGAAATTAAGGTTTTTATAAAAACAATCTCAAATTTTACCAAGTATTTTGCTTATAATTTTCAGAGTTCTTAATATAAAAGAATGTTCTTTTCAGGAACGATGACACACAATATTATATACAATACCCTGCAATCAGAATTAAAAAATAATAAATATTGGATAAAAAATGAGCAGGTTCATTAAATATTGTTTCACTGCGCATGCGCGAATTCAATCAAAATATACTGTGCATAATATATTAGCTAAATGCATACACCAACTTTTATGAAAGTCTCAAAAACATAGCGTGAAAATTCTGATAGTAATCGTCGATAGAAAAAGCTCGAAATTCGCTGTTCCCGAAAGGAAGCAAAAAGATGAGTGGTTGTATCCAAATATACTAGCTTATGAAAGTTGACATAATAAGAATAAAGTGTATCTCATTGTATATTTGGATACCGCCCCTCATCTTTTTGATTCCTTTTGGGAACAGCGAATTTCAAGCTTATTCTATCGACTATCACTATCAGAATTTTCAAGCTATGTTTTTGAAACTTTCACAAAAGTTGCTCTATACATTTAGCTAATATATTATGCACAGTATATTTTGATTGTTTTCGCGCATGCGCAGAAAAAAAATATTTAGTGAACCTGCTCATTTTTCATCCAATATTTTTTATTTTTTAATTTTGATTGCAGGGTATTGTATATAATGTTGTTTGTCATCGTTCATGAAAAGAACATTCTTTTATATTATGAACTCTGAAAATTATAAGCAAAACACTTGGTGAAATTTGGGATTGTTTTTATAAGAACCTTAATTTCTCCACGAGTATACGTGCTATTCTCCTAAAAATGAACATATGACATTAAAAGAAACCTCCCAAGCATGTGCTATCGTTTCAACACTTTTGCGTTATTAGTTTTTACAGGGTTATCCAAAAGATATTCGTTCTTCTTCAACTTATTGACGGCCCCCTATGGGGTTTCGGGAAAAAATCTTCGCCGAAATATATGATCTCGACTATGCTGTTTACACGCCTGAAGTTTCAGGATAATTCCTTATGTATTTTTCTAGATATTTAACAAAACGTCTAAAATCGCAAGTGACCGGTCATCATTGGTCATATAGTGTAGCTAATACGATTTCCATTGTTTTTAATTAAAAATATAAAAGTTTATTATTTAATGCATCGTTAAAAATTTGCAACAAACTGTCCAGGCATTTGACCGTTTTTTAGAAAACGGTTACATAACCGTAATTTAACTTTATTCTGACCATATTATTCCCCATATTATGTTTAGAAAAGAGTTAAATTACGGTTAGGTAACCAATTTCTATAAAAACGGTCAAATGACTGGACAGTTTGTTGCAAATTTTTAACAGTGATGACAATAACACATATTTTTAGTGTTTATTTATAATAATTCTGTTATGCGAATTAAAAATTGGAAGAATTATTCACCCTCTGAGTTAAACGATTGTCAATTAGAAAATTTAAAATTTAAAATAAAAAGCTTATTATTTTAATTAAAAAATTATCACAAAATGTATACAATACATTTACTACGCTTGGTTAATAAGCTATTTTTTTTCTTAGTTTTAATGTCTACCATCCTTCATGTAAAAAAAAAAAAAAAAAAAAAAAACTGCATTTTCACTTTATACTTCACTAACTATTAAGCAGATCTAAACACATAGTAATTGAAAACTTAATCTTTTTAAATTTAAGTCTTTTAAAAATGAGAAGTAAAAACACTTTTTAATGTCTGTATCTGCTAAGTTATTTTAAAAGTATATATATAGTTTTGTGTGTGTGTGTGTTTTAAAAGTCATTTATTTTGTAAGAATATCATAAAGAAATTTTAATAACAAGTTATACGATTGGGGAAAAAACATTTAGTTAGTAGTTTTTTATATTTTTCAGTAGTTTTTTAGTTAGTAGTTTTTTATTATTCATTATATATATATATATATGTAGGTAAATAATATTATTTTTAGAAATAAATTAATTTTCTTAACCCCTAATCTAAATGGTATAAAAAAGGAAAACTATTTTTAAAAATACAGTACCTGTCAAAAGTCTGGGCACACCCTCGAAAATAAGCTTGTTTATCGTACATTTTGCTACTTGTGTATGAATGAAGTATGATAAAAAATAACAAAATATAATGTTTCCATACTCATCCACCCAGGTAGAGCGATAGAAATGTGTAAAAAAATGTTTTATGCTTAGAGACATAATTTCAACATTGTACTTCACGCGCTTTCTCTTGAGATGCATCTCTACATTGTCATATAGCGGGAATTTCATCTAAAGTTTTGCATTAGTTTTAGTATCAAGAACAGTCATTTAAACCTGTAGTAAAGTGTCGTGACGTCCCTTCGAAGAAAGCACACTACCTAAAATTACTTAAATAAACTTGCCTAAAAGTCAAAACACGTACTTTTTTTGTTTGTTTATTGTGAAAACAGTTGTTTATATACCATACACAAAGCCAATAAAACAGATTTTATTTCATTATTGTAGAAAATTCCTTAAAATATACTGGTGTGCTCGCTGCTCAGACTTTTGACAAATACTGTATATCTTTTTTGTATTGCATCATACAAAAGCAAGACTTAAAAGCGAGATAAAATCAGTTACTGTTTCTCTCCGCCCCCCACTTTTTAGAAAGCTTTCGTAAGAAATACTACCTATTGCATTCTCTCCTGTGTTGAAATTTCTGAACAATTTTCGAAAATCTACGCCGGTCATGACTCCTAGAACACAAAACCAGCCCCAGTTCAAAACTTTATATATCTCTATATCAATCTATATCATTTTTTTATGGACACGATATCTTCCATAATTCTGCACAAATCTCTTCAAAACTGATACATAAAATCAAGGGGCATATAATCTCGGTCAAGTTGGTTAATGGGCAAAATCGAGCCAGGGGGGGGGGGGATGAGGGGGCTTTTTGTGAAAATAGAAAAAAAAACCATAACTTCTTAATTATGATACGTATCGAATCCGTTTAAAGTTATTATTACTTCTAGGAAAAGGCGAAAAATTAATGTATGACAGATTTTTGATATAATTAAACATGGCCTCAAGGGGGGGGGGGAATGGGGGTTTAAGAAGAAAAAAATTCATAACTTCGTCAATTCAGAAGATATTAAATCCGCTTAAATTTATTATAAATCGTCTTAATATTATCTACAACTTTTATATTGACAAGTTTTTAATAGGACCAACACTTAGAGCAAATAAAAATCAAAAACAAAAAAATCCTTCCCGACTCCGCCTACAAACACAGGTAGATTTCGAAGTGAGCGGTCCCAACTGCCGCATTATGGCAAAACGGTTATTTCTTCTGCAATTCCCAATAAACAGGCGCCCCATGGTCTGCATCTTCGAAATCTACCTGTGCCTGTAGGCCAAGTCGTCAGGGATTTTTTTTTATACTTTAGCCGTAAAATAATCTGCAAAGAAGACTTCAGTGATATTAAAAATTTAAAATAATCTGCAATCGAGGTGAGATGGGAAGATGGGAGGAGGTTGTAAAGGGATATGCTTACTACTTTTAAAGTATAAAATTATTGATTTTTTCAAAAATTAAATTCTTAATCAAATATCATGTTGGTTCTCCAAGCAACTAGTTTAATTCTGCTTAAAAACGTATTTTAAATCTATAGTATGATTTTAATTAAGGTTTTCAAATGTTCAAATAGCATTTAAACCTATTTACACTAACTTATTTTATTTTTTTTTTTTTTAAAGAAAGAAATGCGAAATATTAATTCATACCTGCCAAATCGTCAGGTTTTACCAAAATAATCTTTCGTCTGGGAAGAAAATGATATTTTCTTAATTTTAAGTTTTTTCTTGTCTTTACTCTCTGAGATGAATAATCCAAAATTGTTTTAAATATTAAAATATAAGTCATTAGATTTTAAAATCATTCCAATTAGCAGCAGTAAAAACTAGCAAAATCACCAATCAATGTTGTACATTCACTTTACTCATAGATCACTTTACTCATAGATCACTTTACTCATAAATCACTTTACTTATTTTCTCTCCCCTTCCCCTCTTTCCTTATGCAGACCTATACGCGATGATACATTCAAGAAAATATCTCCACACATATCTAGGTTTTTAAGGGAAAATTTTGAAAATTTATAATACTCTGGAATTAAATTCTTCTGCTTTCTTATTGGACATTGTGCTATATTTTCTTTTATAGAATTATAATTTCTAATACTTTCTTAGTCTTCTTATTAATAGCTAAAATTGCTAAAAATAGCTAATATTGCTAAAAATAGCTAATATTGTAGAAATAGCTAATATTGCTAAAATTGTTAAAATTATATTTGATTTTTAAATATCATGTTTAAATTATTATGGCAAAATGTAACTTAAATTAACGCTTCTATTTTAATAACACATTAAATGCATAAAATTATACAGTTTAATACATCTTTAAGAGCCTACCCTAGTCACGCGAAGACACATTTGCACTAATGTTAAACACATGGAAGAGTTATCTTCCAATTTCTCGCTTGCATGTTAACAATTTTAAATGATTTTTTTGCATAGGGTAGCTGAGGTAGATCTCTAACCGGGCTTGTTTTTAATTTTTCGATTTTAAGTTTTTTTTTTTTTTTTAATGAGGCTACTTTTATTTTCGGAACCGGCTCCGAAAGTGAAAGTAACTTTATAAAAAAAGTTCTGCAACCAAAATCCAGGGTACTTTAATCCTAGACTACTTTGATAAAGAGAGTAGTAAGGCACTGCTACAGTATTTCATCAGTTTCTTTTTACAAAAATACATTAGAAAACTAGGATTAAATACCAACATTTCTGATGCAGCCAGGATTTGCATTTAGAAGGGTTTTTGAATCATTATTACTCATAAAATTAATCGTTTCGTTGTACAAAATGTTTAGAAAGTATTTTTATTTATTTATTAATAAACACATGGTGTAAAACATGGCACAATGGAAATTTTAAGCAGCTAAAACAAATTTGGCATTCGCCTGTTCCAAAGCTTCATAAAAGGAGTCCCTACTTTAACCTTCATATCAGGGCTCGAAATGGTAAAATCCACGAGCCGGACCGCTATTTAAAATTATAATTGGTTACATTTTTTTTCGAAAGTTTAGACAAATTTATTTCTAATCATATAAAAACAATTTAAACAAGAATGAAAAATCATGCGTCAAATATAGCATAAATTATGTAATGTTTTCCAACATATCAATAAAAACTGTCACGAGACTTCACCGTTAAATAAACTGAAAGAAGAGATGTAAGTAAACAGTTTAGAAAACATATAACACATTTTAAATTCCAGTTTTAGCAAATACCTTCCACATTCAAATAAGTAGTCAAATTATTTGTGCAACCTTGTATATGATCTATAGATCTGCATATATAGCATGGGAAATTTAGTTCAGTTGAAAATTCACTTTTAGCAATATTTGACAATAGATGGAAATGCACTCGGGTCGTATTCATTTGTACAGCTCTGTGCATATATTTTCTAAAGACATTTATACACACCACACATTAAGGTAAAATTTAACTCAGGTAAAATATTTCCAGCAATTACCAACTGTAAGCTGCAATGTATCTTCTTCTTTACGTAGCCCTGTATATGAATTTATTTTTATTCTACAAACTTCTATTAATATACTAAAAATAGTTTTGCAGGAAAGTGCGTAACACAATTAAAAACTACGCTTAAGCAAGTAACTCCAGTAGCCGTAATACTTACGAATTCCTTTGTGCAGCCCTGTATTATGATCAACAGAGTTCATACACACCGCGTACTGTGCAAAAAATTTAGTTAAACTTAAAAACGCAAACCAAAGTTGAAAACACATTTCCAGCAATTTTTGCTCATAGTCAGTAACCGAATTCTTTTGTGTGCCCCTGTAAATGAACGATAAATCCAATGCACACCATACTTTTCAATAAGCAACTTATAGTGCACCTCAGTATTGCATAAAAACTTCATTATGTTCGAAATAATGTAACATCACAAAATACACTGCAAACAATTTTTCCAGGTAGACCATTCTGTAACAGAATTCTTTTGTGTGAGCCTGTAAATGAAAAATAAATGCTTTGCACCCCATAGTCCATGAAAGCAAGCTTTAGTGCTCTTCGTAAATTTATCTCAATTTCATTTATGTTTGAACTGGTGTAATATCATAAAAATACCCTTGAAACGATTCTTTCCCATTGACCGTAATGTAACGAAATATTTTTGACTGTCTATGTAAACAAACTATAAATGATACGCACTTCATTTTCAATAACGACCGTGCTATCAATAACACATATAAATTACAGGGCAATCTGAGTATATTTACGAGAGTTAGACCACGAAAAGACGGACAGACAAATCGAAGTCATAAGAGGCTTTTTAATTATGTTAGAAAGTGTTAATAAAATGTATATTTTACAAAACTAGTCGTTGGGGGCCACTGTAATACTTACCCATAATGGGTATGCATAATATAAAATATGAAAATAAAACATGTGTAGACTATTTATAAAATGCATTGCAATTTGAATAAAATCGTGGCTTGATGACGTCATAAACTTTAAATGCTCTATTATTGAATTGCCTAAAAGAAACATCCTTATAACTCCAAAATTGATAATCATATTAACTAAAGGTTTACTGCATCGGATTAAGCGCCTCATTTCCAATTAAAATAAATCTATGAATTGAAATTTGAATGAAATACAGGGTCATGAAAAATCCAAGAGTGTGGAAAATAGGATTACAAATAAGTTGGCAACTCATTATCCGATAGACTTCATTATTTAGGTAAAATTTAGGTTTTTGTATTGTCTTTTATATTGTCTTTTATATTCACTCCTTAAAATAAACAATTTCGAAAATTTTTATATGCCTTTTATCAGAACGAATATTTCGAGAGTCCGAAAATAAAAGTTCCGGATAATCGAGGTTACTGAAATTCAATAAGCTTCTTCCCATTATTACATACTAAGTACATACCAAATTTCAAGTCTCTATCTCAATTTGTTCGGGAGATAGAGCGTTTACAGACACACAGCACACAGACACACAGACAGACGGACGGCAATTTTTTTTTCTAAAAATATGTTTTTTGGAATATCCAGTGTCTGAAACGTGCAAATCCGTCAATTTTTTTTTTTCGATTTTCAAAACGATTACAAGACTTACCCTACACTGCGTATGATGGATAAGTAAAAAGAAGAATTAAGAAATCTGAATTTATCACTAATTAGTGTAAATGAATGTTACTTTATATTACGGCTCTGTTGTTTCTCTATTGCTAAATAATGCTGCATTTTATTAAACCCTTTCATTTAAACTATTTAAAGTTAAAATATAATGGATTGGAAAAGCTATTTGTGCATTTTCACAATTGATATTTTATACAGGAAATCAAAATTTAGTACCATTTCATCTAAATTAAAATTGTTCTAAAATATATCATTCAGTATCTCTGTCGCTAGAAAATATTGCTTTATATAAAGTTCTTTCATCAAAGTCTTTTAAGTTACCGCATCATGCATTAGAAATATAAATTTACATAAATTCACTTAACAATACCCGTATTTAAGAAATCAAAATATAGCATTATTTCACTCAAATTAAAACTATTCTTCTATGTCATGGCGTATCCTACTTCTTTGACGCTTAGAAGATGCCGTTTTTAATAAAATATTTCAAAGTTACCTCACTTTGAAATATTTTATTTGCACACTAAGATTTCAATTGATGCCGCTTTGTATAAAAATAACTATACTTTTTCACAAAATAGATAAATTAAAAAGAACCTCTTTTATAATAAATTTGAAATGAACATTAGTTCGCCCAAATTAAAATTATCCTATATCGCTTCACTGTTACGATTTCAATTGAAGATGCTGCTTTGTATTAAATCCTTGTATTAAAATCTTTCAAAGTCAACATTGAATGCATAACTAATTAAATATAGGGTAGATGTGCCAGTAATGGACACCCTTAGGGAATTTCTTTAAAAAGTATTGTTTAATTAATAGTTATAATTATTATATTCCACTTTTTACTTATCCATCATACGTAGTATAGGGTAAGTCTTATAATCGTTTTGAAAATCGGAAATTTTTTTTTGACGGATTTACACGTTTCAGACACTGGAGATTCCGAAAAACATATTTTTAGAAAAATTTTTTTGCCGTCCGTCTGTCTGTTTGTGTGTCTGTATATCTGTGTGTCTGTAAACGCTCTATCTCCCGAACAAATCGAGATAGAGACTTGAAATTTGGTGTGTACTTAGTATGTAATAATGGGAAGAAGCTTATTGAATTTCAGTAACCTCGATTATCTGGAACTATTTTTTTCGGACTCTCGAAATAATCGTTCTGATAAAAGGTAAAAATTTTTGAAAGTATTTATTTTAAGGAGGGAATATGAAATTCAATAAAAAAACATAAATTTTGCATAAAGAATGAATTCGATCGGATGATGAGTTGCCGAGATAGTTGTAATAATATTTTCCACACTCTTCGATTTTTCCTGACCCTGTATTTCATTCAAATTTCAATTCAAAGATATAGTTTAATTGGAAATGAGACGCTTAAGACGCAGTAAACCGTTACTTAATATGATTATCAATTTTAGAGTAATAGAGCATTTAAAGTTTATGACGTCATCAAGCCACGATTTTATTCGAATTGCAGTGTATTTTATAAAAAGTTTGCACATGTTTTATTTTCATATTTTATATTATGCCTATCCATGATGGGTAAGTATTATGGTGGTCCCCAACGACTAGTTTTAATATTATATTAATCTACCGACAATATTTAATCATGCTTATAGTCACATTTACCAATGCGAATCGAAATTTAATTGTAAATAACAGAAATAATTCAAAACACCCTTAATTCCAGTAATGGACACCTTCTGTTCCAGTAATGGGACACTCTCTGCTCCAGTAATGGACACCCCACAAAAAGTAATATATAATTGATATTAAGAATGTATTTAAAACTACAATTTAAAGAAAGCATATTAATGAAATAAAATAGTAATTTTCAAATAAATTTAACAATTAGGATATCAATAATTAATAAAATATTTATAAGAATAATTCACTGTTTAAATTAATTGCCATTATCACAAGATCAATATTTTAATTATTTTGGATAGAAGGCATAAAATACTAAATTTCAAAGAATTACATTTATCAAATTTTGAGACATTGGGGAGTTTATAACGGTTGGTTTAAAAAAAAATCTAAAAAAAAAGTCTTTGAGTACTAGTAGATGGAATCTTATTTCCTGTTATTCTTAACAGTTAAACTTCCTAAAACTGCTTGATATATTACTTTTAGTAATTTATATTAAAAATATCAAATAAATGAAAGAGTGGGTTGAATGTTTTTTATATACTAAATAAAATTATTTCAAAATAAAATTGCAGAATTGAGATTTGAACCCCCTGATATGCAGATTTACTTAGTTTCATTGCTACTATAAATTTATAATAATTATTATTTTTATTATTTTTTATGTACGTACTAGTTGTTTTGTCAGAGATGAAAAATGAAACATTTAAGACAGAAAATAGATTTTTAATAACTTGTGTGACTTTAAAAATTGTCTTTATTTAAATGGGGAGAGCTTGAACTCTATGAGCCCCTCATTTTCCTGTGCCCTTAAACATTATTCTCTGCTTCCTAATTGGGTGTTGATTGCCCCATTAAAAAGCATGCAAAGCACGGTTTAAAAAAAATAATTTGACTACAATCTTAAAAAAAAATTATTAATTACGGGACATTAATAAAAACAGCTATTTATAAAAAAAAATATTGTTATTACATTCTGGTAAGTACAATTTATAAAATTAAATTTGATTACTCAGTTTTTCAGTTAAATCAAAAAAATTTATACACTATGAATATTACTGGAATTGTTTTTTTAGTAACGTCCACATGGGGTGCCCATTACTGGAAATTGACTGACTAAGCATTCCAGTAATGGACCATGGTCCTAAAACCTGAAAAACAAATGAAATTTTGTAAATTGATATTAGTATATAATATTCGAAGTTTTCTATAACTATTAAAACAAAAACATACAATTTTTTCAAATGGTATAAATTAATTAAGTGAAGCCAGCTCTTAGCATGTTCATTAAGATTTTCACAGAAAAACAGTGGAACTGTGAAACGTTATTTTCTGCTCCCTGATTGGTTTGATTAAGAGTGTCAACAATAACCCAGATTTAAAAAAACATGCAAGGGGGACTAACGAAAAAATATAGAGAGAGCAAAACTTTTTTTGGTTATTTTTTATAAACCAAAAACTCAGAAGGTGGCCCATTACTGGAAGGCGGCCCCTTACAGCACATCTACCCTATTTTTTATTTTAAGAAAATAGCTTAAGAAATGGAAATTTTGTATTATTTTACGAAATTGTGTTAGAAAAAGCTATGGCGCTTCAAGTTTGTTTGCGGCTAGAAAATTACATCTATCCATCTATCTATACATAGATAAAATATAAAATTGGGAGTGGTGTGTGATTTCCAAACACTTTTTTCTAAACACTTATTGATATCTGTGATACCTATTTCTAAATTCATTCGTCTATCTAAACGTCGCGCGATGCATGCGGTCAAAAATGGCATTTTTTTTAGCCTGTGTGTCTATATGTCTGGACTAGAGTCCTGCATCTTGTTGGGTAATACGATTTTATCCGAACCCAACCAACCCGCGATTCAGGTCTTGTCGGGTTTAACGCATCGGGTTCACTTTAAATGTTTCGTGTCCGGGTCTGTTTCTGGTTGGGTTTTGACTATTCGAGCCGAAGTCGGTACCCAGAAAAAAGTTTTGTTGAATCAACGAAAATTTGGTTGACCCAACAAAACTTTTCGTTTAAATATGGGTCAATGGAAATTTTGTTTGAATCAACAAAGAAAAATATTGTTGATTTTTTTTGCAATTCCAAAAAATGTTTTTGTATCGTCAGCAAAAATATGTTTTGTTAATTCAAGTAAAATGGTTCAATTTTACTTGAATTAACGAAATTCTTTTTGTTACATAGATATATGCTATGTGTTATTTTAACAATCTATTTTCTTTTTTCAACAAAATATATTTTGTTTCTTTAAATAATAAAATATGTTATATTACGGACTTGTTTTATTTATACTACAAAAACTTTTGTTAAATGAACCAATCTAAATATGCAATTTTAATATTTTTTAATTCATTTTCAGCAGTGAATTACGCTTTTAAACCTTGAATAATGACAAGTGAATTTTTATCCTGCTTTTTTTCAAGCGCAAACCAAGAGAGCGAAAATTGACCAAGCCGGGAGGCGATCCAGGGGTCCTCAGAACAGCGCTCTGAGGCTCTACCACTGAGCTACAAGGCACTATATCTGATATTGGCATTTCTCACTCTTATATATGTCGGAACGGCTGCAACAGTAGCACAAGATGGAAATGTCATCAGGAGCACGCAAATTTCTGCGGCAAACATGAGACGACAATACAAAGCCCCGCATGCGGCAACATAATAGTTAAATTTTAATTCATTTTCAGCAGTGAATTACGCCTGCAAAAAGCAGGATAAAAATTCACTGGTTATTATTCAAAGATTACAGGCGTAATTCACTGCTGAAAATGAGATAGAGCTATTGCAGAAATCGCGAAAAATGCAACATAGCAGCGCCACCTGTTGCGCAATTTACACCAAAAACTAATCAGCAACAATTTATATCAGGAAGTAACTGAATATAAACTTTTATTATATTCCGTGCAGTAGTTCTTGAGATAGAGCGCCCACAAAATTTTTGTCACATACAGACAGACAGAGTCATTTTCTAATAACAGTCAAATCGTGTTCAGGACCTTCTAAAATCCACCGGAAGTCGAAAATTTTCCTGATTCCACTATTTTCTTCTTGTAAAGATAGAAGAAAGTAATAAATGGAACAGGGGGGATTTTTAAAACTACCTTAGTCCGTCCCAATGAAAAATAATTTTAATTATCTAAAAATTATGTTAATCCTTTAATTATATACCTATATAAGTAAAATAAATTGAGTTACGTGAGAGAATTATGGCTACTACACAACGATTTAAATTTTGCAAAAACAACAAAAATTTGCTGGAATTAAAAATTTAAATTACAAAATTATTGTAAAATTTAAAAAACAGATTTTGCTAATTCAAGTAAAGTTGATGAAATTTTGTTAAATTTCTGTAAGAGTGTTAACAATAATTTTTTGTCCAAGCAACAAAACCAATTTTTTTACTTCAACTAAAAATTTTGCTAAAACAACCAAAATGTACTCAACAAAACAGTTTTGTAGTTTTAATCAATTCCTTTTACTGGGTGTAATAATATGTTTTAATAATTGCACGAACCGGAACGATATTGACCACAATTTGACGAACCGGAACAATATTTGTCCTAATATCACGAACCAGAATATCGTTCCGATTTGCTCCGGTACATTTTGAGCCCTGCTTCATATATATATATATATATATATAAAGAATCAAAACAGCAGAAGCACGAACTTTGTTACTCTTGTTCTCAGTTTTCTTTTTCATATATTTTACAAAGATGGTGGGACGTTTATTATGGCACCTTGAAAAGTTATATGATATTATATTAAACTGCTTATGATGTTCCTTTAGTTTGATTTTACGTACCGTGAACCCGTCAGGAGTTTTCTAAGCATCTTATCAGTTTTTAAGGGCTTTGGAAGGGGTTTTAAACCCCCTAAAATCCCTCTTTTTGCTGTGCCAGTGAATATTGAAACATTAAAAATTAAAGTAATATAAACTGAAATGTTTTTATGGATTTTATAAAATTACATTTCATTATATATATGAAATCATTTTAGTGACTTTTATAATTAAAATCATTTACCTATTTTATGAAATAAATATCACCAAAAGTTAAATGATTCTTGCTCCGACCTACATGAAAACTATTTGCATTATGATTTGTTGTAACCAAACTAACCGAACCTTCACCTTACCCTGAGGTAATCAGTTCCTTGTTCAAGCTATATAGTTTTTTATTCATAAAGTATTAGTAAACTTTTTTCAGAAAAATTATGTATTTATATCATACATTTGGGCATATTTTGTTAAACTGTAAGAAATTTATATATTTGTAAAGAATTGAGTCTCTTCACCCAGGTGTTAGTGTGTGTCATCTTAGACTTTCCCGTATGAACGCTTGGAAAGAACTGTTTCCAGCATACCTTCTCACGTTGGTGTAGCTTTGAAGTAGAGAGAAACGCCGAACGTCTTTTGTGCTGCGAGCGAGGTTCTCGGACATTGATGTATCGAAAAAGATCACCCTAGTAGAAGCTTACTGCTTTGAACTTTGCCGCAGTCGTGAGAGAAATAGCACCTGTCTGGGAAGACGAACTCTGCACACGATTTTATGTTTGCACACGATTCTATGTCCTTTGTTATGGAATATCCAATAACAGACTTATTCTAAATGGGAATGTCGTATCCCAGAGTTGCTCAGAGGCTGAGTGGTTTCAATATGCTCCGCCTTGACCAAATCCCCGCCCCTAGTGAAAATCCCGTGTGAAAGATTGAGAGTTAGAAGTTCAGTTTGGAGAAAGATCACAACGAGCGAAGTTTCTCTCTGGAGAGAGGATCAGAAGCATCAGTTTCTGACTCAGCGTAGCTAAGACGCTGGAGAGGTCTTACCTCTGATGAATTGACACGCCAAGTATCCAAGAAAGCCCTAATAAAGAAAAGGTACGACGAGTGCCAGTGGATTAGTTCTCAATTCCAATCTATCATAGAAACCAGGAGAATCCGAGCGCGGAACGGGTTTACCAAGGCCCGAGGAAATTGAACACTGAATCAACAGCAAACCGTGTTTTGCAGAAACTATTGTATCGAGAGTTTGACTCTATGTCATTAGAATATTAATCGTAAGCAGATGACCCTCTAATATAATTAAATGATGTAAATACCCCTTGTATATTTAAATTAGAATCTATATTGTGTTCCAATAAAAATTCTATTAAAAATATAGAAGAAGTCTCACTGTAACTGTTCCGATACGCTACCACTTACCATCATAACATTGAGGAGGCATTCATAGGCGTAGCCTCGGGGGGGGGGGAACGAGGGGGCACGTGCCCCCCCCCAACTTTCTGAACATCAATTTCTAAAATATGATACAGTCAATTAAGACTTGTCTTATATTGACCCAAAATGGAAATGAAATAACAACTTTAATTTTCATTTTATATTTCGTCATTTTTTTTTTTTTTTTTTTTTTTTTTTACTTAATCAGATGTCAGATCAGTTTAGATAGCTCAGCTCTTTTTCTTTGAAGTAATGAATTTGGTAGCAAAAATTGTGTTGTGCAATACAAACCCTGATAACATTCATTAAACGAAAGTTTGAACTATCACTCTCTTACAGCTGCGGACAGTTTCAATGTGTCAGCTGTTCTTTCGCTGTCTGCGGTTAGTATCTACATCATGTACTTTTTTTTCCTTCTCATTCCGTCTGTAGACTTTAGAAAATGTAGTTGTGTTTATCAGAGTGGGAGTTCTGTTTCTCCGCAATATATATTTCATTTAATTTGTTGTAACTTTTATTATAATTTAATGAAGTCATAAATATCCTGCTTTTCCGAGCTGTGTCGCTGGAGTTATTTACCAATGGAATGCAACCACACATCACTAAGATTATAAAGAATAATTAATATTTCCTTCATTTAGTTATTAAATGTGTTTCTCTCTCTTATTTATTATTTTTTTTATTGACAGCACTTAATCTTATACATTCGCATTTTTGAGATGCAATGTTATGATTTTTTTTTTCAAAATGTAACCCTTCTTGAATGAGCTGTTTTAAAGTTAATATACAGCTGTACCTTGGTAAACGATGGTAATTCGTTCCAGAAATACCGTTGTTAAGCAAAACCGTTGCTATCGAAGGTGCAATTTTCCATACAATTTTGCAGGCGCACATGCCTTAAATGATTAGTTATTTCTGAAATGTGCCGTTTAAACTTATTTCAAATGTCTTAAAAGTTTGATAAATGTCTTTTATTTATTATCAGGGCCGTACCAAGAGTGGTGTGGGCGGTGCCCCCCCCCCCCCCCCACACACACACCAGGTGCCAGATACAGTTGTTGTGGTGCTGTTTATTATATTTGTTACAAAAATAATAATTTCAATAAAATGATCTAGCGGAGCTTTCCTCATTTACTGGGTCGTTTTTTTCCCAAGTGAACCTCGAATTAAATGAACCTGGTAGTGGGGTCCAACTGCTGTCAACAGTGTACACCCGTGCAGGCTACGCCTGATCTGATCTCGAATCAAACTAACCTTGATTTTTTTTAAATTTTTTATTTCGACCCAAATTAGTTTAATATTTTGACCATCGTAGTTCACGTTACGACGATTTTGTATTCTTCCAACTTTAATTTAATCGCAGGAGAGCAAAATTTAACACAGAGTTAGTTCGTTTCGATTCGGGAAAAAATGTCAAAAGTCTGACGCAAAAAGCGAAAAAACACTAAAAAAAAATTCACTAGCAATTCAAAACTCGCAGATTACAAAATGTACTATTTTGGTCTAAAAGCTTGAAGACAAATTCATTTTACAAGTGTTAAAAAATTGCCGCTAACCGCGAAAAACCGCAGAAAATCGCGTACATTTTTTTATACGATTTAAATTGCAAAAAATTTAAAAATCTCAGAGGACAAAATTTATTGTATTTACGCTGAAATATTGAAACCGGATTCGTTTTACGATCCCTCCCGGATTCCTTCCGCCGCAAAATGCGAATCTCTTTCTTTTCTTTTCTTTTCTGTTTTTTTTTTTTATTTTTTATTCCAGAGGACAAATTTACTATATTGGGCTAAAAGATTGAAACCCGATTCCTGTAACAATAGTTAAAAAATTGCTACGAAACACACACACACACAAAAAAAAAAAAAGTTTAAATCGCATAAAAAATTAAAATCATTGTACGGATTATGAATAAAGTTTATTGAAAAGAGACAAAAAATTACTGTATTGGGCTAAAAGATTGAAAATGGATTCTTTTTATGAATGTAAAAATATATCCACAAAACGTTAAAAAAAAAAAAAAAAATCCCATAAAGAAAATTTTACGAAAAATTAAAAAATCCCAGAAGACAAAGTTTACTACATTGTGTTCAAAGATTAAAAACAGATTTCCTTTACGAATGTAGAAAAATCTCCGCAAAACGCATAAAAACGTAAAAAATTGCAAAAAATAATCGCGAAAAACTTAAAAATCTCAGAGAACAAAATTTATTACATTGTGTTAAAAAATTGTAGCTGGATTCCTTTTACGAATGTCAAAAAATCGCCGCGGAACGCGAAAAGACATTAAAATCGCATGAAAAATTTAAATCATTGTACGGATTCCGAATAAATTTTATTGAAAACAGAAAAAAAATTACTCTATTGGGCTAAAAGTTTAAAACCGGATTATTTTTACGAATGTGAAAATATCTCCACAAAACGTTAAAAAAAATCACATAAAAAAATTCACGAAAAATTAAAAAATCACAGAGGACAAAATTAGCGATATTGTGTTTAAAGACTGAAACCGGATTTATTTTACAAATGTTAGAAAAATTTCTTCAAAACGCGTAAAAAAAACTAAATCTCCTTTACGAATGTAGAAAAATCGCCGCAAAAGGCATAAAAACGTAAAAAATTTCAAAAATTAATCGCAAAAAACTTAAAATTCTTAGAGAACAAAATTTATTATATTGGGTTAAAATATTGTAGATAGATTCATTTTACGAATGTCAAAAAATCTCCGAAAAGTGCGAAAAAGCGCTAAACCCCGCATAACAAATTCGCGAACGAATTCAAATTCGCTATAACGAGTTCCGAATAAACATTATTGAAAAGAAGCCAACATCTATATATATATTTCTCTTACGTGACGCGGAAATAAGGCTGAATTTCTAGCTTACAGTTTGGCAACAACCGTAGTTTCTAGAGCTCAGACCAATGAACAGACTAGATTGCGTAAGATCAGTTCTGTCTTCCATATGGCGGCCAGTGTGAGATCTGTCAAACTCAAACTAGCAACTATTAAAATAAAATAACATGTACGTAATCCAAAGCGCTTGAGATGATTCCTCATTTTAATTATGAGTAATATCGTTAATTTCAAATGAATTCTCAACTGTTATTTAGAATTTATTTACGAATTTCACTTAGAAGAAAATCGGAGAGAATAAAAATATCAACTGTCTTGATTGTACCTGCTGCCATCTGTTGCTATCTTGATAAAGCTTTTTTTTTGCAAAACTCTATAATCATTTAGAACAGTAAAATGTCGAACGAAATTTAAACAATGATTGATGACACATATAAACTATCTTCTTATCACGTAGTGTTTTTTAAAATGAATTTTAGCCATGCTGTAGAATATTATAGATGCAATGTATTTTAAACTAATTGTGTTTCCAAGCGGAACGCTTAAAATCGCATACAAAATTCGAAAAAAATCTAAAAATCGCAGATCACAAAATTTGCTATATTGGGCTAAAAGATTGAAGTTGGATTCCGTTTACAAATGTCAAAAAGAAAAGAAAAAAAAAAAAAACGCCGCAAAACGCTAAAAATCGCATAATAAATTTGCAAAAGCTTTAAAAATCGCAGAGTAGAAAATGTACTATATTTGCTGAAAAAATAAAACCAGATTTCTCGTACGAATGTTTAAAAAAATTGCATCGGAAAGATAAAAAACGCTATAAATCCCATACAAATTTTGCGAAAATTTTTAAAAAGGCAGAGAACAATTTTTACTATATTGTGTAAAAGATTGAAACTTAATTCCTAACACAAATGTTAAGAAATTGTCGCAAAACGCGAAAAAACGCTAAAAATCACATAAACATTTCGCAAAAAATTCAAAAATTGCTGTACGACGAATGTTTAAGAAAAATAAACTTTTTCGAAAAGAAGTCAAAGTGTTTTATATTGGGCTAGAAGATTGAAACTGAATTCCTTTTACCCAATGTGATAAAATTGCTGCGAGGTCGTTTTTAACCAAGATATCACTGTATATACATGGGTATGTGTGCGTGCTCGCGTGTGTGTTTAATAAACATTTGTGCCCCCCCAAAATTTTCGGTCACGCTACGCCTATGGAGGCATTGCATATTAAACTCATGCATTGTAGCATATTTACTGAAACGTAAATAAATAAATAAAATTATCTAGTCAATCAATGTATTAAAAAAATTCGGAAGAGGGTGGGGTTTCGGTTGTTTTAAAATCAAATTACCGGTCAACATTATGTTATCTCACGAAATTGAAATGCTTAAGGGAGCACAGGACTTTTGAGTGTGTCGAAACGATCAAAAACATCACAATTTCAAATTATCAAAGCAAACATAATATGCAATTGAGATATTTTTTTCAACTTTCTGCCTAAAGTACATATTTTTAAGTATATTATACAGAAAAAAAAGTTGTATGTTCAAAAATGATATTATAATTTTAATTAGTAAAATTCACACCACTAATACGTGAATGAAAATTATTAAGTTTTGCGCACATGATAAAATTAGAAATTATGCATATACCAAACAATTTTTGACCAAAATATAATCATAACATACTCATCAGTAATTTAAAAAGTACACAAAAGTTATTATTTAAAATTTAATTTTAACACAAAAAAAAAAACTTAAAAAAAAATTTCAAGTTTTTCAAGTGTAAAAAATAAATAAATAAAATAAATAAAATAAGTAAATAAAAATAAAAATAAATTAATTAATTTAAAAAAATCAAATTTTTGATTTAAGCATGTAGACTATGTACAAACGCACATGTGATTAAATTTTATAGTTTGAAAGTAACAGTGCACGCAAACTACAAATTTACTAATCAGTGAAAACGCCTCTGAAAGTCTCAATATCCAATTATTTTCAATTATAACTCAAGAAATATTGCACATTTTTTCGAATGCGGTTTTTTGAATATTGTTCAGAAATGTTTACAGATTCAGAATGTAGAATTTTTTTTGTTGTTGAAAGTTTAAAGGTCCTGTGCCCCCTCCCCTTAAATCATTACTTACAAATAATATTCCTAAAAATCCGGTTTACACAGCTAAACGCAGAAGTAAAATTTGTTCTTGAAAACTCATCTTTTGTACACAAACAGCGGAATCGCATGCCTTATTACTCAACAGACAGCAATAATACACATGAAAGAATCTAGCAATCAATCATCCTTTTGAGACAGCCTAGTTCCAATGCACTGAGGCACAAAATAATAATGAGTATTTGTAAGAACTGAAATTCAACTCTCGTTGCATCGTAGAAAGAATGCAAAAATTGGCTAATTTTCGAAGAAAAATTCTTACGGAGTGTTAGAATGCTTTTGATTTGTTTGTACATTTGTACGTTTTTTTTTTTTTTTTTTTTTTTTTTTTTTTTTTTTTTTACGTTTGTTTGTTTGTGTAATTGTGCGTTTGTTCGTTTGTTTGTTTGCATGTCTGTTTATATGTTTGTTTATTTGTACGCTTATTTCTATATTTGACGGTGTAAAAATTGAGTGAAATTTAATCGTCGGGTGTTGCGAACGTCAAAATGGCGTCAGAGTTACTCACGAACAAAATTTGTCCTTTATTTTGCAATTGTGCATTTGTTCGTTTTTATGTTTATTTGCACGTTTGTTTGTTTGTACGTCTGTTTGTATGTTTGCTTGTTTGTACGCTTATTTCTATTTGACGGTGTAAAAATTAAAAATGTGCAATGTTTAGAAATTAAAAAAATTGCAGAAAAAGCGAAATTTAATCGTCGGGTGTTGCGAACGTCAAAATGACGTCAGAGTTACTCACGGACAAAATTTTTCCTATATAATATAGATTAAATTAATTTCAATGTAATTTTAATTCAATTATATAGCTTACTGAAAATTAAATTGATTGGTAATTTTGTTCCCATTTGCCTATAATAATTACAAAAGAAAATTATATCAGTTTTATTAAAAGTGGTTCAACTGTGTCTTCTACCTCTAAAAAAATTACACATTTTGACCTCGATGTATCTGAATAATTTTGTGTGATCCTGTATAATTTTCAATAGAGAAAATCGCATAGTGACCCTTAATAACAATCTCGTAGCAATGAAATGAAATTTAAGAAAGTTAAATGGTGGCCATATTTAATATTTGTCATTTAAGTACTATTAAAGATAATTTAGTATAAAATATATTTATATCTATGTATACACAGAAATAATATATATGAAAAATATACATTCAGTATTCTTTTGAAACGCTGAGAGATAAGCTAAAACCTTGTATTTTTGGCAAAAAGGAAAATGGTACAAAATTCGTGATACATTGAAAAAAAAAAAAGATACAACAGTATTAAAAATCCATAACATTGCTGAGGAGGACACAAAAACACGAGGCAAATTTAATAAGTAGGCAAATCTTCTTACACATCAGAAGGTAAATCTTCTTATGTTTATTTAGAGTACATTCCTTTGGTTTCTTGGAATTATAAGATGTTATTTTAGGTAATAATGTTAGAATGAAAGCAAGCATGGAGCACAATCACGTTTGCCACCATTCCTGAATTTTAAAAGGTTATTTCATTTATGTCGGAAGTTGAAGTTTTAGAATTTGTTCATGAATCTATGTATACGTAAAATAATTAAGAAAGCTGTTATTTTAGGTAATAATATTAGAATAAAGGCAAATACGGAGTTAATACAATCACATTTGCCACCATTCTTGAAATTTAAATGGTTAGATAATTTAAGTTGGTGGTTGAAAATTTTAGAATTTGTTCATGAGTTTATGTATGATAAGTAAAATAATTAAGAAAGCTGTTATTTTAGGTAATAATGTTAGAATAAATGCAAATATGGCAAATATGGAGCTAATACAATCCCATTTGCCCCCATTCCTGAATTTTAAAGTGTTAGCTCATTTATGTCGGAAGTTGAAATTTTAGAATTTGAATTCATGTATGATACGTAAAATAATTAAGAAAGCGGAATTAAGCCTTTATGCTTCGGAGGTACATTTAAGTTACCATTAAAGATAGTTTAGTATGAAATATATTTATTTCGTCTATTAATAGAAGCATATTTTACTTTTTATACAAAATACTTTGTTAAATCATATTTAGAAAGCACAGTAAAAAAAGTCGAAGCTAAATATTTTTTAAAGTCGTTATTTTGTGAACCATTTACACTGTTGAAAATGTTTTGTTGGTTTGAACCAACTTTTGGTGTTGAGGTAGCTGCAACTATGTGTGAAATTTCATCCTAACATTTGGAGCTATGGTTCAACAAGAGCTCCAAATGCTGGAACGAGATTATCTTGAAACGTTAATTGTAACACAAAAGTACAGTATTCCAGGAATATATATATTTTAAATAAACTGAGAAATTTATTTAATAACACGTGTCTTGTTTCTAAATGTTCTTTTCGTTGGTGGCTCACTGTTATTTCTACAATTTCAAGACTCTATATCTCACAGGCCATTTGGAAGCCAAAAATAAGACTTAAAGATTACAGATATTATTTATAGAAGTCTTTCCTTGTCACTTTTGAATACAACTTTTCCGTTTTGAGAAACAAACTGTCAAAAATGCTAATTTTTGAAAATTTTGAAAATTTAAATTGTTTTAATCCAGGAGAAAAGAGAGATAACAACTTGCTTGTTTTTCTTTGACATCTTTGGTAGTAGTAACACATATAAAAGGTCCATACTGTTATCAATTTTCCATTCATTTTTGAAAAACTGCCATTTTGACCAATATTTCAGTAGCATTTAAATTATTTAATTGTTTTAGAAAAATATAGATAAATACACAGCATTTCCATGATCATTTAGAAAAAGTGTATAGATTTTAAATCTTTTCGATTTCTTTGTTATCTCTAATAGTTCAAAAAATATGCAAAGTTTTATAAACCTTTGAATTTTGTAAAAACGTCCAAACTCGCACTCTTCGACTGCTCTAAGCAAAAAGGTTTTTAAGATAGAACTTTTTTGTAAAAAGATTTTAGCTTCTTTTCTATATAGGTTTCCTTATACAAAGTATGAGGAAAATTACTGAAAAAATATTCGTCGAAATTCCGTGGAATCCCATATGTTTTTTTTCATCTAAAAGTATATTCTGGACTTTCTTTTCAAAAATCGAGTTAACCTGAACCCGAATGGTAAGACTAAAAACACAAGCTGAAACCAACTTGAACCCGAAGAAATTAGAGTCAACTAGACCAGCAACGAAACTAATCGGATGTGTCAATCCTAAAACTTTCTTCTATCTCACACAGGTTTCGCATACACTAAAAAGAATCAGCACCAATTTATATCAAGGTCTAACTGAAACTCAAGTTTTATTAAATTCCGTGCATTAGTTCTTGAGATATGACTATCGCTAAAATTGTGTAAATCCGGCAAAATGCTGCATAGCAGCGCCACATGCTGGGCGATTTTTACCAAAAACTAATCAGCACCAATTTATATACGAGACTAACTGAATCTAAAGTTTTATTAAATTCCGAGTATTAGTTCTTGAGATAGAGCTATTGCGGAAATCGCGAAAAATGCGGCATAGCAGCGCCACCTGCTGGGCGATTTTTACCAAAAACTAATCAGCATCAATTTATATCAGGGACTAACTGAATATAAATTTTTATTAAATTCCGAGCATTAGTTCTTGAGATAGAGCGCCCACAAAATTTTTGTCACATACAGACAGACAGACAGAGTCACAGACAGACATTTTCTAAAAACAGTCAAACCGTGTTCAGGACCTTCTAAAACGTATACATCCGTCGAAAACCGGAACTCGAAAATTTTCATGAATCCAATACTTTCTCCTTGTAAAGATAGAAGAAAGTAAAAACTAGCGCCAGCGCAACCCGTCCCGAATTGCAGGTCGGGTAGAGTTCGGGTAAATTTGGGTTACTTAACCCGTTGCAGACACTCCCCCGACTCCTCAAATAAAAGAGGTATCAATCGTTTCTCTCTAAGTTGATGTCAAAATCCGGCCCTGTATATTGATATGATTTTTAATTTATTCTCATGTCTTGGCGTTTGCGAGAGACAATTTCCGCTTAAATCTCTGAAATTTTCGGAAACAGGAAGTCGTGAATATTATCGAATATTATGGTGACCTCGAAACATACAAGGAACACTCAAGTAAGAACAACTAAGTATAAATAATGTATATCTTATCATTACTGTTCACGGAGAACAATTAAAACCTCAAAATCATAAAACACATCGATAAGGTAAATGTAATAATTTTTCACGAATCACAATACTAACTCTTTTAGATTTTACTTAACCTTCCAATTCCCATAAAGGGTATACCAGAGCAATTTTCATTTTTCAGTTTTTTTATACAAATGAACATAAATTAAGGGACAAACACAAAATGCTAATTTCCGAACATAAAAGTGAATCGTGCTTAGTAAAAAAACTGATAACAGGAATGTGTAGCAAATATTCAATACATTAATCGCACAGCTAGTCGATGTGATGTCAGAAATTGTCACAAGCGTCACAGTCACTATGGTCACCATTAATTCAAGCGTGCGAAAATTAACATTTCGTGTTTGTCTCTTAATTTATGGATACCAGTGTTATTTACCAACTAAATAAGTCAAATCTATGCAATTTTAATGGAGTTTTTTTGTTTTCTTTAATTGCTAAAGTAAAACACACTACACTGTACATTGAGAACTGGAGCAACAATTCCTTGACAGTTATCATACACAAGATGTTCTAAAACTATTATACTAACGATAAATTGCGAAAAAATATGTCAGTGTTCACCCTTTACAAGTAATGCAACGTGAAAATGTCACGTGTCAAAACGGTACGAGGAAATTTGGAAAGTTATAAAAAGCATATGACTATAACAACAAGTATTGATTAGGTATCAACACATTTTGTAGTTCCCCAAGAAGCCAATAGATGGACCTGAACTTATCTGTGGCGATTTTTTCAAAAATTATTGAGCAAAAAAGAGGCGCACCCTAGAAAGTACATTAGAAACTGAAGGGTTAAAGAAAATGTTGATAAGTTTTTCCATTTTTAGAAATTGAAGTCCTTTTTTGTTTCATAATATTAAATCGTTGCCTCATATTGACAAAATTCTAACTGACAAAAGCGATTAAAACGGGATGACGTGATCTACTGAGCGTCTTTAGTTTTCGCTACAGTTTGAGCTGACACTTTCATTCAACGAGCATTTCGGGAGTTCTTCTGATTTCTTTATTAACCCTTTGACTACGAGTTGGGACATATGCGTCCCAGTGAATTACGTTTTTATTTTATTCGTACCACTTTTTAAAAACCATCTCTACCATACATTTATATTACGATATTTTGAAGAGATATATACCACAAAGAAAATTTTATGTAAATTGTGGTACGACTTAATATAAATACAGTCGCCAGTTCTGGCCAGTAGTCAAACGATTAAGACTGCGCATAGAACAAATACTGCAACAACAACCATACATTATTTCTCTGGGCTTTCTTTTCCAAAGACTCTGTGGTCAATCGTATTCTTTTTTATTGTTCTTCAAAGATTTCGAAGCAAAGCGCACAAAATCAACAAAAGAGATTCTCCCAAAGGGAGGTGACAGGCATAGAAGAGACCCTCCTCTACTATCGTCTAATTGTCTTGTTGTGCTACAAAAGAATGATCACATCAAACAAGCCGAAAAATGTTCCGCGCTCCGTCGCTTTGGTGTGTTTCAACCATTACAATTCAGCCACGGAGGCCTATTGAGAAGTAGGTATTTCAAGGTATGCGCAAGGGTCTAGTGGAGGGTATACGATGCATACGTAGTATACCTCTGGATTTTGTAGAAGCTCCGTATACCCTCTGTTTTTTAAATAACGCTATAGCGTATACTTTCTAGTTATAACCTCTGCTTATAGCGTATACCTTCTGATTTTTTTTAAGACTGCAGCACTGGATGAGTTGGAGAATGTGATCAAGAACAACAATCAAGGTCTCATGGTTTCGATTTTTGTAAATTTGTCAAAACTTACAAAATATCAAATAGAAATAGACAGTTCACATCGCAAAGTTATAGACGAGAGGAAAAAACACAAATGGCATTGGAACGTTAGTTAAAGCACTAATAATAGCGACATATAGCATAGACGAAGTAAAGCAGTAGAGGCACAACGTGTGCTACAAGTGTGGTTTGGCACTATTTGCTGCCGTTTCATGTTTCTTTCAATGGCGCAGCAGTCTAAAAAAATTATGGGAGGGTCTTAAGTAGTAATTTTTAAATAAATTGAACCATTAGCATTAGGAAAAATAATAAATTATTTATGAGAGTAATTAATCGTTAAAACTAATTACTAATGTCAGTACCACAAAATCAACATTTTAATTACTAAAATTGAATACAGTGAATTATTAAATACAGTGAAATATTAAATGCAGTGAATTTCAAATAAAGATACAACTTGAAGAGTAGACATTAAAGAGCCTGATGTTCAATATTTACAGTACTACTTTATATACAAAGTTGTATTTTCAGAGATAAATTATCAAACATCGAAGACATGAAACAGCAGTTTGTGGAACAACTCGTTTGACATAAAAAAATTGTTTTCGTTTGAATGGGTAGGGTTTGAGCCTTCTGTTCCTGCCCCTATCTTTTCTACGCTCCTGGTTCCTGTGGCTGCTGTGGTCACCAGAACACACTTCAATGGATTTCTGTCTCTAGTCATATTAAAAATCCAAGGTACACAGTGTGTCGCGAAATTTTCCGGATTTATCTATCAACAAAAAATTAAGAACTGAAAGGAAAATGTTGACCTATGTTTATTCGAAATAATCTCCGCTGGACTCAATACACTTTTTACAACGAATGTAATAGTTACCAAAACACTTGTGGTAGTCCGCCTTTGCAGTGTGCGTCAAATAATCGGTCACAGTCGCTTAAGGTGGTCCCCTTTAGGTGCAATTTCAACTTGGGGTACAGAAAATAGTCACAGGTGGATAAATCTAGGGAGTGAGGAGGATGGTTGAGCACGATGACCCCTTTAGAAGGCAGAAACTCCCGTTCAATGATCGAAGTGTGTGCTGGTGCATTGTCCTGCAAGAACGACCAACTTCCTCGCTGTCGGTACTGAGGACGAACTCTGCGTACTCCGGTCATGAAACGCTTCAACACTTCCAAATATTAATGTCTAGTAACAGCAGTACCTTCAAGTTTATGTTCGTTCGTTGTTCGACATTCGCGAGTTCCGACATGATCACGTTACACTGTTACAACACACAGGATTCACACAACAGAGAGCTACGTGAAATTGTACCGCATTAGAAGACGAAGTGTAATCGTTCTTTCGACATCCCCTGCGGACACACAACGCCATCTATTGGCGAGTAATTTGACAAGTCCGGGAAATTTTGGGACGGATTGTGTATACATATCGAATCTTCTAAGTACGTCTGACATGAAAAAAACCTGGCTGCCAATTTCTACTCTTTTTATAAGTCATGAAAAATAATTTTTACTTAATAAATAAGATAAAATGTGTACTACGTTTCATTAATTAAACATAGCAGTAATTGTATTACATTATTTTTGGTTCAAAACATGTTTATATGATTTAAAAATACGTAGAATTTGGTAGCTAGAAAAATACCATTAAATTTGATTTTCTTCATGCCGTGATACATGCGTCATTGTTATCCACAATTTTCCTCATGCAATATCATCTGAGAAGACAAGAATTTTAAAGTTTTGTAATCCGAATAAAATATTTTGTTTTATATTCACCTATCTGTCTTCATATCGTCGCTACCATGTCAAACTATCGAATGTGAAAAAATGCATTTTTCATTACTTTTAAAAATGAGCCGTTTGTCACCATTAAATTTTAATAATATTCTTCAGCAAGGTTACCAGATTGGCATCCTTTTTGATTGAGAAATTTCAAATTCATAGTAGAAATTTCAAACAGAAATTTTTGCTTTATTTAATGACAGACATTTCTAATTATTTAAAGTACAAATTTTTCTTTCAAAATTTCCGGTATTAATTCAGCATCTCTGAATAAATAAGAAGGACAAACTGTTCTTCACAGAAATTTTATTAGTATTCTTAATAAGCGAAGAATTCTAATAAAATTTAGTGGGGACAATTGACCTATTTTTAAATTTAATGAAAAATGCATTTTTTCAGATTCGATAGTTCGACATGGTAGCGACGATATGTTGTTCCTGCTGCTCTTCTTTGCGTTTGTTATTATCTGCCGTTTTAAGTGCTACAGGTACCGCTTTAACGCCATTTATGACTTTTTCAATGCACAAATCACTTTGTAAGACAAAAAATGGGTGTTGCTATTTGAAATCTTTGAATTATTTTCATTGTTGCGACAACAGTGATAATTCAATGATCGTTCTTCACCACATTCTTCAGCGCATAATTTGAAATACCTACACCTCAAATGTCATTTCGATTTCTTCAATCCTCCGGTCAGTAGGTGCCTCAGATATTGGAAACTTTTTTTTTTTCTTTCATGCACACCCTGCGTATTCTCAAATAGTGTGAAGATGTTTCATATACAGTATGTAGCAGTGTTGTGCTTTTAATGTTAGTTATTTCATAATACACTTAAGAAGGTCCGGGTCTAAAAGTTCTCAAAAATGCATTTTTAATATTTTTTTACTAATACAACAAAATTTAATAAATTAAATAAAACAAACCGCATGTTTTTACGATGACTACATCAGCAGATATAACAATTTTTGTGTTGTACTATCAGTTCTGCTCTGCCCGTAAAAAAACTTTAAGTCCGTTTATGTCAGACGTGATTTTTTTCAAAATTTGTTATGTTTAAAAGGATGTATATAAATTTTCTTGCAAACTATGAGTATGAAATTTTGTATAGAGTTTTTATGTTATGTTTTTAATAAATAGTCTTCAGGATTTTTAATTTCATGTAAACATTTTAAAAATATGTTCCTCGAAGTCAAAATCGCTCTCAAAAATCATACTTTTTTTAAAACTTTTAAATTTATTATAAATTTTGTAAAAGGATGTATCTAAATTTTCTTGCAAGCTACACTGTTAAAAATTTGCAGCAAAAAGTCCGGTCGTTTGACCGTTTTTATAGAAAACGGTTAGAAAACCGTAATTTAACTTTATTTTGACGATATTATTGCCCATTTTATGATCAGGATAGAGTTAAATTACAGTTATATAAACGTTTTTTACAAAAACGGTCGAAAGACTGGACAGTTTGCTGCAAATTTTTAACAGTGTATGAGTAGGAAATTTTGTACAGAGTTTTTATGTTATGTTTTCAATAAATAGTCTTCAGGATTTTTAATTTCATGTTAAAATTTTGAAAATATATTCCTCGAAGTCAAAATCGCTCTCAAAAATCGTCCTTTTTTTTAAACTTTTAAATTTATTAAAAATTTTGTAAGGGATATTTTTATAAATCCTGAAGTTGAATAAAAAACAAACCTTTTCTGCACATGATAGTGAAACAAAAACGAAAAATAATGCATCAAGCATAGATTATGTAACACTTACCAACACTTCCAAAATAATTTTACAAATCTTTACCGTTTATTAAAGTGAAAGATGATATCTAAATAAACATGGTCAAAGTCAAACCGGGCGGGAGGCCTACCTTTCGACTCAAACTCAATATCTAAATAAACAATTTGAAAAACGCATAACATATTTAAAACCCCAATTTCAGGAATTACCAACAATATTCGGAAAAATATCCAAACTCTTTTATGCAGCCCTGTATATGATCTATAGATTTGTATACATACTACATAGAATGCTAAATTTTAGTTCAGTTAGGAAACGTGTAGCACAGTTTAAAATCCCCCTTCTGGAATTTCCGTCAATAAACGGAAATGTACTCGAGAACATTTGATCTGCTCTGTATATGATCTATAGAATTTAAAAATACCAAGTAATACACAAAAATGCATTAAACTCAAAAACGCGCTCAGCAACCGAAAAAGCACGTCTAGCAATTATTATTAACAGACAGTATCGAATTTTTTTTGTGTATCCCAGTAAATGAAAGCTGAATGCTATATAGACACAATATTCTACATCAAGCCACTTGTAATGCGCCTTAGTGATACATATCAATTTCAATATGTTTGAAATAATGAAACATTATAAAAATAAACCGCAAACGATTTTTCTCCATACACCGTAATGTAACGGAATTCCTCTGAGTATCCCTGTAAATAAACTATAAGCACTATGCACACCATATTCTATAATAAACCTCTTGTAATACACCTCAGTGATATGTATCAATTTCAATATGTTCGAAATTGTGTATCATCATTAAAATAAACCGCAAATGATTTTTCCCCATAGAACGTATTATAACGGAATTCTTTTGAGTGTCCCTGTAAAAAAAACTATAAGTGTTACACACTTTTCAATACCAAACATTCCATATTAAACCTCAATAACATATATAAATTGCATGACAATCCGAATATATTTACGTGAGTCAGAGTATGGGCAGGCAGACAGACAGACAGACAGACAGACAAACCGAATTCATAAACACTTTTCAACTACGTTGGAATTTTTTTTTAATGTTAAAGTTTTCAATTTTATTTAAAAATCTGAAACGTAATCTTAATAGAAAGACATATGAAGGGGTTAGAATGACAGTGGAGTAAGTCAAAACTTAGAGATTTGAGAAATGAAGGGTTTTGTAAAGGGTTTTCCCCTAATACGTTTCCCTAAACACTTTTCAACTACGTTGGAAAGTGTTAAAAAGTGATGAAATCGGGAAAATGGTTCATGAGGAAGTTTAAAATTAAAAATAATTTTTTTTAATGTTGAAGTTTTCATTTTTTTTTTTTAAATCTGAAACGTAATTTTAAAGAAAGACATATGAAGGGGTTAGAATGACAGTGGAGTAAGTCAAAATTTAGAGATTTGAGAAATGAAGGGTTTCGTGAAGGGTTTTCCCTTAACACTTTTCCCTAAACACTTTTGGGAAAATGTTTCATGAGGAAGTTTAAAATTTAAAATAATTTTTTTTTAATGTTAAAGTTTTCAATTTTTTAAAAAATCTGAAACGTAATTTTAATAGAAAGACATATGAAGGGGTTAGAATGACAGTGGAGTAAGTCAAAATTTAGATATTTGAGAAATGAAGGGTTTTGTGAAGGGTTTTCCCCTAACACTTTTCCCTAAACACTTTTCAACTACGTTGGAAAGTGTTAAAAAGTGATGAAATCGGGAAAATGGTTCATGAGGAAGTTTAAAATTTTAAATAATTTTTTTTAATGTTAAAGTTTTCATTTAAAAAAAAAAATCTGAAACGTAATCTTAATAGAAAGACATATAGGGGTTAGAATGACAGTGGAGTAAGTCAAAATTTAGAGATTTGAGAAATGAAGGGTTTTGTGAAACTTTTTGTATTGCCGTTGCATTGAGTGGTCCAACTTGTTTTGTCCTCTAGTGACTCCCTAAGTGAACTATGACTCATTTGACTGGTACATTGAACAGAAATTAATATACGTTCAATAAAAATATGGTTATCTCGATTTTCAAAATTTTTGACTTACTCCACTGTCATTCTAACTCCCTCATATTTCAGGGGAAAAAAATCATTAAATTTTATTTATAAATTAACAAAAAAAAAAAAAAAAATGTTTGACCCCCCCGGATCTATAAAATGCTTGATAAATATTTTTTATTTAAACTAACTTTTAAATATTGAAATATTGTTTTTCATAAAATGTAAATTTTATAAACTGAAATTAGGGAAATATATGAATGCAGTTTTTTCCTTCCTGCATTAAAAGGATAGCGTGCTTAAGTAACTTTTACATAAATCTTTTTTTTTTCCGCACAGCCTCTGCATAACCTCGATATATCAACGTTTAATAATGCTTAAGCGAAATTCCTTTGGTTTCTATAGCAACGTAGTTTGACAACTTTTTTGTTTTTCAGAAGAATTATAAGCACTGTGCTCTTTTCTAATAATATTTTTCCCCAATCAATAAAACATTTGGATTTGAGTGATTATATGCATTAATAAAGCTGTTGGTATAGAACTGAAGATTTGAAGTGTGTTTAATCGGGTTTAATCGGTCAAGTTGCTGTGAAAGTTTTGATATAAATAAAATTAATCAAAATATATTGATGAAAGAGCTGTTGCACATTTAATATGGTTACGCAATCGAATGTGTGGTATCTATGAGATACACGGTCTTCATATGCATTAATAAAGTTGTTGGCATAAATAAAATTAATCAAAATATATTTATGAAAGAGCTGTTGCACATTTAATATTGTTACGCAATCGAATGTGTGGTATCTATGAGATACACGGTCTTCATATGCATTAATAAAGTTGTTGGCATAGAACTGAAGATTTGAAGTTTGAAATGTGTATATCTGTATTAATCGGTCGAAATTTGTGAAAACTGATATTAATAAGTTTAATGAAAACATTTTTATGAAAGAGTTGTTGCACATTTAATAGTGTTACGCAATCGAATGTGTGGTATCTATGAAATACACGGTCTTCATATGCATTAATAAAGTTGTTGCCATATAACTGAAAATTTTAAATGTGTATATCTGGTGCAATCGGTCACAATTTTGTATAAATTTTGTATATTAATAAGTTTAATCAAAATATTTTTATGAAAAAGCTGTTGCACATTTAATAGTGATACGCAATCGAATATGTGGTATCTATGAGATATATTGTTTTCTATAATGATAATTTTGCATGCATTTTCGCATGTACTGAAACATATTTCTCTTATCAACAGTTTATGAAAATATAAGAATGATCGAAAAGTCATAAAGAAATACAAATTTAATAATTCAGAAAGTATAGACAGTAGCACGAAACCGTTTTCATATAAATACACAGGGGACAGGGGGACAGGGGATTTTTTGCTAGCAAAAATTTTAGTTCCGGAATAACTGCATTTCTCATCGACATTTAACACTGTAATTGTCGCAAAACTACACTGTAAAGAAATTCCGTATATATATACGGGTGATTTTATGTGAAATTTCTTTCTTTCAAGTGAAACTTTCTATTTAGAGTGCAAATCGTAAATTTCCCCGGTTATAAACGGATAATTTCCCTTTTATCCTTATTTGTTGAAGGTTAAAAACGGAAATGTTATTTTAAAGACAAACAAACAGAGTTGTTTTTTGTCAGAGTGAAAACGAAAAAAAATCCAGTTAAATTTTCGTAATTGATGTTTTGGCCTATAACCAAGACGTTGGATGTGGCCAGTTGATGTAGGGGGACTGAGCATCATTCATCCAAGGCGAGTGCCGAGAATAAAATCCGGAAGAAGGCAAGGCGATAAAAACAGGTGTGATAATATTCAGAACAAATATCCGATCGGTGTAAATATGCAGCAGTATATATAATTATTATTAATTTTCTTTTTAAATATTGCGCGCGAAAAGTTTCCATCATGTAAACGCGGACATACTAAAACGGATGTTTTGGGAAAAAACGTAGAACAGACGGCAACTTTGCTGCCAGTACGTTTTCCGTATTTTCACGGAATTTTTTTTTACAGTGTACTTATCTGGCGCTATTTAAGCTATAACAGGATCGGCGATCCCGCGTATCCGAAAGCCAATTGTCACTACTTTCTTAAAAAGACACCTTCGATTTCTTTAATCACAAAATTTCTTTCATTAAATAAGTATAAGATTATTTTTTCCAAATACCGGTGGCAATTGGCTTTCTGGGAACGCGGATTTGCCGATTCTGCGATATCATGTGCTAGTAATAACAACAAAAACATTTTTTGTCGCTCTGAAGACTATATCTTGCCAGGCCTGGCAGCTATTCTCACTAATGACAACTGTGAAATTGAACATTTGTAATTCTAGTTGCGTTAGAAACTGTGCTGAGCTGCTGTACAAATTGCTGACACAACTGAAACGTCACTTGTGGATGGGAAATGCAATTATTCGGACTATAAATTGTTGAAAAAAATACCATGTCTTTCTGCCGAATTAGCTTCATCGTGTTACTATCAATACTTTAAATTATACTTTGTTTAAATTAATGAATCTTTATGTATTTTGCAACTTTTGGATCACCTGCTATATTTTTGGGTTCTGTGCCTCAAAAGGAAAAACCGGAACCCTTATAGTCTCGCTTTGGAAATCCCGATTAGGGAAAATCACGTAATAAATTGATATAAAATTATAAATTAATGATTTTCGGATTCTTTTCCTTTACACGGTCTATAAGACCTTCCTTCATGTCAAATTTCCAGGTGCTAGGTCAACCAGAAGTACCCTATATGTTTTGAAAGTAGAACCTATAGAATACTTCCCGTTGACCTAGAACCTTTTAAAGAACCTAGAACCTTTTTAAAGAAATGTGACGCGTTTATAAAAATCCATTTACACTAAATTATTATACATATATTAAATTAGAAAAGGGTTTTATTTTAGTTGATATATTAAAAATTGGCGGCCTGATAGCTGAAGGTGTGGGAGCGATTCGAAAAAATAAGGTCAAGCAGTGGTCATAATAACTGATCATAATAAATCACAATCGATCATAATAACTGACAATTAGATATAAAAAAATAATTTCTTTTGTCAAAAAGCTTCAGAAATACGCAGCAATTTTTAAAAATATACACTTTACTGAAATGGCATCCATTCAAAGTAAAATGTATTATTATCAATCAAAAATTTCGTTACGGACTTTTGTGTATTTTCATAATATTGCTTGTAAATTCCAGAATATATATTTGTTTAAATCCCGGTTTAATACTATAATATCTTTCATATCCCTTTATTCAATATACTTTTCAAAACTTAATTCTGTTTAAAATATTTTTGTCTACAGCCATATTAATATGATTTCTGGGAATGGAAAAACACGGGCCAGCCTGTTATAGGGTTAAAGTTAAAGAGAAAAACAAGATAGCAATGTTTCGAAGAAATCCTACTACGAAAATATGTATGACTATAACTTTCATAAATATTAAATTGATTGATTGAAAATTGGCGGTACTAGAGTGTTTACCGATTTTGAAAATGCTGTTCTGAAGAAAGAAAAAAAGAAAAAAAAAAACGTAAAAGCAAAGAAGGACAACAACAAAAACTCGTTTAAAGAATTCGCTATTGTTTACTCGCTGGTGTCACGCTCTGCTTCTTTAGCTTCAAAATTGCTCTTTCACTTTCTATATCGATTACTAATTAACTCTTAATGCACCGACGGTACTTTAACACTAGAAGTACCGGGAATTTTACTCAACCTTGAAAAAAAAATTCACACCAGAATTTTTATTTAAAGCTATTTAACTTATTTATTTACTTTAGTTCTCTATGGTTTATTTTTAACTTATTTTATGAAACAAATTATGGTTTGAATAGCAATTTTAAATGTACCTGCCGGGGTCTATTGGACCAGTCTGGTAAGCGGAGGGCTAAAGTACCATTAAAATAAACTTGTTATAAAATTCATTTAACATATCTATTGGTAGTAATGCAAGTTAGCATGAGTTCTAGACAGTTTACTTTATCATGTTCCAAACTTATTATTCGCTGTACAAAACAAAAATATTTTTAAATGGATATTTTCTTTTTCCAGTTGTAACTGCTAAGCTCTTTTAATGTTTAAAGGCATTCAGTTTAAAGTTACAGTCATTAAAAATTTCTATGTTTATATGTAAGGCCATTACTTTTCTATATTTCCTAATTCTGTACAATGCTAAAAATAATATCATGTAGAAATGATTTGGGTACAGTTGTAAATAGTCTACAAAATTCCAATAAAAACTGATTTAGTTATTACATTTTGATAAATGAAATACTCCTAAAATTTATTTAGTGATTGCAGAACTCCACTAACATATTTTCAAATTGGAAGGCGAAATTATATTCAATGTGCTAGGTCAACCAGAAGTACCCTATACGTTTTGAGAGTAAAACCTCTAGAATACTCACCGTTGACCTAGAACCTTTTAAAGAACCTAGAACCTAATTTCATTAATTCTTAATTTGATATATAAAGGATTAATGAAATATAATTTTTGGATGTATAAAGAGTATTTAAGCGAAAAAAAATCTTAAATTTTCAATTGGTCAAAATTGGGTTATCCTTTGAATAATTTATACATTTAATATTTTTTAATATCGAATAGAGTTTTCTTGAGAGAGTTTAGTAACATCCTTTAAAACATATGCTATCAAGAACAAAATAAAATTAAAAAAATTGCAAAAAACTTTCACTGAAATTTTCTTCAATTTAAATTTTTGTTACGCAACATCTTCCACTCGCGTTATCATTTGTACGTACTCATATGAAACTCTATGTTCAAACGTAAACTGCAAATTTTTATGTTGAACTAGCTGATCCGGCCGACGTTGCCCGGCATTCAGTAACTTTCTTTTGCGGTTTCGATAAAAATAGTTATTTTTGGCGCGCATTCTGTTCTAAACAAACCTCTTTCTGAACGAAACCTTGGCACTCGTCCCCGGTGCCTACGGCATTATATAGACGCGCTGCAATATCGTTTAGTTTCAATTTCCACCGATAGGGGGCGCGTAATCATCTTACTTATCTATCTATATCTTAATTAGTTCATTTTAAGTTGAATGAACCAATTTCCGTTGAAGAAGAGTCACACATTTTTTAGAACACTTTGGTCGAAATATGAAAATGCCATAGGTCAACCACTTTCAACCACTCTATCTCCATCCCCCCACAGCTACCGACGTGCAACCACCATAGTGCACGATGGGAGACTCGAGGTTACTACCACACACAAACACCAGTGGTCTGCGCTGGGTAGTTGCTGCAAAGTGAAATATAAGGACACACACGTCTTTATATATATATATTAAAATCAAATCGTTTCTCTCCAAGTAAATCATTTACTGATGAACTGTACATCTATGCACTGTAAAAATATACAGATATTTCTTAATCTTAGTAAAATATAATATAACTACGATCGGAAATATATAATAAGTTCTTCCGAGTTACTAACGATTCCGAAAAGCGTTCTTTATCTGTATCGTTCTTTATCTGTCGATTTATGACATTATTAGAGCCCTTAGAAACTTATATATTTTCGAAATTTAAAAAAGCATTCTTAAAAATAGTTTCTTTTGCTTCCACGGAGTTTCAGAAATGTTTTCGAGAAGTTTTTATAGTGTATTAATCATTTTCTCAACCCGGAATATACGTTTTTCGAACACTATCAATTCTCAAGTAAGCATTTTCATGTTCAACAAATATGTTTTACAGACAAATATGATAAATTAACACCATTAATATTAATATTAAAATTAATATTATTTTGTTACTCTTGCATGTATAAATTCAATTACGCAGCTGAAAATTTGTAATTGAGAATAAATGTCCTTCTAAAACTAGATATTCCGATTTGAGAAAACTGATTAATACACTATTAAAACTACTCGAAAACGTTTCCTAAAATTAATGGCAGCAAAAGGAACTTTGTTTTTATAAATGATTCTTTAAATCCCTGAAATATATTGGTTTCTGGGGTTTCTAATGATAAAGAACGTTTTTTAGAATCATCGGTAATTCGGAAGAGGATTTTGTATATTTTCGTAGATCTGGAAACATTTCGTTTTTTTTTACAGTCTAGATCACAGTGGTTCCCAAACATTATTGTCATGCGACCCATCTTAAAATTTAAAAACTGCTCTCGACCTACATAATATGCAGCCTTTTAGATAATCTATCCTAGAAAAAAAATGTAAATTTTGTATATAGCATACACACGACAACAGTAATAGTTAATTCGAATATGAAAGCGATATAATGATAAAACAAAACTTTATTTTATTACGAAAAAAATACGTTTATTAATGAAAGCATTATGAAATAAATTAAGGGGGATTCAGTCCCCCGTTCCTCCCTTGATACCTAAACAATGAACCCCCTAACCTAATCAGGGAAGCGCCGTATCACAATGAACCTATAAACAAAATTTGAATCAAATCGGAAAATTCTGCATGAAAAACCCATTTATCTAAGTTAAGAGGGTATTAGCCCCCGTTCCTCCCTTGATACTTACCAATGAACCCCCAAACCTAATCAGGGAAGTGCCTTATCACAATGAACCTATAAACAAAATTTGAAGCAAAAGGGTTATTTCTGCCAAGATTTATCCCGTTACGTACATACGTACATACATACATACAGAACCGGCGGGCACATTAGCTCTCAGGCTTTCATAGCCTGTGAGCTAAAAATACAGTTGAAAGGCTGATTCGATTTATGACATTATTTTTTGCCAACCACAGAGTACGTTTATACCAGGATTTTAAGTTGTTTATTTTAGCCTCAAGTCACTCTCTACGTAAAGGTTAATATATCACTGTATTTTCATAAAAATATTTATTTCCTTTAGCTATAATGATCTGGATCGTCCGACGATTTAAACGCCTCAGTCCGTCCGGTCCCAGTCCCGCTGGTCCCGCTGCATTAAGCATTTCGAAATCGGCTCTTAAATTTTCTGTTGTGATCTTTCGTTATCGGGCCTATTGCTACTGTACCAGGCAAGTTGAAATCTTTCACGAATCCAATACTTTCTTCTTGCAAAGATAGAAGAAAGTAAAAAGTGGTGCAAATCTGAATTTTAAAAAAGTAGCAGTCCACTGACAACACTGGAACATCTTTAAATGTTCATCTATGTAGATGATTTTCTCACCACACAAGCACACACATTTCAGTATGCAACATTCATTCAAAAAATATTTATATCTAGAATAAAAATATGTTTTACAAAATATGAACGTAGAAGTATAGAAACAGAAATATGGAAACTGAAGTTTTGAAAGCTAAACCACATGCTTGTTCTTTTTTTCTTTTAAGTACCCCCATATTATAGGGCTAATTGAAAGTTTAAGTGAAAACACTTGAAACATTTTCCAGATAATGGGAGTGAGAAGGGGAAGAAGTATTTTATCTCCTTACAGAAAAAGTACAACAAAAATAGTCGCTTTCGTAGCCTAAAATCACTAAAATAATTGAGTAAATTTACTCTTCTCAGTCACGCTTTTCACATGATTTGGAAAATCCTTGTCATAATTAGAGAGCAAGATAAATATTTAAGTGCTATAATTGAGAGAAAACCGCACAAAAAAAATTTGTTGATTGCCAGTACAATTTAAGTATTTTTAAGGATATTTTTTTCCGATGAAAAGGCTTTCGTGAAAGTGTCAAAAACTATGGATTTGAGAATATCTTTGACAGATAATGCTATAATTTTGATTTTTTCTGGAGCTGTGGGATTTATTTTTACATGCTTTCTTTTAGCTTACAATTATGGATGTATTCGGCAGTCAAATCTTGTCACTCCATTTTTCACCAACTTCCTGTTGACATAGAGCTTTGAAATTTGGAATATAAATGTATTTCTGAGGGCAATACATGAATTGGACATTGATCTTTGTATTTTCCCCATAGAAATAATGTTGCGTTTGTTTAATATTAATTGGAAAAAAAAAATAGCACCATGTTGCAACATTCATCCATTTTAATCACATCGTTGCCCGCATCATTACGACGTCAGCATTTATGTGAAATATATAAGAATGAGTATGTACTGATGAATACATATGAAATTTGTTGAAAAGTACTAATGACAGGGTTATCACAATAGTGCTAAATTTTGTCTAACTTGGCTAAATATCGCCGAATTTGGCGACAAAAATAAGTTGCCATATATAAAGCAAACTAGGCCATAGTTGGCTAATTTGGCGAAATTCCCATTTAATCCTTCACCAATCCTTGCCCGGAGGAGAATCGAACCCGGACTCTTCCTTTTACTAAATTGGCGGTCTCCCTCACTACACTAGTATGACTGGACATGCCGCTCTCTCAAATGTTGTTACTTATTTTAGTCGCTCTTTATAATGGTTTCATCGGTAAATGTTTTTTTTTCTTTTTCAGAGTTCCAATGTTTTTAATATGTTCTTTTCACTATTTTCAATATTTTGCTTTGTTATTTGATGCTTTATAACAGATAAATTTTAACTTATTATGTATTATATACGTAAAACATTGTATTAAGAGTCATTGTATGATTGTATCTTTTTGCAATAGTACCAACATTTTCTTTTTTCAAATATATACTTTTTCATGGCCCCGGTTAGAATGGGCCAGCGGGTCGAGCCGGGCCAGGCCTGGATAGGGGAGACCGGGGCAAGATGAAGAGTGGGGCAAGATGACGAATGTCTTAATTTTTCCCTTTTCCGCTAGGTGGCAGCATCAACCGAACACTACTGGCTCTCCTATCGGCCGTTCGTTAAACAATACTATAGAGACGTTGAAATCGCCATTTTTGTGTCAGTTGTGAAGCTTTGATTGTTTTCCGCTGCCACGCTATAACTTTGATGCATGTGTAAATAAGCTCTGCTACAGATACAGATAAGATATATCGTTTCTCTTTAATATTTATGAGTAACTTAGTTTAAATACTACCTATTACCATGAATAAATGTCAATTAATCGCTTTCCTTCATGGCAATGAAAACGAATATTTTTAAACAGGCAGTCCGGGGCAAGATGACGAGTTCGTCATCTGGCCCTGTGTTTCGGAATTTATTAAACTAATTGTGTTGTCCATTCTATTTAAATCCTGTAAACGCTTGTTTGTCTGTGTGTTTGTTCGCACGACCTTGCGCTTCTATCTCCTCTGGGGCTAAGGGGCGCATGGGATCGGGGTAGGTGTCGTTCGAAAGGGGGCGACCAGAGGAAGACATTTTTGCCATCCGCTAAGCCCCCCTAGCCTCCCGAAAGAAAAACCCTATCGGGGTCCGTATCTCCACTTCCAAGCGTCCGATCGGTACGAGGAGAGTACCGTTCGACGGGGTCAAGACCTCCCCCCTCCCCAGCTGGTGCCCCTCCTCCCAAAAAATTCAAAAAGCGTTTAAGGCCATCTCCTGGCATTGTGATCCACCAATAGAAGAATGGATCCAGTGCTGTAAATGCCAAGAGTGGTGGCATGAGGAATGTTCCAATTATGAAAATGGCATTTTTATTTGTGACTATTGTTAGCTGCACAACTAAACACTTCAAAATTACGTTACAATCAATGCATTATGCTTAGTTTGATACTTTGTAAGATGTTAAAACACAGTTATCATTTGTTAAACCATGTAACATATTCAAAAGATAATATATGTTCAATCTTTTTCAGTGTTGTCATCTTGCCCCAGTAGTGGGGCAAGATGACGATTTGTTAATGTTATAAAAAAATAAAATTATCCTTTATTTTTTTTATTTGAAAAATTAAATGGTAATGTATTTAATTCTACAAAGGTAAACTCTATCAGTTCATGTAAAATTAATTTTACTATTACTTCAAAATAAATTAATAAACAACAAAAATTGTTAACATAGTTATCTTGCCCCGGTCTCCCCTACTTGAAAAACTCTAGTAAATGCAACAATCTTAATTCCATTTCAAACAAGGCGATTTCTGCACGCAAACCTCTAAATGCCATTTACGGAAATTACACTGTTTTGGGAGAAATGCGGACATTGTACTGTTTTGAAAGAAATGCGGAAAAAATCCATTAAATTTACGGAAAACTTTCTGCATATTTACGTATTTGAAATCTCCTTTATGGAACTAATGCCATGTACGAAAATTCTATTGTTGTTTTGGAAAAATGAAACTTCTCCGTAAAATTTTATGGGAAATCTCTTGTATTTTCACGGATTTTTTTTACAGTGTTATAACGAGTAATTTGTGCGTAAAGTAACATTTTAGAGAATAACACAAGACATTTTCTTGTATGCCTTCTGTCTTAATTTTTATTGCCCTCAGTTTTATCGCATTTGTTTGATTGTATCTCGTTAAACGCGATATAATGAGGGCCATTGAATTATACTATATCTGTGTCCTCAATTTCAAGTATATTATTGAATCCTTTGAAAAAATTTGAAAGTAGGGAAGACTTACTTTTGAAAAGTAGTTTATAGTCGCTAATTCTTACAACAAGTAGTTTCAGTTAACTATATATTTTCGATAAAATAATTAAATACATTTTCGTTAAAGTATTTGCAGTTGTAGTTAGGTATAGAAATAAAGTAGTTTTTCCGATCACGGATTACAGTCACGTGATAATGAAAATGGAATGATGTAAGGCTTGCGGCAAAGAATTAATTTTAACATAATGGGAAAGACCGTAAAAGTTCTTTACACTGTTAAAAGAAAAAAAATCCGTTGATTGCCAACAGAATTTCCGTAGTTTTACGGAATTTTTTCTTTGATGATATGATTTTGTGAATGTGTAAGAAATTAGAGAATATCCTTGACATATAAGTGTGAAAGAAGATTTTTTGCTGACAGAATACTGCTAAAAGTCTAGCTAATTTGTCTTAGGATTAGGCTTAGGAATTTTTTTTTTTTTTTTTTTTTTTTTACACTCTAAAAATATATTTCGTATTTTGCCAGTACAATTTCTGTATTTTTACGGAATTTATTTCTTGGGCAGTATAATAATAAAAATAAATTCCACAGCTTTAGAGAAAATGAAAACTTAGCATTATCTGTCAAAGGTATTCTCAAATCCATACTTTTTAACACTTTCACCAAATCACGTTCATCGAAAAAAATATTCCGTAAATATACGGAAATTGTAGTATTAATCAACGGAATATTTTATTGCAGAGTACATTGTCCACGGTTAAAAACTGTACCCTTTTCTGCTGCGAGCAGGTAGGTAATAAAAATTTTAGTATCATAAACGAGAGTTAAGTTAAAGTCTTATAATAACGGTTATTTAATAGTTCATTAACCTATTTACCAAACTAGAGTAATATGAACTTTACATGATTAAAATTAAAAGATTAAATTATGACTGACGGACATTCTTTGTTACGCATCCCCGTTTTTACCTTTTTATCCGCGAAAAGCTTAGAAACTTGTTTACAACCTTCATAATAATTATTTATAGCGTCAACTTCAACATGCTTACTAGTCTGTGAAATTGCTTTTCTTCCATTGTTGAACTCTCTTGGTTTTTGTATTAAATTATCGCATAAAGTTTTGTGAAATAACATCGCTTTTCGTTTTTTTAATAACTTTTCCCAGATTTGATCTTGTATTAAATAGAAATTATTAAGGAATTCGCGAAATACAGGGAAACAAAGAAAAATATCTTTTTAAGAATGCATTTTTTGAAAGTATGATAAAATATTCATGAAGAGTCCGTACACTAATATAAAAATTAGCAAACCACACTGTTAAAAATAAATCCGTCAATTCACGGTAAAACTACTGGCAGCAAAGTTGCCGGACTTTTTCCGTTCCGTTAGTACATTTTCCGTTTTGAAAGATAAAGGAAGGGAAAACTCCGTTTGAAGAATTTTCCGTTATAAATAAACTCGGTTTTAAAAAAATGTCATCTCAATTTGTGCTGCCATTTGGTGATTATTACGGGAGTATTTAATATAATGCAAGAACATTTTCAGTCCGTCCTGAGGATCGAACTCGGGACGTTAGTGGTTTGAGCCGAGTTCTTTACCGTAAGACCAGCGGGTCCTTGCTAGAGTAAGAGTAGGAAACGATGATGCGGGATGTCTTCAAATCGAAGCTTGGGACTTAAACAATTTGGGGTTTAGAAAACTGGTAATTTTGAAGTTAATTGCGGGGATATTTCGTAATGAGATGATGGTTGAAAACTATAGTATTAATAGAGGATAAAAACATGAATTATATATATTCTTAATTTGATTGTTAGATGTAAAATATAAATATTATATTTTGAATTAAATTCGATATTTTTTTTTGCTTTTTTGCGAAAATCGATTTTTTATCAACTATTATGTATTTTTTAAATGTGTTCGTTTAGAATATATTTTCAGTGTGAGTGTTTTTTATAACTTTAACAAATAAATTGCGAATAATTTTAATGGAATGAGTTTAATTCGAAAGCATTATTTTTGTTTGTTGCTGTTTTAAATAGAATCGATTTTTTTTTTCACTTAATTTAGCTATTTTATATATATATATATATATATATATATATATATATATATATATATATATATATATATATTAATCTGTTTGTTTAGAATATATTTTAAGTGCGAATACTTTTGTATAACTTTAAAAAATGAATTGCAAATAATGTTAAAAGAATGAAAGAATTAATTTTTGCTTTTTTAAATTCGAAAGCACTATTTTCTTGTTGTTGTTTTAAATAAACTTGAAATTTTAATTTATGGAATTTTTTGTTTTTCTGTGCAGCAACATGTCAGTTTTTGAAGCATTGAAAATAAATATGCAGCAGATAACGGAATATCTCCGTTGGCTGCTTTCTTATATGAGGAAATTTTCTGCTTTTAACTGAAAATGCCCTTTTGTCATGAAAAGGGACTTTTTCTGTGAAATTCAGGAAAAAAATACCCGTGAATTTCAGATTATTTTTAACAGTATACTGTAAAAAAAAAATTCCGTCAATTTACGGTAAAAGGACTGGCAGAAGACTTGCCTTAATGTTTCCGTTTTTTGAGGAATGTTCCGTCTTTGTAGTCCATAAATGGCCCGATACAGACGCGAAGGAGTTTAAGCGCCTGTGTGGCGATCAAAAATACTGCAATCCCATTGGATGATAGATATTTACTTTAATAATTCCGTATTTGAAACTCTGTAATCTTAAAAGTCTAAAAAGTGTACAATTTAGGGATACAGTTTATGCACTTTTTGTGCACAATTCAGTTTGCAGTTTTTATGCATAAGTAGAGGTGCCAAATACGCTCGGATTTTGTGCACTTTTTTTGCAAACTTTTTCTAGCTGGGTAGCAACAGATATACGGGATAGATTCCATTTTTCTAATAAAATGGTAACTTTCTGATCAAAATTCACGGAAGACAACCTGTCAATAAACGAATTTTTTTAACAGTGTACAACAAGTATAACAGCTTCATCAGAAATAAAGTATTTAAGTTGTGTTATAATATTAGATCCCCTATTTCTCGAGAACTAAGGAGCGTTGTATAAAATCCGTTGAACCTGAGACTAAGAGGCTTCTACCCTACAACATATATAAAAATAATCAAAATCTGTGATTACCAAGCTAGCCCTCTCCTTGTTAGATAGAACTGTAACCCGAAACAAAAAACTAGGAAAATACAACATTAGACATCGACCTCGGATATCCTATGAAAAAAGAATCATTTAAAAATATTGAAATACAAACGAGAAATTCGCCAAAAATGCCTCCAGCAGTATAAAATTAGTTTCCGAATTTCGTCGCGGGACCAGTGTAGGCCATCTTTCGGCTTCTTATCAGTCAGGCATAGTTCACTGCCCCCTTAAGAGACTACCTCACTCAGACGAAAACACCCGCTCGCTAATGTTAATTCTATGGAGGCAATATTTTACATCTCGTTCGTATTTCAATATTTTTAAATGATTTTTTTGATATATGGAATACCAATATCTCATAATACTGCGATACAATCTACTGCCCAAACGGCAGATCACTCCTAGCTCTTGATCTGTCAACAACTGTTTTCTAAGCCTCTAACATCCGAGACCACCCCGTTCTTACATCTTATGCTTGCTATATATCAATAAATAACTTCAGCTGATATGTTTTCATCTTCATTGGATATTCCCGTTTTTGCCTTCCTATGGATTCGAACTATGGGGTATTTGTTACAACGCAAACTGTACGAAAGAAACGGCCCAAAAACTATCTCAATTTATGCATTATGCATTCAAATATTTCAGCCCAACAATAATCATCATCATATCCATGATTAGGGTGGCGTAAAGACAGATCCTTACATTTGTGAATTGTGCAAATCTTAAGTATGAACTGGAGTATATTGGCTGACACTATATTTTGATCATGCTCTCTTGATACCATTACATATGTTTTTTTTTTTGCCAAGTTTTGTTCGTTTTCCTCATTTTTAACCCCCTATTCCATATTTCCCGACTATCTCACAATACCCTCAAAATGCGTTTCATTATTATTATTATTATTTGTTTGCAAGTGATAAAATTTCGTAAAATAATTTTTGTCTATAAAAGCTATTCGCAGATAGTTGAAGTTTTTAAATGTATTCGGTTTTCGTGTTTTAAACATTATTGGGATGTTGTATTGCCTCAAATGTAAATAGTATTCCATAATACCCGCGAAAATCCTCTATTACAAATGTTGTGACGCATTCATTATTTCTACGGAATATGGTGAAATTTCAAATTATTTTAAGAAAAATATATACTTATATGTGACCTTACGTATTCCTTGACGACTTTTCTTAAAATCTTTATACTGAACGGTATCCTGATATCCTGAAAAATATCTTTACACATCTTTATGTATTTTTATATCCTGAAATACAGTCCCTCTTAAAACCTTAAAAAATAAATAAATAAATAAATAAATAAATAAATAAATAAATAAATAAATAAATAAAATTTTTCAGCATATGTTTGAAAGCAGCGAATATAGTTATTTTTTTAAATATTCAACATTATCAGCGTATGATCTAAAAATAACTGTTATGCATTTCTCCAACGTCATACAGTGTGCCAAAACGACAAATTTCCACAACATAGGTGAAAATTTTATGTATTTTCCCAAGGTTTTTCAATTTTTTAGAGTTCTTCAATAAGTCCAACAGCATGAAAATCCACATATATATATAGTATTAAAACAGAAATCAGTTGCGATTGATTTATATTGTGGAATATTGTTCTTTATAAAAGTGCTTTTCAATGTATGTTTCCATTTGCTTCTTGTAATATTTTCACATTCTGCTTGTGGGATTTTTTCTTCACTTATTTTTATTTAATTTTACCACATTTTTTTTTTTTTTTTCAATTAGGGAATTTTACATACTTGGATATAAATTTTTGTATTGTATTATTGGTTCATATATATTGTCGATTTTAATGAGATTTAATAGTTATTATTAACAAAAGTTTTATTATGTATATATATATATATATATATATATATATACATACATAATATATATATATATATATATATATATATATATATATATATATATATATATATATATATATATATATTTGTATATACTTATATATACTTTTAATTATCTGCGCGGCCGCATGAAATGCTCTCGAGAATGTCGCGTAGTGAATATCACTGATGTAGAAGAAAAAAAAATTCACTTTGTCGAAACCGAAGATTGTTTTTAACTTCACTAACATTCAAGACGCAGAATGAATATGCATTTTTACGCTTTGACACGTCAAATGAACTCAATCCCGAACAGCTGTTTTTTGATCACCCTGTCTTGGAATGCCACCAGAACAAAGATGCCCTGAAACGTCTGAAGAAGGTTTCGTAGCCTTCCGAGCGCATCCTTCCGCTATTACACCTATCGTGTCTGGAGTGACCTCATAACCCGCAAAAGATCGTAACTTGTATATTTAGATCGTCATTGCACGTGAGCATTGAACCTCAAAAGAATAGGAAGAACTGCATCCATTCGGAATCCGATAAAAATTTATCGCCGCAATGATTTATCTCGTATTCCTATTTAGAGATAAATTGCTGCGTTTTTCCTTTGACGCTTAATCGGTCTAATTTCGAAATAAGAAGCAAATCATAATTATACAAATAGTCTATTGTTCAGTGATTAGTTTATAAATTTAATTTATGTGTAAAAGTAATTAAATGTAGATCTAGAAACGTTTAAAAAATTATCACTTTGTTGCATGATTTTGTAACCTTTACGAATATGTATATTTCGATATGTTATAAGGAGTATAGTATTGTCATTTTTAGGCTTAATGCTAACAATATTTGATGAAATAACATATCTTTAGTATGAATTGTTCTTATGAAGTTTCTCTGAAGATTTCATAAAATATTTATAGTTTTTCATATTTGTATTTTCATTTTATTATGTTTAATATTTGTAGTATCTTTTCCTTTGATTTTTATACTATCCCTTTCTTTGATTTTCTCACATGTGGTTTCATTTTAAATATTGATATATATATATATATATATATATATATATATATAAGACACATATATCAACTGCCAACTTCAAAGATTTTAACTTACCACTAAATTTCTAAATTTGATAGTAAAGTTTGCTTTATTTAATCGCCGAAATCTGTGATTAAATAAGACAAAAATTTCTATTAAATTTTAGAGGTAACACAAAAGCGTAAAAGTTGGCAGCTATTATATATATATATGATACTATTTACATGAGGGGTGTCCAGTCCAACCAGAGGCCCGAGGGCTGCAGAGCTTACAACCTATTTTCGTATAAATTAATTCGCCTCATTTAATGACAGAACCTTTGCGATTAAATAAATCAAATATTTCAATTCCAAATTAGTGGTGACAAAAGACTTTTAGGCGAAAATGCTGGGCACCCCTAATCTAAATGATGTAAAAAAGAAAAACTATTTTAAAAAATACAGTACCTGTCAAAAATTTGAGCATACCCTCGAAAAGAAGCTTGTTTATCGTACATTTTGCTTCTTGTGTATGCAGGGTCCGATTTACAAATTTTGGGGCCCTGGGCACAGATGCTTATGGGGGCCCCTTTGCACCTATGCTTACAGCGGTCTTGTTTTAAAAAAGTATATCATTGAAAGCGGTAATTATTAAGAAAGCACTACTGACTTTAATAATTTTGCGATATTTAATGATTTTTTTTAAATAAATTTTCTTCTAAATTTTTTAGCAGTAAACGTTTTTATAACATCCTCATAATCAATGTTTTGTGTTCTTATATCTCTGGCGATTTTTCGAAATCAGTTCCGAAAGTGAAAGTATCTTAATAAAAAACCCTGTAAACAAAATCGAAAAAGTAAAAAACGGCCTTTGTAGAGATTGACCTCAACTATATCCAATGAAAAAAAAAGTTTTAAAAATATTGAAATGCAAACGAGATATTTAAAAAAAATTCTTCTATAGAATTAATATTAGTGACCGGGGTTTTTTACGTGAGTGAAGTAGTTATTTTTAAATGAAAAAAATTAACAGATTTTTCCATGTTACACTCAGAAAAAGAAACTGATTAAAACTACAAAACATATTTTTTGAGTACATTTTGTTCTTTTAGTAAATTGGAGTAAAATTGAACCATTTTACTTCAATTAACAAAACATTTTTGCTGACGATACAATTTTTTTTTTTTGGAATTGCAAAAAAATTTTTTTTTGTTTTGATTCAAACAAAATTTTTATTGACCCACATTTAAACAAAAATTTTGCTTAAATATAGGTCAGTGGAAATTTTGTTTGAATCAACAAAAATAATTTTTTTGTTGAAAACCACTTTTTTTTGCAATTCCAAAAAAAATTTTGTATCGTCAGCAAAAATGTTTTGTTAATTGAAGTAAAATGGTTCAATTTTACTCCAATTTTGCTAAAACAACCAAAATGTACTCAACAAAAATGTTTTGTAGTTTTAATCAATTCCTTTTTCTGAGTGTAATTTTGTTTTTTAATAGTTAAAACTTCATCAGATTTTGACCAATAATTGAAAAATCTTCAGTATTTGGGGCCCTCTGAAAATCCTGTGAAAGTTGATCCAATGATAACAATGATATATACACTGGGACGGTGCCCCGAATGCCCTGCCGTAAATCAGGCACTGTGTGTATGAATGGAGTATGATAAAAATAACAAAATATATTGTTTCCGTACTGATTCAACCCGTGAAAGAGATAAAAATGTGTAAAAAAAAATTAGTGGAGACATAATTTCAGCATTGTACTTCGCCCGCTTTCCCTGGAGTTTCATCTCTACATTGTTATAATAGCGAGAATTTCATCTAAAGTTTTGCATTAGTGGTTTGTTTACTATCAAGAACAATCGTTTAAACCTGTAGTAATGTGTCGTCGCCACTTCGATGAAAGTAGACTACCTAAAATTACCTAACATTTTTTCTTTGCTTATTATCAAAACAGTTGTTTATATACACTGTTAAAAATAATGTGAAAGTCACGGGTATTTTTTTTCCTGAATTTCACAGAAAAAGCCCCTTTTCACGCGACAAAAGAGCATTTTCCGTTAAAAAACAAAAAAATTTCTCACATGTCTTGAAAACAACGGAACAGACGGAGAAGAAATTGGCCAACGGAGATATTCCGTTATCTGCTGCATATTCATTTTCAATGTTTAAAAAACTGACCTGTTGCAGCACAGAAAAACTAAAAATTCAATAAATTAAAATTTCGAGTTTATTTAAAACAACAACAAAATAGTGCTTTCGAATTTAAATAAAGCAACAATTAATTTCCCCATTCTTTTAAAATTATTTGCAATTTATTTTTTAAAGTTATAAAAAAATATTCGCACTTAAAATATATTCTAAACAAATAGCTTAAAAAATATATATATTAGTTAAATTAAGTAAAAAAATAGATTTTGCTCAAAAAAAAGCAACAAACAAAAATAATACTTTTGAATTTAAAAAAGTGACAAATAATTTTTTCATTCCTTTAAAATTATTCGCAATTTATTTTTTAAAGTTCTAAAAAACACTCGCACTGAAAATATATTCTACACGAACACATTTAAAAATATATAATAGTTGAAAAAAAAATCGATTTTCTCAAAAAAGCAAACATATTTTATCGAATTTAATTCAAAATATAATATTCATATTTTATATTCAACAGTCAAAATAAGAATAAATATAATTCATGTTTTTATCCTCAATTAATGCTAAAGTTTTCAACCATAACGAAATATCCCCGCAACTAATTTCAAAATTACCAAGTTTCTAAACCCCAAACTGTTTAAGTTCCAAGCTCCGATTTGAAGAAATCCCGTATCATCATTTCAAACAAGGGCCAGCAACGACCCACTGGTCTTAAGGTAAAACACTTGGCTCAAGCACTAACGTCCCCAGTTCGATCCCCATCGTTAGCCAGAAAATATTCTTGAAAAATTTTAAATACTCCCGTAATAGTCAACAGATGGCAGCACAAAGAGAGATACAATTTTATTATAACCGAGGTCATTCATAACGGAAAGTTACCGCTTCTTCAAATGGAGTTTTTCCTTCTTTAATCTCTCAAAACGGAAAATCTACTAACGGAACGGAAAAAGTCCGGCAACTTTGTTGCCAGTAGTTTTACCGTGAATTAACGGATTTATTTTTAACAGTGTAGTAAACAAAGCCAATAAAACAGGTATTATTTCGTTATTGTACATTACAGATGAAAATTCTTTAAAATATACTGGTGTGCTCAGATTTTTTACCAGTGCTGTATCAGTTAAAATTTTCAGTCAGTTTGTGAATTTAGTCATTACACGTAAGCATCGAACTTCAAAAGAATCCGCATCTATTTTGAATCCGATAAAATTTATCGCCACGTTGATTTATCTCGTATTGCAGATAAATTGTTGCGTTCTTCCTTTGACGTTTAATCGATCTAATTTTAAAAAAAGGAGCAAATTTTAACTGTATAAATAATCTGTTGTTCAGTGATTAGTTTATAAATTGTATTTATTATGTAAATGAAATTACATTTAGTTCTAAAAAGTTAACCCATTTGGTCCAAATATATATTTTTAAATTTTTGGTCAAAATATTACTTTTATTTTTAGAAAATTGAAAAATATCTATCCAAATAATAACAAGTTGGAAATTGTACGTCATACGTTACAAATGAGGCGCGTTCGTACTATAACTAGTTTTATAAATATTCAGATCTTGGTGCAATAGCAGTTGCACTCTTATGCAAAAATGCATGAATACAAAATTCATTTTACGTGTAGATTTTCATATTATAGATTTTAGTTTTATTTTATGAACAATTAATTACAATTCCGTTACTTTAAAATTATACTATGCGCAAACATGCAATACAAGACAATGCTAAAAAAAACAACAACAACAACAACAACAAAAAAAACACCGTTATTATTTCAGTGAAATGAATTATATCATCTATTATTATGATATGATTAATTTCCGCAATAAAATAAGTACATTTTAAGTTGGCAACATCTTATCTCTTGTTGACATTTACTGAAAATTACAATGGGAAACTTAAGCGTATCTTTCGAAATTTCAGAATTTGAAATCTATATTTAGACTTTTTTTTCCATTTAATATCTATTTCTCCGGAAACATCTATCCAAAAAACTGTCGGTAGATTATAGGATTGCTATAATTAAACAATTTTTACAAATTCGGTTTTTAAATTCAGTTATACGGAAATAATATAACTCCATCTTAAATAGGATGTAATCAGCATGGCAACCTAGAATCCTTACCTATCATGGAATATCATTGAATTACGCATGATAGGATTCAATAGAATGAAGAAGTTAAGTTTTAATTCGATTTTCATAAAATTTGAAACGACAAAATTCTGCAACGATTATATAATATTAATTTTCAAACCATTCGGTTGGGTAGTTTTTGCGTTGTTATATGCGGACAGACGGACAGACCAGGCGACGAATTATTACTCATTTATATACACTGCTCAAAACAATTAAAGGATATTGCAGTTTTAGGTGGATTTTGTATCTGGGAAACTTTTTAGCTGATTGATACATGGTCGACAGACATAGTAGGTTATATGAGAATAAATTACACATGTTTGGCAGAAAAAATGCATTTTATTGCGCATTTGTGTACAAAAGGAAAAAACACAATTTGTGCATATGAGAAAAAAAGAATAAGAAAAGGTGTTTTCTTCAAAGAAAATCATTTTCAGTAGAGGGTATGGTTTCCACGGGCGGCCAGCAACGTTGAACACCCTTGAGGCATGGACTCAATGAGGCTATTAATGACGAGTTGGGGTATTCTGCCCCACTCTTCCAGAAGAGCTCTTTCCAGTTCTTGGAGAGTTTGTGGGGGTTATTGGCGGCCAGAAACTCGTCTTCCTAGAGCGTCCCAAACGTGCTTGATTGGATTCATGTCTGGAGAACACGCTGGCCATTCCATTCGAACGATTCCTTCCTCGAAAAGGAAATCCTCCACCAGGTTTACACGATGTGGCCTGCAGTTATCGTCCATTAAAGTGAAGTTATCTCCGATTGCTGCAGCGTAAGGGACTACAATAGGTCTGAGGATCTCATCCCTATATCGGCGACCAGTCAGAGCTCCATCTCGAATGATGTAGAGGTCAGTGCGCCCGTCAATGGAGATGCCACCATACACCAACACTCCTCCACCGTCAAATCTGACACTTTCGTGCACGAACGCAGGATTATTCCTACTGCCACGGCCCCTCCAGATGAAAATACGCCTATTATCCGGATGCACAGAAAAACGGGACTCGTCAGAAGACAGAATATTGGTCCATTCATTTCTTCTCCAGTTGACATGCTCGGTTGCCCACTCCCTGCGGTCGCGACGATGCCTTGATGTTAATCTAACACATACCATCGGTCGGCGAGCATACAGACCTACAGCATGGAGCCGGTTTCGGACAGTCTAAGTTGAAATCGTGGTGCCTGTAGCCGAGCGAAGGTGTTGTTGGAGAAGAGTAGCGTTCATGTTTTGGTGTCTCCGAGCTGTTAACGCTAAATACCGATCTTCATTGGGCGTTGTTGCCCGTCTACGACCTTGCCCTGGTCTTCGGCCTGCACATCCACTCTCCAAAAAACGGTTCCAGATCCTGGAAATGACACTTTGTGACACTCCAATGACTTGCGCTACTTCTGCTTGAGTTTGGCCCCCTTCTAACCTACCAACAATTCTCCAAGCTTCTGAATCTGTCAAATGACTTCGCTGAGACATCATACTCATCGAAACAAAGCAATCACTGAATGCCGATCATCCTTGTCTTCATTCTCTTTTATCCAGTTGAAAGTCAAATTTCATTCGCTGCCGCTGAAGCAACGTTTTTGACGTCGAACTCAAAAGTTTGCATACTCCACAGTTTGAAAACCAGAAAAATTTGCATTTGTGATTCTCTTCTTCTATTTTTGGCAAAAAAAATTTCGTTTATATCTTTATTTTATATAAAACTTCAAATATCCTTTAATTGTTTTGAGCAGTGTAATTACGAACGCACCTAAAAATTAAGGTTTGCCGCAATCTGACGCTAAAATGTTAGTAGTTATTTTGTATGCTATTAATATGGCAAATGGCTGTAGAAGAATTTTCGAAGACGTTTGGAAAATGTTGTATTATTCCTACAACGGGTATAAATAGACATTTCCAGGATTTTTTTCACCTTTTATAATAAATTATTGGCTTCGACAAGTAGCTCCCAGTGTCGAAACTAGCTTTTTTTTTTTCACGGGGGGGCACACATGGATTAAAAATATGTAATCATAAAATACGTAATATTGAACTATGTAATCAGCTTTGCCAAATATTTATAAAAAAAAACCGCGAAACCGGAATCGAAAGAAACAGGGGGAAAAATTCCGCTCTTACAGATTTCCGTCTTAGTATGTATAATGTTGATATTCTATCTGTTGGGATCATGTAATTTTTTCACAGGATTCCGTTATAGACAGATTTAATATTCACATATTCTACTGTAGTTGTAGTTTTAGATTACAATTGAGCAGTCATATTAAAGTGATAGTGATATGAGTCAGAATGTCTTAAGAACTGAAAAACCAGGATTTTCTGTAGTTATAACAATGAATTCCATTACGGTAAAATATCTTTGGGCGCTATCCACGATCAGTTTCATGGAACTATCACTTATACTGCTCATCCTATTAATAGACTGATACGCCTAGATGCTTTCCTGAACTTAGCGCTAATTTGCATAATTATAACAGTGAATTAGAAGAAAAAAAATTTAAGCTTTTATTAAGTATTTTATTTTGTAAATTTTCCACCCCTTAGTATTTAGTGTCCCAGATAGTCGCCCCAACTCGCCCCCTATACGGTAGTATCTGGATGTAAAAAAAGTAGTTGTAGTAAAAAAAAAAAATATTTTTAAATTGCGTATTTTCCACTTTTTAGGTGCGTTCGTAATTATATAAATACATAGCACCTATAGTCGTTGTCTAAACCGTAAGTCCGTTTGTTCGCACATAACAGCGCAAAAACTACCCAACCAAATGGTTTGAAATTTAAGATATATTATCTTTGCAGAATTTTGTCGAGACATTTCAAATTTTAGGAAAATCGAATCAAAACTTTAGAAGATATTAATAAAAATATTTATTAAGAAATTTGAATTAAAAAAAATCGGTGCTTGCTTGTTATAGGAACTTCCGAGGTTTAATCGTCAAGCGACCGATATACTTATTTTATTACAGAAATGAATCTGCAGACGATATAATTCATTTCACAAAATTAAAAATCATCAAGATCTGAATATTTATATAACTAGCTATAATACGAACGCACCTCGTTTGTCGCGTTTGACGTACAATTTCCAACTTGTTAGTTTTTAGTAATCCAGGCAGTCACCCGACCTCACCAACCTTTATATCTATTTGTCAATTTTAATGCACTTTAATGCTGAGTTTTTCTTTTGGATTTTCCTGCTACAAAATATTTTTACCCAAATTTCATATATTTTTTTGTATCAAACAACAAACCAAATCTTCATTTGACGCCCCCTCCACTTAGCGTTCTGGCATCCAGCGCACATGCCCCCTCTGCCCCCTCCCCTAGTTTCGGCCTTGGTAGCACCTATATTTAAATTTAAGGGATAATTCTATTTCTTTGGGTTAAAAATTTTAATTTTTTCTTTCATCCTTCAAATGTGGAGATAAAAGCGACCCTAAAGCGGTTTCGGGATACTTAAATTCCTTACAGTATTTTTTGCTCATCGAATGTAACGCCTCTCATTCAACGTAACGCGCTTGTAAAATTGTTTTTCTCGAAACCATGTTTTCTCAAATTGAGAAACCTTTTTTCTCGAAAACTATTCAACCGATTTTCTTCCTTATTTTATTTAAACGAAACCTAATCGTTTTCACCGGAGCTTACACCACAGAAAAGTACAATTTTCATTGATTAAATATTTTCTAGAGCTAGCAAGACGTTGTTAAAATGACTGCCGTTTTGTCAAAAATCAACTTTTTAAACTAAATGTTGGTATAAGCTCCAGAGAATTTAATGCCCTTTTATAATATGGTGACCAAATTTGCTTGATATGCTTGTGACCGGAGATGAGAGGTCGTTCGATGGCGCGCAACCTGCAATCGTACAAGCATATTATTTATTTATTTTATTTTTTACACAAAAGAAAATTAATATATAAGTGAAATATCAATAAATATAATGCCAAAAGTCTGAAAACATGATATAGCTTTTTATTTATTTATTTTTTTTTTGTAACCGAAAAAAAATCGTAAACATCCCGTACATTTTAGACCAAAGAAGTAAGAATCTCTCCTTAAATAAAGAAACATATGCTTAAAATAAAAATCTAAGTAACGTTGCATAAATTTTAAAGTGAACTTTTTTTGGAATTTTATTGGTGGTAAATGCTGAAACATAAAGGAATTGATAATAGTAAACGTAAATACATATACTATCATTACTATTTGCAGATAATACTAACTACTATAGTTGCAACCGTCAAAATGCGACGGAAGAGAATATATTATAAGTATTATATTGCAGTTAACTTCAACAACAATTCTTTTTAAATACAGTTGTCACAATCTTAAACATTTATACTGCACTTCACGTACAATTTTTTTATTTATTTATTTAGTGGTATTTATGAGAGGTAGAAAAAAATGTGACACTGCAAATACAAAGTAAGATATTCACACAAACGTACTAAACACTTTGCACGCGAACACTCCACTTTCTATTGAGGTCCTGATCTCAGTAAAATTCCAGATAATTACGTCATTTAGCTTTGTAAAAATTGAAATTTTGTGTTTGAAAATGCACGTTTTAAAAATGACATCATTTTCATAAGCATGCGATTTAGCTTTTAGTTTCAGAGTTGGTGGAATAAAATACTTGGAAAATGATGTAATTTTCAACAAAATATATAGGAAAATATTACCGTAAGAGTGATTAAAGCAGTTGTTTTAAAATTCCAGAGTTTCATTAAATATTTATTGTAATTAACTGGAAATGATGTAATTTTCAGAAATATTTTATTTTGTGCATATCAAGGATCTTTAAATAAATAAAATGAGTTCAGTCTATTTAGATATGCAGGAATACGGGTCAGTGAATATGACGTCATACTAACACAGGGTTAGTAAAATATTTTATATTTATGGATGAAAATCATCTTTTGTTTTCCGAATGACGTCATTTTCCTCATCAGAAACATTTTGTTTTACATATTACGTATTATAATGGATTATTTACTATTATTTTATTTACACAGATTACTGAATATTATTTCTCAATAAATAATCTGTGTTCTGCTCTTCCGTGATTACTGAATAATTAAATCCAATAATTTTAACATGTTTAAATTTTATGGAAACCATTGAGATTTTTCTTTTAAATATGATGACATTTTCACTGTTCGAATCACTCTTCTTATTTAAGGAATGTGATAAGGAAAATTAATTTTATTTTATATAGAGAAAATCTTAACCTGATTGCCACCATTTTGAAGACATTTTGTATAATTTTTTTTAACTAAAATTAAAAATGGGACTATTTAAAAAAAAGCCAGTGCAGGCACATCTATAAATGAACAGCTTTAATTAAAAAAAAAATAATAATTATCAAAATTGGTTCATTAGAAAGTTCAGGGCAGGTGACTAAAAAAACAGCCTTGTGTTTTAAATATATAGATAGTAATTGTAAGTACAAAATAATAGTAATGTGAATACATGTAATATTATTAAGATACCAGGCTCAAAAGAGTTAAAAGTTTTTTTAAATTACAGCATGATTTTTAAACGTATACGAAAAATAAAATTTTTACTATATGATATGTTAAAAAAGGAGGATTTTTTTATAAAAATATTATTTCCAATTTTTAGTCAAAATTTTGAAAACCTTTTTGTTTCACTCCAAGCCGAACCTGGATTTTCGTACATAAACTTAACAATAATTAAAATATTATAGCAATATTTTTTACAAATTAAGTTTGTTTGGTGTAAACATGTGATGACATTGTGCTGATATCATGTGAAGAGCTACAATTTCATTGTAAATCGGCCAGTGACCCCATATGTTCTGTCAAATACATTCTGAAAATGGAGCGACCAGCTCAGTGTTGTTTGGACGGGAATGCTAGTCATTTCCAGCACTTATGGCTATGTCAGGATATTTCACGGAAACCAATGTTAGTTTATGGAAGATATCGTTACAATATCTTCATTTTTGATACATTTATGAAATCTGGTTCTTGTTTGGAGTCAGACATTCTGCATTGTCGACTGAATAAGTAGATAGCGACCGTAGTTTGCTGTACAAAAATTGTTTTTCTTTGAATGATTTTTCATCACTGAACGTCCGTACTAATAATTTTTAGACTTTGTATATGTAACAGAAAACATTTCTGACTCAATATCTTAAACCGAAATTGTTCCAAATTTTAAGCTACTCTTTTATTACGTGCGTTCGAACCATATAAATACGTAGCACCTATTGTCGTCATCTGATCCGTCTGTCTGTCTGTCTGTCCGTCCGTCCGCATATAACAACGCAAAAACTACGCAATCGAATGGTTAGAAATTTAAGATATATTATCTTTGCAGAATTTTGTCGAGACATTTCAAATTTTTTGAAAATCGAATCAAAACTTTAGACGATATTAATAAAAATATTTATTAAGAAATTTGAATTTAAAAAAAAAAATCGGTGCTTTCTTGTTATAAAAGATCTTGCGAGGTTGAATCGTGAAGCGATCGAGATACTTATTTTATTACAGAAATTAATCTGCTGACGATATAATTCATTTCACAGAATTAAAAATCATCAAGATCTGAATATTTATATAACTAGCTATGTAGTACGAACGCACCTCATTTGTCACGTTTGAAGTACAATTTCCAACTTGTTAGAATTTTTTCGTGATTCAAAAATACAGTGTGGTCACAAATTTGTAAGGCTAAAAGAATGGTTTATTATGTGGAGTTATACAACTAAAGATAGTATACATGATTGTAAGATTTAAGAAACTCAAGAAATTTACATTTGCTGGCAAATGTGCGATGTGGCTGACCTTCGTTACTCTGCAAATGTCCCTTTTGTAAATAAGTTCTGTCCTGCTTGAGAGCATCTTCAATTCGATCAATCTAAGGGCAGTGATGATTCACGATTTCTATTAAGGAATGTTTTTTTTTTTGCTTAATTTTAAATCCGTTTGTTAACTGTGAAGTTAATTTATAAAAGTCTATTCACAAATTAAAATTACTTTTGGCATGCCTTGCCAAAGTAGAACAGTTTGTTGGCTTATCGTTGGTATTTTGTGGGAACCGTTGAAAAATGGTAGTATTTGTAATGGTAATGGAAGAGTCGGCAAATGATTGGGAAATGGTAGGTGCAGCGATCCTTTTAATTTGGAGTGTATCTGAGCAGGATTCTGAGCCGCGAACGGTTGAACAACTCTTGGGCCTTTGTTGGGAAATGGTTCATTGGCTAAATGGTACAACACGGCGAACATTTCTTACTGTAATTTGCGCCGGAGCCCACCCGATCTCAGCTCCGGTATTCTCTGTCTTTCGTAAATATTTAAATATTGCCCAGAATTCACAGGAGTTTATAAACACTGAGCTCCGGAGCTCAGTATAACGCTTTCGAAAATCGAATACGAAATTACTCTTTCCTTTCCCTCCCATCTCCAACCTTTTGCCTTCTTTTGTATCAAAACACTTATAAGTGACGTAATGCGTCACTCACGTAAGAGATGGAGATGAAACAGGCTCGATTTTTATATCATTCTTCGGGTTTGGACAGGCTCGAGCTCAATCTGTCTTAAATTCAAAATTTTATTTTATTTAAATTTCAAATCGTTTTAATGCTATTTTGATCAGAATAAAGAGTAAACAGAAATAGTCTTTTTCTATTCTGCATAGCTGCGAACTATTCATATTTTGTGTTAACACTATTTCCGAACCATAATCCTGAGCTCATTTAATCGTAGATTTCTGCGATTAAATAACATTAAGATTAGGCAAAGGTTTCTATTTGTAAGTAGTAATAACTAAAAATTGGAATAGTTGATTGCTAAGTATACGCAGATAGATGTATTTAAAATTTTTATTTTGCTAAATAAAAAAACAATGCTTTAAATTTTGAAAATAATATATGAAATATAAATATGCAGTTTGGAGTGACGGTGGAGGCGGGGGAAGAGTATGCTACGGGTGTTAGTACTGCAGAATATTAGGGCTCTGTTACTTTTTTTCTTAGAAATTAAGCACTGCTGTGGGCCAACTTGAAACGACAGTTTGCCAACATTTAACCAGCGTTAGTCCAACCATTTTGTGCTACTTGAATACTCTACTAGAACTTGGAGTTACTTGGATCCAGGGAAGGGCTACTTGAACCCAAGTAAAAAATCTTTTAAATCAGTCCTTAATGTACTGTATTACTAGTTAGCACTGTTGCGTGTACAGTATTAGAGAATCACGCCAATACCCTTAATAAAGTAGATCCAAGGCTGATTTAAAATATTTTTTTCCAATTTGGGTCCAAATAAACCCAATTTACGGTATCTCAAAATAATATTAATTTAAAAACAGATAGATCACAGCGTACTACAAGTAAAGCATACGAGTTAGGTAGATTTTACTTTTTACTAAAATTTCGTGTTTTCATGACAAAAGACTTTTTTTTTTCATGAAACAAGTATACTCGTCAAAAGCATTTAAAGAATTCAAATACATTTGAGTCGGTGATTGTAAAAACTACATAAATACACTTTCTTTCTAAATGGATTTATTTTTTGTTGCAAACGTGTCCTTTGAGGCAGGTTCATACGTAGCTTTATTTATCTATTGCCACTCAAAATTGTCTTTTATTGCAAAAAACGACACTAGTCAATTACAATACCAAGATATATTCCGATGTCCAACAACAGAACAAGAAGAAAATGTGATCGAATACGATGATGAATATCACTATGTGTTTTAATAAATAGGTTACAAGGTTTACGGATTTTGAAGGCTAGTGCTTTTCCGAATGGAAAGATTCGGCTTATTTAATTGCAGAACTCCGCGAGTTAAGGCAAATATTACTATTTGGAAATAGTAGTATTCAAAATCTGAAATATTTGGCCCTTATGGGCACTATATTAGTGTTACTCGGTACCGAAAAAATTATTCTGTAAATAAAACTTATATTAAAGTTTTTGGATCACGTTTAAATTAAGCAAAATCATTGCAGATAATAAAAGGCCTTAAATTGTTAATACATAAATAATGTTTTTAAAATATTGAATTTTTTTTTTTAATTAAATTTTTTTTTTTCAATTTTGGTATTTCAAACTAGATTTTTTTTTATCTTATCCTCCAGGGTATTTTTTTAAAGCAAAAATTTCAAAGGTGTCAAAATAACAAAGTAAGTATAAAAATGTTCAGATAATTTGCTCAATTATTGTGGAAGCCTTAGCCTATTTTGATTACATATAGAATATGAAAAAATACGAACTGAGAAAAATGAGCTTAAACATTTCATTCACACACAAAAAAGAGATATTAAAGAGAGATATGTAAAATTAACCATATTGCCTTCACTATTTATCAGATCGTCAAGAAATTTGGGCGAAATTTTCTAGCCCTCTGAGCGTCTGAGGGCTTTCCAGCATTTTCATAAAAATATTTGTAAAACTTAAAATAATTTAAATGTTTTTTCCCCGTTTGTTTCTAAAATACACTTCATATCTCTTTATTTTAAATATATCTTAAAATACAATTTTATTAAAAATATTTTTGTCTCGAGCCGAGTTAAGTTGTTTTTGAAAAACGGAAAAGTACGGGCAAAACGCTTAGAGGGCTAGAGTTGTTGAGGTTCATTTTCCGATAAAAATCTGAATTTCGACATTTTTGTCGTTCTTTGTCAAAACAAGAACGAAAAATCATGCTTCAAGCATAGATTATGTAACACTTTCCAACGCTTCCAAAATAATTTTACAAATCATACCGTTTAATAAGCTGAAAGATAAAATCTAAGTAAACAATTTGGAAAACGCATAACATGTTTAAAAACATAATTTCAGGAATTTCCAACATATACAATATTCGGAAAAATATCCGAATACTTTTATTCAGCCCTGTATATGATCTATAGATTTGTATATATACTACATAGGATGCTAAATTTTAGTTCAGTTAGGAAACGCGTAGCACAGTTTAAAATTCTCCTTCTGGAGTTTCTGTCCATAAACGGAAATGTGTTCGCGAACTTATGTGCTTCTCTGTACATGATCTACAGAATTTATACACACCACGTAATAGACAAAAAGTGAGTTAAATTTAAAATCGCGTTCAGTAACATAAAACGCACTTCCAGGAATTATTGTTAACATACAATAGAGAATTCTTTTGTGTGTTCCTGTAAATGAACGATGACTGCTATACACACACTATTCTGTAGTAAGCCTCTTGTAATGCACCTTAGTGATATATATAAATTTCAATGCTTTTAAAATAGTGAAACATTATTTAAATAAACCGCAGACGATTTTTCTCCATAGACGTAATGTAACGGACTTCTTTTGAGTGTCCCTGTAAAAAAACTATAAGTGCTACACACTTCCGTTGAAATAGGGAACATGCTATAGATAACGACAATAACATATAAAAATTTCAGAGCAATCCGAGCATATTTACGGGAGTTAGAGCACGGCCAGACGGACAGACGGCAGACGGCCATACGGCCAGACAAACCGAAGTCATAAACACTTTTCAACTAGGTTGGAAAGTGTTAAAAATGAAAGGTCCTGAGTTCCCTTAACTTCTTTAGACCTGAGGTATACAAATGTGAACCTCTATCATTTTCCTCATAAAAACATAACCGTTTGATTTTTTTACATTTTTATTTTACTTCTATGTAGCTGAACGTTTTTTTGCTTTGTTACAAAACCAACAAATGGCAACACTGGTGCTTATTTCTTCATAAAAGAAATGTTATTTTCATCTGAGTTTGAAAAATGCCTTCAAGACAGTGTGGACAAAAAAAGTAGAAATTTTCATAATTATTTAATTTAAATACTTTACAATACAAATTTTTGAGGATTTGTAGATCATTCAATTGTTTAAAGTCCTTCAATTTGTGATTGTGCGAATTTAGGTGATTGATAAATAAATTGTTATTTTAAGGGGGCTAGTAATTTTAGATCCATATTTGTGAACCTAAATTACCAGTTCCCTAAAGTATCTTCTATCATCTATGATGTCATTTTGTTTGTGAAAAATCAATGAATGGATATTCGTAATATTATTTTAACTTCAGATCTCAAGAGATTAAGTTGCAAATGTGAATGATTATGACTATTTTGTCAAATACCTAATAGAAATGTGATTAATAACTTTTTGTATAACTTGTAGGGCACTAATTCCCATAGGCTGCAAAAACAACCTAACTCTAAAGTTATTTTTAGATTTTAATCCTTATAAAATAAACAACTGATAATCGACATACATATTTAAATATTCAATAAATATAGTAAGCACACATAAGTACTTAAAATATTGAGAATTTGTGTGTAGCACAGTTTTTATTAATTACAGAAAAGAAAGGGATTTATGTAGTTTTTGAAATTACTGATTCATTCATACTTAAGAACATAGCTTTCCATTAATTCACTCCAAAAAAAAAAAAAAAAAAAAAAAAAAAAAAATCAGATTTCCTTATAAAAGATTAGCATCCCTAAACCTGACTCAAAAAAGTATAGTTTTTATTTATCTTATCATATTGCTAATTAGTTTTTTTTTTTACTTTTTGCGAAAAGGCAGGGGAAGCGAGGGCTAGAGATGAAGTCTTCTTCAATAGCAGACGTGGCTCAGAAATAATTTAGTTTTTGTGTACTAGAAAAAAAAATGATAAATGAAGTGCACATAAAAAAAAGGAAAATGGAGAATAAGTTTAAACGATATGTTGTGTCATTTGGAAAAAGAAAAAATAAATACTCGGTGTTTCGATTATAACACAGGAGGATTTATTTGGTAAATGGTTTAATTTTTTAGCCCAGATTGTCCAGTTTGATGAAGAACTTAATTAAAGAGCAATACATTAACAGAAACGAAATTTAAAATAGATCATTAGAGGTATTATAAAAAGGTACAAAATGTAATTTGTTAATAGAGTAACATGCTTAAAATAAACTTTAAATCTAAATGATGATTTCATCAATATTTTTTCGTATATTCATTTTCTAGTTAACCATTATAGGCAGTCATTTATTCCGAAATAGAGTTGCACTGATACATTGTAAACAGTTTAATTTTTTTTACAGGAATTTGTTTTTCAGTAAAATAATTCTTAATTGTTTCTTTAATTAAATATACAAGGTGTCCCCTCTTATAGCTAAATTATAGTCACCAATAGCTATAACATAAATCGTTAATTTTAGAGATATACCTCCAATTGCAAAAGGGATTCAGTTGTTGATCACCATTACATTAAAATTCATTTCCGACAAAACAGTTATTTTCGTAAAAGTTACGAAATATGTATTTTATGAAGTAGAAAAAAGGGATTCAATTGGTGATCATCATCACATTAAAATTCATTTCCGACAAAACAGTTATTTTTGTAAAAGTTACGAAATTTATATTTTATGAAGTAGAAAAAAAGGATTCAATTGTTGATCACCATCACATTAAAATTCATTTCCGACAAAACAGTTATTTTTGTAAAGATTACGAAATTTATATTTTATGAAGTAGAAAATTTAATTGATATGATGTATCATTTGTCAAGACACAGGAGGTTTTATTTGGTAAATGATTTAAGTTTCTAGCTCAGTTTGTACAGTTTGATGAAGGACTTAATTAAAGAGCAATACACCAACAGAAACTGAATTTAAAATAAATAATTAGTTGTATTATAAAACGATTTAAAAAATAATAATCTGCTAATAGAATAACGTACCAGTGCTTAAAATAAACTTTAAATCTAAATAGTGACTACATCAACATTTTTTAGTATTTGGAAAAAAGGGACACGTGTGAACAACTTCCATTTCATCTAATTAACATCAGATAAAAATAGTTTTAAAATTGCCAATACTACATATTGATCATAATTATTATTCATTTCATTTAATTATTTCAGATAAAAATCGTTTAAAAATTGTCAATATTTCATATCAATCATTATTATTAACCATTTCATCTATTACTTCAGATAAAAATCGTTTAAAAATTGTCAATATTTTATATCAATCATTATTATTAACCATTTCATCTAATAAGCATCAGGTAAAAATCGTTTAAAAATTGTCAATATTTTATATTAATCGTTATTATTAACCATTTAATCTAATTAACATCAGATAAAAATTGTTTAAAAATTATAAATATTTTATATTATTCCTATCAACTATTGATAGTTTTACAAAGACTTTTATCTGAAGTTAATTAGATGAAATGGACGTTGTTCATAACGGGGTACATCACATGTACCCCGTTTTCCCCTATTCATTTTCTAGTTATCCAATTATAGTCAATGGAAGAAAGTTTTGGTGATTATTATTTTGTTCAATTTTTTTATTGTAAACTAGAAAAGAAATTAAACGTATTATCATAAGGAGCGAAACGTTTCGGAGATTATTTATTTCTCTCCAGTAATTATTTCTTACGAGCAGGGAAGACCGAGCAATGCTCGGTCAAAATTAAATTTGAGTTCAAATATCATGACCCATGACCAAAATGACCCACTAATTGAATTTTCTCGAACATGTGACTTAGCCCAACAGTCTTCTCGTGCTGGAAAACCATAGGATGCAAAATTTAGTGTAAATTGAGCCGCTTTTTAGATATTGACCCACAATGACCCAGAAATGACCCACTAATCGAATTTTCTCGAATATGTGACCTAGTCTAATGATTTTCGCGTGCCCGAAACTCGTAAAATACAAAATTTAATCAAAATCGTTAGAGCCGTTTTTTAGATAAAATTAATTTGACCCGCTTTGACCCAAAAATGACCCCCTAATCGAAAGTTCTCGAACATGTGACCCAGCCCAATAGTCTTCTCGTGCTCGAAAATAGTCGGATACAAAATTTCGACAAAATCGTTTGGACCGTTTTTTAGATACAATTAGCTTGACCATGACCCAAAATGACCCGAAATGACCCACTAATTGAATTTTCTTGAACATGTGACCTAGCTCAACAGTCTTCTCGTGCCCGGAAAACATTGAATGCAAAATTTAGTGTAAATTGAGCCGCTTTTTAGATCTTGACCCACAATGACCCAGAAATGACCCACTAATCAAATTTTCTCGGACATGCGACCTAGCCCAATGCTTTTATCGTGCTCGAAACTCGTAGGACACAAAATTTAATCAAAATCGTTAGAGCCGTTTTTTAGATAAAATTAATTTGACCCGCGTTGACCCAAAAATGACCCACTAATCGAAAGTTCTCAAACATGTGACCCAGCCCAATTGACTTCTCATGCCCGAAAATGGTCGGATACAAAATTTCGTCAAAATCGTTTGAACCGTTTTTTAGATACAATTAGCTTGACCATGACCCAAAATGACCCACTAATTGAATTTTCTCGAACATGTGACCTAGCCCAACGGTCTTCTCGTGCCCGAAAACCATTGGATGCAAAATTTAGTGTAAATTGAGCCGCTTTTTAGATCTTGACCCACATTGACCCAGAAATGACCCACTAATCGAATTTTCTCGGACATGCGACCTAGCCCAATGCTTTTATCGCGCTCGAAACTCGTAGGACACAAAATTTAATCAAAATCGTTAGAGCCGTTTTTTAGATAAAATTAATTTGACCCGCGTTGACCCAAAAATGACCCACTAATCGAAAGTTCTCGAACGTGTGACCCAGCCCAATTGACTTCTCATGCCCGAAAATGGTCGGATACAAAATTTCGTCAAAATCGTTTGAACCGTTTTTTAGATACAATTAGCTAGACCATGACCCAAAATGACCCAAAATGACCCACTAATCGAATTTTCTCGAGCATGTGACCTAGCCCAATGGTTTTCTGGTGCCCCAAAACGGTAGGATACGAAATTTCGTCAAAATCGTTAGAGCCGTTTTTAAAATAATTTTTGCATATATATATAACTACCCACAAGATTTGCTCGTATTAGAATATATGATTTCAAACACGGAGTTCAAGTTAAGATTGATCATTTACGGTAGTTAAAACCTAAATGAGACGTCCAAAGTCGCAAATGCGACAATGCGTATTATTACATGTCAGTTCATATTAAAAGTGCCTTAGGTCATTTATTTAGTAAAAAAAAAAAAAAAAAAAAAGAAAATTAATAAATCATTTCCATGAATGTTTTCATGTTTTATAAAGGATCTTGTTATAAATAGATACACCCCATGAAAAATGTCTGGACAGACCACTGATGATAAATCCATAGTTATAGCTCTTTTTGTAAAATATTTAAAAGAATAATTAGATTAATTAACAAAAAATGCAGTTATAGAAATTCCACAATTATTATAAAAACTATGTAAATAAATGTATTGTTATCCTATCTGTAAATGGAAAGGTTTTGTAGTTGCAAATTTTTCATATAACATTTTTTAATAAGAGAAAATCCACACGTATGTAAATGGTTGAGAATATAACCACTTTGGAAATTATTTAGCTTCGACTGTTTTGCTGTTTTTAAATGTGATCGAGCAAAGTATTTTGTACGAAAAGAAATATCTACTTTGATTAATAAATGCATAAAATAAATTTTATATTAAATTTTCTTTAATGGTACCGTCGGAGAATAAAGGGTTAAGGAGGCGACAACAGTTTGGAAATCACATGTAAAACAGCTGTAAATTTTCCAATTCCAAAATTCAAATTAATTTCTGAGACATTAATGTATTTTTAAAAATTTTTAATGACATTTTCACAAAAAATTAAATAGTATAACAATCGGATTATTTCAATGTTGTGATAAAAACTTATATAATGCAAATTATTATATATTTATTTATGCATTTTCTCATTACTAATTTAAAAGAAAAATTATTTTTTCTTTTAAGTACCTTTCTTAAGTTTCTTTAAAGTTTAAAGTCTTTTCTTCTTAAATTCTTTAAGTTTCTTTCTTAAGTTCTTTTCTCTTTAGTTTATTTAAAGTACCGTCGGAGCATAAAGGGTTATGGAGGCGACAACAGTTTGGAAATAACATGTAAAACAGCTGTAAATTTTCCAATTTCTAAATTCAAATTAATTTTCGCGATATTAATGTTTTTTTTTAATGAAATTCCATAAAAAAAATTAAATGGTATAACAAGAGGATTATTTCAATGTTGTGATAAAAACTTATATAATGTGAATTATTATATATTTATTAAAGCATTTTCTCATTACTAATTTAAAAGAAAAAAATATTTTTCTTTTAAGTACCTTTCTTAAGTTTCTTTAAAGTTTAAAGTCTTTTCTTCTTAAGTTCTTTAAGTTTCTCTCTTAAGTATCTTTCTTAAGTTCTTTTCTCTTAAGTTTATTTAAAGTACCGTCGGAGCATAAAGAGTTAAGGAGGCGACAACAGTTTGGAAATCACGTGTAAAACAGTTGTAAAATTTCCAATTCCTAAATTCAAATTAATTTCCGAGATATTAATGTATTTTTTAAAAATTTTTAATTAAATTTCCATAAAAAAATTAAATGGTATAACAATAGGATTATTTCAATGTTGTGATAAAAACTTATATAATGTGGATTATTATATTTATTAATGCCTTTTCTTATTACTAATTTAAGAGAAAAAATATTTTTAATTCGAATATATAATATTTTAGACTGTTCTCAAAGGCACTAAACGCAGAATGCTTTCACGAGTGTAAATGACATCCTTTTTAAAAGAAAGCATGCGATTCAGATTGTAAATGACAGTTCATATTTATATTAATACATAAGGTCATTGTGCTTAAATGCGACATGATTTCCTATTGTTTTGTCGAATTTAGGGTATAATTGGAATTTTATTAAATAAATATATATTTCATTAAACAGGAAATAATTGAATACTGTTTGTAATACTGAATTATGTTATGTAATATCGTCAAAGTAAAGTCATTTTTAGAGATTTTCCAATTATTCAGTTTGTGAAATCAGAGACGAAATTTTCAAAGGGGAATTACTTTCACTTCCGAAAATGACGTCATTTGAAACGGTTCATTTTTGACGGCCCCTGAAGAAAAGGTTAAACTGAAATAGGAAGAAAGGGAGATAAATGTTTGGATTTAAATGAAAATCTGGTACTTTCGTATTAGCCGCATGCCATTGTCGAACTTTGCAGCTCTTTACTATTTCGACAAATACTTTTTGTTTCTGACGGAAAATGTTTAACAATTGTCCTTAGGATGACATCAAGCACATAATAATACATACATGAATACATACATACACACACATATATGTATTTATATTAATACATAAGGTCATTGTGCTTAAATGCGACGCAATTTCCTATTGCTTTGTCGAATTTAGGGTATAATTAGCATTTTATTAAATAAATATTAAATAAAATATATTAATATGTTAAATAAATATATATTCTATTAAACAGGAAATAATTGAATACTGTGCCTTTAGTTCAAAACTAACTTGTATTGTAGAAATTGAATCATTATCTGTAATATAAGCCAACAATATACAATTATTGCATTTAGGACATTTTTGTCGCATTTACGGTAGTTAAAACCTAAATGAGACGTCCAAATTCCTGAAAGTGACAATGCCTTTAATACATGTGAGTTCATCTTAAAATATTCATTTGATTGCTATATGTTTTTTAATTGAAGGGGTCGGGGCAAGAGAGTGCCAAGCCACATTTTTGAACTTCTGAGATATTTCAATTTGAAAATTTGATCAAATACTCAAATCAAGATATATAACCTAAAGTTTTTCTCGCCAATGTCTAACATTTCAGATATTCTGAGTAACAATATGGCATTACTTTAATGATATTGCTATTAGGATTTTTGTAAATTAGCTATCTTCATTGGGGGCATAAACATCTGGGGCAAAAACGAAACGTGTCACATAGGCTGACATTAGAAACAAATTATATGTTGGATATTATAATTTACAATATTAAGCAACATACTACAGTGTTCAATTTATTTCACCAAAAATGTGGCTTGGCACTTTCTTGCCCCGACCCCTTCAGTTACTTAATAAAAAGTTGAAATATATAAAATTGAATGTTGAATAGCTTATTATTGACTATTTAACCTTCTTACCCTGAATGAATCGAATCGAACCGTTTCTATATTTTATTTCATTCGAGTCGAACCAGAAATTTTTTCATAAAGTAAGTTAAATAAAAGCCACAGAAAACTAAGTTAAATATGTTAGATAGTTTTAAATATACAAAATCTGTTGTGAAACGTTTTTATCAAGGTTGAGAATAATTTCAAAAGTGTAGGAAGGTTAATATATTAATAATTTTATTAACGATAACTTAACAATTTGTATCTCCGCGTTGCATATCTGCAACATACACAAAAGTCAACGTTACTTATATAGTGGTCTTTAAAAGACGATTTTATTTATTGCTTGTATCTTCCAACACAGCAGTTAATATAAATTGTTTATAGAATCCCCAATAGACGGCGATACTGAGTTAATTTTTCATGCCAAAATTTTATTTATCACTTGAGCAGTTTAGCGTCGTTATTGCTAAAATGAATTTCGTAAAGTATGTCCAATTAAACTAGTCGTTGGGGGCCACCGTAATACTTACCCATCATGGATATGCATAATATAAAATATGAAAATAAAACATGTGTAAACTTTTTGTAAAATGCATTGCAATTCGAATAAAATCGTGGCTTGATGACGTCCTAAACTTTAAATGAACTGACTCCAAATAACTCCAAAATTTATAATCCTATTAACTAAAGGTTTACTGCGTCGGATTAAGCGTCTCATTTCCAATTAAAATATATCTTTGAATCGAAATTTGAATGATATACAGGATCATGAAAAATCGAAGTGTGTGGAAAATAGGATTACAAATATCTCGGCAACTCATTATCCGATCGACTTCATTCTTTATGCAAAATTTATGTTTTTTTATTGTCTTTTATATTTATTCCTTAAAATAAACAATTTCGAAAAGTTTTATATACTTTTTATCAGAACGAATCTTTCGAGAGTCAAAAAAAAAAAAAAAAAAAAAAAAATCTGGATAATCGAGGTTACTGAAATTCAGTAAGCTTCTTCCCATTATTACATACTAAGTGCATACCAAATTTCAAGTCTCTATCTCAATTTGTTCGGGAAATAGAGCGTTTACAGACACACACACAGACAGACGGACGAGAAGATTTTTTCTCTAAAAATATGTTTTTCGGAATCTCTATTGTCTGAAACGTGTAAATCCGTCAATTTTTTTTTTCCATTTTCAAAATGATTACAAGACTTACCCTATACTACGTATGATGGGTAAGTAAAAATCTGGAGACGTTCAATTGTAGATTTTTTTACAAAGGTAAGTTCGTATACTTTACACTTTTGTGTTAGAAAATTGACACTATTTATGAGAAGTATATAATTTTCTGTTTATTGCAGATGTGAAAATTTACCTTTTAGTCAATATTGTTTTATTTTTATGTTCTAATTTTTTAAATTATTGTTTACATGCTTAAAATGATGTATTATAACATCCGAGTAAATATTTTCCAAATCAAGGTTGTTGAGTCACAAAGGGTTAAACAATAAATAAATAACTTTGAAATACATAATATATTATAATTAAATAATGCATACTTCAACATTTATACCTTACGCGCTTTAGCTTTGACCTGGGAAAAAACAAGAAGTAAATAATGAATGACTCATACAACAAGTTTTACCAAATCTCTTGCTTTTCAGTTTACTTTTAACTTGATTTTGATTTTCATCTTCCACGTAGGCACCAATTTTTACTTACCCATCATACGTAGTATAGGGTAAGTCAAATAATCGTTTTGAAAACCGAAACAAAAATTTTTTTGACAGATTTACACGTTTCAGACACTGGTGATTCATAAAAACATATTTTTAGAAACAAAATTTTGCCGTCCGTCTGTCTGTGTGTCTGTGTGTGTGTCTGTAAACTCTCTATCTCCCGAACAAATTGAGATAAAGACTTGAAATTTGTATGTACTTAGTATGTAATAATCTGAAGAAGCTCATTGAATTTCAGTAACCTCGATGATCCGGAACTATTTTTTTCGAAGTCTCGTTCTGATAAAAGGTATATAAAAATTTTCGAAATTGTTTATTTTAAGGAGTGAATATAAAAGACAATAAAAAAAAACATAAATTTTGCATAAAGAATGAAGTCGATCGGATAATGAGTTGCCGAGATATTTGTAATCCTATTTTACACATTCTTGGATTTGTCATGACCCTGTATTTCATTCAAATTTCAATTCAAAGATATATTTTAATTGGAATTGAGACGCTTAATCTGACGCAGTAAACCGTTAGTTAATAGGATTATCAATTTTGGAGTTATAAGGAAGTTTTTTTTACGGAATTCAGTAATAGAGCATTTAAAGTAATGAGATATTTGTAGTAATGAGATTTATTCCTGATTCATTTCATGTCTATTTATGTCTGATTTAGAAGCCGCTGTCCCGCTTTCGTTCTCACTGTCCCGCTTTTTGTGACACTGGACACGGCAAGACAAATTATGGTGCAAACCGCACTTCGATAGCTAATTTGTTATTTTTTATAATTTTTTAACGGGGTAATGAACTTTTGACGCATACGGAATTAATAGAAATTGCTCAATATGTTTATGTGAAGGAACCAGTTGGAATATCTTGCTTTATTTTATGTCCCGCTTTTGTTGTCTCGCTGTCCCGATTTCTGTGACAAATGGAAAAAGGGGTTTAATTGAATATTTGGTAAATCAGACTATTTATATTTTACCTGGGCTATACTGCATAATATCTTTTATCATTTCAATACAATGTTGTTGAAATACTGTTTTTGCAATATCTTTAGCTTCATTTAAATCATCAATTTCAGAAGTTATATGAACTACAGGAGCATTCATTTTTTTTTTTTTTCAAAAACTTGGAATGTTATCCTGTTTATATATTATACATCAAAACTTTATAAAAACATCATAAAAACATGAAAACAAGATTTGTTGCTGTTTTGAAAGTCCGGGAAACCGGAAATCTTCGTTTATATGTTTGGAGCGCCTATGTGAGTCGTTCACCGTTAGAGGCAACTGCAACAAAGCAACAAGCTCAATGGCCTCATTCATCTCATTACCTAGTCAGCCAACCAATCAACCCACTTAATAATAAATAAACATCATAGCATGGCATACTGTATTTTAATTTGAATGTACCTTTATTCTTCTTGAAAAAATATTATTTTCCAATTTATAAACATTAGTTTTAACTCGAAACACTAATTATGGTGCAAACTGCACTCCGATAGACAATTTGTTACTTTTTACAAATTTTTAATGGTGTAATGAACTTTTGACGCACCCAGAATTAATAAAAAATGCTTAATAAGTTTATGCGGAGGAAGCAGCTGGAATATCTCGCCTCTGCAAGTATTGGGACCGATTTCAGGTTTAGAATTTCATCAGTGGGTGTTAGCAGCAAAACCAGGAAGAGTAAACTTGTGGAAAGTATTCCTTATCACACGATTCCCTTTCTTCGCGCCGATTCGCTACAATGGCGATGAAAATAGTTTAAAGGCTGCTGGGCAAAAATAATGCCTAAACACAAAAAAATTTTACATGTGAGTCACAAAATTAAATACGTCAAACATAATGTGTTACGCATCGATTATGAAACAATTTTGAATGTTTTTGTTAGCAGTCTTATCAGATTTCATATCGGTTGAGGAAATTTAGAAGGTCGTAATCGTGAAATATGTCGTATTTTTGAGGAGTTTGTGCCGTTTTTAGCATTTTGATAGGCATTGTGTCAAAGTATGCATTAGCAAAAAATAATACTGTCAAACCTCGTTAGTACGTCAGTCTCGGGTTCACTTAAAAATGACTTCTTAAGCGGAGTTTATATTAAATGTAAAATAAAATTCAAAATGTTTATATAATAAGTACACCTATAACTAAGTTAAATTAAAATTTATATAAATTAGTTAAGAATTAGAATTCGTAAAATGGATGACAAATTCTGGAAAATATAGTAAGTAAGTATGTTACGTAGTATTTAATTGTACAATTTAATACGTACCCATTTGTTACTTACTGCCTTATAAAAAAAAAAAAACCTATTTTTGTTTATGTCAGTTTTCTGAAATCAATCTTTTTTTCTCTCTAAGGAATATAGCATACTATATTCGCTATGTAAAACATGACATAATACGCGGAGTGACGTTTTATCCAAGTGACTCACTAACGAGGTTTGACTGTAATAATAAAAAATAAATAAATTCTGTACTCAAACATGTTAAAATTTACAATTTCCATTAAATATTTCATTACATAGATTATAGGAATTTACTTTTTGAAATGACATTTTCTTTTAACACAAGAGTTAAACTATAAATTAATGTAAAACTCAATACAAATGAAAGAACTTCTTAAAAATACCATGAGCAGTGAAAAAAAAACTTAGTCTCTCTTCGTCAGGCTTCGAAAGCTAGGAAAAGAGTTTTTTGTAAACTTGTGGAAAGTGTTCCTTTTCAAGCGATTCGATTTGCTACAATGTGCCGATTTGCTACAATGTAGAAGGAAATAGTTTAAAAGCTGCTGAAGAAAATAATGCTTAGATCTACCTTAAAAAGAAAAAACATCGGCACACGAGTCAAAAAATTAAATAAGTTAAACATAATGTGTTACGTATCGATTATGAAACTATTTGAAAGTTTTTGTTAGCAGTCTTATCAGATCAATCTATCGGTTGAGGAAATTTAGAAGGTCGTAATCGTGAAATATATCATATTTTCCAGGAGTTTATGCCATTTTTAGGTGCGTTCGTAATTATATAAATACGTAGTACCTATAGTCGTCGTCTGGTACGTCCGTCTGTCCGTCTGTCCCATATAACAGCGCAAAAACTACCCAACTGAATGGTTTGAAATTTAATCTATATAATCGTTGCGGAATTTTGTCGAGTCATTTCAAATTTTATGAAAATCGAATCAAAACTTAAAAAGATATTAATAAACGTTTTCTTCATTCTATTAAATCCTATCATATATAATTAATTCAATGATATTCCATGATAGGTAATGATTCTCGGTTGCCATGCTGATTACGTCGTATTTAAGATGGAGTCATATTATTTCCGCATTACTGAATTTAAAAACGAATTTGCATACTAAAATTGTTTACTTATAACAATCCTATAATCTACAGATAGTTTTTTGGATAGATGCTTCTGGAGAAATAGATATTAAAAGGAAAATTATTCTAAATATGGATTTCAAGTTTTGGAATTTTCAGTAAATGTCAACAAAAGATAAAATGCTGCCAACTTAAAATATACTTATTTTATGACGGAAATTAATCACATCATAATAACAGACGATATAATTCATTTCACTTAAATTATAACGATGATTTTTTTTCATCGTCTTGTATTGGATATTTGTGCATAATATAATTTTAATGCAACAGAATTGTAATTAATTGTTTGTAAAAGTGTATTGAAACTTATTTTCATAAAATAAAATTAATATCTGTGATATGAAAATCTGCACATAAAATAAATTTTGTATTCATGCATTTTTGCATAAGAGTGCAACAGCTATTGCACCAAGATCTGAATATTTATAAAACTAGTTATAGCATGAACGCACCTCATTTCTCACGTTTGACGTATAATTTCAAACTTGTTAGAATTTTGATACGCACTGTGTCAAAGTATGCTCCAGCAAAAAATAGAACTAATAAAAAAATAAATAAAGTACTCAAACATGTTTAAATTTACAATTTTCTTTAATCATTTCATTTGATAGATCATTTATTTAGTTGTTTTGATTTCTAAAATAGGTAAAATAAAAACTTTATAAACATTAAAAAATTTTATTAGACTGTTTACATGTTTCGGTTCCATCGAAACCATTATCAAAACAAGTAAGAATATTCAAAAATGGGGTTAAGAATAGGAAAATAAACATCTAAAGTAAAAATTAAAAATAACGTGCGTAATCTAAAAGGGTACGTGAAAAATTGAATGATGGTGTTTCAAATCATTACATTATAGATCGTGCAATTTTTGAATATTCTTATTTGCGAAACATGTAAACAGTCTAATAAAAGATTTTTTTAATGTTTATAAAGTTTTTATTTTTCTCTTTTTAACTATTAAAACAAGTACATTATTAGAGAGTGTTACAATTTGCGATATATTCATTTATTTCGTTTTAGGAATTATATTTTTTTTAACACAAGGTATAACTAATATTGTAAAACTCAGTACAAAGTACTTCTTAAAAATAGCATGAAAAATGAGAAAAATACAACACGTTTAAAAAAACTTAGTCTTTCTTCGTCAGGCTTCGAAAGCTAGGAAGAGAGTTTTTTGTAAACTTGTGGAAAGTGTTCCGTTTCAAGCGATTACCGTTCTTTGTGCCGATTTCCTACAATGGAGATGGAAATAGTTTAAAGGCTACTGGGCAAAAGTAAATGACTTTTTTTAAACACAAGTTATAACAAATAGTGTAAAACTCAATACAAATGAAGAACGTCTTAAAAATACCGTGAAAAATTAGAAAAATATAATACGTTTTGAAAGAACTTAGTCTTTCTTCGTTAGGCTTCGAAAACTAGGAAAAGAGTTTTTTGTAAACTTGTGGAAAGTGTTTCTTTTCAAGCGATTCGCGTTCTTTGTGCCGATTTCCTACAATGGAGATGGAAATAGTTTAAAGGATGCTGGAGTAAAATCGCTTGGATCTACCTTAAAAAGAAAAAAAAAATGGCACCTGATTCAAAATATTAAATACGTCAAAAATAACGTGTGATGCGTCGATTATGAAACAATTTGAATGTTTTTTCGTGAAATTCAGAATGTCGGGAAATATATCGTATTTCTGAGAAGTTTGTGTAGTTTTCAGAATTTTGAGAGTCGTATTATGTTAAAATATGCATCTCAAAAGAAATATATATATACATATATATATATATATATGTAAGATACCGAAACATATTAAAATTGATAATTTTCATTTTATATTTGATTGAATAGATGATTTATTTAATTTTATAAATTTCATCTTTTCAACAAAAGTTTTAAATAGTGGTGTAAAACTAAAATATAAAGTAAAGGATTTTTTTTTAAAATACCATGAAATAATAATAATAATGAAAAAAAAACAACACGTTTCGAAAGAACTTAGTGTTTCTTCGCCAGGCTTACTCAGCCAAAAAGAGAGTTTCTTGTAAACTCGTCAAAATTATTCCTCGTCAAGGGATTCCCTTCCTTCGCGCCAACTCGCTAAATGGAGCCGAAAATAATTTAAAGGCAAACGAATGCGAGGATCTGCCTTAAACACAAAAACATTCTACACGTGAGTCACAAAATTACATTCGTCAAAATAATATGTTACACATCAATTAGAATCCGAATTCTTTTGTTCGCCGTTTTATCAGATTTCATATCGGTTGAGGAAATTTAGAAGATCGTAATCGTGAAGTATGTCGTATCTTTAAAGAGTTTATGAATCAATTCTCCAGGAGGGTTTTATCTCTGCAGCTCTGAGGATAACATTATTGAGTTGTTTCCTGGGAAGGCGGGGGGGGGGGTCTACTACATTAGTAAGGGGAGCATTCAAAATCTTCCGGGAGATACTTTGATTATCCAAGAGGTTATTGTTCCTTCAGACCACCTCCTGAATTCATCACTGTATGAGTAGCATTAGAAATTGTGTCAAACTATGCAATCAGTAAATAAAATGTATGGACACATATTAAAATTAGCAATTTTGGCAAAAATTGACAATTTTGTTAAATTATTCCATAGGATAGATCACATTTATTTATTTTATTTATTTATTTATTTATTTATTTATTTTATTTTTTACCATGAGTTATAAATACTAGTGTAAAACTCAACACAAAACATATCAAAAATCCAATAACAACGAGAAAAGACAACACGTTGTGAAATAACTCATTAATTTTATAATTGATTAATACGTCAGGCGTAACGACTGAATTTTTTCATTAATTTTTGAATTAATTATATATTATATATTTATTTATTTTATTTTATTCTTTCCCACTTGTTCTTTCTCTATTTCTGTCCCATTTGGTTGATTCTTTTCTTGATTATTGTGTCAATTTCTGATCGGTTGCTGTCTCCTTTCCTATTGGCTCTTCCTTATCTGTCCCTCTTTCTCCTGCATTCTTCTATTTCATTTCAGTCTTACTCCAGCTCTCGACTAGTGCGTCTTTTTGCACCTGATGAAGAATGAAGAATATCTCAGTTCCTTCGAAATGCGTTGTGCTTTACTCATTTTTTAAAAGTTCATTCCTTTTTAACCACTTTACACCAAAGTTGAAAAGTGTTTATGAATTCGGTTTGTCTGTCTGTCTTTCTGCCGTCTGTCTATTCTCTAACTTGCGCAAATGTACTCAGATTGCCAAGAAATTGATATATGTTACTGGGGTTTACTATGGCATGCTTGGTATTGAAAATGAAGTGTGTAGCATTTATGGTTCGTTTACAGGAATACTCAAAGGAATTTCGTTATATTATGGTCTATGGGGAAAAATTGTTTGTGGCGTATTTTAATGATGTTACACTATTTTAAAATATTCAAATTGATACATATCACTGAGGTGCACTACAAATCACTTACTGTAGAATATGGTGTGCATATGTATCTTTCATTTACAGGGACACTCAAAAGAATTTGATTACAGTATACCGTCTATGAACAATAATTGCTGGTAGCTCGTTTTCATTTGTGGTACGCGCTTTTAAATCCAATCAGTTTTTTTGCATATTATTTGATGTATGTAAATTCTATAGATCACATTCAGGACTGCTCAAAATATCTCATATACATTTCCGTTTATTGACGGAAATTACTGAAGGGGAATTTTCAATTGTGCTATGTATTTCTTAACTGAAGTAAATTTAACCTACTATGTAGTATACATACAAATCTATAGATCATATACAGGCTGCTCATAATAATTTGGATATTTTGTTCGGCTATTGGTAGTAATTGCTGAAATTGTATTTTCAAATGTGTTAGGCGTTTTCTAAATTGTTTTCTTAGTAAACTATGAAGTTTTGTTGCATTATTCTGAATGTGTTGGAAAGTGTTTCATAATCTATGCTTGGCGCATGATTTTTCGTTCTTGTTATTATTTTTTTTGTAGTTTACGCTCGCTACTTTGTTGACAAGAAGTGAATGCACCTCTGTATTATATCGCCAACCTAGCCCTTTTTAACCCCTTGAACGGCGTTGGGATATTTTTTATACCAATTTTAATCAATATTTGTAGAATATGGTGTGCATAGAATGTATCTTTCATTTACAGGGAGACGCAAAAGAATTTGATTACAGTATTGTCTTATGAACAATAATTGCTGTTGTAGCTTGTTTTCAGTTGTGGTGCGCGTTTTTAAATCCAACCAGTTTTTTGCATGTTTGTTGACTTAATTACAGTTTTTTAACATTTTTTTTTTCATAATTTTGGTGAAAAAAATCTGTAAAATTGCAATTCATTATTTTCAAATAATTTTTTTTTTTTTGAAAATTCAGGTCTGAATTCCTCATTACAGAAACGCAATCATTTGCCCCTGAAAGTGTTAAAATTTCAATATTTTAAACCGCTTAAAAACAACCGGTATAAATACTTAAAAAGAATAGAAAATACTTTTAAATATACACTAAAAACACTTTTTATTTTGCTTAAAAGACGTCAACATAAACCTTAAAGATGTTAAAATTTAAAATTTACATGTTTCGATTTGTTCATCAAATCGTCATCAGAATATATACAAACCACAAATACAATGTACATAAAAAAAAACGAGAGATTAAATTAATTAAAAATTAAAAACCAGAGAGTCGGAACAGTCATTATGTGAAAGAAGGTACAACGTCCTCTATTTTTAATTTTTAATTAATTTAATCTATCGTTTTTTTTATGTACATTGTATTTGTGGTTTGTATATATTCTGATGACAATTTGATGAACAAATCAAAACATGTAAATTTTAAATTTTAACATCTTTAAGGTTTACTTTGACGTCTTTTAAGCAAAATAAAAAGTGTTTTTAGTGTATATTTAAAATTTAATTTTAATGGACGTATTTTGACTCTCCACTTTATATGAAATATAATAACAGTTGAATAGAAAATAGTTTAAATGACTTTTTTGGTTGTCATTACAACCAACGGCTGTTTTCTTCACAAGTCATTTATTTATTATTTAATATTTTTAATGGCACATCTAACTAATGGAGTGACATTCAAATATTTCCTCTTTTGTTACGAAAATTGCCACGTTCTGTTTCATTTACAAAATTACATTTCTACTCTTTTATTTTTCAATACATAAGCACCTCTAAGTGCATTATCATCATGCAATATGCAGAAGAGCATAACACATTCGTGTAGCAATTTTATTTTTATTTTCGTTGAATAAATTTTAATTAGTTTTGTTAAATGGCACACCATCTGGCATACTATTGATTTTTAATAAATTTCTATTGATAATTACTATTTTGAAACGTAACTATTATTTGCTGAAAACTACATTCGGAATATTTTTATCTGAATTAGAAATAAAATTACCTCAAACTAATAGTTCAATTAAAAATGTTGTATGAATGTTGATAAGTACTTGAAACACACAAATTTGAAAAGTTTTTGAATAGAATGTTCCATTTGGACTTTTCAATGGGAAGAATGCAGTTAAACTATTCATTTCAACGACAAAGGCATTTACTTTATTTTTCTGATTGAATACTACTTCTACCCCGCTACTGATTAATAATAATTGAATCGGTTATTTTGAAAAGAGCGGAAGTCACACATTTTGACTAAAGGAATTATGTATACAGTTACATTTGTCTATAGTACCTTCACACACTGTAAAAAATGACAATTTTTTCTTAATCTACGAAAATATAATATAATCGCGGAAAAATTTATAATATAAACTTATCCTTGTTAACCATGATTCTGAAAAATGTTTCTTTATCTTTAGAAACCTCAGACATCAATGGCATTTCAAGATTTAAAGAATCATTTATAAAAACAAAATTGATCTTGCTGCCCGTAAATTTCGAAACGTTTTCGAGTAGCTTTTAAAGTGTATTAATCAGTTTTCTAAGCCCGGAATATAGTTTTTACCGATGCTATCCATTCTCAAGTAAACATTTTCACATTCAACAAATATGTTTAACAGACAAACATGCAAAATTAACAGCGTTAATATTAACATTAAAATTAAGATTATTTCTGTACTCTTTCATGTATAAATTAACTTATGCAGCTGAAAATGTTTACTTGAGAATTGGTGACATTCAAAAAACAGGTATTCCAGGCTGAGGAAACTGATTAATACACTATAAAAACTATTCGGAAACGTTTCTGAAAAATACGGGCAGCAAAAAATACTTTGCTTTTATAAATAATTCTTTAAATTTCGGAAATGTATTGGTTTCTGGGGATTCAAAATACAATGGAACACGCTTTTCGGAATTTCGGATAACTCAGAAGATTATATTATATTTTCGTTCGTGGTTATAGTATAGTTTCATAAAATAAGAAACATTGGTCATTTTTTACAGTGCATTTTCACCAAAGATAGCTCTTGTGCACTTCGCCATTTGGTAGATACGACATGTCTGTTATAGAATTTAAAGTTGCTAAAAGACATTCCTAGTGATTGCTTGGATTTTTATAATTTAATAATAAATTGGCATACTAAAATTTCTCACGACATTAAAAAATATGCGTAATTAGTAAGATTAAAGTTTAATTGTAGGAAACTTGGTATTTCTCAAAATAAAGCCTGAATAAACACTATAAATATGAAATTTTCATTAAATTTCTCTTCGTTAAATTTTGAAAAGGGCACAAGTCCACAACTTAAATTTTTTTTTTTCTATGTTACCATTTATCAAATTTTTATCTATGTTACCAAATGTCCTATGTTACCAATTTCTATGTTACCAAATGTCCTATGTTACCAATTTCTATGTTACCAAATGTCCTATGTTACCAATTTCTATGTTACCAAAGCAGTGTTTACAAAATGTATATACGAGGGTTATTTTTAAAGTAAGTTCCGTATTGCAATTAAAAGAAAAACAATACTAAGCACATTTAGGAAATTTATTTTTTAGAAGATTCTTCATACCTTTTTCTACTTTATTTCTACATAGTTTTCAAGTCTGTTGAAACATTTGTCGTAACGCCCCCATGAGTTTTTGTAACCCATCCTCGTAGAATGCCGCCGCCTGAGAGGAAAGCCACACCTTAACCACCGTTTCTTCGTCAGTGTTGAATCGATGGCCGCCGAGAAACGATTCCAGGTATCAAATGGGGTGATAGTCACTCGGCGCAAGTTCAGGACTGTATGGAGGGTGCTCAAATTGCTCCAAAAGATTCGATGAGAGATTCTGTTTGAGTAGCAGTGTGTGGGTACTTACTGCATTGGGATTATACACCTCATAGATATGGCGGTGAAAGTCCGCTGCTATCATGTTTCTTGCTGTTTAAAACCGGATTACTGTCCATATCCTAGAGTCGGCGGGATGATCAATCGACTTGAACATGTTTATCGCTCACTCTGAAGCAACACACTGACACAGTAGGTGCACAACTGAAGTCAGCTGTAGCTCAAGGGATGCCGCGAGTCTGCGTGCATGAGCTTTGTTGCAAGCGCTCAAGATTTAAATAGATATTTTGTAACGGACCTTATTTAAAAAATAATCCTCGTATTTAGTAATGTTTAATAGTGTAATAACATATAAAAACATTAAAACACCACCATTGTTTGAAATTTTAAAATTATATCAGTTTTTCCTGAAAAATGCACTTTCGCCCTTTTCGAAATAACCGGTTCAATTTGTTCCTTATGTCTTCTTTTGTTTATTGCTGCTGCAGTCAAACTCGTTAGTAACGACCGTAGTAGCAAAACAATATTTTGACAATATATGCATACATTGACTAAATATTAGGGTTTTGATTAAATAGTGACATGAAATATTGCTCCAATATTGGGGTTAATTGTTTAATTCCTTTTAAGTTGTTCCGTATTTTTAATTTGATTTATTGTTACTACAGTCAAACTCGTTAATAGCGACCATAAATAGCAAAACAATACTGACTGTATTTTGGCAAAATATTACGGCCTTTTCCTAAATATTGGCATGATATAGTGTTCCACTATTGGGGTTAATTATTTAATTAATTCTAATTTGTTTTTATTTATTCTTTGATTTATTGCTACTACAATAATTTTTTTTATAACGACTCTAATAACAAAACAATATTGGGCAAATATTAGCTATCTCTTAGCTAAATATTAGGGCCTTGACTAATAAGAAATATTATCGCAATATGGTGTGTTTACATTTTTCACAATTTTTCTTATATTAGCAATAAATATTTCGGCAATGTAAAGCCAATATTATACTGAAATTTTTGCATTCATTTCAAAATATTTCTAACATAAAATGAATATTTCTACAATACTGGTATTTCATTGCAAATATTGTCAATTTAAAGCTAATATTTTAATTTCATTGTGAATATTTCCAACGTTAAACTAATGTTAAACAGTAAGTTATAAGTTTCTGATGCGAGCTCGGTTATAAAGTATTTTGGAGCTGAAAATTTTTACTAGTGTGTACAAGTGTTTTAATCTCGTTGCAAGTGTTTTAATCTCTATAAGCACTGGAGCATGGTGCAATTCATCCCTATATTGCTGGCTCTATTAGGTCTCATATTTGGTTATACAGACTGAAAAAGTTGAATACCGCTGAAAATCTAACAAGTTGGAAATTGTACGTTAAACATGACAAATGAGGTGCGTTCGTTTCGTGCTATAACTAGTTTTACAATGTAAAAAATCATAGTTATTATTTCAGTGAAATAAATTATATCGTCTGCTATGAACGAAATGAGGATGCCCTTTTTTAGCACTTTCCAACCTAGTTGAAAAGTGCTTATGACTTCGGTTTGTCTGGCCGTATGGCCGTCTGCCGTCTGCCGTCTGGCCGTCTGCCGTCTGGCCGTCTGGCCGTGCTCTAACTCCCGTAAATATGCTCGGATTGCTCTGCAATTTTTATATGTTATTGTCGTTATCTATAGCATGTTCCCTATTTCAACGGAAGTGTGTACCACTTATAGTTTTATTACAGGGACACTCAAAAGAATTCCGTTACATTGCGGTCTATGGGGAAAAATCATTTGCGGTTTATTTAAATAATGTTTCACTATTTTAAACGCATTGAAATTTATATATATCACTAAGGTGCATTAGAAGAAGCTTAATATGGACTAGGGTGTGCATAGCACTTATAGTTACTTTACAGGGACAGTCAAAAGAATTCCGTTACATGACGTCTATGGAGAAAAATCGTCTCCGGTTTATTTAAATAATGTTTCACTATTTTAAACGCATTGAAATTTATATATATATATCTAAGGTGCATTACAAGAGGCTTACTACAGAATAGTGTGTGTATAGCAGTCATCGTTCATTTACAGGGACACACAAAAGAATTCTCTACTGTCTGTTAACACTAATTCCTGGAAGGGCGTTTTAAGTTACTAAACGCGATTTTAATTTTAACTCGCTTTTTGTCTATTATGTGGTGTGTATAAATTCTGTAGATCCTATACAGGGCAGCACAAAAGGTCGCGAACACATTTCCGTTTATTGACAGAAACTCCAGAAAGATAATTTTAAACTGTGCTACGCGTTTCCTAACTAAACTAAAATTTAGCATCCTAGCATATACAAATCTATAGATCATATACAGGGCTGAATAAAAGTATTCGAATATTTTTCCGAATATTGTATCTGTTGGAAATTCCTGAAATTATGTTTTTAAATATGTTATGCGTTTTCCAAATTGTTTACTTAGATGTTATCTTTTAGCTTATTAAACGGTATGTTTTGTAAAATTATTTTGGAAGCGTTGGAAAGTGCTACATAATCTATGCTTGACGCATGATTTTTCGTTCTTGTTTTTTATTACGTATGCCATGTTTACAGATGCTATTTTTTTTCGACTCCAGACAGCTCTGTAAATTCACCATGGAGATCTTGCTTTGCGAATGATTATCTCCATGGTTAATATTTCTGTGACTCACGATGAATGAATATTTTGTATATTTACTTTAATGGATTAGAATATTCGGCTTTTAACCTAATTTTCACTGAAGTTATCTCAGAATCTATGCATTTTTGAACGTAACTCATCTCTCAAGCAAACAATTTTTTTTGAACGATCTTTCTAAAAAATGTAACTTATATGCAATTTTGTTCGATAAAATAATTTTGAATAAAAATGGCCGCTTGGCATATGAAAAAAAATGTGGTTAGCCCGTATTTGTTTTCCTCAATCACATGACATCCGGTTTTATTATATAGATTACGTATGATAGGATTTAATAGAAAAAGAAAACTTTTATTAATATCTTTTTAAGTTTTGATTCGATTTTCATGAAATTTAAAATGACTCGACAAAATTCTGCAACAGTTATATATATTAAAATTCAAACCATTTGGTTGGTTCGGTTTGTGAATGATTATCAGTGATTGATTATTAATTATTAGTAGTTTTTGCGCTGTTATATGCGGACAAATGGACGGACCAAACGACGACTATAGGTGCTACGTATTTATATAATTACCAACGCACCTAAAAACGAAATCTTAGAAAAAAAAAACCTTGTGTATGCAGTGGAAAAAAATTCTGCAACAGTTATATATATTAAATTTCAAACCATTCGGTTTGGTAATTTTTGCGCTGTTATATGCGGACAGACGGACGGACCAAACGACGACTATAGGCGCTACGTATTTATATAATTACGAACTCACCTAAAAACGAAATCTTAGAAAAAAAAAACTTGTGTATGCAGTGGAAATAAGCGTTTAAAACGAAACTGAGGGGAGCATGGAATTTATTAGCTGTCCTAGGACTTCATTATAACTAGTTCCCTTACCACATGTTGCTATTTGAAGTGAATTTTAAATAGATAATCCGATGCTTCGATGTAACTGGGATCGTATTATCCGGGTTCTACACTGTAAAAAATGACCAATGTTTCTTATTTTATGAAAATATGCTATAACCACGAACGAAAATATAATATAATCTTCTGAGTTATCCGAAATTTCAAATAGCATGTTACATTGTCTTTTGAATCCCAAGAAACGAATACATTTTCAAAATTTAAAGAATAATTTATAAAAGCAAATTATTTTTAGCTGCCCGAATTTTTCAGAAACGTTTCCGAAGGGTTTTTATAGTGTATTAATGAGTGTCCTCAGCCTGGAATACCTGTTTTTCGAATGCTATCCATTCTGAAGTAAACATTTTCATGCTAAAAAAAAAATGTTTAACAGACAAACATGCAAAATTAACAGCGTTAACAATAACATTAAAATTAAGATTATTTCTTTACTCTTTCATGTATAAATTAACTTATGCGGCTAAAAACTCGTACTTGAGAATGGATAACATTCGAAAAACAGGTATTCCAGCCTGAGGACACTAATTAATATACTATAAAAACCCTTCGGAAACGTTTCTGAAAAATTCGGGCAGCTAAAAATAATTTGTTTTTATAAATTATTCTTTAAATTTTGAAAATGTATTCGTTTCTGGGGATTCAAAAGACAATGTAACACGCTATTGGAAATTTCGGATAACTCAGAAGATTATATTATATTTTCGTTCGTGGTTATAGCATATTTTCATAAAATAAGAAACATTGGTCATTTTTTACAGTGTACAGTATAAAGAACTTATGTATAATATCTATAAACCGGTAATGAAAGCTTTAAAAAAGTAAAGCCTTTTGAAAAACTTCTTGAACCTTTCTACAATACATAATCATAAATACGCACATTCTTTCATGTAAATTACTTTAATAAATTCAGTAAGTTAAGTCAGTTTTGTGCCTAGAAGTTATATTTAAATCGAATACCATTGTGATGTATTACGAATAAGACAGATAAAGTAAGTTAATTTAATGCTATATCTTATAAATGAATGAATGACATGTTTTTTCTCTCGCATGGTTACACATCAGAGGTGCTTGAGGCGTGTGGAGACACATGGAACAGCTATTTGACGTTGATAATACTTTCTAGAATTTTTGTTTTAATCTTTTTGAACTCATCTAAATGAATTTTAATTATTTGATAAAGAAAAATGAAAATAAATTGTCATTAAAATAATTATCTTTGTATCTATTTTTTTTTAATTTGTTGCTATATGCTTTATTTATTTTTTGGTAAAATTTCTAATTAATTGCACATTTATTAGAAATATTTATTGTTTTTATTTTAGGTTTTTTAAAATTACGTAATTGTGTTATTTTAATAATAATAAGGATGATAATGAATATGGCATAATAATGAATAAGAATGAATATGACATAATAATGAATAATAATGAATATGACATTTTTCTTAAATGAACATAATACATTTTTCCCTCAGCAGGTCAATAAACAATGTTTATAATTTATTACATTAATTACTTCTTTTCATTCCGTTTTCGTACTTGAATTAAATGGGATATCGTTGATTTTTCTGCTATGTTGTGGAAACGTTAAATGGCTACAACACAAGTAGCAGGGTTGGCTAATTGTCGTTCCCCATTGGCCTACAGCATGAAATATTCGCATTGCCGTACCATTAGCCAAAGAACCATTTGAAAACCAAGGGCCAATAGTGGTCCAACCGTTTTCTGCTCAGAATCCTGCTCAGAATTGCTCCAAATTAAAGGGATATCTGCTCCTGCCATTTCCCAACCTTCATATTCTCAATCTTACCGTTTCCCAACAGTTTCCACAAGCCAACAAACTTCTACTTGCGGATAGAAATATGATAGGTATTTCTTTCTTTCTTTCTCTATCTATATGTACATAATACGATACATTACAATGGAACATGCTTGCTCTTCTAGGTAGCACAAATTTGAGCCAAAGTTTTCTAATTGCTATTCCACTTTGGGCCACATTAAGAAACTCCGCCTTGCCCTACACTAACTGGGCTATTTGCCAACAAAGGCCCAACAGTGGTCCAACCGTTAGCTGCTCAGAATCCTTCAGCAGGGCTTGTCGAGCTTAAGGGTTCTTTTCTCTCACGTGGAAACATCCGCTGGCTAATATTAATCGCATGGGGCAGTTATTTTCTAATATCTCGATTCCATTTCAATATTTTTAAACGTTTTTTTTTTTTTTTTTTTTTTTTTTTTTTTTGCATTGGATAGCTGAGATCGATCACTATATCCGCTGTTGATTACTTTTTCGATTTTCTTTGCGGATTTTTTTTTTTTTTTTTTTTTACGAATATACTTTTACTTTCGGAACCGTGTGTGGTATTATAACACCATATTTTAACACTTTAAGAAAAGTGTTTATGAATTCGGTTTTTTTAACTATCTACCTGTCTGTCTGCCATCTGTCTGTCTGTCTGTCTCTCCGTGCTCTAACTCGAGTAAATAGACTTAGATTGTCATGCAATTAATATATATTATTGAAGCTTACTATGGCATGTTCGGTATTGAAAATGAAGCGTGTAGCACTTTAGTTCGTGTACAGAGACACTCAAAAGAATTCCGTTACATTACAGTCTATGGGAAAAAATTGTTTGCGGTGTATTTTAATGATGTTACACTATCTCAAACATATTGAAATTGGTATATATCTCTAAGGAAGCTTACAAGAAGCTTACTATAGAATACGGTGTGCATAGCATTCATTTACAGGGACACAGAAAGGAATTCGGTTACAATACTCTCTATTAACAATAATTGCTGGAAGTGCGATTTAAGTTGTGGTACGCGTTTTCAAATTAAACTAAATTTTTACCTATTACTTGTTGTGTATAAATTCTATAGATCACATACAATGGAGCACAAAATAATTCGGATTTGTTAAAGGATTCTGCCGGGGAAAGGGTTTCATAACCTATACCTGACTCATGATTTTTCTTTCTTGTTAATAGTGTATTCAGCAGTGGTACAGTGTTAAAAATTGTGAGGATAACCTGTATAATAACTGGAATCAATGATTCTTCGAAATCATCATCCTTTTGATTTCATCTCTGCGCGTTAAAAAAAATAAAATAAAATATTTGCGAATTTTTTAACCATTATATTACTTCAAATCCTTGAAATGTTTGTCATTCTTTGTAAATTTTCTTCTTCCTTTCAAAAAAACAAAATAAATATTTAATACTTGATTCCAGATAATTAGATAAAAAGGGAGTAATTTATAGATAATGAACCTGTCTAATTTTTTAGGTTGTATGCACAAAAGCAGTACAAAAGGAAAAAAAACCACTTTAAACTTTCTTAAAAAGAAGTTACTTAATATTGCACAAAGTAAGATTTGATCACCACAAGTTAATTTCCTTCGAAACAATGAAACATTCTTGGTATTTCTTTACATTTAATTTGAATATTTAGTTTTCTAAAAAAAAAAAACTGTTTCTAAATTAATTCTTAATTAATTGAAATTAACTGTTTAAGGTCAATACAAGAAAACGTAAAATATTTTTTCCACTAATTGGTTGTTCATTGATGATAGAAACTTCATTATATCGGCATCTTCTATTAGCAAAATAATTGATTTTTTTTATCCCGTAGCAACTTATTTATATGATCTCTTTCTTTCAGCGATAGTTTTCTTTCGCAAGTTCTTGGGTAATATATTTAAGGAGCGAACAAGCATTAAAAGTAAATTTAAGGAAAAAAAAATTTTTGGCTAAACTTTATTTTGGTGAACAAGCTATATTAAATTTAAACATCCATTAATTCGATAAAAATCTATTCAAATGTTAAACTAATGGTGAATAACCGTTGACTACCATTGACTACCACTAACTGATGGTAGAATCAGCTTTCTCTAATATTTTTAGTGTTGACGAAAAATGAAGGAGATTGTCACTTCAAGGATTAATAACTCTAAAGGAAAATGAGATACATATATGTATAATTTTTACACACAAATATTAAACTTATAAAATTTAATATACATATACAGCCAATAAGTGTTAATACTTGTGTGTAAAAATTATACAGATATCTCATTTCCCTTTAAAATTATTAATTCTTGAAGTGAGAATGGATTTAATGAAATCTAGAAATGTTGGATCGAAAGGTTGTTAATTAAGTTTGATATAGTGTTTTTATGTATATATATATTTAACTGTAAATAAATTTGTATATATTAAATTTAAACTTGTTCTTTTTATTTATTTATTTATTTATTTATTTTTGCATGCATCATGTGTACTATTTATTTTATTTTTAAGGCTTATATACTGCATTAAGTTAACTCATTAAGCGCCGCTATATATATTAAACTATTTTTTTATCGAGAAATTGTTTTTCTTTATGAATAGGAAGTTTTTAAAGTACTTCAGAAAAAAAAATTTAAATAATTACGAGAAACATCATGTTCCCAAAATGGGAGCAATGGCGCTGAAAGGGGCTAATTTTTTAAAAACTTTTAAGATATGCCTCCGTGCATTGATCATTACATCATTTTATTCTATTTTAGATTGAAGATGATTGAACATTTTTTATACAGTATTACATTGCATTTTTTCTCGATTGTTGAATTTTATTTTGAATTATATATATATTTTTCTTTTTGTACTTTGTTTAGTTTTTCTATATCTCGATTTCATGATTCGTCTGAACTTTCATCTAAAATATCATGTTTGCGTTTAATTCTTTGTCTATTTTTAAATGACTCATTTCTTAATGAAATATTTCTTAATTGTATGTTAATTTAGAATCTACGGGAAGTCCTAGTTCACCAGATATATCATTGGATAAATCGTCGCATAAATTATTTTCTATTACACCTTCCTCATCTGTTACTATACTTGCATATTACCATGTGGCAAACTAGCGATTCCCGGTACATCCGAAAAATCATCCGAATCTAATTGTCGAAATAATCCAAAACCTTGAAGTACAGTAAAAATTTTCATAGGCATCTTTTCCTAAAAATCGAAATACATGGAACGAAGAAATGGAAAAAATACTACTACAAATATATCTTTTTGCAAAAAGAAATATATCTGACAAAGTAAGAATAATATTTTATGAGTAACAATTCCAAGAAAGTTTGCTAGCAATAAAAAAAAAAAAAAAAACAACAATTCCAACAACTTTTGTAAAGAATGTTAATTTTTTAATAAAAGCATCGTAGTGGGAGGTCTGAAATTGGGGCATTAAGAATCGCTGTGAAAACTAACAAGGACTGTGATTCATCTGTTATACTTCTGCTTCTTTCGGTAATTGTGATTCATCTGTTATACTTATTAAGTTCAGATTAATGTTGGTTTAGATAATAGACAGTTATAAACATATTTTAACTAAAAAATCTAATTTTTATTATAAAGTTATTTTTTAAAACGTATTTATTTCGAATGCGGTCAAAAAGCTAACATTCACCCTTTTTAACTCGTTTGAAAAACATTAAATCTAAATAAAACTTAAAAAAAAATTACAGAAGTCATCTCACATATTCAAATTGTAAATAACATGAACCTTTTAACAATATATAAAATATTTACTTTAGATACAAATCCAAAAGTAATGTTCCCAAAATGGAATCAATGGTGCCTAATGGGTGAAGGTTAGTGTATGTTTCGTGTAGGAAATGTTTTTATTAACTTTTTCAATCATATGTTGGAGCTTCTTTGTAAAAATACACAACGCAATAATTTATTCAAATGTAATTAGTTAGGTTAATTTCAAATGCTTACTAACCGTATAACCCCTGACTAGAGTGCAATACGCGATCATTTAGTATTTTGTATGCAGTATGTACCCACCATAAAAGCAAGATGTCTGGGAGTATATTAAAATTAGTAACTAGATTTTAATGAGTGCCTAGATCATCCCAGAAACTAATTTTTTCAAGTTTTTTTTTCTGTAATGAATGATTCAACGCATTCCTCGCACTTTATTTTTCTTTTAATTTTTTTACATTTCTGTAGATAATTAATGGCGTTATAATCACAGCCACATTAAATCTATATTACATAAAAACACACACGTTCGGCTATAAAGGATATGCAGCTGGGCATTTAATTCTGGCTCCAGGACCAGATTGAAGTTTAGACCAACAGGGCCAGGGGACACCAAGATTAGTTTGAATTTTTTTAAGCTCAATTTTTGATTCTGTACTGTTTATAGTAAATATTTTCTATTTTAGATTACGATGAGATAGAAAACAAAAATATTTTTATCTGAATTTTTATTTAGGTATTCACAAATGTATTACATGACATCCTTCTTTTTTTCTTTTTTTGGCAACATTATAGGGATAGGGAGGTCGAGAAATGTGTATCCGGCCCTGGGTTTCGCTTTGACTTGATCAGTTCATGCTGTCCCCAATGGCACTAAAAGACTTTTTGATACGAATTCCATTTGTAATTATCGAATATTCGCCAAAAATGGAGCATTATTTATGCAAGGACCTTTATGTTATTTATTTAAAAATTTCCTTTCACCATACTAAAATTTGAAGATTTTGCAATAATATTCTTATAATGATTGAAAAGTATTTCTTAACCAGTGTCTCGTGAATGATTTTTCGTTTTTGTTTCGTTTCTGAAATAATGAATTCGATCATACAAAAGTACGCATATTTACCCATTCTTGTTATTTTATTCACGACGACGATGATTTGATATATATTTCTATATTGTAAATTGCTACTATTAAGGTATTGTTGAAAACGAAACCTAGAGTAATATTGTACTGATATAAGGGGCCCACGCGAAAACACCCGCTCGCTAATGTTAATCCTATTGGAAAGTTCTTTTCAAATATGTCTCGTTTGCATTTCACTATTTTTAAATGATTTTTCTTTCATTGGATAGCTGTGTTTGATCTCTACAAAGACCGTTTTTTACTTTTTCCATTTTGTTTGCAGGTTTTTTTTTAGGAACCTTTCACTTTCAGAACCGGTTCTTTCTTAAAAAATACTTGTTTTCCAGCGTTAACATTTAATACTTTATTAGTATCAGAGAGTCAAAATATCTTTATAACTTCTACATTCATCATCTCCGTAAATTCCAGTCCTGTTGTAAAGAAGACACAAAGAAGCTTTTACGATTGCTCTATAATACTGACAATAACTCTGCGAATTTTTACAGGAGGCCTTTCCTGCACATATCTTATCTCAGAATGGTGGTTTTATTTTCTTCTGCTGATTCCCATGCTCCAACGCGGCATCACCTGGGTACATTGGTTTGCCGTACCAACGCTCTCCCTACTGAGCTATCCCGACGATATCCTGGCTGGCATATTTCACTCTTATTTGTTGGACATTTTCGCTCTGTTGGAAAAAAATCTCAACTATGATACTCCAACCATTGGATATAATTTACCTAGTTGAATATACTTTCCTCTGTTCATTAAGAACTGAGTGAACTTTAATCCATTTTTAACACTTTCCAACCTAGTTGAAAAGTGTTTATGACTTCGGTTTGTCTGGCCGTCTGGCCGTCTGGCCGTCTGGCCGTCTGGCCGTCTGCCGTCTGCCGTCTGCCGTCTGTCCGTGCTCTAACTCCCGTAAATATGCTCGGATTGCCCTGCAAATTTTATATGTTATAATCGTTATCTATAGCATGTTCCCTATTTCAACGGAAGTGTGTAGCACTTATAGTTTTTTTACAGGGACACTCAAAAGAATTCCGTTACATTGCGGTCTATGGGGAAAAATCATTTGCGGTTTATTTAAATAATGTTTCAATACTTTAAACGCATTGAAATTTATATATATCACTAAGGTGCATTAGAAGAAGCTTAATATGGAATAGGGTGTGCATAGCACTTATACTTACTTTACAGGGACAGTCAAAAGAATTCCGTTACATTACGTCTATGGAGAAAAATCGTCTGCGGTTTATTTAAATAAAGTTTCACTATTTTAAACGCATTGAAATTTATATAAGGTTCATTACAAGAGACTTACTACAGAATATTGTGTGTATAGCAGTTATCGTTCATTTACAGGGACACACAAAAGAATTCTCTACTGTATGTTAACAATAATTCCTGGAAGTGCGTTTTAAGTTACTGAATGCGATTTTAATTTTAAATCGCTTTTTGTATATTACGTGGTGTGTATAAATTCTGTAGATCCTATACAGGGAAGTACAAAAGTTCGGGAACACATTTCCGTATTATTTAACTCCAGACGGAGAATTTTAAACTGTGCTACGTGTTTCCTAACTGAACTAAAATTTAGCATCCTATGTAGTATATATACAAATCTATAGATCCTATACAGGGCTGAATAAAGTATTCGGATTACTTAGATGTTATCTTTTAGCTTATAAAAGAGTATGATTCGTAAAATTATTTTGGAAGCGTTGGAAAGTGTTACATAATCTATGCTTGACGCATGATTTTTCGTTCTTGTTATATCATTATTTGAGCATTCTTAGAGGTTGAGATTGTGCAGCGTCATCTGTCAGTAGTTTTGCTATATCCACTGTCACAAAAAGCAGGAAAAGGCGATAAAAAACCGAGACAGGGGCTTTTAAATTTGCACATAAAAATACAGTAAATCCTATGAAAACGGAACCTGTCTATAACGAAAACCTGCCTTAAACGTAACCAAATTCCGGGTTTCTAATAGGGATACCACACAATTATATTTGCTTGCTAAAATGTCTAAAACTTGAAATTTCGACTTAGTAGGTTTTACTGTAGTAAATAAACACAATGATATTAATACAGTAACATAAAACAAAGTATTCTTATACACTAAAATATGTGAAAGCGGAATCGCTAAGAACCGAAACAAATTCAATTTTGGAGAGGTTTCTGACTGTATACCGTTGCAGTTATGTGGTATTCCTTCCGTATAGGGCAGCCATACTCAACTTTTTTTTTCTCGCGGGCCGCAAACATATGTTTGGAATGTTCGGCGGGCCGCAACACAATTACATTATAATGTAAAAAAGGGGTAATTTAAATAGTAAGATTTAAAAAAATGGTAGTATATAACAGACCTATATAATAAAGTTAATAAAATCAGTAGGATTGAACGCTTGTCGAAAAAGAAATATTACCAATACTTTTAACATCACTATTTCCAAGAAAAAACAAAAAAACTTTGTGGTAGATTTCAATTGCAAATGATGTACAAATAGTGGTATAAAACATTTTGCTGCCAATTTTTTCCACGGTAAACGTTTAACCCTAATAAGCATTATTAGTTAAACGTAATAATATAAAAATGTAGCATTTCCAAGCTCTAAAGAAAAAAGCAGGTGATTTGCTTTAATAAATTAATCGTTTTCGCAATACGAAAACTTTTTTTTTAAGTGTAGAAATGTATAGTGCAAATGTAATAAATTTGGAATAATATTGATTTAGTGTTGAAGATTAAGAAATGTATACACCACTATAGCGCAAATAGAACTACATGTAAAAAGAACTTTTGACTAAGGAAACGGTATTTAAGATAATTTTAAATTAGTAATTTTAAATAACAGGACAGTTTTTGTTTTCCCATGAAAATATATAAAAGAACAGTGAAGGCCTTAAAAACTTTTATGCACATCTCAATTAATGTAATAAATAGAGGTTATTGATTATGTATCTCGGGCCGCACATAAAAGGTATCCGGGCCGCAGGTATAGGGGTGGTATATGGCAGATATATGGCTGGTATAAGGGCTGTAAAATTTTTACGTTAAAGACATGATTCAGTCATAAATAAGAACCGTTATCACAGATTTTACTGAACAAAGTACAATAAAGCAAAATCGATAGGAGTAGGAAACATATTCCTTTCTAGACAGGTACCGTTTTTACAGGTTTTACTCTATTAAGTTCCACTTGATGCAGACTAACGAATACATATACGGAAAACATATTTAAAAGAATTCGTGCAGTCTGAAAAATCGGGACTTTTGTCGTCCCGCGCAGTGGTTATGCGGGACGGGTCCTGGAACTGCTCAAAATCGGGACATCTGGCAACACTATATGTCAGTGATATTTGATACTAAAACAAAGAAGCACACTAAAGAAATTCCCAGCTGCACACAATTATCTTCTGAAGTATAACTTTAACGTACAGATGTCGCAGACGCACCGGTTTTTTTTTTTTTCGCCTGAATAGCTATTTTATCGGACGATTTTGGCAGGTAGACCAGATAGTGCGTATTAATTAATGAAAGCCCTCTTGTCTCTATGTAATTTCAATTTGTTTCTCGAGTAGTTTTTATAGTGTATCAATCAGTTTTCTCAATTCGGAATATAGATTTTTCAAATGCTATCCATTCTCAAGTAAACATTTTCAAGTTCAACAAACATGTTTTAAAAACAAACATAATAAATTAACAGCATTAACATTAACATTAATATTATATTGTTAATTTTGAATGTAAAAATTAAATTATTCAGCTGAAAATGTTTAATTGAGAATTAATAGTACCTTAAAAACCGATATTCTGGTTTGAGAAAATTGATTCATTTTATATATTGATTAATAACATAGTTATTAATGAATATAAAACATCTCATATTGATTAATAATGAGAAAATTAATTAATAACTATAGAAACTACATTCCGACAAAAACATTTCCGAAAATCAGTGGCATCAAAATAAACTTTGTTTTCATAAATAGTTCTTTGAATCTAGAAAATATATCGGTTTCTGCAATTTCTAATAATAAAAAACGCATATCGAAATCATAGGTAACTCGGAAGAGGTTAATGTATATTTTCGTTCGTAGTTATATTATATTTTCGTAGGTTAAAAAAACATTTCTCTTATTTTAACAGCGCAGTTTCCATTTGAGTACAGCTTTATAATGGCAAAGGTAAAACCTTGATAATGGATAAAAGCTTTACGTAAATGAAAATTCTGGCAAAGAAGCATTTAGATCATTGCCGGCCAGTGTTTACAAACATTATGTCACTGACCAACTAATTTATTCAGCCAAGTTGGATGGCACGTAACCCCCACCACATTGCTTCGCCTACGGTTGCGGTCAATGCCATTAATAATTACTTAAAAGGTGAGGAAGAGAGGAAATATTTCATACCTTCCCGTTTCTGTCTCGAATTAAAACGGCGACTCCATTATATCTTTCAGTTTTTGCTTTCTTTTTAACACTTTCCAGCATAGTTGAAAAGTGTTTATGAATTCGGTTTGTCTGTCTGTCTGACACGATTCCATTATATCGTTCGGATTTTGCCTACTTTTTAACACTTTTAACATAGTTGAAAAGTGTTTATGAATTCGGTTTGTCTGTCTGTCTGTCTGACAAGATTCCTTGATATCGTTCGGGGTTTTTTTAACACTTTCCACCATAGTCGAAAAGTGTTTATGAATTTGGCTTGTCTGTCTGTCTGACAAGATTCCATTATATAGTTCGCTTTTTGTCTTCATTTTAGCACTTTCCACCATAGTTAAAAAAGTGTTTATGAATTCGGTTTGTCTGACAAAATTCCATTACATCGTTTGGTTTTTATTTTCTTTTTAACACTTTACAAAACAGTTGAAAAGTGTTTATGAATTCGGTTTCCCTGTCTGTCTATCTGCCTGACAAGATTCCATTATATCGTTCGGTTTTTATCTTCTTTTTAACACTTTCCAACATAGTTGAAAAATGTTTATGAATACAGTTTGTCTGTCTGCCGTCTGTCTGCGCTCTAACTCTTGTAAATATACCCGGATTGCCTTCCCTTACGAAAATAGATCATAGAGCTGTATAGAACTCTATAGAATTCTATACAAGTTCTATAGAATAGCCATTCTATAGAATACTATTTCTACATAGTTTTGAAGAGTTCTATAGAATACTTTTTCTAAAGAAAATGTTTCTATAGAATTCTTAGAAGTTCTGTAGAATTTTTTTTTTATAGAGTACTATAAACCTTATAGAAGTTAAGTTCTATGGACTAATGATTCTATAGATTTTTTTTTAATTTTTTATAAGAAAACTATTTCTTGGTCTTTTAAAATTTATGTGTGTAGTAATTTAAATTATTTTCTAATTTTAATGTACATATAAATAAATTTATTTCTAACTATATAGGGTTATTTTAATGATGGACCCATTTTCAAAAAATTGTATTTATTAAAGTACAAGTTTTTTAAGATATTATAAATGTTCAATGTGTCCAGAGTTTGCTGTACGGCAAACATCTACGCGATAGCCAAACTCGTCCCACACGCGAGAAAGCGTATCTGCTGTTACTGAGTGCACGGCTTTCAAAGCGGTGATGGTTCCAGAGGCGGCCGGTAGAGGTCGCGCAACAATGGGCCGCGATTTCGTTTCACTGTCAGTTGTGAGTGAGATGGTTACTGTGGAGCACAAGGTTTTCTGCATTCTTCAGTTCGCAAGAAGTGAGCAAACGGTGAACATTTATAATGTCTTAAAAAAAACTTTGAAACTTCCTCTTTTCATTGGTATAAAGATTGTTCATTTTGGATTTGTACTTTAATAAATACAATTTTTTGAAAATGGGTCCATCATTTGGAATAACTCTGTACATTAAAATTAAAAAATAATAATCAATTTTGTAATACATCAGTTTAATATATAATAGTACTCCATAGATTTAATATGATTATAAATAAATAATTTAATTCAATTCTAATACATTGGGATTTAATTGTCAATGTAATAATATATCAGTCGAACTACTGAATTAAATCATGATTAATTAATATCTTTATAATTCCTTAATTTGTTGGTTAATTTTATAATAATTCATTATCTTGTTGTTAAATTTATAAAACCATCCATCTAATTTAATAAACTTTATTCACTTTAATAGTATTGTAATTTTTATTCAAATATTTTAATCTGAAATATAAATATTTAAACAATTGTTTCAGTTTTAACAAATAATTTATTCGACTTTTAATATTTTTACAAAACTATATATGATTGGGAATGCAAATCATAAAAGAAATAAAGTTTAAATAATGTAATAAGAATTTTGGAAATGTCAATGGTTGTATCATACTGAAAGTATTGTTTCTTCGTCCGATCACTGAAGTCAAGCAGCATCGAGTGGGGTTAATATTTGGGAGGGTGACCACCTGGATTCTATATATTTTTTATAGAAGCTCTATATTTTTTCTATAGATATTTTTATAGAAGCTCTATAGACATTTCTATTGAACTTCTACAGACATTTCTATTGAACTTCTACAGATATTTCTATAGCTTTAGGTTAAACAAGCTTATAGAAAAACGGGCCATAATTCTATAGTATTCTATAACGCATTTTCTATACATATTTTTTATAGAATTCTATAAGAAATTTTTGTAAGGGTTGGAATTGATATATGTTATTGGGGTTTACTATGGAATGTTTGGTGTTAAAAATGAATTGTGTACATGCTTATTTACAGGGACACTCAAAAGAATTCCGAACTCGTTTGCGGCGTATTTTAGTGATGTTACACTATTTTAAATATATTCAAATTGATACATACAACTGAGGTGCACTACAAGGTGATAACTATAGAATTTGGTGTGCATAGAATGTATGGTTCATTTACAGGGACACTCAAAAGAATTTGGTTACAGTACTGGCTATGGACAGTAATTGCTGGTAACTCGCTTCTAGCTGTGGTACGTGTTTTTAAATGTAACTTTTTTTGCATATTAATTGGTGTATATAAATTCTATAAATCATATACAGGACTGCTCAAAATGTCTCACGTACATTTCCGTTTATTGACGGAAATTACTGACGAAGAATTTTCAATTGTGGTATGAATTTCCTAACTGAAATAAAATTTAGCATACTGTGTAGTATACATACAAATCTATGGATTATATACAGGGCTGCGCAAAATAATTCGGTTATTTTGCCCGACTGTTGATAGTAATTGCGGAAATTGGGTATTATGCGTTTTGTAAAGTGTTTACTTAGTAAACTGCGAAGTTTTGTTACAGTATCCTAAAATGCGTTGGAAAGTGTTTCCTAATGTTAGCTTGACACATTATTTTTTGTTCTTTTTTTTATTATTGTTTACGAAAATTTCGTAAATTAAACTTTATGGAACATTTTTACTACAGATTATCCAAAAAGATAGAAACGCGATTAAGTTTTTATCTGTTTGAGATAGGTAGGCTATGTAAATTATAAAAGGATTCAAATTAAGGAAGGAATTAAGATTATGTCGATGAAATAGTCCTGCTATTATTTTTCAAAAAGTTACACTTTTTAAATTTTTACACACTCTCTGGTTTTTCATATAAGTCCTACAAGTCATATTTAGAAAAAAATTTCTCCATTACCCTGAAAAATACAACAGCAAAAATTCCTTTCTTCTACGACGAAAATTCACTGAGTTTGTGTTACTTCAAATCTTCGGAGCTTTCCTGCGCAAAAATTTTTTTTGTCCCTTTTTAGTGCCAGAAAGCTCCAAAGTTTCATAAAATTCAAAGTGTCACACCTGGTGAGTTTTGGTCGTAGAAAAATGAAATTGTTACTGTTGTACTTGCCACACCACGGTGAAAAAATTTCTAAATATGACTTATAGGACTCAAAAATTGTAGAAAAAATTAAAAGTGTCACTTTTTGAAAAATCATCACAGGACTCTTTCATCGGCATAATCTTAATTCTTTCCTTAATTAGAACACTTTTGCATTTTACATTGCCTACATATCTCCAATAGGCGAACAATTAAAGCGCAATTTCAATCTTTTTGTGACACCCTGTGTGTATCTGAATTGATGGTCCAAACTGTAAAGAGTGATGATACATGCCAAGAGAAGCAAATTTTGTGTAAGGAACAAGGGGCGCAAACTACTTATTAAATAAAAAATACAGGGTGTCTCACGCCAAGCTAAATACACATTTTCGTTCATAACTGTAACAGTAATGAAAATATTTTAGCGAAATCTTTAACATAGTTACTTTGCTTTCTGTGAAACGTGATAAAAACACAAACAGTGTTAGAAACGGCAATCCTCCATGTCCAAGTAATACTGAGTAAGACGCTTTCAAAACATAGAAGGTAGCTGACAATGCATACGATGTTACTGATCAAATTAAAGTGAAATTCCAGCATTTCCATTCATGTCGCGGAATTTCAGAGAAAGCAAAGTTGTTGTGTTGAAGATTTCGCTAAAATAATTCATTATTGTTACAGTTATGAACGAAAATGTGGATTTGGCTTGGTCCGAGACACCCTGTATTTTTGATTTAATAATGGATTGTGACCCTTTCTATATAAAATATGCTTGTCTTGACATGTATTATATCACCCCTTACAATTCTGACTATCAATTTAGATACACCCTGTATACCCCAACCTCTTTCATATTCATTATGACTAGTGCTGAGGGCCGCAAAGAGAAGAGGCTATTAAAGATTAAAGATTACCAGAGCCCAGCTCTTTTAAAGGGGTCCCGAGTCCTTGCCCGAGTCCTTTTTTTAGATGAAATAACAAAAAAAAAACATAGTTGAAAAGTGTTTATGAATTGGGTTTGTCTGTCTGTCTGTCTGTCTGTCTGCCGTCTGTCTGTCCGTGCTCTAACTCGCGTAATAATACTCGGATTGTCATGTAATTGGTATATGTTATTGAAGTTTACTATGGCATGTTCAGTATTGAAAATGAAGTGTGTAGCACTTATAGTTCTTTTACAGGGACACTCAAAAGAATTCTTTTATATTACGGTCTGTGAGGCAAAATCAGTTGCGGTGTATTTTAATGATCTTATACATATTTCAAATATATTGAAATTGATATATATCACTGAGGAGCACTACAAGAGGATTACTATAGAATATGGAGTGCATAGCACTTATAGTTCCTTTACAGGGACACTCAAAAGAATTCTGTTATATAACGGTGTATGGGGGAAAATTGTTTGCGGTTTATTTTAATAATGTTTCACTATTTCAAACATATTGAAAGTAATATATATCACCGAGGTGCATTACGGTTAGAATATTTCGTGTATAGCATTCATTGTTCATTTACAAGGACATACAAAATTATTCGGTTTAAGTACTGTCTGTTAATAATAATTGCTGTAAGTGCGTTTCAGCTGTGGTACGTGTTTTTAAATTTAATTACATTTTTGCCTTGTGTATAAGCTTTATAGATCATATACAGGACAGCACAAAACATCTCTAGTACATTTCCTTTTATTGACGGAAATGGCTGAAGGGGAATTTACAACTGTGCTATGCATTTCCTTACTGTACAAACTTTCAGCATACTATGTAGTATGTAGTATATATACAAATCTAGAGTTCATATATAGGGCAGCACAATAGAATTCAGGTATTTTTCCGAGTATTGATGGTAATTCCTGAAATTTGGTTTTCAAATGTGTTATGTCTTTTCCAAATTTCCACCTTATTAAACTGTGATGTTTTGTTAAAGTATTCTGGACGTAAGGGTTTCATAATCGATGCTTGACACATGATTTTTCATTCTTGTTTTTACATAAAAATTTCGAATTAAGGGGGTCCGGGACACAAAAATCTTCAAATTTTTGAAAAATATTTTATTGTATTAAAACATTCTCTGTTTTTATCCGTTTAAAATGACATTTAAATCATGTTTCTATCTTAATTAGAACAGGATATATAATTTTTTTGTTTTAAAAATCTAGCTTTCAAGTAGTGGTTGTCATGGAAACGTTTTTGTGTTTTTCTGAATGATGGGTTCTTTCACGCATTCTCGTCATTAAATCGTTATAAGTCAAAAACAGTTAAAGATAAATGGTTCAAACTTGGAACATGTCTTTTTTTAGTTATTTTACTTTAATTTTGATTCAGCAAATTTGAAAAAAAAAAATACTTACTTTTGAAAATATGATTTTAAAAAAAAAGTTACATATATTTTTTTGTAAAGTTTTACTTAAAATTTTTTAATTATTTTTTTAATTAATATTTTTTAAAAGGCTGAATCAAAATTAAAATGTATATATTTCTGTTTATTTAAATGAAAAAAAAATGAAATTCTACAAATAATATTTCGAGTTATAACGATTTTAAATTACCCCACTTTTTTAATATATTTAATTTTTTTTTAAAGTTATGAGAAGTTTTATCATGTGATTTTGGTTACAAATGATATCACAAAAATTCAAAATTTAACTTTAAATATTTTTTTTTTAAATGTGTCTCAGATCCCCTTAAATAACTAACAGGTAAAAACTAATAACTCAGAATCATATAAGTTGTGATGCCAATATTATCAGATTATCACACAGATCTATATGAGCTAAGACCAGTTATGGGGTAATAGGACTTTTAAACTTTCAAAACATTTAATCTTTGAAAAAAAATATATTAAAGAGTAACCATTTTGGAACATTTTAAAACAAAACAAATGGAACTCTTAATAGTTGTTAAATAGGGAATATTTTCAAAGAGAGAAATTTAAAGTCATTTTTCTCAAAATATAGTTTTGGGGCATTGCGCGCAAAGTGGTTAAAAAACTTTTCGATATTTGTTCATGAAATTTTTAGGATACATTGTGTATTCTATAAAGTGAACCTAAATTTTGACTTTTAGGTGCGTTCGTAATTATATAAATACATAGCCCTTATAGTCGTCTTCTTGGTCCCTCCGTCTGCCCGTTTGTGTTAATATAACAGCGCAAAAACTACTTAAACGAATGGTTTGAAATTTAATATATATAACCGGAGCACATTTTTGTTGAGTCATTTCAAATTTTAGGAAAATCGAATCAAAACGTAAAACAAGAACGAAAAATCATGCGTCAAGCATAGATTATGTAACACTTTCCAACGCTTCCAAAATAATTTTACGAATCATACTCTTTTATAAGCTAAAAGATAACATCTAAGTAATCCGAATACTTTATTCAGCCCTGTATAGGATCTATAGATTTGTATATATACTACATAGGATGCTAAATTTTAGTTCAGTTAGGAAACACGTAGCACAGTTTAAAATTCTCCGTCTGGAGTTAAATAATACGGAAATGTGTTCCCGAACTTTTGTACTTCCCTGTATAGGATCTACAGAATTTATACACACCACGTAATATACAAAAAGCGATTTAAAATTAAAATCGCATTCAGTAACTTAAAACGCACTTCCAGGAATTATTGTTAACATACAGTAGAGAATTCTTTTGTGTGTCCCTGTAAATGAACGATGACTGCTATACACACAATATTCTGTAGTAAGTCTCTTGTAATGAACCTTATATAAATTTCAATGCGTTTAAAATAGTGAAACATTATTTAAATAAACCGCAGACGATTTTTCTCCATAGACGTAATGTAACGGAATTCTTTTGACTGTCCCTGTAAAGTAAGTATAAGTGCTATGCACACCCTATTCCATATTAAGCTTCTTCTAATGCACCTTAGTGATATATATAAATTTCAATGCGTTTAAAGTATTGAAACATTATTTAAATAAACCGCAAATGATTTTTCCCCATAGACCGCAATGTAACGGAATTCTTTTGAGTGTCCCTGTAAAAAAACTATAAGTGCTACACACTTCCGTTGAAATAGGGAACATGCTATAGATAACGATTATAACATATAAAATTTGCAGGGCAATCCGAGCATATTTACGGGAGTTAGAGCACGGACAGACGGCAGACGGCAGACGGCAGACGGCCAGACGGCCAGACGGCAGACGGCCAGACGGCCAGACGGCAGACGGCCAGACGGCCAGACAAACCGAAGTCATAAACACTTTTCAACTAGGTTGGAAAGTGTTAAATATATTAATAAAAATTTTCTTCATTCTATTAAATCCTATCATACGTAATTATTCAATGCTATCCCATGATAGGTAATGATTCTATGTTGCCATGGTGCTTACGTCCTATTTAAGATGGAGTCCTATTATTTCCGTATGACTGAATTTAAAAACCGAATTTGTATACTAAATTGGTTAATTATAGCAATCCTATAATCTACCGACAGTTTTTTGGATAGATGTGTCCGGAGAAATAGATATTAAATGTAAAACGAGTCTAAATATGCATTTCAAGTTCTGAAATTTTCAAAGCTAGGCTTAGGTTTCCCATTAGAGTTTTCAGTAAATGTCAATAAAAGATAAAATGTTGCCAACTTAAAATGTACTTACTTTATTACGGAAATTAATCATATCATAATAACAGACGATGTAAGTCATTTCACTGAAATAATATAACTGTGATGTTTTTTACATTGTCTTGTATTGGATATTTGCGCATGATGGTATAACTTTAATGCAACATAATTGTAATTAACTATTCGTAAAAGTGTATTTAAACTTAATTTCATAAAATAAAATTAATACTTGTAATACGAAAATCTGCACATAAAATAAATTTTGTATTCATGCATTTTTGCATAAGAGTAGTGCAACAGCTGTTGCACCAAGATCTGAATATTATAAAACTAGTTATAGTACAAACGCACCTTATTTGTCACGGTTGGCATACATTTTACAACTTTTTTTTTTTTTTTTAAAACGTATTTTTTCTTGGTGTTACATTGTAAACTTTTAAATTTTTTATATAAGCAAGATACTGTTGAGTTTTTAAAACATAAAAATACTAGACATAAATATACCTTTCTTAGGTTTAGTAAGCGGGAGATACGTAGGAAGATACGGAAGCAATGCAATTAAACTCTCAAGTATAATACACCAAGAATTTGGTTTTACAGACAAAAATTCTTTTGTAATCATGAGCGCAACCTGTGATTCCAATTTTTTGCTCGACAAGTAACCCATATAACAACTAATTTTCTTTTCCCTATTATGATCTGCAAAAAATACGAAATGAAAGAAGAAATATGAGGGATGTCCCTCGGACATCCTCTGAACTCATCACTTATAGAATTGTTACATAAAATTTCTGGTTAGATGCACTAAGGTTTCAATTCAAATAACCGCTAAATCTTGATTATTAGTATTTCTACTCAGTTTAGTATCATAATGAGAGTCATTAGGGAAGCACTGTATATTATATCGTTATCTATGTATTTAGTAAAATCGATTGTGTAAATACAGAGAGCTGTTACGGTTTTCTGCTTCCTTTCTTTACAATCAATGGTATTATTAAACACAATGAAGCCACACGCTGTTCAGTTCTTCTCAGTAATCAAAATTAATTTACCGTGTAATTTACTTTTACATCTTGTAAGAAACATTACTTTCATAAGTACGGGGTGATTATAAAACAACGTGAGGTTTTTTGAGATCTCTAGCAGGTAATATATACTGGGCAAAGACATAATGTAACATCATTTGGTGTACGTGCGCAGTGATGCATGCGGTTTTGATTCCCAAAGAAAAAAACTTTACCAAAAGTTGCCACATGATAAATTTTGGCATTGTTTTGAAAGAAACGTGAAGCTGTGGACGCTGTCAGCAGTTTTGATTAAAACTGATAATTTATTCAATACGAAGCCTTCACAAGCATCAAGGACACTGTAAAAATTTAAGTATACTCTAAGACAGGGTCGTACTGGCCCACCGGGCAACGAGGCAAATGCCCGGTGCGCCCTCGTCACTTTTTTTTTTTTTTTTTTTTTTTGGAAGCACGTTTAAAGTTGTGCATACTGAAAGGCATAAAATTTCAAAGATTTTCATATGGAAAATTAAAAAGTAATACTTTTTATTTTTAAAAGTATAGCATAAGCAAACTGTGTGGGATCAAAGACAATTATATAACCCAATTTCGAGATAACATAAATTATCGACAATCAGATGTGCTATTGTTACACATGGTATCCTGGAACATCGTGTTTTTGTAATCCTGGCGCCCTTGGTCAGATTTTTTTCAACGCCTCTGCAAAAATAGCTTTCAAAAAACTAATATCGTGTTTGTGTTTTTGTTACTATGGCGCCCAAGGTACAGATTTTTTTTTCAGCGCCTCTGTAAAAATAACTTTCAAAAAACTAATATCGTGTTCATGTTTTTGTTATTATGGCTCCCTTGGTCAGACTTTTTCAGCGCCTTTGTAAAAATAACTTTAAAAAATTAACATCGTGTTTTTGTAATCCTGGCGCTCTTGGTCAGATTTTTTTCAACGCCTCTGCAAAAGTAGCTTTCAAAAAACTAATATCGTGTTCGTGTTTTTGTTATTATGGCGCCCATGGTCAGATTTTTTCCAGCGCCTCTGTAAAAAAAAAAAAAAAAAAAAAAAAAAACTTAAAAAAAAAATATCGTATTTATGCTTTTGTTATTATGGCGTTCTTAGTCAGTCTTTTTCAGCGTCTTTCTAAAAATAACTTTAAAAAAAATTAACTTTTCTGTCAAATATTTAATGCCCTGGATGATAAAATATTTCTGCTTTTTGTGAAAGTACAAACGACGAAAAAAAAAAAAAAAATGGAATGCAATTTAAGAGAAGAGATTTTCATTTTAATTGGTCCCACTTTCAGAGGCGGCTTTGGTAATCATGTCGCCCCTAGTCTGATTTTTTCAGCGCCTCTGTAAAAATAACTTTAAAAAAACTAATATCGTGTTCGTGTTTTTGTTATTATGACGCCCTTGGTCAGACTTTTTCAGCGCCTTTGTAAAAATAACTTTAAAAAAAAAATAACATCGTGTTTTTGTAATCCTGGCGCCCTTGGTCAGATTTTTTTCAACGCCTCTGCAAAAATAGCTTTCAAAAAACTAATATCGTGTTCGTTTTGTTATTATGGCGTCCATGGTCATATTTTTTCCAGCGCCTCTGTAAAAAAAAAAAACTTTAAAAAAACTAATATCGTATTTATGTTTTTGTTATTATGGCGCTCTTAGGCAGTCTTTTTCAGCGTCTTTCTAAAAATAAATAAATAAAAAAATTAACTTTTCTGTCAAATATTTAGTGCGCTGGGTGATCAAATATTTCTGCTTTTTGTGAAAGTACAAACGACAAAAAAAGAAAAAAAAATGGAATGCAATTTAAGAGAAGAGATTTTCATTTTAACCCTTAATTGCATAGTGATGTAAATTTCCATCACTTTTTATTTAACTTTTAATAAATAAATCAACTTCTTCGCCACCACTATATTTATATAGAAATATTAATCCAGTAAATTTCCCGGGAACTATGTTGCTGAGCAAGATTAAAAATCTATCTTAAAATTTCTGGTGTCTAATATTTAATATATGTATAAAAAAAACACAATTGTAAAAGAAAATCTCACGCAAAGAAGGGTTAATTGGTCCCATTTTCAGAGGCGGCTTTGGTAATCATGTCGCCCCTATAGTCTGATTTTTTCAGCGCCTCTGTAAAAATAACTTTAAAAAAAAAGAAAAACTAATATCGTGTTTTTGTAATCCTAGCTTCCTTGGTCAGAATTTTTCAGCGCCTCTGTAAAAATAGCTATTTAAAAATTAATATCGTGTTTCTGTAATTATGGCGCCCTTGGTCAGATTTTTTTCGGCGTCTGTGTAAAAATAAGTTTAAAAAAACTAATATCGTGTTCTTGTTTTTGTAATTATGGCGCCCTTGGTCAGATTTTTTTCAGCGCCTCTGTAAAAATAACTTTCAAAAAATTTATATATTTTTTTTAAATCATGGCGCCCTTGGTCAGATTATTTTCAGCGCCTCTGTAAAAATAACTTTAAAAAAACTAACACCGTGTTATGTAATCCTGGCCCCCTTGGTCAGATTTTTTTTCAGCGCCTCTGTAAAAATAACTTTCAAAAATCTAATATCGTGTTTTTGTAATCCTGGTGCCCTTGATTAGATTTTTCCAGGGCCTGTTTAAAAATAACTCTAAAAAATCTAATATTGTGTATTTGTAATCATAGCGCCCTTCGTCACGTTTGTTTCAGCGCCACTGTAAAAATAACTTTCAACAAATTAATATAGTGTTTTTGTAATGACGGCACCCTTGGTCAGATTTTTCAGCGTCTGTGTAAAAATAACTTTCAAAAGATTAATATCGTGTTTTTGTAATAGCTCTTCCCCCACATACCCACCCACTTACACACACGTACACTCCCCATAAGCACACACACAGTGTTGAATTCAAACACTTTTCTCCGGGAGGGACTTCTGTGTCTCCGGGGGGGGGGGGGGCATTGTAGAGTTCAGGGGTGGATATTGTACTTTTTGACCATCCAAAATACAAAATCTCACATTTTCCGCAGGGGACATTTTATTGCTTAGAGGGGGGGGGGTGTCCCCCCGGGTCACCGCCTGAATTTAACACTGCACACACATAAATCGATGCTCTTAGTTCTAATAAACTGGAACATTTCATAATTTCTTAATGATAATATAGGCCAAAGACAAATTTTTCACAAGTTTTTGGGCAATGGAAACTTATGTAAATTTTGCTTTTCAAAGAATAAAAGGTTAATTTTTCATATCTATTTGAAAAATTTTTACAATTTTTTAGCATTTAAAAATGCCAATAGTATCTAAAACCCTTTTTTTTTCAAACTGTATCTGCTTAACGACTCTAAACTTCAAACACCACCCCGATTTACAAATTGAAAAATACACGTGACATGTAATCGAAATAAATATATAAACTACTGAAACTTGTAAAAGTTGTTTCACAAAAGAATGGATGAAAGAGAAGCGCAGATGCGCGCAGATGTGTTTTTGTTTTGTTTTCAGTGCTGTTAGTGGGAGTTCCTAAGAAGACAAATTCCCTAAGAAGACATGTCGGTGGAGTTTCACCTTAGATACCCAGTGGTATTTGTAAGTAATACCAGATGTGACACTTTTTATTGATTATACCATATTGTGGGATTTTTGGATCTCTGTAACTTTCTGAAGAAAATAGAAACCGGATGTGGAGGTATTTTTCCATGAAATACTAATTAACACACGCTCGGCGTACAGACATCAGCAAAGAAAGAAACGTTAAAAACGAAAAAATAAAATATCGAATTCAGTAGCTGTTATAGGAGTTTTATAATGTTTTGAGCAATAACATAAGCTGTCCAAAACTTTTTGACGATATTATTAAACAATTTTCATTGATACATACTTTAAATTTTTAGACATTCCCATTAAGGTGAAAACGAAAAATAACTTTGCCAATAAACCTTATCATTTTTTAGATACTTTTTTTTCAAGATATCGAGTAAGAGATAGCTGCAAAATAATGAACACATATAAGCTTATTGCGGTAGAAAAAAAGTGTTATTCTTCTTCTTTTCTATATTTTACCCCCATTACGCAATTAAGTATTTCTATTTTCTTTGACTTTGTTTTTTGTTTTGTAATACAATGCTTAAATATAATTTTGATAGTACATATATTTTTTAAATGTAAATATATTTGAATCCAGTGGCGCACCCAGGATTTCGCTTTGGGGGGGGCTAATGCATTTTAGACGTCTGCACAAGCCCGGCTCGGCCCGCGTCCGGCAAAATGAAGGTAAACTTTAAAACCAGTGGCGCCATTTCGGGGGGGGCTGGGGGGCAGTTGCCCCCCCCCCCAAAAAAAAATCAAAATATGATTAAAAGATAAAATAACATCAGATTTCACAGATTTGATTACAATAAAAAAAACTAGTTTCATTTGCCAATCTCAAAACTTTTTTCTATCTCATACAGGTTTCACATACACCAAAAACAAATCAGCACCAATTTATATTAAGATCTAACTAAATCTTAAGTTTTATTAAATTATGTGTGTTAGTTCTGGAGATATTGCGATCGTGAAAATCGTGCAAAATGTTACATAGCAGCGCCACCTGTTGGGCTATTTACACCAAATCGTAATCAACGTCAATTTTTGTCAAGGTCTAACCGAATCTGAAGTTTGGTGAAATTCTGTGCATTAGTTCTTGAGATATAGTATCGTAAAAATCATAAAAAATGTAACATAGCAGCACCATCTGTTGGCGATTTACACCAAAAACTAATCACAACCCATTTATATCAATGTCTAACTGAATGTAAAGTTTTATCAAATTCCGGGCATTAGTTCTTCAGATACAGCGCCCACAAAATTTATCCCATACAGACACAGAGACGCAGACAGACATTTTCTAAAAATAGTCCAATTCTGTTCAGGACCTTCTAAAACGTATAAATCCGTCGAAAAGCGGAAGTGGTAAATTTTCATAAATCCAATACCTTTTTCTTGTAAAGATAGAAGAAAGTAATAAACATTTAATAAATACTTTAAACATGGAAATTTTTTCTAAAGCCTTGCTATTGCAACATTCTATAAGTGAGACATTTATCATTAATGAGTATTTTGGCTAGTTTTAGAAATATATGTGAGAAAAATCTCTATGAATTGCTTCTGAGCTGTGTACAGCGTGATTAAAAGAAAACTCGTCACCCCCAAGGCTAGAATTTTAGTGATAAATTCTCGCTTTAACCAGAAATTTAAACCCGAGAAAAAAAAAACAAAAAAAAACGAAGCAATTAACCTTTTGATAACGGGCCAGGATTGACTACTAATTTTGCATTAATCGTTCTACAATTTCCAAAAAAAATCCTTGTGACAGATTTCTCTTGAAAATATCCTAATATAAGTGTATGACAGATTTGAAAAGTCGTACTAATAGAATAAAAAATAGTCCACTGGGACATATATGTCCCAACCGTAGTCAAATGTTCCAAGTCAACCTGACCCGCAGCGAAAATAAGCCGCGTCAACCCGGCTCGATCCGTACTGCAGATTGGATCGTGTTGTCCTACCCAATGCAGGAGCAAGGGACCTGAGGACAAGGGTTTTGCAGATTTCTGAATTGTATGGAATTTAGATCATAGTCTGAAGAGGAAGGCAGAAAATGATTGCAGAAAATTGTTACTGACAGAAAATCATTAATAAAATTTTTTTTATACCTATGGATATGTTATACCTACAACATTTGCAAATTTCGTAACTTTTTGATGGTTTTCATGTGCTGATTATCTCGTGACCGATTGAATTTCACGACTTTTTTTTCGTGATTGTTTCTTTTTTTCTTTTTCTTTTTTTTTGGTGATAATTTTCGAAAATTCGCTATTTTCTGTGAATCATTGACGGAATTGATTTTTTCGACCATTTGTCTGAATTCGCGACATTTTTTTTCAACCGATCGACGAAATTCGCTACTTGTTTTCGCCATCCTTTGGCGAAATTCGCGACTCTTTTCTACGATCGTTTGTTGACATTCGGGAGTCTTTTTCCGCAACCAACTGACAAAAATTGCTACTTTTTTGCACAATCTTTGACGAAATTCCGATCGTTGACGAATTTCTTTCCACCATTTGTCAAAATTCACGATTTTTTTGACAATTGATCGACGAAATTCGCTATTTGTTTTTGCGATCTTTTGACACAATTCGCGACTCTTTTCTACGATCGTTTGTTGACATTCGGGAGTCTTTTTCCGCAATCAACTGACAAAAATTGCCATTTTTTGCACAATTTTTGACGAAATTCCGATCGCTGACCAATTTTTTCCCACCATTTGTCGAAATTCACGTTTTTTTTTTTTTGGCAACTGATCGACGAAATTTGCTATTTGTTTTTGCGATCTTTTGACGCAATTCGCGACTCTTTTCTACGATCGTTTGTTGACATTCGGGAGTCTTTTTCCGCAATCAACTGACAAAAATTGCTATTTTTTGCACAATTTTTGACGAAATTCCGATCGCTGACCAATTTTTTCCCACCATTTGTCGAAATTCACGTTTTTTTTTATGGCAACTGATCGACGAAATTTTCTATTTGTTTTTGCGATCTTTTGACGCAATTCGCGACTCTTTTCTACGATCGTTTGTTGAAATTCGGAAGTAATTTTCCGCAACCGACTGACAAAAGTAGATTTTTTTGTAATATTATCTATAATTAATAATAATTTGCAATATAATATCGAAGAAATATTTTCAAAAATCTACTTTTTTATACAGCTTAAAAGTTATGATTTTTTAACCCTCTTTTTCTCTTTTATTCTAGACTACATTAATTCTTAGATTGAATCTTTATTTGAAGGCTGAAAAATCTGAGTAATCATTAATGTTGCTATTCTGTTTCTTTCTGTCTTGTAAACATATAATAAGTTAAAATATATTGTAAAATTTTTCCAAAAATAAGTATGCAATATTCTTTAAAAGAATCTTAATTTTATGTTGAGTAAAATCGGAATTTTTTTTATACAAATTGAGCGGACTGGATAGGCCATGATTTAACTGATTTTGTCACTGGCCGGGTCGGGCCTGTTTTCTTTGATTTTTGTACTTGCCAGGCCAAACTTTTAACTTTTGCAACGGGCAAGATAGATTTCGTTCGGGCCTGGCCTCGAAATTCTGGCCTGTGCAGACTTCTAATGCATTTGCATGACACTCACGAGTCGGTGATCAAGTGATCATCTGCATTTGCGCACTGCAACAGTAGCTGAAATTTACTATAATCACTTCTGATATCCATCAGTGATACAAAATTTGTTAATTATTTATGGATATGTGCAGATATTTTCCTTTTTTCCTTTACACTTTACGATTACTGAAAAATGTTACAAAAATGCTTATTTTACGATATAAAGCTGACATATTCTGTAATATAATATTTTATGTAATGTAATAGTATTGTATTCGTTGTAGTGCAGCAACGTAATGAAATTACGATGACTGCTCTTGTGTGTCTCTGCTTTATCATCAGTAATTCGATATCGCTTGAATTTGAACATATGCTAAAACGTATATTATTTATCATAAATGAACAGAATGAAACATTTTGTGAAGAAAACAGAGGAATATAATTTTATAATAAAATAGTTAGCCTGATACTATAAATAGAACTTAGATATGAATGACAGAAAATGTTATCTACTTATTTATTTTTCAGTATCAATGGTTTTTTGCCGCTGTGTATTTACAGGGAGAAAACTATTCTTCTATTAATTAATTAATATTATGAACATTCAATTCATTTTTAAATTTTTTTTTTAATTAAAAAAAAGAAAAGAAAAGAAAAGTGCCCTGTTAAACTGATGGCATTGACCTCACGGGGCTATTCACACTGATTGCGTATATTATACTCTTATTTCAAAGAATAATTCTGCATGATATTCCCATTTAGCTAAATAAAGGGGGGGGGTTATCTCCCTAATTCCCACCCTTTATACTTAACCAATGAATTTCCAAATCTAATATCAGAATAAACAGATATACCAAATTTGCAGCAAATCGTATAATTCTACATGAAAAATCCATTTTTATAAATTAAGGGGGAGGGATTAGTCCCTGTTCCCTCCCCCTTTATACTTAACCAATGAACTCCCAAAACTAATCAGGAAAGCACCTTATCAGAATGAACCTATATTCAAAATTTGAAGCAAATCGGATATTTCTATCAAGAGTTATCGCGTTACGTACATACATACTTACGTACATACAGAACCTGTGGGCACATTAGCTCTCAGGCTTTGATCGCTTGTGAGCTAATAAATAAAGAGAAAACTGCCCAGTTAAACTGAGGGCATTGAGCTCACAGGCTATACACACTAATTGTATATTATACTCTTATTTCAAAGAATTTGAAATAAACCCTCGAAAAATAAAGAAATTGACAATATACTAACAGGGGGATCATCCCCCGTACCCCCTTATAATTACCTAATGAACCCCCAAAACTAATCAGGGAGCGCCTTATCACAATGAACCTATAAACAAAATTTGAAGCAAAGCGGTTAGTTCTATCAAGAGTTATCGCGTTACGTACATACAGAACCGGCGGTCATTAGCTCTCAGGCTTTGATAGCCTGTGAGCTAAAAACCGTTAACATGACAATTTACATCTATTGTGAAAAGGAAAACAAGTCAATTTTATAATATGGAGTCTTCTTTGACTTGGATACAATGGATACAAAAACAGTAAAAAATACTGACGGAATTGCAATAAATCGCTGAGAAATTCCGTCTTAGCTGGTAAACTGTAAAGGTGTTTCTTTCGATGGGACCATGGAATGTTTGCGATTAAGATAATATTCCGTTATAGACAGGTTTCATTTACACTGTTAAACTGTATACGTAAAACTTGTGTAAATAACCCCATACCGTTTAACTTGTGTAAATGAAACTTGTCTATAACGTAATATTGTCTTGATCACAAACATTCCATGGTCTCAGCAAAAGAAACACCTTGAAAGTTTACCTGCTAAAGCAAAAACCCGTATAAAACAGAACTCTTTACCGATTCATTGCAATTTTGTCTTAGCCTTTTTTATTTTTGTTTATGTCCATGATTCAGTAAATTAGTACCTTGTTCGGCACAGGAGGGAGGGGCATAGACCGCGGGATATGCCCTCTCTTATCTATTAATAAATTTGAAACTTTATGCTTACGAATATACTAGTGTAATAATTATCCTTAGAAAGAAATTAATATGTATGCTTACCATTCTAGTGATGAATTATTCTAATCTTAGATGATTTTCTTGAGCTTTGATGATATAAATTCTCCAAATATAAAATTTAAAACTATGGCTATTTTTTATACGTTTTAACACGAAGGATGCTAAAAAAAAAAAAAAAAAAAGTGTATAACCAGAAGTACTAATAAAATAGAGGTGCATTTCGCCAGCCCCCCCCCACCACCACCACCACCACTCACATGTTTTTGAAAATATTACCAATCGTTCATACCTCGTTTGTATCTTATTTGTACTAGAGTAATAAAAGTTTTTAGTGGGGGGGGGGTGGCTGGAGAAACGGCCAGCCCCCCCCCCCTCCCTCAATGTTTTACAAAACGGATAGTGCCAAACGTTTATACCGTTTGTACCAAAAATCATTTCATTTGTACCTCATTTGTACTAGGGTAATAAAAGGTTTTTTGTAGGGGGGGTTGGAGAAAAGGCAGCTGCCCAACTCAATGTTTTACGAAATGGATAGTGCCAATCGTTTATACCTCGTTTGTACCAACAATCGTTCGTACCTCATTTGTACTAGAGTAATAAAAGATTTTTAGTGTAGGGCTACCGCTTCTCCAGCCCTCCCACTTCAATGTTTTAGAAAATGGAAAAAGTACCAATAATATATACACCGTTTGTACGAACAATCTTTTCGTTTGCACCTCATTTGTACTAGAGTAATAAAAAGGTTTTTGTGTGGGGTTGCCATTTCTCCAGCCCCCCCACCCCCACCCCACCCCACTTCAATGTTTTACGAAATGGATAGGGCCAATCGTTTATACCTCATTTGTGCTAGAGTAATAAAAGGTTTTTAGTGTGAGGCTGCCATTTCTCCAGCACCCCACTTCAATGTTTAGCAAAATGGATAGTGCCAATCGTTTATCGACCTTGAATGGGTCGTATTGTCCACTACACAGATGTACAACGCAGACGAAATACCACCCTCGTTTGGACTTGAATCAACGCCCCCTAGAGATATCTCTAGGATGATGGATGGGTACTCAGAACTGAGAGAATCAGAGTACCGCTATAAGTCTTTACGCTTAACGTATTTCGAAAACGATTTGAGAATAAAGATGAAATGAGATACAAAGGTTTTAAACATTTTCTAAAAACCTTAAAAAAACAAAAACAAACAAAAAAACTTTTTATAATTTTATAGAAAACGTTACATAGTTACTTCATCCTTAAGTTTCAGGGTCTGGGGGGGGCTTCAGCCCCCTTAGCCCCCCCCGTGGGTGCGCCAATGTTTGAATCTATTGCTGCTCTTCTGGTGCATTTATTTATTTATTTTTTGTCTGTGTGTGTGAGTTGCGGCGACTATTAAAATTAAATTTGGCTTCTGTAATTAAAATAAACAGCAATTTAAAATTAAATATGATTTATTTTAGTGACTAGGCGAGACAAAGGGTGGAAATTACGGAAAGCTTTTTTTTTTTTTTTTTTTTCAAAATGCCGACTGTTTTGAAGAGATTATTCAACTTTTATCGAAGAAAAATGAGGATTTTTGATGATAAAAAAATCCTTAATGCTCTGCATAATTATATAAGAAAAAAAAAGCTGACAAAATTAGAAGTAAAACAATTCAGTATTATTAAAGTAATCGTGTATGGTCATATATTTAAAAATGCAATTTTGAGAAAATCTAGTTTCAATTTTATTGTAGAATGCTTATTATATAATCTCTTTGGAGATTTAATTAGAATGTTACAAGAACTTGATATGTTTTTTGAAATTCAAAGATATTATAATTATATATATTGTATATATATATATTATATAGAATCGTCTATTCCAGGTTCTTGATTCCATTGATAAAGCCGCTAAAATAAAAACTCGATTTTCCGAAATTTATAAGTTATGATTACGTGCAAATCCTTAAAGCGATTTTCGAAAAAATATTTTTTAACGTTCAGTAATGCAAAAGTTTCTGCTCATTTACAAACATAAAAATAGTGTTCGACAGGAACCGAATTTCGGTTACCTTTCTAGTTTCGACAGAAAACGAAAACGAAATTATCTTAAAAATAAATTCAAAGTAATAACATAAACATGCATGTTATCTGAATAATGTTTTGCGTAGAAACGGAAGTACATAATTATTAATTAAAAATTAATTTTATTGAAATAAAATGAATTAAATATAAGGTGCTATAAACATAAAAAATGATTCAAAAATAATTTAATTTAAAAATAACGAATTTAATCAATATTATTAATACCTTCTAGATTTATCCCCTTTTATGTGAATACATAGTATGTGCGGCTCTTTGGATGGTAGTGGCGTTTGGGAGAGGATAGGGAGGGGCAGTTATAGTAATACCGATTATTCGGCAGTATTTTCGCCAAAACTAAGATTTTGCGCTGAAAACGAAAATGAAACCGAATATTCGGCCAAACTCTACATAAATGAATGAGAATTGCAGGCTTGGTTATTGAAATGATTTGTAATACAACAGATTCTTTTCTTTAAATTAATCACATCTTGAGTTAAAATTGATTGTTGTCTTGTGACAGCAGTTTTTTTCCTCTTCCCGCACTGTTGCGTCCGGAAATTAGGTTCAAAGCGGCACCTTTGAGAGAATTTTCTGAAAGATCTTTTGCTTTTCCTAAAAAAATATAAAAGACAGTTCTATTACAAAGTTTCTGATGGGCTATAAAAAATAGCTGGTATTTTCGGCCACTTATAAAGCTATCAGCAGTTGTAATGAAATTTAATGAAAACCTTTCAAACAAAATTATCATGCAATACAATTCAAGTAATACTTTTCAAAGTAATGCTTTTAAGGAATTATTACTTTTCCAAAGATTTTCTGCCCCTCCCCCCCTGCCCTGCGTATACACATGAATTGCAGTGCAAAAGAACAAGATCTTTGAAAAACAAAAACAATCCCAGTAGCCCAATAGCTTTTGTAAATGTAAGTTTGCTCATTTGAAAAGAAACCGAAATACATTATGTCCGAATGAGACCGAAATACATTATGTCTGGGAAAAGAGAGTACCGAAATCAGCCATCTATTGTCCACCCCACAGAAACTGGAAATGCATGTGTTTCTAATTTTCAACCGATTCTCGGTATAAGTAAAGTGCTCTTGATGTGAAATCTGCTTCGTTTGTCTCGTTCTATCTAAGTGTCAAAGAACTACTCCGTCTTTATATTATTTGCCGGTGACCTGAGTTATTTACTTATTTTAGTGTAATCTTAAAAATTTTTTCTTATAATAAGCTTGTACTTCAACCTTTTTAAAAAAAATAGTGTACAGTGTTATAAAATATCATTACCACAGCTCAGATATGCTGATGTTGCATTTTGCATAACAAGAACTGTGACTTGTCCATGGAAAAACAATATAAGGTATAAGACTACAAATTAATTTTTTTGATTGTATCTCTTTCACAAGAATGTTTATTAGTTTGAATTTTTGCGAAATCTGCAAAATTTGCCTAATGTATTTCTTTATTTTCTCTTTGTAACTGTTGCGAGAAAAAAAAAAATTCATGCCGGCTCGGCCTACAGGCGGGGTTAGATTTCGAAGTTAGCTACTAATTTCACCAATAACAACTTAAATCAAGATTAGAGATAAACCCAGTTCTTCACTAAGAATGAGCTCTAGAGACCTAAAATTTCTTAAGAAGTTTGTTTTGTTTATCCTGTCTTTATACCTCACATTTTCAACAAATTTATGAACCTATTGTCGTTTTTGTTATTTTTAAAGAATTCTAGTTCTATTATAAAAACAAAATTCCTAGTTTGAAAACAATGTCCTGACGTATTCAACAATTGAAAGATGGGGTTAATTTTCGTACTTTTCGAAACAGATTGATAAGTTAGAAAGCGTAAAGAATGTAGATGGGATTTGGTGTTTTCCGTTTTATGTATCTCGAACGGTTCAGCCGATGCATGTTTCGAAAGACGGGCTAAAAAAAGCCGCTTTCAGCTAGTATCTGCCTCCACACTTTGGAACGTGGTTTCTGGCACTCGTCGGTGCAACATTTTTCGGTCAACCTTTTAACCCCTTCGCGACGAGAGCACTTTCCTTAATTTTTAACCTTTTACCACCGGTTTTTCACAACAGAAAATTTTCTGTAATTGAATCTCGAAAATGCTCTGACTAAGTAAGATAAAATTTACAATAAAAAATAACTGAGAAGAATAATGAAGGATTCTAAGCACCTTAAGTGGCACGTATGCCGGTCGCTCGTCTCCAAGGGGTTAAATTGCGGAGTTTAATTAATATCTCGGCCAATTATATAAAAAAACAACAAAATTGAAACTCAGGTGTATTAAGACCTGTCTTGAACTATTCTCATCCAAATTTATCCGATACTTAAAATTGTAGAGCACACTTCTACGAATACTTTTTAAAAAATTAGCTGAAAATGTTCAAAATTGTAAGAGAAGATACATTTTAAAATTTACTTAATATTGTCAAAAAAAAAAAAAAAAAAAAAAAAAAAAAAATCGAATGTTGCCTGGAAAATTGAATAATTTCTTATTAGAATCATTTTCCTTCATTGAGTCCTTTATTATTAAGCCAAAAATGTACCTTAAAATACTTAAATAAAAAAAATGTTCAAAAGGTACTTAGTCCCCTTAAAATAAAATTTATGGCCAGCCTTCTTGGGACTTAAATTACATATGAAAGGAGGGGAGGGGGGGGGGTTAAAAGGTATTTCACAGCGAAACTGACAATTCCATAAGTCCTACTCCATTTAAGTTGGATTTCTAATGCATTTAATCTCCAAATAAAGGACACTCCATTGAAGAATAGGAATTATCTCATTCAAAATATATAAAATAATCCTGTAGCCGTTATGTATGTTAACTTTTCAAAAAATTTGTTTTAGATACTTTTAAATAGTAGTTGGCGCCCCTTTGATAAGAATTTGGCGCCCTTTTTATCCAAGTTGCCACCGCCCTTTTTGTCATGCCAGTACGACCCTGCTCTAAGATGAGTAAATGATGTACTTATATCGAATTGACTATGTTTGGATCAAAACTGAACCTATGCTTTCTCAATTTTGAAACATGACATGTTATCAAACCGAAAAGAAACGATAAATTTGTACTTTGTAATGGTTTATTTCATTCATGGCGACATAAAAAAGATGTTCATTAATAAGAAAACAATACAATACACTTTGGATATCAGGGAATAATATTACATTTTTATTCCTCGGTTGAACTATATCTTGCGCCTCCTTTATAATAGTATGATTACATTGAGTTGTTCTTATGAGTGCTTCGTATATTCATGCGTTGTCGGTCCGGTCTGTGTGCTGAGTGAGATGGGATTTGTTCCTGAAAAGAAAATTAGAAGAATGGGATTTTCAATGTGTTTATATTTGAACACATCCATGGAATCAAAAATGAGTACACGTGTTTCTCAATTTTGAGTACGTTTGGATCGGAGCTATTTTGAGTATGTGTTGTATTTAAAATTGAGTACTTTTTACTCAATTTTGGGAGCCCATTATTTTCTGTGAACTTGCATCAATGTAAGAAAATAACACTTTCGTTAAATTAAAACTTGAAAATTGTAAAAGCTCCTGTGTTTCAACATTGTATTTTAAAAGATGTCTGGTCAAGAGGTTTCGCAGTTTTTTGTTTAAATTTACTGTGCGAATTTAAGTGAATTCTAATTTTAGGCAGCAGTGGAAAATGTCGTTCATTGCATGTAGCTGTGTACAATATCAGGCCGGTGGTAACATAGAATCCCATTTGTGTGTTTGCAGCTTCATTTGGCACTTAAATATTGATAAATTACAAATAATACTTTTGAAGTATGCCACTAAATTTCCTAGTGGCGCTTTTTGGTACTTATATTTTTTCTTTAGAAATCGACCGAGCATGCTTCACCGAGCATGTACAACAAATGGGTAATAATAATGGGTTAATGGGTATGCTGCAAGAGATCAACAGTTTCCAGAAGAGTCGTTACATCGGATCGGTGACCGATTTTATCTGAACTCAACCCGATCCACCGTTTGGGTCGGATCAGGTTGGTACTTTCTTCACTTCAATCGGCGCGGAGCCTGCCCCGTTTGCCCGACGGTTGCGTCGGCCCTGCTCCAAGTTAAAGCCATAAAAGGTAGTTAATGAAAACAAATAAAATTTATCACTAAGTATATGTTCAATCAGCGTGTGCATATAATTATGCCTTGAGATATCGCCCACTTAAACCTAAGAATTCCAACTTTCGAAGTTCGCATAATCAAGCCCATGAGGCAGAAAATTCAAGCGATTTGTAATCGAAAAGTTTTTTTTTCATTTTTCGATAAATGAATCCCATCTTGAGTTATACGCGATTATTCTCCCACGATATCTGTTTTTTTTTCTTTTCTTTCCCGCGCTTTCGCGTCCGGAAATTCGGTTCAAACCGCCAACTTTGTCAGCCTTTTCGAAAGATCTTCTGCCTTATTTGCTGAGAAATGGAAAAACATTTTACTTAAAACGTTTGTGAATATCTGAATATGAATTAAAAAATGTGTCAGAAAGTAGCCTGTTTGAATTTGAGAACAGCCTTAAGGTTGTTCTCAAAATTTTTTCGGTGTTTTTATACAGAAACTATGTAATTGAAACACGTTCTCCATTTTTTGGTAAAGGCAGAAGATCTTTCAGAAATGACTGACAAAAAGCTGAATCGAATTCCCGACGCGGCAGTCCGAGAAGCGCAAAAAAAGTGTCGTCTCATGACCTGAATCGCTTATAACTCGATAAGTAATCTGTTTATCGAAAAAGGAAAACTCATTTCGATTCGAAATAGCTTCCATAGGCCTGCCAATTTTATGTTCTTGCGTTTAAAAATGAGTCAGAAATTGTGTCAGAAAGTTTCGAGTTGTTGAATAGGTTATTTGACGCAGAGCCCGACTATCTAGGGCCCTGGGGCAAGCATCATTTTGGGGGGCCCCCTTCTAACTAGTCATAGAAACTGTTCACGAATTACGCTGAAGTGACTAGTACTAAACTTCCTACCTGTTGTATGTATACATAAATTTCGTACCAAGTACTGTTCACACTTGTATACAGGGTATTACAAGAAAGATGGTCAAGATAGAACAGATAGATTCCTACTAGTACTTTAAGAAAAAGTGCTAGTAGGAAAACTAGTAAAAAAAATGATGGATTGGTTGACGGAAGTATTTATTTGCAAATTTTCCTTATCTACGTTAGGCATATGATGTCTGAAAGCAAAATGCCCCCAATTGGTCATCATGAATGCTTTTAGGTTGGTTGTTTTTATGACGGCTGATTATCAACACCAGGGATATAGGCCCTAGGGGTCTTTCGAAGGGATCCTAACCCGTATTTACGGCAAGTTTCGAAGAAAACCACGGAAAACTCCGAACGGTTAGGTCGACGAGCGCGACAGGGGCTTGAACCCAGCACCTCCCGTCTACCAGCTTTGAGAGCAGAACCTCTCAGCCACTGCTGGGGACAAATGCTTTAAGAAAAATACCAATAATGAATTTCTTTTGAAAACAATGGACTACTAAGTTGTTATAATAAAACTTTAATCATTAGTATTCTAATATTATAATTCGTCCTTTTTTTGCGAAGGGGGGGGGGGATATGGGGAGCGAAAAGGGGAAAGGGAAGACTGCATTAATTTCTTAAATCTTTGAAAATGTAAGAATATTGGTCATTTTTGACCAGTTTTAACCCTTTCCCCAGCTTTAACCCTCTTAATAAAATCCTGATTACTCCCATGGGCCCCCCTCAAATGGGTGGCCCGGGGCAGGTGCCCCGCATTCCCCTGCATTAGTCAGGCCCTGCATTTGAGAACCACCTTCCTTAAGATAAAATTCACTGAAATGCAATGTCTGGAGCAACTCTCGGTCTCCTGATATATTATTCTTTTATACTAAATATTTTTGTTATTGTTTCTTTATGACACAATACCAGAATCCTTCATGCAAAAGACAAAATATCTTTTATAAGGCGGCATTTATCAAGGTTGTCTGTATCATAGTTTGCCAAAATTGTTCTTCTGATTTATATAGCTTCATAAAAACCAAAAACAGTTTTCAATATATGCGGCGATATTGCGGATAGTAAACGGAAACTTTACTGCATTTAAAACCTTACATTTCTTTCTCTTGAATTTTTACCTTGAAAAAGTATTTGTATTGTCTGACGTAACAATATCAAGCATTTTTCCAAACTAATTCATAAAAGGATACGGGAGAAAAAAAATAAAACGAACATAATCGCGATGTTGCAAAAATGAAGTAAAGAAAAGGCCAAGCAATTGTGCAATAATAAAGTGATGCTGCCATCTATGGTGGAAAATAGAAACTATTATCTCTTAAATTAAGAAAATGGTAAACTTTCATACCAGCAACAATCGCTTTTTTGTGTTTTATTATCATTAATTTGTTAAAATTAAAAATTAAAAATTAAAATTTATTAGCATATACCTGTTAGATGGTATATTTTATATTGCTCATAAAGATATGTAAAAAAAATAACATATCATATGATAATGTATTTAAAATGTGTTTTTCTTAAAACAAAAATTTCGCAGTCTATGCATATTAAAATACACCATGCGTATTCTTTGTTCAAAATTATCACTGTGTTAAAGGTCAAGCTCAGCCAGTTTATTATTATTTTTAAATAATTGTGAATCATATTTAAAAGTGATGGCTTAAATATTTTAATAGTCTTTTTAAGTAATAAAATGAAAAAAATGAAGAAACTATTATAAAAACTGGAAAGCATAAATTATTTAAAACAATAATAAGAATAACTTAAAATGTTTTTAAAGTTTTAGTAAATTGATATTTTCTTTTGAAATATTTATCGAACACTTCATTGAAGAATTTCTCTTGGAGATCTTTGGGAAAATAATGAAAAAAATTCCCATTTTTCTCTTGCGGGAAAATAATGAAAAATAGTTTTTAAAGTACATCGTCCTCTTAAGGGGGTTCTCAAATGATCTGCTGAATAACTCAAAACTTACTGACACAATTTCTGACTCATTTTTAAATGCAAAAGCACAAAATTGGCAGGCCTGACTATTGAAGCCATTTGGAATCGAAATGAGTTTTCCATATTTTGATAACTATGTTACTTATCCAGACATAAGCGATTTGTGTCACGTGACACGAAGGTGACAACACATATTTCTCCTTTCTGGAGCTGAAGCATCCAGAATTTGGTTCAAAACGAGGACTTTGACAGTGTTATCTAAAAGATCTTCTGCTTTTACCAAAAAATGGAAAACGTGTTTCGCTTACAAAATTTCGAAATAACAACACCTGCTCATGTCATGCGGAAAATAATTTCATACTATTCTGCAATAATATGTGAGCATTCATTAATTTTTTCCCCTCTTAATTAAATAAAGTATAATTCGAAACTATTTACAGACTAAAAGAAAACGTAAAGTATGTGTTAAAATACAGAACTTAACTTTTATAATTTTGTTTAAATTCTGTTTGGTTGAATTTTAACTGTTGTCAATGAAATCTGGTTTTCTTATTTGAGATTATATTTAGCTATATTCTTGTTCTATGCCAAGTATTGCCATATTATGACAAAATATGATATAAAACATTTTACTTTATATTCTTGAATATAGATGGCGCCACGAAATTTAAATCTGCATTACTTTTGAGATATTAGTACAGAATGCCACAGAAGTCAGTTCACATTTTAAAAATTCATAAAAAAAAAAAAGAATGGTCATATCTGACTGCAGTTTGAACCACAAGATTTGTCAAAGTGTCGGATTTTCTGTGGCCAATGTAAAAAATAATTCAAAGTTTCTTTGAACTAATATTTGCCTAATTGCCTATTTGAACTAATATTTATATATTTAAAGTCGTTTTTTTTTTGTTTGTTTTTTTGAATTATTAAAATTTTAAGACGTCTTACTGTGAAAACCACATTTCAGTACAACAATTTGTTAATTTTTTAGGATTTTTTAAAAAAGTGAACAGACTCACACTTTTTGACAAATCTTCTAGTACAAATTGCACTCTTTTACAAATTGTACAAATTTCTTGTACTTTGCGTATTTGATGGTTGGGTTGGGTTGATTATTGACGGCCAATTATCGACACCAGGGATATAGGCCCGGGGGGAGTGCCCTTCGTGGGGGTCTTTCTAAGGGAACCTAATCCGTATTTACGCATGGAGAAAATCCACGGCTCGAAAGAAAACCACGAAAACTCCGAGCGATTAGGCCGACGGGCGCGATTGGGATCGAACCCAGCACCTCCCGTCTACCAGCTTCGAGAGCACAACCTCTCAGCCACTGGTGGGGCGTATTTGATGGTTGATTGTTGATTTTATGACGGAAGATTATCAACACGAGGGTTGGTTGATTTTATGACGGCGGATTATCAACACCAGGGATATAGGCCCTGGGGGAAATGCCCTCCGTGGGGGTCTTTCTTAGGATCCTAACCCGTATTTACGGCAAGGTTCGAAGAAAACCACGGAAAACTCCGAACGGTTAGGTCGACGAGCGCGACAGGGGTTTGAACCCAACACCTCCCGTCTACCAGCTTTGAGAGCAGAACCTCTCAGCCACTGGTGTGGTGGGGCCTTTGTGTATTTATTATACAAATGACAATCTTTTACATTTTGTTTATGAATAAGATACCTGTACCAAATAAGGCCATGTGACCAAATAAGGTTTCAGATCATAATAAACTGTGTTATTACAGAATCAATATTTTAAATGATACTGGATGTAATATTTATAAATATTTTTACAAAATTAAATCATGCATACTCTTGTCGCTGTTTTATTGTGGCCAGGGAAGTTTAAAACTAACAAGATCAAGGGAATTTCAAAGGAGAACAGCTTTAAAACCAACTTGTGGACATGATACATTAGGTCAATGTTTACTGCAATTGAATACACATTATAAATTACAATTTTAGAAGTGTCGAATTTCGATGCTAACATATCCTCTGTAGAGAATCGCTATTGAGGTTGTTTCTAACGTTTAATCCTCTGAGAGGCAGTATACTATATAATATGCTAATGCTGCCTCTCGAAAATGTAATTTATATTACATTTTTCAACCTTATCATTTCCATAAATTGGCATTATGGATATAATTTTGCATGTGTCTTTTTATTTTTAATGAGAAAAGTAGAATTTAATTGCCTATTTTACAAGTTAATGTTTTCACATACAGGGTGTTTCACAAAGGACCCCTAACTTTAAAAATCAATAACCCGGAAACGGTGATAGGGAGAAACATGAAACCAGTAGTATGTGTATTAAAAAAATAATAAGAATTTTATACATAAATCTCAAAATTTAGTTAAAAATAGCGCCGATAGATGACGCTGCGATAAACAGGCGTATCAAAAGTGATTCAAAAGGTGCAGCTTTTACACAACAGACTTATCGCAAACAAAGAATGAAATTGTCATTGACTCTCTGCTGTATGTCACCCGTCTGTTTGTTGGAATTTTTTGAAAAGCTCACGAATTGTGTTCCCATCTGGGATTTTTACGACTTGAAATCGCGTTTGAAAACTTCTCCTTGAGGCAGTAGGACTCTGATTTAATCGGTGGTACTCCAACTAGAGTTGCAAAAAACCCGCAGTTTTTGAGAGACGGGAATAAACCCGGGAATTTTTGGGAATAAAACCGGAATTTTGGGGAATATTGAAAATTTTGAAGGAGTATTGAAAGTAAACAAAACTAGTCATTTTCAATTTATTTATTTATTTATTTATTTTTAAAGAAATTTCAGGCACTGTTCTGAAAAGTTTAAAATAGGTTTTTCATTAATGAATTCGCAAAACTTAGGCTTTTGCGCTCTTAATGTTTAGAATTCATTATAACTCATTTGCTTTACAACAATAACGGCTGTGAGTTGGTAAGGATTTGAATGTTTCTTTAAAAATTAAAGTTGTTTAATTTCTGTTAGTTGGCATATTAGCTATTCAGGCATAATCTATATTAATTTTCTTGTGAGTTAGTGTATTTTTGCATTGATTTCTTTTAGTTTTGTTCGTTTTCTTTTTTGTTTTCATTGTCTGAATTCGAGAACAGGGCTGATGTTTATATTCATGTCAGGCAAGATGAATCTGTCATCTTCCTCTCGCACGTTTTACTTATCCATGACTAAAATATCAACTTACGTATGATATTTTAATTTCTTTTACTTAATATTTCTGCAGCGTAAGCATGTATTTCGCTGGTTTTCATTTAATCTGTGCTATTTTTCTGTATTTATGTTATTGATTTTGTTTACATTTGTAAAAAAAAAAAACATTTTGTTTACAAATTAAAAAATTCCATGGCTAAAACTTTCTGAAAACACCCGGGAATGTTCAATATTTCCCTCCCAAAAAACCCGGTTTATTCCCGGGAATAAACCCGGTTTTTTTCTACCCTTTGCAACTCTAACTCCAACACAATAAACACACGTTCCTCCACGGTATACATCACTTTCGGAAATATTTTCACTATAAGCTAATAGCGGTCAGATTTCAATGGCGAAATCTTCAACGGCAAGTCTTTCTATGCTTCTGAACTGTCTGTAGAAAGATTCTTAACGCTCTCAGCGCCATCTGTCGGTACTATTTTTAACTAAATTTTGAGATTTATGTATAAGATTCTTACGATTTTTTTATTAAACATACCACTGGTTTCATGTTTCTATCTACAACCGTTTCCGGGTTATTGATTTTTGAAGTTAGGGGTCCTTTGTGAAACACCCTGTAGATGACTAAATAGAAAAAAAATGATTCAGTACACATGAAGAAAAAACAAAAAACATAAGAATATAGCTATAATAAAATTTTGAATAAATTATTTTATTAAAGGTATTTAAATTCCCCCCCCCCCAAATATATATATATATATATATATATATATATAAAATAAGCACCTTCAAAAAAAGAAAAGATTGCAAAATTTCATGAAATGCTGATTTAGTTTTCTTTCATAATCTTTATTATTGGATTTATATCTAATGGTTTAATTAAATACTGAGAGAATAAAAATAAGAAATTTAACAAAAAATATTAATCAATGTGTCATGAAAGATGCATGTATATACATAGATAATTCAAAGCTGGACTCAACTATATAGAATGGCAAATATCCCCCTCCCCCTCTCCAATATAAAGGGAAATCGATTATCAATTTATAAAGTACGTGAAGAAGTGAATTTATTCATGTTCGAATACATTTGATCGTGAATTATGGTGACATTCAATCATTTCAACATTTTTGTAACAAAGTTACTTTCCTCTGACCCTGAAAGGGTTAACGAGACGGTAAACTTTGGAATGAGTAGAAATCGACCAAACAAAAGTAAAAATTTTTGTTTTTGCGTTAAAATTAAAAAATAAATCAATATCTTGCCATATATTTGGCAGAAAGTGTATTTTCGTACGTCTTAAAGGTAAGTAAAGAAAATAACATATGATAATGTATTACAAATGCATGTTTCTGAAAACGAATTTTTTGCAATCTAGACATATTTAAAATGCTCCATGCGTTTTAATTTTTGTTCTAAATTGTCCCTATGTCTAAGAGAGTTGAAACACATATTACAAAAGATTTGTACATTTGTTTTTGAATGTTGCTTTATAAAGTTACTTAAATTAGTGATAAAATCTATTTAAATGTGAATTTTTAATGAAAATTCAATTTTGCACAAGATGTTTATGTATTTTTTTAACTCTCTGACCACTTATTTTATTTTAACTCATTTCGACCAATATGCAATCGACCAGTATCTCCTCTGTTTTTACATATTCAAAACATGTAGTAAATTTATTATTTACATTTTCACCCTTTGACTATGGAATTTTTAAAACAAAAATGCTTCAAAAATTGTATATTATATAATTTTTTTTTCTACAAATGTCTTGCCCGTGAAAATCGCGTGATAAGTAGTCAGAGAGTTAACAACTATCTTTCTCGTTAAAAATTGGATGTACATTGTTTTCTACAAATGTCTTGCCCGTGAAAATCACGGGATAAGCAGTCAGAGGGTTAACAACTATCTGTCTCATTAAAAAATTGGATGCACATTTTTTAATTCTACAAATGTCTTACCCGTTAAAATCGCGGGATAAGCAGTCAGAGGATTAACAACTATCTGTCTCGTTAAAATTTGTATGCACATTTTTTTCTTTTTATGAAAGTCTTTTTAAGTAATAAATGGATAAAATTTAGAAAATATTTTAAAAAGTGAAACGCATGAACCATTTAAATGTGCTCTTTAAAACCTAATTAAACACTTACTTTTTTTTCATTAAATAATTTTTTTCAAATATTTATGACTTCATGGTGCAAAACAAATGTTTGAAGAATTTCTTGTTGGAATAACATAAATAGGGAGAAATAATTTTTAAAGTCCACTGTCAGATTTATGTCTAAGATAGTTTAGTAAATCGTGATGCCTTAGGCATTCTTCTATCGCGACTCCCCGAAGGACATGTTCTGAACAAGCATAAAACTTTGCAAAGGAATTGAAAATTTCTCCGAGATAAACCGAGAATGCAACTCGTATCCAAGCTGAATAGAAAATTGCGAAAAATATTATGAAAGTGTAATAACTTGTATCACCGTGGCTGCAGGAAGCTCAAAGACATCAATGAAGTCTTAATAGTGCTTGTGAATTAACTTTAAGTTTGGTAAACAGAATAAATTTTAAGGTTGCTCTCAAAAAAATTATATATATATGCAGAATAGTATGTGAGTAAGTTTTGTTTTTCATCTGTTTTTTTATAGTTTCCTTTTTTAATGCAATATATTTGGTAGAAATACGAGTATACTTTTCTTGGCAAATCTGCCAGTATATTTTGTGAAATATTGCATTTTCATTTGGCATGTGAAATGTACTACCAGATTGGTGATTATACATGGTCACATGTCGATTTTCGAATTCCATTTTAATGTCATTTGATATCTAAATTCCATTTTTCATTCAAATTGTGATTGGGCTATATTTATTTTATGTATATATGGCATCTTTTATCATTTTATATATTTATTTTTTCTGCTTTTTTCGCTAAACCTATTATGTATGTATGTATTACTACATATCATCTATAAATTGGAGCAATTTGATGTTTGAATTTGTTAATTATTTATTAACTTAAAAGTATTCTTTATGCACTAAATATTTGTCATCTTTAAATTGGAGATTGGGTCAGATTTTGATGCTAGAACTTGTTTGATGTATTTTTATTTCAACGGTATTATATATACACTGTGGTAAAAAAAGTAGAAGGACACTTGATTTTTTTAATTTACTTAATTGTGACTGACATTTATGGTCTGATATTTTTAAGGGTGTCAATTTACACTCATCCTTTTGTTGTGAAATAAAAAATAAATTGCTACCACAATTAATTTATAAAAAAATGAACTTAGCTATCTATCGCACTGTAAAAAAAAAAAAAAAAAAGTAGAAGGACAGCTGTGGAAAAGTGAATTTATTGGACCTTTCTGCTATAGATAAGGTAAGTAAGCATTACTATTTTATTGTTTTTGTCAAAGAAAAATTACCTTCATTTTTAAGATTGATTTTTTTTTTTTTGAATGCCTAAAGTAATACCTTTAAATAATTTTCAAAAAGGCCAAGCCATAGCATTTAGAAAACAGGGCAAAAGCATCAGACAGATTGCTAAATTGCTTAATGTTAGTAAAACTGCAATATCAAACTATCTTAGAGATCCAGAGCATCACGGTACTATAAAAAAAGACAGGAATACCTAAAACACTGACGCCTCGTGATGAAAGAAACATTATCCGAGAGTTGAAAAGGAAAGATTCTACAATTTCAAAGGTCCGAATACAAGCAGGGCTAACACATGTGTCACGTCAAACTGTATATAACTATATAAAAAGTTGTAAAGTCTTCATTTTCAAGAAGAGCCAACACCATCCAAAGTGGACAAAAATGCATATAGTTAACCGCTTATCTTGGGCGAGAAATCACATATCTTGGACCACAGAATGGACTTCTGTCATTTTCTCTGATGAGAAAAAGTTCAATTTAGATGGCCCTGATGGATATAAGTTTTATTGGCCTAGTATAAAAAATGAGGAAGAATTTTATTCCACTCGACAAATGGGAGGGGGAAGTTTGATGGTCTGGTTAGCACTCGGATATGGTGGACGAACGAGTCTGGTCTTTTTGCACGGTAGACAGGACCATTAAGATTACATCCGATTGTTGGAATCTGAACTTCTTCCCTATGCTACATAATTAGGAGGAGAAGATTGGATATTTCAACAAGACGGAGCAGCGATTCACACAGCTACTGGTGTTAAAAGTTGGTTCCACACAAATAAGGTCCGTGTTTTACCATGGCCAGATAAAGGCCCTGACCTGAATATAGTTCAGAATACACTATATGACCAATGATGACCGGTCACTTGCGATTTTAGACGTTTTGTTAAATATCTAGAAAAATACATAAAGAATTATCCTGAAACTTCAGGCGTGTAAACAGCATAGTCGACATCATATATGTCGTTGAAGATTTTTTCCCGAAGCCCCATGGGGGGCCGTCAATAAATTGAAGAAAAACGAATATCTTTTGGATAACCCTGTAAAAACTAATATCGCAAAAGCATTGAAGCGCTAGCACATGCTTAGGCGGCTTCTTTTAATAAACTATGTTCATTTTTTTGAGGATAGCACATATACTCGTGGAGAAATTAAGGTTTTTATAAAAACAATCCCAAATTTCACCAAGTGTTTTGCTTATAATTTTCAGAGTTCTTAATATAAAAGAATGTTCTTTTCAGGAGCGGTGACAAACAATATTATATACAATACCCTGCAATCAGAATTAAAAAATAATAAATATTGCATGAAAAACGAGCAAGTTCACTAAATATTGTTTCACTGCGCATGCGCGAATGCAATTAAAATATACTGTACATAATATATTAGCTAAATGTATAGAGCAACTTTTGTGAAAGTTTCAAAAACATAGCTTGAAAATTCTGATAGTGATAGTCGATAGAATAAGCTTGAAATTCGCTGTTCCCAAAAGGATTAAAAAAGATGAGGGGCGGAATCCAAATATACAATGAGAGATACTTCATTCTTATTATGTCAACTTTCATAAGCTAGTATATTTGGATACAACCCCTCATCTTTTTGCTTCCTTTTGGGAACAGCGAATTTCGAGCTTATTCTATCGACGATTACTATCAGAATTTTCAAGCTATGTTTTTGAGACTTTCACAAAAGTTGGTCTACACATTTAGCCAATATATTATGCACAGTATATTTTGATTGAAATCGCGCATGCGTAGTAAAACAATATTTAGTGAATCTGCTCATTTATCATCCAATAATTATTATTTTTTTTAATTCTGATTGCAGGGTATTGTTTATAGTGTTGTGTGTCGTCGTTCCTGAAAAGAACATTCTTTTATATTAAGAACTCTGAAAGTTATAAGCAAAACACTTGATGAAATTTGGGATTGTTTTAATAAAAACTTTAATTTCTCCACGAGTATACGTGCTATCCTCATAAAAATGAATATAGTTTATTAAAAGAAGCCTCTTAAGCATGTGATACCGTTTCAACGCTTTTGCAATATTAGTTTTTACAGGGTTATCCAAAAGATATTCGTTTTTCTTCAATTTATTGACGGCCCCTTATGGGGTTTCGTGAAAAAATCTTTGCGGAAATATATGACGTCTATCATGTTGTTACACTCCTGAAGTTTCAGAATGATTCCTCATGTATCTTTCCAGATATTTAACAAAACGTCTAAAATCGCAAGTGACCGGACATCACTGGCGATATAGTGTATAAGGGCGACATTAGTTCGTCTGTTGTTGAGCTTCGGAATGCACTTAACGATGTTTGGGACAATTTTTGCCAAAGTGAAATACAAGAACTCTATGATTCAATGCTAAACAGAGTCTTTCAAGTGCTAAAGGCAAATGGAAAGAAAACTTCTTACTAATATTTTAATTTTCATATAAAATACTTGTGTCCATCTACTTTTTTTACTGAGTTTCATGTAAGAAACAGAAACTATATTATGAAAAACAAATTCTCTTCGTAATTTATTTTTGATTACTGTGATTTTGTACTCATTTAGTTCTAAAATGTTACGCAAACAAAGAATTTTGCACTAATTTAACCAGTTGTGCTTTTCTTAGAAAATAGTCTAGTGTCCTTCTACTTTTTTACGCAATGTATATATATATATATATAATACCTTTGAAATCAAACTATCTTATATATATATATATATATATATATATATTTCCCGCTCTAGAACGCCATTTTCTGACACATTTGCGGACTCATAATATTTAAACATAAAAGAAATGGCATTTGCAGGCAGGATTATTGACGTGATTTGTAATAGAGAAGTTTTGCAGTGTTCGATTATCACGGCCCATTCCAATCATATCTATTCAAAAATAAATAAATCATCTTCTCCTCGGTGTGTCTGTGGTGCTTTAGCGACTTCAATTCATTACATTACATTTTGTAACATTTCATTTCCATATCCATAAATCACCTGTTATGTAAGATTGGACTTTATACATCATTAGAAAACCTTTTCTTGTGAACAAAATTATTAGCTGTATGAAGTGTTTAGAATGTTATCAGCACTGCAAAATATAACACTTTCAAATGTGAGTAAATCGATGTTTTCATTTTGTTGAAACTTTTTGTTTCAAATAGGACGACCCAATGCTTTCAATTCTGAAATATCAGAAATACTCAGAATATTGAAACATAGACATACTCAAAACTGAGCACATAGAAGTCAGCTTATACTCATTTTTGAAACATGGACATACTCAAAAATGATTAGAATCAGTTCAAACTCGTTTTTGAAACATGGAAATACCCAAAAATGAGCACATAGAAATCAGTTCGCACTCATTTTTGAAGCATGGACATACTCAAATATGAGCACATATACTTGAGTGTGTGCATGTTTCAAGAAATGAGTATATACATGTTTCAAGAAATGAGTATATACATGTTTCAAACTTGATTAATTTTAATTCGGAGTCATTTTGACTATGCGACATACTCAGATTTGAGTAATTTTGCTCAGTTTTGAAAATGTCGTTTTTAGAGTAAGTATGTTCTTTGGAAAACCCATCCGACTCTTCATCTTCTAATAACCCCTCTTATTAATAAAGATTTTTCTGATTATTTTCATGTTTTTTGTATTTGATATTTTGTGTTATTATTATTTTTGCTTTCTTTCTGCTTTGTTTTTAATTTTCTATTTTCTATTTCTCTTTATTGTAATGTACTACATTATTATAATAATTATTCTTTTTTTCTGTATAAAATACTTTAGAGACGTATTGTAAAATGTATTATTATTATTCCATTAATTTGGTTATTAGAAGTGGATTGGACATTCCGTGATATGAATATTTATTGCTATTTAAATTATTCACAGTTAGCAATCTGCTGGAATTTCTTCTTATATTCAGTGCAAGCTGAGCCACTGACATCAACGAGACTCACAATACACAACCTTTAATCAGGTTTCACAGTCAGTTGAGAAGGCTGTTAGGTTGATTTTTTTAGAAATTTACCTATTGCAATCACCTTGTCTATCTATCTATCTCCCTCTATATATATACAATGCAAAACTTGTCATCACGATAACGTCTAAAACAAAAACTGAAAACGAAATAAACAATAAAGAAAAATAGTGCGTCAAGCATAGATTATGGGACTCATTCCAACACATTCAGATTACTTTAACCCTTTAACGGACATTGGTTTCCCTACGAAATCACAAAATTTTCATTACGAAATTCAACAGTATGACAGCAGAATTTTAATAGAAATGTTTTCCATTTATTATGTATGTGAAATATCGCTTTCTTCTTATATACAAATAAATTTGTTCCTAATTTCCGGTGTCAATCATTTATTTCAACATTTTAGCAATTGAAGTGCTTTATCCGTTAAAGGGTTAACAAAACTTCCCCGTTTAATTATTTCGCGTTACAGGCCGCGTAAAGCGTCACGCCTTATTATCAAATAATTTCAATAGGAAATGACGTAGTGCATTGTTTGATATGCCAAAATAATAGTAATTGTATAAATTATTCTTTTATTTTTGAGCCAAATCACACCTGAATCATACCCATCTCACTACATTGTAAGAAAAGAAAGATGTTTCTTAATCTACAAAAATATAGTATAACCACCAAATGAAAATGCACAATAACTTCTTCAATGTTATACCTATGATACCGACAAGCGTGCTTTATCTTTAGAAACCTCAGAAATGAATATATTTCCGAGATTTACAGAATCATTTATATAAACAAAGTTTCTTTTGCTGTCACTGATTTTCAGAAACGAGCAGTTTTTATTCCGAGTAATTTTTTCGAGTAGTAATTATAAAATATAGGTTTTTAGAATGCTGTTAATTGTCGATTAATACATTTTCAGCTGCGTAATTGAATTTATACATGCAAGAGTAACAGAATAATATTAATTTTAATGTTAATGTTAATGCTGTTAATTTATCACGTTTGTCTTTAAAGCATGTTTGTTGCAAATTAAAATGTTTAATTTAGAATTGCTAGCATCCTAAAAACCTATATTCGGGTTGAGAAAACTGATTAATTAATACACTATACACTGCAAAAAAAAAAAGTGTTGATTTTACAGTATAATACTGGCAGCTGGGGTGCCAGTATTATACTGTAAAATCAACACTTTTTTTTTGCAGTGTGAAAACGATTCGAAAACGCTTCCGGAAATCACTAGCAGCAAAAGAAACTTTGTTTTATTATAATGCTAGTCGAAAATATATTGGTTTCTGAGGCTTCTGAAGAGGAAAAACGTTTTTCGGAATCGCTAGTAACTCGGAAGAAGTTATTGTGTATTTTCGTGGTTAGAATATATTTTCCTAGATGAAAAACAACTGTCTTTTTTTTTTTACAGTGTTAAGCTATTGGAAAAATATCATGTGATGCTGAAAAGCTGTCGGTGGATTACATGTCAGCACACGTGTTAATTGTGCCATGATGGTTGATTAGACTGTACTTCATTCAATAGCTGTAAAATGAAATTTTTAAAAAATCTACATATATTGATATCATCGTTTATGAAATATACAGAAGTGACTCAAATATAGATTAAATAATAATAGATATAATTAGAGGAGAAATGATATCCCCTGACAAAAATATACAAGCTGGATAAACTTAATCGCTGTGGCATGGGTTGGCAGTTTTTCCCCTTAGGTGAATCCAGAGCGATAAGCCGGGTACTGAAGATAATTTTATGGATCAGTTACTAAATTCAAAAATGTCAAGCTTCAGTCTTTCATTTTGTCATTTCAATTTCAGTTTGTCACTTTTGTCATTTCAAATTTTATGAAAATAGAATCAAAACTTAAAAAGATACAGTAAAACCTCCGAATAACGGACACTGCGGGAACGCTAAATTTGTCCGTTATTTGGAGGTGTCCGTTATTCAGAGGTAAAACTATGCAAACAATATTTGTGTTGGGGATTAACAAAGTGTCCGCTAAATAGATGTGTCCGCTATTCGGGAGTGTCCGTTATGGAGGTTTTACTGTATTAATAAAAGTTTTCTTCATTCTATTAAATCCTATCATACATAATTAAATCAAATATATCCCATGATAGGTAATGATTCTAGGTTGCCATGGTGATTACGTCATATTTATGAAGGAGTCGTATTATTTCCGTATCACTGAATTTAAAAACTGAATTTGTGTACTAAAATTGTTTAATTATAGCAATCCTACAATCTACCGACAGCTTTTTGGATAGATGTTTCCGGAGCAATAGATATTAAATGGAAAAATTAGTCTAAATATGGATTTCAAGTTCTGAAATTTTGAAAGCTAGGCTGATGTTTCCCATTGGAATTTTCAAAAAATGTCAACAAAAGATAAAATGTTTATATAATTAGCTATAGTACGAACGCACTCCATTTGTCACGTTTAACGTATACAATTTCGAACTTGTTTTCATAACATTTGCCCATTAGTCTATCGGCCGAAAGCCTCACAATAACAGTATTGATTGAATAAGTCGCGAAAGAGTACTAACCGTAGAAATTTTTACCGAATATTTTGTAACCATTTTGAGATGAGAATAACGTTATGAGTTAAGAGGAGATGAATGTTTTTCAAGTTACAGTAATAATCAAATACGTCTGTTACGCGTTTTTCTGATAGGAATTTTCAGAAAGCTTGTTAAAAATATCTCCCTTATTACCAAAAAAAAAAAAAAAAAAAAAAAAAAAAACCTTAAAAAATGTACAAAACATGTACAAATTGTTGCGCAGTTTCTAAGATGTAAAAATATTTGTTGATAAAAATTTCTTTAAGACAAATCTTCACACCATGAATTACTACATCGATCTCTAAATAAGTAAATTTAAATTTTATGTATGGTTGAATATCGTATGTAAAAAGTCCTACAAACAAATACTATGGATATAAAGACAACAGACACTGAATAGAATTTATAAAACACAATGTACTTCTAAAATGATAGTTTTAGAATTATTATTATTGTTGTCGCACATGAAAGAAAACTAGGCCTTAAGGAAAAAACACATTGAAATTTAAATTGGTATGTATGTATACAGGGTGTTTCACGAAGGACCCCTCACTTTGAAAATAAATAACTCGGAAACGGTGATGGATAGAAGCATAAAACCAGTGGTACGTTTATTAAAAAACCCGCAAAAATCTGATACATAAACCTCAGAATTTTAGTAACACATTGCGCCGGTGCTGCAGGTGGCATAACCATAAGTAGGCTGTGTCACATCAAAAGCTATTCAAAATGTCTACCTTTCACACAACACACATGTCGCAAACGAAGAATGAAATTGTCAGTGACTCTCTGTAGTATGCCACCGGAAATCAACACACAAGCTTGATAAATAGCCTCCTCCAGCTCGTCGAGTGTTAAAGGATTGTGACTGTAAACAATGTCCTTCAGTGTCACTTCCGGAATTTCTTTCACTGTACGCTAATAGCGATCTCGTTTCAACGGCGAAATCTTCGACGACTAATCGTCCTTGGCTTTTGAGTTCTGTTTATAGGGAACCGTAATGCTGCCTGCAGCGCCATCTATCGCCGCTACTTTTAACTAAAATTTTGAGGTTTCTGTATCAGATTTTTACGGCTTTTTTAATAAACATACCACTGGTTTCATGCTTCTAATATATCACCGTTTTCGAGTTATATATTTTCAAAGTTAGGGGTCCTTCGTGAATCACCCTGTATATATATATATATATATATATATACGTACTCGTATATATATATAAAAGGGCATTTTGATTTACACACACGTTTGATATTACACATTTTATAATGGACTGCGATGTGATATTTTTATATGTATATTAATTTAGTTATATTTACATATTCATTATTTAATAATTTAAATGAATTTATATTCATTAATATTAAGAATGTTTTTGATCTAATGCATTTAGATTAATGCCTACGGTGGACAATATCATATTAACTTCTAATATGATGTATACTTTTCTAAAGTGTTAATATAATACATGTTTTAATTTTTATTAAACGTTCTACCCTTACCACTTATATCAAGAGTATTTAATTTTTAAATTTGTATGAAGAAACATTATATGTTAATACTTAATTTCAATATTTAATTATTATTAATTTTAAATCCTTTGTATCTTAATTCAAATATTTAGCATTTTAATTTAATTTAATTTTTGTGATGTTGCATTTTTGGCACAGCTATTTAATAGTTGCTATGTCATTTCATGGTACATATATCTTTATGTTGCTTTAATTATTAATTTTTCCATCTTACATCTTATTTTTAACATAGAATTATTCATTAATACATCCATTACTTTAATGTAATTGGATATTCTATTTATTATTTATTAATTAATTTCATTTATTTATTATTTAACTAATTGCTTTCATCTTTAGATAGTATATGGTTTAATTTTTAAATATTAATTTTCATCCAATTATCATCCAATTTTTATTCAGCGTATATTCACTTTTTATCCTAATAGATGGCAGCACCATGGTTTCGGTTGCTTTACAATAATATTCATATTATTCTAACATCTGTTCTGGCAACATAGTAAATCATTTTCTAAAACTAAATTTGGCAACATGTAATGATTTTTTGCAATTCATTCCCTCTGTTTGGTTGTGTTCATGTGTGGTTCATGTGGTGCACAGGTATCTTTTTTAATCCAAATGGATTATGTACTTTATGACTCTATATCAAGTTTTATCTGTATATTATAGGTATGGTTTCTTTCCTTTTTAATATTGTATTTATTTTTTATTTTTTCACAGGTTTGATTCATTGTTTATGAGTGGTAGTCCCAAAATCATATTCTTTAGCAATGTTATGGCTAATATGATGATGAAACCACTCATTTTATTTGTGGTATTTAGGCATTTGGGACTTGATAATTCTGTCTAAATTCCACGAATTTCATTTCATTCATTCAATTCCATTTATTCAATTTTTAATTTAATTTCTTCTTCTTTTAAATAAGTTTTTGGTCTCTATATTCAGTGTGTTGGGGAATACTTTCATTATCAACTAATTATTACATACTTAATCAGTATTTCATAGTTTAAGTTGGTGTTGTGGTAATGTTTCATTTTTGGTTATACAGTCGAACCTCGTTAACACGAAATTGAAGGGACTGCGAATTTTTTTCGTGTTATCCGAAATTTCGTGTTAACCGTCACAATAGTGGCGTCATCTATGTTAGATATGAAAACTAAAGAATTAATCTACAAATACAGGCCTGTTCTTAAAATCATAAATTAATAAGAAATAGAAAAATTAATTAAAAAATAAAACAAACTGATCATCATTTTGGGCAGTAATAAATTTACTTACTTGCTTAACATTTTTTTAAACAGTCCGTTATTGAGTCCATCAATTTTTGTTCAGTACTTCTTTCAATAACGTATGAAAATTATCTAATTTGTCCAAAGCACGGGAAGCATCCTGTTGTTCCATAACGAAACGTTGTACAGTTTTCAATGCTACGGTAGATTTATTTAATTACACTGAAGTTTTCCGTTCTGTGTCGATTTCTTCATGGTCTTCTTACACTTGTGTCTGGTGTTGTCATCTACTTTTCAGCTAATGCAGCACTTATTTCTTCGTCTGGCATCACATTCGAAGTCAGCATATATTCATTCATGCAAATGTATTCGGAAAAACAAGAATTTCTCATTTTTCGATTGTAGATAATTCTATGAAGCTCTCTGAATCTTATCAGTCACCCATTAGAACATGTGAAATAGCTCCCACTGAGAGCACCAGCAAAAGCCTGTACTTTTTCTTGCAAAACTGCGCCAGTTAAAACAATGTTCTGGCTTCTTGCCTCTTTCATTCACAGCAAGAGAGCAATTTCTTCTTCATTCTTTGCTGTACACATTCGTTTTCTTACTGGTTCGAAGTGACTAACAGCATAAGGCGCTTCAATCTTTTCACGATTGTAGCGAAAATCGTAGAGAGTGTGCTGTTGGGTATCCCATACATTGCTGCAATTTCTGATATTTTTTAGCACTTTATCGCTGACTTCGTTTAAAATGTTTTGCGTGGTTTCTAAAGATGAGATTGCTGCTTTCGAATTTTCTTTCATATAATTCTACAGAACAACTGCGAACAGAGTTTCAGTTATGTAAGTGAGATGGTAAAGTAGGGATTGTTACTTCTTTCACCCGAAAATAGAGGATTTCAGAAATCTGGTTTATGGTTTACGTCACTGTCAATACTGTCAAACAAGTAATGGAACAATCACTTTCAAAAAAGAAATTCCTTCACTCAAACTTTCATTGTGACCGATGATCCATAGCCTAATATGGTTAGTGTGGGAAAACTTTCGCGTATTAGAGGACAAAAAAAAGCATGGATTTGTCAGGAATTCGATAGTTCAGTATTTTCTGAAACCCTTTACCACTTTAGGTCTTTTTCAAACCATCAGAAAAATTCCATTTTTAAAAAGATGTGACATATAAGTTTCAAATATTGAAAACTTTGCGTAAGGAATCATGTTTGGACTTTGGAGCAAAAAAATAAAATTGAATAAATTCGCGTTAAGCGGGATTTCTCGAAATTTCATTTCGTGTTAAACGAATTAATTAACATTGATTTCCAGATTGATCTGACGGGACGTCCGTATTATTTCGTGTTAATCGAAATTTCGTGTTAAGCGATTTCGTGTTAACGAGGTTCGACTGTATATATATATATATATATATATATATACATTAAAACCTCTGAATAACGGACACCTCGGAAGCACGGAATTTGTCCGCTATTCGGAGGTGTCCGCTTTTCAGAGGTAAAAACATACAAATATGTAGGTATTGGGGATCAAAAATCTGTCCGTTAAATAGAAGTGTCCGCTATTCGGGAGTGTCCGTTATAGAGGTTTTACTGTATATGGTTTATTTATATTAAAAAAAAAAAAAAGGGGGGGGGGCATTTTGATTTACACAATTGTTTGATCATACACATTTTATAATGGACTGCGATGTGTTATTTTTATATGTATATTAATTTAGTTAGATTTACTTATTCATTATTTAATTATTTTAAATGAATTTATATTCATTAACATTAAGAATGTATTTGATCTAATGATTTGGATTAATACCTTTGGTGGACAATATCATATTTATTTCTAAGATAATGTTTACTTTTATACAGTGTTAATATAATATGTTTCAATTTTATTAAGTGCTTTTATTTAATTTAACTTTGTTTGAAGCCACATTATTTGTGACTAATTCATTTCAATATTTAATCAATATTAATTTTAAATTATTTGATTCTTAATTCAAATCTTTAGTATTTTAATTTAATTTATTTTAATTGATGTTGCATTTTTAGTACAGTTATTTAATCGTTGTTGTCATTTAATGGTACATTTTTAATGTTGCATTAATTATTAATTTTTCCATATTACTACTTATTTATAACATAGTATTATTAATTTATACATCCATTACTTAGATATTATTCAACATTCTATTTATTAATTAATTTCATTTATTTATTATTTAACTAATGGCTATCATTAAGATAGTAATTTGGTTTAATTATTAAACACTAATTTCCATCCATTCCTTTATATTTACTTTTACCACTAGAGGGCAGCACTATTTTAAGTTGTTTTTTATTATTAATTTTTCCATCTTAATACTTATTTATAACATAGTATTATTCATTAATACATCCTTTAATGTAATTCGATTTTCTATTTATTAATTAATTTCATTTATTTATTATTTAACTAATTGGTATCAATTAAGATAGTAATTTGATTGAATTATGAAACATTTATTTCCATCCAATTCCTTCGATTCAGATTATATTCACTTTTATAGATGGCAGCACTAATGTTCCTGTTTATTTTATAATCCATTATATTTTAACATTATTTCTGGCATCACTGCAACGCAATTTATATTTCTAAGCAATTTATATTTCTAAAATTGGCAACATGTTATGATTTTTTATGCAATTCATTCCCCAGTCATGTTGGAGTTTTCATGATGGTTCATGAACTGCAAGGTATCTTATTTATATCTCTTTTCATCTTTATGGATTTTATACTTAATGTCTCTATTAAATGTTCTCTCTGTAATTTATAAGTATGGCTTCTTTCCTTTTTAATATTGTATTTTATTTTTTATTTTATCACTGATTTGAATCATTGTATTTGAGATGTAGTCCCAATATCATATTTTTTAGCAATGTATGGCTAATATGATGATGAAACATCTCATTTCATTTTATTTGTGGTATTTAGGCAATTGGGACTTGATAATTCTGTCTAAATTCCACATATTTCATTTCATTTAATTCCATTTATTCAATTTTTATTTAATTTCTTATTCTTTCAATGTTTTTGATTCCATATTAAGTGTGTTGGGGAATCTTTCATTGTCAACTAATTATTTCATACTTAATTATTTCATTGGTTAAGTTGGTGTTATGATAATGTTTCATTTATGGTTATATATATATATATATATATATTATAAATTAATTTAGCTACCTTAAAAGCTTTTGAAATTTTGAAATATTTTTCGCTAATCCTTTAAAAACATCAGAAAAAATTGCTATTGATATAAGAATAACTTATAGTGGATGGAATTTATGGAGCACAATATTATCCTTTAACGATAATTTTAGAACTATTATTAACATCGTCATATTTGAAAGAAAACTGAGAATAAAGAAAAAAAATGAAATAAAATTGACATAAGAATGCAATATTTTTATATTTTACAAATTAGTTGAGCTATCGTAAAAAATTCCGAAATTTTAAAATCAGTTTAAAGTGTGTTTTGAAGCGAGATCTTCGCTTAATACGCAGACATCGTTACATAATCCCTTTTGCAGTGTATCAGCATTATGTTATGAAGAATATAATTAGAGGAGAAATGATATCCCCTGACAAAAATATAAAAGCTGGCTGATTTTAGTTCTTTGAACTGTGAATAAAAACATTCGAAATATTTAGAAATGAAAGCCTTTTAATCAATTTGATTTAATGATATTACATATATATTGGGTTGTTCGGAAAGTTCTTTCCGTTTCAGAAAGTTGGTTTGTACCAGAAAATTCTATCATTTAATCATTAGACATTCATTCCGATAGCTAATGTCTAATAATTGACGGGCAGAATTTGGCGGCACGAATTGGTTTTCCCAAATGGAAAGAACATTCCAAACAACCCAATAGTTGCACCAGTGGACCCGTGCGAGACTTTCATACGCCAATCTTTGAGATTACTTGTTGATATGTTTTTTCATTACTTTTTCATTAACTGCAATTTTTAGTCAAGCAACTTTTTTAACGAAATATGAGTTTACTATGTAAAACGCCTGTTCAAAACCTTTCGTGTGATACCACATTCATCGTTGTGTCACCGCCCTCCTGACTACTAGGCCTGCGCGCTGACACAAAAATGGCGGCTTTTGTAGGCGGATTTTTTAAAGCGTCCCCTGAATTTGGGCACCAGTATTTTTCAAAAGTTTTCATTGACATATTTAATCGAAAAAATAGGGTGGAGAAAACTTTGAGAAATTATTGGTACTCAAATTCAAGGGACCGTACAAAAGCTGAAAATAATCCGCCTACGACAGCCACCATTTTTAGCTTACAGGCTATCAAAGCCGGAGAGCTAATGTTCCCGCAAGTTCTGTATGTATGTACGTAACGCGATAACTCTTGATAGAAATATCCGATTTACTTCAAATTTTGTATATAGGTTCATTCTGATCAGGCGCGCCCCTGATTAGTTTTGGGGGTTCATTGGTTACGTATAAAGGGGGGAACGGGGGCAACCCCTACCCCTTAATTTAGATAAATAGGTTTTTCACGCAGAATTATCCGATTTTCTTCAAATTTTGTACATAGGTCCATTGCGATAAGGCGCTTCCCTCATTAGTTTTGCGGGTTCATTGGTTAAGTATAAAGGGGGGGGATGGTGGGGCTAATAACTCCTTAATTTAGATAAATGGGTTTTTCGTGCAGAATTATCCGATTTGCTTCAAATTTTGTATATAGATTCATTGTGATAAGGCGTTTCCCTGATTAATTTTGGGGGTTCATTGGTTAAGTATAAAGGTGGGGAACGGGGAGCTAATCCTCCCTTAATTTATTGCGATTTTTTTTTTCGAGTGGCATTATTCTTTGAAATAAGAGTATAATATACAATTATTGTGAATAGCCTGTGAGCTCAATGCCATCAGTTTAACTGAGCACTTTTCTTTTTATTGTGTCAGTGCGTAGGCCTAGAATTGAGAAAGCGGAGGTTGTGCGCTTTGTATGTGCATTGAAAAAAATATGCTGACATAAGAAATAATTGCATAGGATACTGCAGGGGTTTTTTTGAGCACAGATTTTCTTTCGATGATAATTTTCAAGTATTATCATTATCATTCTTGAAAGAAAACTGAGCATAAAGGAAGAAATAAAATTAAATAGTTAATATTTTCATATTTTTTAAGGTTATTTAGTTATTTTTAAATCTTTCGAAATCATAAAATCTGTTTAAAATGTGTCAAGCAAAATCTTCGCATAACTTCTTTTGCAATATATCAGCATCCGCTAACTAAATAAAAGTATTGGAAAAAAATTGCTATGGAAATTAAAAAAAAAAAGTATTGTGTATAGAATTTTATAGAGAACCCTTTTATAGAGAGTTTTATAGAGATAGATTTTATAGATAATTTTATAGAGAGTTACCCTTTAATGATAATTTTAGAACTGTTATTATCATCCTCATACTTGAGAATAAACTGAACATAAAGGAAAAATAAAATAAAACTGATACAAAAATGCGTTATTTTAATATTTTACAAATTAATTCAGTTACCGTAAATTATTTTGAAGTTTCAAAATCATTTTAAATTATATCTTAAAAGTTTAAAGTTACAACTTTTTGCTTAGTATTCAGATACAATTACATAATCTTTTTTAGAGTGTATCAGTATACGCTAACTACTCAAAAGCATCAGAAAAAATGGCTGTGGATACAAGGGAACGGATAGTGTATAGAATTTATAGAGCACGGGGATTGCTCTTTAATGAAAATTTTATAAATATTTTTATAATCATCATATTTGAAAGAAAAGTGAGCATAATGTAAAAAATAAAATAAAATTGACGTAACAATACAATATTTTTATATTTTATAAATTAATTTAGATACCATAAATTATTTTAAAATTTAAAATCAGTTTAAAGTGTGTCTTTTTCAAATAATACTTAGAAATCTTTATGTAATCACTTTTGTCGTGTATCAGTATACTATATTAATACACTAAACAATACTTATTAAACCATATTGAATATAGTAGCATTATTATTATTCTAGTCACTGTACTCATTAAAGTCACAAGGTTATTTTACAACAAAGTGGAAAGTTGTATTTTACGCTAACTACTTACAAGTATTGGAAAAAAAAATTCTGTGGATATAATAGTAACGTATAGGTGATAGAATTTATGGAGCATAATATTATCCTTTAATGATAATTTTAGAACTATTTTTATCAAAATTGTACTTGAAAGAACACTGGGCATAAATAAATAAATAAAATAAAACTGACGTAAAAATGCAATAGTTTTATATTTTACAAATTAATTCAGATTCGTAAATGATTTTAAAATTTCAAAATCACTTTCAAGTGCATCGTCTTTGCTGAATACTTAGAAATCTTTATGTAATCTTTTTTGCAGATTATCAGCATACGCTAACTACGTATTTAAAAGGATTGGAAAAAATTCTATGGATATAAGGGCAACGAATAGTTTATAGAATTTATAGAACACAATATTATCCTTTAATGGTAATTTTAGAACTTTTTTTTTTTTTTTTTTTTTTTTAATCAAAATCGCACTTGGGTATAAAGAAAGAAATAAAATAAAACTGACGTAAAAATGCAATATTTTTATATTTTACAAATTAATTAAAATTCCGTAAATTATTTTAAAATTTCAAAATCAATTTAACCCTTTAACGGGCGGCGGTCACGAAAAAGGACACCTAATTTTAATTCCAAAACTGACAAACGGCACCAAGAATATTTAATTAAAATTTTTGTTTTATTCAGTACCGGAAAATAAGCAAGTTTTTATTTTCAAATAAATTCGTTTGTAAATTCCGGTGCCAGTCCATTATTTCATCATTTTGCAAACAGACTTACTCTGCGCCGGAAAGGGTTAAACTGTGTCTTAAAACGAAATCTTCGCTTAATACACTGAAATCTTTACATAATCTCTTATGCAGTGTCTCAGCAAATGTTGTAAAGAATATTAATAGAGGAAAAAAATATTTCCTTCTGCCAAAAATATAATAGCGGGCTAAAACGCAATTGCAATATAAACCCAGGCTGTCATTTTTTGTCTCACGTGAATCCAGAAATATAAACTGGGTTCAGAAGATAATTTAATGGACCAGTAACTAAATTCCAAATTCAGTCTTTTTTTAGTTTTTTTTTTTTATCGCAGAGGAAAAATATAGATTCAAAATAATTATAAATCGAAGCATTTTAATAAATTTGAATTATGTATGGGATATTACATATTTTAGTATACTGAACAGAATTTATCGAACATAATATTTAACTTCAAGGATAGTTTTTCAATTATTATCTTCATCATACTTGAAAGGAAACTGAGGATAAAGAGAAATAAAATTAAACTGGCATTTTTAAAAAATATTTTATAAATTAATTCAGTTAGCTAAATCTTTCGAAATTACAAAATCTGTTTAAATGTGTCTTGAAACGAAATCTTTACTTAATCTCTTTTGCAGTGTCTTTGTATATGCTGTAAAGAATATTAATTGAGGAAAAAAGATTTCCTTCTGCCAAAAATTTAATAGCTGGCTAAAACGCAATTTCGTGATATAAACTTAGGCTGTCATTTTTTGTCTTAACGTAAATACAGAATGATAAACTGGGTTCAGAAGACAATTTAATGGACCAGTAACTAAATTCAAAATTCAGTCTTATTTTAGTTTTTTTTTTTTTTTTTTTTTTTTTTTTTTTACTGCAGTGGAAAAAATAGATTCAAAAGATTTATAAATAAAGCATTTGAATTAATGATATTACATATATTTTAGCATACTGACCAGAATTTATCGAACATAATATTCAACTTGAATGATAGAGTTTTCCAATTATTATTTTCATCATACTTGTAAGGAAACTGAGCATAAAGAGAGAAATAAAATTCAATTGACATTTTTTTAAACATTTTATAAATTAATTCATTTATAAGCTCAATCTTGTGAAATTACAAAATCTATTTAAATGTGTCTTGAAACGAAATCTTTGCATAATCTCTTTTGCAGTGTCTCAGCATATGCTAGCAAGAATAGTATTTGAGGAGAAATGATTTACCTCTGCCAAAAATATACCAGCTGGATAAAACTTAGTTGGTGTGATAGAATCCTGGTCTGGCAGTTTTTCCCTTAGGTGAGTCTAGAAAGATAAGCTGGGTAGAAGAGAATTTCATGAATCAATTACTAAATTCAAAATGTCCTGTTTCAGCCTTTGGTTTTACAGAATCTCATTTTAGCTTTTCTAACTATAAAGAAAATAAATCTGTCAAATGTGAGTATTACTCGCGCTCAAAGGGTTCCGTACATTAAATTTATTAATTACTATTTATTAATTAACTCCTACTACCCCTAATATTTTCATAATTTTAGTTTCAGTAGATTCGGAAATAAGAGGAGAGGGACGAGCTCGGTGTTATGAGATCTTTCGAACTATACCCCTACACGATATGTACAAAGAAAATTATTTTTTCAAGTAACTTAATTAATATCTCGGCTAATTACCGACAATTTTTTTTCGAAAATCATTATCAAATATCCTTGGATGATTCTGCGTCGATAGATACCTCGAGCGCCCGTCAACTCCGCTGACCGCCTGAAAATAAAAATTTGTGTGTAACGGAAAAATGCGTTGTTCTCAAAAAATAAGTGACCTACAGTTTTTATAGTCTATAATTTTCCTGCAAGGTTTAAATAAACTTCTACTACCCCTAATTTTTTCATAATTTTAGTTACAGTAGATTCGGAAATAGAGGGGGGGGGCATAGTTTTGCAGTGCATTTTCGACGATATATTTCAAAATATAATACCTAAAATTAAAACAAATATATTTTTCAGTTTGGTGTTACGAAATCTTTCACACGATATACAAAACGAATTTTTTTTCAAGTAACATAATTAGCCCCCCCCCTCCCTAAATATTTCCTAACCATATTTGTGAATGGCTAATAATCTAAAAATATGTGGGTCAATAGTCTTTATAACTTTCCCAAATTTGAACTTTCCACCTCCAGTTTACGAGAAAAATGACTGTGAAAGACGTACAGACATACAGACACAGGAGTGATCTTATAACTCTGTTTTTACATTTGAAGTACGGAATCCTAAAAGTATTGAAAATATTTAGAAATCAATGCATTTTAATGAATTTGAATTAATTAATATTATGTATACTGTAGCATAACTGTATACAGGGTGTTTCCTTAATTACATTTCACCTCAAATTTGAACATTTGAAGGTGAATTGCTTTGAGACTTATAAGGTACTAGGCTTTTTTCTCGAATGATCCATATTTTTTTATTCACAAAAATACATACAAGACGCTAACAAATTACATAAATCTTCTTCTTGACAAGGACGGGATAGACACCAGGAAGTAGACAGCACTGAAGACACACACACAATGACATCCATGCCTTACCAGGATTCGAACCCCAGTCCTCACCGTGGCGGTAGCCTCCGCTACCAACCACCTTGCCGGGCCGGCTTCGCCTCGAATAACTGTTAAACCGAGTTAGCTACAGCTATGAACGTGGTGTCTAGGTATAGTAAACTGATATTCAAATTTGAATAATTGTGTCAAAATTAATCTAGTGTAATCACGATCCAGTTTTTACTGAAATTCTAAACTACCTGCGATTTATTCTGTTGAGCTGATTCAAATATCAGGCCAGATGCTATGATAAATAAGGTTAACTGAATGAATTAGGTCCTCCAGATTCGACCAGGATGGCTCTGTTGGTAGAGCATGGCATCTTCAGCCAAGAGATCCCAGGTTCGAATCCTGGCCCGGACATGTTTTCGTCCAGTGGGAAAATTACAACGCATATGACTTATTTACCAATTTGAATAATTGTGTCAAAATTAATCTAGTATCTTGGTTGAGTTTGTTAATCAATAAGATTCGGTAATCAATTTGAAAATCCGAATAAATATTACGACCGATGGGGCAGTATTTTTTATAATGACAGGTAGCAGAGGATTTTATTACCCTAGATATGTAGTCACGGCAAATGACTATATGGAACATGTGCAACATTTGTGTTTATTTATTTAAGAATAGCACGTATTTGCATGGAGATAAGGAAGTTTTTAAAAAAAATAAGAAATTTCCGAATATTTTTTGTTTATAGCATACTGGGTTTTCAGCAAAATTTAACGTGACTTACCGGAAACTTGGCAAAGTACAGTAGAAACAACATACTATAATTAGAAGATAGATATATTAAATATTTAATGAAATATGAGTATTTGTATTGAATAATTTTTAATTGCGCATGTGCTAAAGATAAAACTTTTGTTATATAATTTAGTAGTCAAATATATAGGGAATCTTCCAGATGAATATTTTGAAAATTCAGAATGATTTCGGCGATAATCTTTTTATTGAATTTGTTTTCTCTTCATATTGATTTTGATAACTTTTTTTATTGAATTTGTTGTTGGTCCCCTAATTGTACTATTGATCAAACTTTCGATGAAAAATATGTCTTCAAACATGTTCTTTATATTTCAGAAGTTCCAGAATTTCAGTTTCTGTTGAAAATTAGCCGGATGATCCACAAGGGATTATCCACAAATTATCATTTTTTATTAACTGACTTCGAACAAAGGAGTTAATATTGAACGAATGTCAACGCGTAGCCAAATAACAGATTCTTCTATTTTGATCATTTGTTGTTGTTGTTGTTAGAATGGTCTCGTTCAGATGTTTTTCTAAGAAGAACTAAGTGTCAATATATAAAAAATGAAAAACAAAATGAAAAATGACAATTTGTGGAAAATCCCTTATGATCCAGCTACTTTTTAGAAAGGTCACCACCTTTTTAGCAACTCACTATATCGCCGATATCTTGCTGAATGTTCACAATATTTGACTGTTTTTTTCTTTTTTTAAATATGAGTTGCCCTATATTTTTTGACCAAATAAAGCGTTGTTATCTTTAGCGCATTCGTTTTTAAATATTATTTCATACAAATGTTCATATTTCATCTTTATTATTGTATTTAATTTTCATTTATCAAATCTTTAATACAGGGTGTTTATAAATCAAGTTCAACTTTCAAAAAGCTGTAAAAAAGAAACACTAGTCAGAATGACCTGAAATTAGACCTGAATATACGCGAAGAAGAGGGAAATGGTATGGTATAAGAAAAAAAAAAGTTCGAAATTTTAGCACTAGATGGCGGACGCTTTACTCTTCATAAGGTAAATGGGTTCGGCTACCAGTGACATTGGAATCCCAGTCCTACGGATATTGCGTGAGTTGCAGGTTAGACCAACTGTACTGTTCAATATGCATGACTATATATATATATATTTATTTATTTATTTTATTTTACTGAAAAAAGGACTTCGAAATCATTTAGCAGTTGTGGCAATCTTAGTGGAAAGCCCATCCACCACGACAAGGTGTTGCCACATCGGATGGGTAAAATCGATTTTTAATTGTCCTGAGGCCAAAAACCGCAGAAAAGGAACACTGAAATCAGCTTTTAACTATCCTGAGGCCGAAAACCGCAGAAAAAGCAACACTGAAATTGGTTTTAATTGTCACGAGACTTGCTCAAGAAATGTTCAATATGCTGTCTACTGATTTCTGCCAAAAGTTGAAACCGAGAAACAGCATGTTCCACAACTGATCGGAATGTATGAGTGGTGAATTTGTGAATGTGTTGCGTAATGCGTGCCTTCAATTCAGCTAAGTTGGTAGTCGAACCACTGAATACAACATTTTTCAGATAGCCCTACAGCCAGAAATAATAAGGATTAAGATCTGGTGATCTTGAAGGTCAGGCTGTTAGAAAATGACGACTGATAATTTTAGCATATTCGAAATGCACTTTGAGCAGCTGCTTCACTGGATTTGCAATGTGTGGAGGAGCGCCATCTTGCATAAAAATTACGCTACCCACACATACACGCTGTTGAAGTGTTGGAATGACATGATTGCGCAAAACAGTCGCATAGCGTTCATCATTGACGGCACAGGTAACAGGACCCGCAGGACCTATCAGATCGAAAAAGAAAAGCTCGAAGCCTAAAATGGGTTAAAAAAAAAAAATGGGTTGAAAGATTCTTAGATTATAAGTTATCGAATTTGGGCTCATACCAAATTGGTTTATGACCAATGCCTGTTTCTGTTACCACTGTGTATCCATTTTGGGCACTGTTAAATACCCATTTGAGTGTATTTTAAAACTAAAAAGTAAAAATGCGTATCTTTTCGAGATTTTTGTGTCTCGGATTTATTATGACTCTTCTCAAATACAAATTCTTTATGACACATTTTAAAATTCATTTTTGTTTGCAAACGTATTAAATTGGTAGGTGTTCTAATTAAGAAACTATGTAATCGAACTTTTTTACGTTTATCGGTAATGGCAGAAGATTTTTCAGAAAATACCGTCAAAGTTTTCGTTTTGTACAAAATTTCCGTACGCAAAAGCGCAGGAAAGGAAAAACAAACTGCCGTCCTGTGTCAACAGCCACTTATAACTCAAGTTGTAATTCATACATCGAAAAATGAAAAAAAAAATGTCCGATAACAAATAACTTCAATAAATCATGCCTGTTAGTATCATGTTTTATATTTAACAAGAACGACGAATTATGCTCCAAGCATAGATTAAGAAACACTTTCAAACACATTTAGAATAATGTAACAGAACTTCACAGTTTAATCAAGTGAAATATTTAAAGTAAAAAGTTTGGAAAATGCATAAAACATGTGAAAACCCAATTTCATTAATTACCATCTATAAACGAAAAAATATCCGAATTCTTCTTTGCAGCTCTGTATATGATCTACAGATTTGTATATATACTACTACATTAGTATATTAAATTTAGTTCAGTTAGTAAACGGATAGCACAGTCGAAAATTCCCCTTCCACAATTTCCGTCAATAAACGGAAAATGTACTTGATATCTTTTGCACATCCCTGTATAGGATCTATAGATTTGTATATATAATAATGCGTAGTATGCTAAAATTTAGTTCAGTTACGTAACGCATAACTCAGTTGAAAAATTTTCCTTCCAGTAATTTCCGTCAGTTTAAAATTTCGCTTCTGGAACTTCCATCAATAAACGGAAAAGTATTTGAGATATTTTGTGCTACCCTGTATACGTTGTATAGAATTTATACACACCACGTAATGTGAAAAAAAAGTTAAATTTAAAAACGCGTATCACAAATGAAAGCGCAATTCCAGAAATTATTGTTCATGGATAGTAGTGTAAGCTAATTTTTTTTGTGTGTCCCTGTAAATGAACGATGAATGCTACACACACCATATTCTAAAGTAAGCATTTTGTAGAGCACCTCGGTGATATATATCAATTTCAATATGTTTGAAAAAACGTAACATCATTAAAATGCACCGCAAACGATTTTCCCTCATAGACCGTAATATAAAGGAAATATTTTGAATTTCCCTGTAAAGTAACTATATATGCTACACACCGCATTTTCAATACTGAACGTTCTATAGTGAACCTCAATGACATATAAAAATTTTATGGCAATCCGAGTATATTTACGAGAGTTAGAACATGGACAGACGGCAGACATGCAGACAGACAAGACGAATTCATGAACACTTTTCAACAATGTTGAAAAGTACTACAAATGAGTCAGAAATTTAGTAAAAGTTTCTCGTTGTTGATGGTTGATTTTTTTTTTTTTTTTTTTGAGAACCGTCTAAATACTTATAATTCTTTACTTAATCTTTTTTGCAATGTATCAGCACACGATAGCAAGGATATTAGAGGAAAAATGATTTCTCTGTAGAATTAGTTACATAATCACACTTGCAGTTATATTCATACGATAGCAAGAATGTCATTAGAGGAAAAGGATCTCCCAAGAACTGTTTACGTAATCACTTGCAGTGTATCAGCAGACGATAGCAATGATATCATTAGAGGATTAAAGGATTTCCCAAGAATTCTTTATACATAATCACTTTTGCAGTGTATCAGCAGACGATAGCAATGATATCATTAGAGGAAAAAGGGTTTCCGAAGAATTCTTTACATAAACACTTTTGCAGTGTATCAAAACACGTTAGCAAGAATATCAATGGAGGAAAAAATATTTCCCTAGAATTTTGCAGTGTATCAACACACGACAGCAAGAATATTATTAGAGGAAAAATGATTTCCCTCAGCCAAGAAAACTCTGTGCCTGAAACTTTAATTGTTGTGCTATAAGCCTGGGCTAGAAGATTTTCCCTTTTAGGTGAATACTGGAGTTAAGTTGGGTACAGAAGGTTATTTAATGAATCGGTCACTAAAATCAAAATGTCCATCTTCAGCCTTTCTCTTTGCAGATCCCTTTTATCTCTTTTTATCTGTAAAGAAATGAAATAAGCAGTTAAAACAATTAAAAATCGAATCATTTAACAACTTTTTGAATTAATGATATTACATATATCATACACTGTAAAAATACACAAGTGTTTAATAATTTACGAACATATATAAAGTAACCACGAACGAATACATACAATAACTTCTTCCCAGTTACACACGTTTTCAAAAAGAGTTCTATATCTTTAGAAACTTCAGAAACCAATATATTTTCGAGATTTAAGGAAGCATTTATAAAAACAAAGTTACTTTTGCTGCTACTGATTTTCGTAAACGTTTCAGAGTAGTTTTTATAGTGTATTAATCAGTTTTCTCAAACCGGAATATCAGTTTTTAGGGTGCTATCAATTATCAATTACACATTTTTAGCTGCATAATTGAGTTTATACATGCAACAGTAAGGAAAAATTAAGACGTTAATGTTAATGTCGATGCTATTAATTTATCATGTTTGTCTGTAAAATATGTTTGTTGAACATGAACATTTTTACTTGAGAATTGATATGATCCGAAAAACTTACATTCCAGAGCTCTCTAGCCGATACCCTATCAGGGATGTCCTCACATGTCTTAGAGATGTAATGTTCCAATTCCGCTACACTTTGTGGGTTATGTAAGTAAACTTTCTCTTTTTAGTGGCCTCGTAGATAGAAATCACAAGGATTCAAATCCAGATAATATTGTAATTTATTTTTTTTTCAGCTTACAGCGTCACCTATTGTCAAAATTTCAAACTAATTTTGAAATCCCATAGTTAAAATTTATTAGTTTCCTGATAAAGATTCAACAAACGTGGCATTTCTAACGTTAACCGTTTTCAGGCTTTTAATTTAATAATGTAAAAAAGTGCCCAGTTAAACTGATGGCATTGAGCTCACAGACTATGCACACTAATTGTATATTATACTCTTATTTCAAAGAATAATGCCCTTAGAAAAATAAAGAAAACGACAATAAACTTGTATACCAAATTTAAAGCAAATCGGATAATTCTGAATGAAATAACCATTTAGCTAAATTAAGGGGGGATTACCCCCCTGTTTCCCTCTTTTATATTTAACCAATGAATCCCCAAAACTAATCAGGGAAGCGCCTTATCAGAATAAACCTGTATACCAAATTTGAAGAAAATTGGATAATTCTGCATGAAAAACCCATTTATCTAAATTAAGGTGGATTAGCCCCCCCCCGTTCCCCCTTTATGCGTAACCAGTGAATCCCCAAAACTATTCAGGGAAGAAGCTTATCAGAATAAGCCTGTATATCAAATTTGAAGCAAATCGGATATTTCTATCAAGAGTTATCACATTACGTACATACGTACATAAATACAGAATCTGCGGGAACATTAGCTCTCAGGTTTTGATAGCCTGTGACTAAAAAAGGGTCCCCTTTTTTGGTACTTAAATTTTGCTTAGCGGGTCGTCTATATGTAGAAACTGCACCAAACTTTAAAATTTTCAACAGTAACACCTAATTTTTACATTATATTTGGATTTTTCGGTAAATTTTAACTTCGGATACATAAACGGGGACATTCGATCAAGTATTTTAGGAGTTATGGCGATTTAAAATGTAGAACTCCTAATGTTAAATTTATTTTTAATCGTTGCTAAACAGATTGAAATGCGGGTAGTTTTTAAAGCACAACTCAAAAACTAATTTGCAGAATGAGCTGTAATTTTGCATTTGTATGTTTTAAATTTCTAGAAATCGATGTCAGTAAAAAAAAATCATAGGTTACACTTAATATATTTAAAAAAATTATTTTCATAAACTGTATTTTTTCAAAATTAATTTTTAGTAAAATATAAATTGTAACCTATAAATGTTTTGACAAAATTTGGTTTCTAGAAGTCTCAAATATACAAATCCAAAATTCCGCCAAATAATTTTAAGTTATATACCTAAAGAAATACCCGCAATGCAATCTTTTTTTTTTTTTTTTTTGTGGAATGAGTAAAAAGGAATTTAACATTAGGAATTTCAAATTTTAATCCTAGATAATTCCTAAGCTACTTGACCGAATGGCTTGACCATTTGATATTCGAAAGTAAAATTTACAGAAAAATCCGAATATGATGTCAAAATTATATGATAGTATTGGAAATTTCAACGTTTGCTACAATTTCTAAATGTAGACCACCCCGTTAGCTAAATTTAGGTATAGCATTAATTAGTAGACGTCATTTCTAATCGATTGGTACTATTCACATTTTTATATAACGGTTTTGGGCAGATTTAGTAAATAAAACAATAAAATAAATTCCAATTTTTGCCAACAATTGGCTAATTAAACGTAGTGTGATACCTTAAAAAGTTTTTGAAGTCGATTTAATATTTAAGTAAATAGTTACTTGTTGTTTCTAATAAATAACGGTTAACTTATTTCACTTTATAGTTTTATAAAGGGAAGTTTTTCAAAATGCTAATGCAATCAGATACCACATTCTCAGTAAATAAGTATAAATAAAATGTAATATAATTACCTATTTAAATTTTGTTTTCTTAATACGAACTTGAAAACATTATTTGAAGTCAAACCGATTTGATCCAACAGTGTATAAATTCACAAATGTCTGGCATCCTAAAATATAAATATTAAAAATGAATATTTTATTTGCATATCACACCCCTTTATTTATTATAAAATAAAATGGATTAATGACAAAACATTTAATTTTTAAGGAACCGTACAAAATCAGCTACAAGTATGTATTTATGAGTATTAGGGAATCTAACTCGGGTTTTCCGAGTTACAAAATATAGATGAAAAACATGTTTGTAATTGCACTGAGAAAAATGACACTTTCAAATCTGAGTAAATCGATGTTTTCATTTTGTTATGAAACTTTTTGTTTCAAATAGGACGACACAATGCTTTCAATTCTGAAATACCAGAAGTACTCAGAATATTGAAACATGAACATACTCAAAAATGAGCACATAGAAGTCAGTTCATACCCTTTTTCGAAACATGGACATACTCAAATATGAGCACATGATGTTTTATTCTTGAGTGTGTGCATGTTTTCAGATATGAGTATGTACATGTTTCAAACTTGAGTAATTTTGATTGGGAGCCATTTTGACGTACTCAGATTTGAGATACTCAGATTTGAGTATTTTTTGCTCAGTTTTGAAAATGTCGTTTTTAGAATGTGAAAACACTAATAGGTATTTTACATTTAATATATGGGAGAGTAGGGTAAGACCGGGTAGGCGGTTCAAACCGGACACCCAGTTTTCTCACTGATGGGTGCTGCCCTGTTTACAGCACCTATCTTAATTACATCCCTTAGCGTCCCCTAACAATGTACTATCGACTTTTGAAGTGTATTAATCTCTGTGTCCGTGCACTGCTATTGGAAATAAATTCACCTGAAAATTAAAAAATTTTTACCGTCTTTTCTGCTTTTCAGATAAATTCAGGCTGGTGGATCAATTTAGGTAAGTAAACCATTGTTTTCTATAGCTTTCACACGATATTTTGATGGCAAGTGTGAACGTCTAGATATCCAGGAGAACGAACGACATTGTTAATTTTGGTCTTCTGTTCGGGCAAAAACGGGTACCCATGGTTTTGCATTGAATTCTGCAATGAATTATTTCTTCACAAAACAGGTAGTGAAGGATGGATACAATGTTCAGTCTGCAAAAAGTGGGCACATGACTAGTGCAGCGGATACGAGAAGTAAAAGCTGAGGAAGTTATTACATCACAATATTAAAAATTGCTTTAAAACATGGGAAAAAATTTAGTGACCTTAAAATATGTATATATGTTTTAAAGTTTGATTCAAAATTTATTATAATAAAGCATTTTGTTTTGGAAGTGTAAAAACTTAATTTCTGATTACTACCCGGTTTTACAATAGCACCAAAATTCGGAGTTGTTTTAGATGGTCCTAGAAAACGGCTTTTCCCAAGCAGAGAAGAATTTTCCTGTGGCATCAGGTGTGGTTTTTCAATAGCCCAGATGTCTCCAAACTATTTTGTGGGGTGTTCCGATTTTTCCGTTTTTCTAGACTTTTGTCAAAAAAGGCAAACTGTTAGGTACCCGGGTTTACCTTTAATTTTTACTTTACCCTTCATTTAGACTGCCCTCTAACAACACCAACGAGCATTTTTATTTGAAAAACCTCAATTATGTATTAAAAAAAGTTTTAAAATTTATTAAAAGCGATACTTTTGTATTACCCTCCATGTCAAGGGTTAATAGTCGGTTAAATTGCCAAAAATTTCCCTACTTACAGCATACATTTTGATTCTGATAATTTCAGTGGTTTAAGCGCGTAGTTCTATTTCATGTCTATTAAATTTGTGTTTTATTTATATTATTTTATTATTTCATTTATTTATCGATGAAGTTTTAAATTCGTTATGGAATATTAGCCGGAAACAAACGTTCACCTATTTTATTGTTTTAAGTGAAAAAGATTTAACCTTTTGTAATCGTGCTGTATGCAATTTAGATAGATTTCTAAAAAAATAATAATGCTTGAAAATGTCTCTAAAAACTATAATACATGAGTAAATAGAGATACAGTTTTCAAACAAGTTGCCTTTGAAAGAACATATATTTTACTTACCCATCATACATAGCAGTCAAACCTCATTAACATGAACACGCTTAACGCGAATTACTTTTAGCACGAACTGTTTCCGATTGCTCCGTCCAGTTGTATGTAATGTATTTAATTTTGGATAACACGAACTACTTTTAACACAAACAAAAATAGTTTCCCTTTGAGTGTTCGTATTAACGAGGTTCGACAGGGTAAATCTTGTAATCGTTTTGAAAATCAAAAAAAACTTTTTTGACGGATTTACACGTTTTAGACACTGGAGATTCCGTAAAACATATTTTTAGATTTTTTTTTTTTTTTTGCCACCCGTCTGTCTGTGTGTGTGTCTGTAAACGCTCTATATCTGGAACAAATTGAGATAGAGACTTGAAATTTGGCATGTACTTTGTATATAATAATGGAAAGAAGCTTATTGAATTTCAGTAACCTCGACTAACCGGAACTATATTTTTCGGACTCTCGAAATATTCGTTCTGATAAAAGGTATATAAAATTTTTCGAAATTGTTTATTTTAAGGAGTGAATATAAAAGACAATAAAAAAACATGAATTTTGCATAAAGAATGAAGTCGATCGGATGATGAGTTGTCGAGATATTTGTAATAATATTTTCCACACTCTTTGATTTTTCATTACCCTTACCCTGTATTTCATTCAAATTTCAATTCAAAGATATATTTTAATTGGAAATGAGACGCTTAATCCGACGCCGTAAACCGTTAGTTAATAGGACTATCAATTTTGAAGTTATAAGGATGTTTCTTTTACGCAATTCCGTAATAGAGCATTTAAAGTTTAGGACTTCATAAAGCCAGGATTTTATTCGAATTGCAATGCATTTATAAATAGTTTACACGTGTTTTATTTTCATATTTTATATTATGCATATCCATGATGGGTAAGTATTATGGTGGCCCACAACGACTAGTTTCTATTCGACGGGGTAAAATTGAAATTGTGTGACATTTAGAAGTTAAAAAAATTGCAGTAAAAGTGAAATTTATTGGTCAGGTGTTTCCCACGTCAATATGACGTCCGTGTTACTTACGGACATGTCTTTAACACATTCCAACATAGTTGCAAAGTGTTTATGACTTCGGTTTGTCTATCCATCTGCCAGTCCGTCCGTGCTCTAACTCTTGTAAATATGCTCGGATCGCCCTGCAAATTTTGTATACTATTGGAGTTTACTGCAGCATGATTTCTATTGAAAATGAAGTGTGTAGCATTTAAAGTCTGTTTACAGGGACAGTCAAAAGTATTTCAATACATTACAGTCAATGGAAAAAAATTGTTTCAAGTGCATTTTTATTATGTTATACCATTTGAAACATGGTGAAATTGATATAAAATTGTGAAACTCACTATGGATGTGTTTTGGATGTGTTGGAAAGTGTTTCATAACCTATGCTTGACGCATGATTTTTCGTTCTTGTTGCTTTATAATATAGTTAAATCAAACTTTTAGTCAGGATTGAAACATTCATTGTTGATATTCATGGCTTATGTTAAAACACGAAATACATTTGTGATTTTTTTAAACAATGTCTCAAAATTAGATTTTTTTTTTTTTGTCCATAATTATGATGCTAGAAAAATGTTTCACTGATTTTGATTTTCATTGGAATTTTATAATTGGGCTAAGTTAAATGTCCTTAAAATACTACTTGAAATATGAATATTAAAAAAAAAAAGTTAGTAAAAGTTGAATTAAAAAATGTAACCCAAAAATAACAACACTGTATGACTACACTGAAAGAATAAAAATTTCCCCCAATGTATTATGTGCTCAACAGATGGCGCTGAAATCAGATTTCTGGAAACAGCTACCTTCAGAATCTCAAAGTGTATGTAGGTATTCGATTCTCTGTTTCGTGAATGAAAATTTTCATAAATAATAAAAACCGACAAAGTTGGCTTTACGCTTTTATCCCTTAAACCGTTTATTTATCAAGAAAAGAAAATGAGGATTATATTCTATTCTAGGATTTTCACTTTTATTTATGACAGTAAAAATAATCTTAATCTTTTATTAGCCGGACAGATTAAGTTTCTCCAATTTGAATTCTCTTATGGTTGGGAGAGAAAAACTGTATTGTGAGAAATGGATAAGGTCACTTTAAAACTATGTAGTGAATTCATTAAAAATATATATAGTACATTAAAAGAAAATGCCAGAACTATACAATTAAGCTTATGTAGACTACGAAATTTTTGTTTTGGAAATAGAAGTATTACGTTAAATAAAAAAAAGCGAAAATTTTATGAATAATATTAATCTGATATCAGAAGGAAAGGAAAACTCGCATTAAATTGTTTTTAATAATATTTTAAAACATAATGAAAAAAAAAATCATGTATCTACATTTCATGATTATTAGTTAGGGGGCATCCATTAATTATATCGAGGAAATTCTGGGGCTCTTTGACCCCTCCCTCCCGTATGTCACAGGTTGTCTCAATAGTGTGCCCCCCCCCCCCCCCCACCTCTCCTGTTGTGACGTCATATTATTTGTTGCAACTGTTGTTTAAAGCTAATTTTGATTTAAACAACATTACAATTTTTTTTACAGGCTATATATTATCTACTGGAATAAATATAATAAAACCGCCAAAATCTTGCATTCTTTCATTTCAAACTGTTGCACTTCAAAGGGAAAACCTACCTACTGCTCCTTGAATAAAAAATACGCTTTTTTTTTTAGTATTATTTATGCTGCTTTCAAATAATGCTTACCTAATTGTTTTAATATATTGAGTGTGACGTCACCAGTGTCAACCCTTCCCCCATTGTCACACTGTATCATACTTTGTGGTACACTTTTACGTAGAAAATATGTGGTTCTGTGGTCACATTGAGACAGGCAAATAATGCCTACCAAATTGTTTTCATATGTTGTGGATGTGACGTCACAACATGTTAACCCATCTCCTCCCCCTGTCATACGATGTCACACTTTGTGCACCCCCCTCCTCCCTCTTGAAGTGTGACGTAATTAATAGATGACCCCTAAACCGCAATGCTTACATCTGAAAATGTAAGCAATTTCTGACGAAAACCACAGTTATTATTTATTGAATTAATCTTTTCGTATCCGATAATTTTTGGTACTTTTGGGTTATAGCGGCCCTCGAGGATGAATCGCCAAGCGACCAAGATTTATCCCCAAATTATAAATCATATGTGACATTATAATAATATATAATGCATGTAACGTTTCGGGACGCATATGGCCCTGTTACAGTCATATATGACGTACTTATATGACATGGTGTATATATGGCATATACCACGCAAATAATATGTATATAATGACGTAATATGGCACATATATGAGCGTTTGGAGTATATATATGCATATATATGATACACATATAAGCTTTCTGATGATATTGGCGAAATCGTAACAGCAATCTTGACATAATCGTAACTGTGGAGGCCGCTATAACCGAAACGAATTTTATATGTTTTTAATTTTTAAGGAAATGATTATTTTATACTTCAAAAATTAAAAATAGCGATCCTCCAAATGATAAAAATTAACGTTTACTAACATAAGATCTTACGCATATGTCGATGGTTATTTTGCGTAATATTAATTTGACAATCTAGGGAAGAATTTTTGAAGATGTTTGAAAAATTATTATTACGACATGATTAACTTAACACAATAACTTCATAGTATTTTTTTATCATAAATTATTAGTTTACACACAGACAAATTAGTCTTATTTTCAAATTTAAAGAACGAAGCGCATATTTGAAATAAAACTCTCAGTAACGGTGTAAAAAGCTATAACCTCTTCAGACCTGAAGCAAAAATAATACTACAAATACTCATTCATTGCTTTTGCACAAACAAAATGACATCACAGATGACAGAAAAAAGCTTTTTCTGAAATTGATACTTTAGGAGACTGGTAATTTAGTTTCCCAAATATCGATCTAAGTCCCTTAAAATATCAATTTATTTATCAATAACTAAATTCACACAATAACAAATTTAAGGACTTTAAACAAGTGAATAATCTTAGTAATTCTCAAAAATTGTTATTGTTAAGTATTTAAGTTAAATAATTATGAAAATTATTTACTTTCTTGGCCGCACTGCCTTGATGATGTGCACTCAGATGAAACAGAAATTTATTTTATAAGAAAATCAGTATCGATGCTACCATTTATTGATTTGGGTTTAAAGCAAAAAACATTCAGCTATAATAGACGTCAAGTTAAAATGTAAAAAAATCCCTGACGGCTGGCCCTACAGGCACAGGTAGATTTCGAAGACGCAGATCGTGGGGCGCCTGTTTGTTGGGAATTGCCGAAGAAATGACCTTTTTGCCATGATGCGGCAGTTGGAACCGCCCACTTCGAAACCTAACTTGTTTGCAGGCAGAGCCGGCAAGGATGTTTTTTGTTTTAATTTTTTTGTGTTATAAGAGTTGGTCCTATAAAAAACTTGTCAATATAAAAGTTTTAGATAATATTAAGAGGATTTATAATAAATTTAAGTGGATTTGATATCTTGTGTATTGACGAAGTTATGAATTTTTTTCTTCTAAACACCCCCCCCCCCCCCTTGGGGCCATTTTTAATGATATCAAAAATCTGTCATACATAAATTTTCGGCCTTTTTCCTAAAAGTAATAATAACTTAAAACGGATTCGATACGTATCATAATTAGGAAATTATGGGTTTTTGTCAGTTTTCACAAAAAGCCCCCCCCCCCCCCTGGTCCGAGTTTGCCCATTAACGAACTTGACTGAAATTTTATGCCCCTTGATTTTATGTATCAGATTGGAAGAGATTTGTGCAGAATTATTGAAGTTTATCGTGTCCATAAAAAAGTGACATAGATAGATAGATAAAGTTTTGAACTGGGGGTGGTTTTGGGTTCTGGGAGTCCTGATCGGCGTAGATCTGCAAAAATTTTTCAAAAATTCCAACTTAGGGGAGAATGTAATAGGTAGTATTTCTTACGAAATCTACCTAAAAATCAAACAGTTTAGTTTATATGAGGTAAAGAATAGAGGTACACATTTGTGTACCTCGGGTCTGTGTCTGAAGAGTTTAAATCAGCGTACTCAACCTGCGGCCCGCCGACCTTTTGTGTGCGGCCCGAGATACCTGACCATTCATTCATATTTATAAAAAATTGAGATGCATATAAAATATATTTCAGTATTTTTTATATATTTCCATGGGAATATAAAATGTGCACTGTTATTTTTAATTAATTTATAATTAAGTTAGAGCATCTAAATGATATTTCCTTAGACAAAACTCTTTTTACACGTAGTCCTATTTGCGTTATAGTGGCGTATATAATTTTAATCTTCAAAATTAATTAAATATCATATAAAATTAATTAAAATTGCTCTATACAGTCTTGCATTTTATAAAGATGCAAAGTTTTTTGCATGGAGCAAAAGTGTGATTTATTAAGGAAAATCTGATTTTTTTTTATCTTTAGAACATGGAAAATCTTCATTATCATATTACTACGTCTTATACTTATTATATAGTTAATACTTATTACATTAAATTTTTTTTATATTGCTTTGTTAAAATAATTTTATTATCTAACTATTATAATCAGGACTTAATTTTTAACCAAGACTAGTCGTTGGGGGCCACCGTAATACCTACCCATCATGGATATGCATAATATAAAATATGAAAATAAAACATGTGTAAACTATTTATAAAATACATTGCAATTCGAATAAAATCGTGTCTTTATGACGTCATAAACTTTAAATGCTCTATTACTCCAAAATTGATAATCATATTAACGAACGGTTCACTGCGTCGGATTAAGCGTCTCATTTCCAATTAAAATATATCTTTGAATTGAAAATTGAATGAAATACATTGTCAGGAAAAATCGAAGAATGTAAAAAATATAATTACAAATATCTCGGCAACTAATAATCCGATCGAATTCATTCTTTACGCAAAATTTATGCTTTTTTATTGTCTTTTATATTCAATCCTTAAAATAAACAATTAAAAAAAATTTTATATACCTTTTATCAGAACGAATATTTCGAGAGTCCGAAAAAAATAGTTCCGGATAATCGAGGTTACTGAAATTCAATAAGCTTCTTCCCCTTATTACATACTAAGTACACACCAAACTTCAAGTCTCTATCTCGATTTGTTCGGGAGGTAGAGCGTTTACAGACACACAGACATACAGACACACAGACACACAGACATACAGACACACAGACGGACGGCAATTTTTTTTTTCTAAAAATATATATTTTGGAATCTCCAATGTCTGAAACGTGTAAATCCGTCAATTTTTTTTTTCGATTTTCAAAACGATTACAAGACTTACCCTATACTACGTATGATGGGTAAGTAAAAAGTACTGGATCTCTGATATTCTGCGGTACTAACAACTATAATGTATCCACTCATCCCCTCCATCCGCATAGTTTTATTTCATACATTATTTGCAAATTTTAATGATTTTTTTCTTCAGCAATTTAAATGTATATATATATATATATATTAAATATATTTAAAATTCTTGCTATACAGTCCTGGAAGTTAATAGCCACACCTTGTATAAACAATACCGAAAGTCTTAAATATCTTTTATAAGCATTTCAATTTTTTTGAGGGGGACGGATTTTAGGGGGGGGGGATTTAGATTTTATTTATTTATTTTTGAGTGAAAATCTGCCGAAATACTGAAGGTTCTCGCACCTTTTTACTTCTAAATTAATGATAAAAACGGGTTTTTAAATGATTTTTTTTAATCTCTAATATAAGCCCCCTACCACATTTAATTCGTTTTGGTTTTGAAAAAGGGGAGCTTACAATCGTGATTTTGCGGTAATGAGAAACAATTTCTTTTCAAACACGAAATCTCAGCTTCAAAAATTAAAATTGTGTGAAATTGTATGCAAAATAACTACGCGAACTCATATCTTAAATGCACATCAGTAACATAAAGTGATTATTGTTCTTATTAACAATATTTTGTATTGTTATCATATATTTATATTAGAATTTTCGTTCGACCCGAGTTTGCTGTAACGGAAATATATTATAATATTCTTTGATATATCTAGAACTATTTGAAATAATTTGCTTTAAGGAAGAAAATAGAACAGCCAGTGCATTCATAATGAAAATGTAAGTAATATTTCAAGTACTTTATCTTACTTAATGAGGAACATTTTCTGTTAAAACACAAAAACTCAACTTAAAAAATTAAAATCGCAATTAATTCTAAAAATAACTACCTAATCTCATATCTAAAATTCACATCAATAGAATAAAGTGATCAATGTTTTTATCAACAATATTCTCATGTGAGGCTCATATTATGAAAACTACTTTCTGAAACAAATAATCTTGGATAAGCACATGAAATATAAATTAAAATTTTTTTCCAGGTATTAGAAATAATGTTTTATTTTAGCGAAAAAAATTTAATATGAAAAACGCGGACAAAAATTATTTAAAAATAATATGTCTGTTTTGATTTTCTAAACAAAAAGTATTATGTATTAATCTTTTTGATAGTATTGATGTAAATAAATTTTTTAATTACCTCAATTAACCCTTAGATTTTGGGATTGGAACATATGTCGTCCCAGCGGCTATTTATTTTTTATTGTACTCGCATCCTTTTTTGGAAAAATAATCTCTGCCACACACTTATACTAGGATACCTTCAAGAGAAATTTACCATCACAATTTTTTGGGGTAAATTGTGGTACAACTTAATATAAAAATAGTCGCCAGTCCTAACCCGTAACCAAAATGTTAATAAAAATAGCATGCTTATCCTGGACTTTTCAATATGGGTCGCTGAAGATCGTAGATAGATTGCTCGTAATACATACGGATGCTCAAAGTAAAAATTATTGATAAAGTCGAATTTCGATAGGACGAACTCCATGGAACCACTAAAATCTATTAGCTGTAATAAGGAATTTTTTATAAGGAAATACGTTTTGGGCACAAACAATTAACCACGGAATACTAAAAGTTTAGCTATATTCAAAATTTCGTTCAATTGAACTTCGTTGTAATGGAAATCGACTGTAGTATTCCTTGATAAATTTTCTCTCCAGAACAATTTGAAATAATTTGATCCACATTAAGGAAGAAAATAAAAGAGCCAGTACATTCTTAAGGATAATATAAGTAATATTTCAAGTGTGCTTCATCTCAAATAATGAGGAAAATTTTCTGTTAATCCCTTGAAGGGCGATGGTTCATTTTTGGACTACTTAATTTTTTAACTTAAATTCTAGTGTCACCCAACCATTTTAGCATTTTACGAATAGAAGTACTTGAAAGGGTTAAAACACAAGAACTCAACTTAAAAAATAAAATGCGAATATTTCTATGCAAAATAACTACGCTAACTCATATCTTAAATACACATCAGTAACATAAAGTGATCATTGTTCTTATTAACAATATTTTGTATTGTTATCATTTTGTTAGCATATCGTTATATTAGAATTTTCGTTCAATCGGTCTTCATTGTAACGGAAATCGTCTGTAGTATTCTTTGATAAATTGTCCCTCGAGAACTATTTGAAATTGTCCTTTCATAATATAAGTAATATTTCAAGTACGCTTTATCTCAAATAATGAGGATGATTTTCTGTTCACCCTTTGAAGGGCGGTGGTTAATTTTTGGAGTACTTAATTTTTAAATTTAAATTCTTGTGTCACGAAATCATTTCAGAATATTACGAATAGAAGTACATTTCCCCTGAAAGAATTAAAACACAAAAATTCAACTTAAAAAAATAAAATCGCGAATATTTCTACGCAAAATAACTACGTTAACTCATATCTTCAAGCACATCAGTAACATAAAATGATCATTGTTCTTATTAATAATATTTTGTATTGCTATCATATCGTTATATTGGAATTTTCGTTCAATAGATCTTCATTGTAACGGAAATCGGCTGTAGTATTCTTTGATAAATTGTTTCTCTAGAACTATTTGAAATAATTTGCTCTACATTAAGGAAGAAAATGAAGCACTCAGTACATTCTTAATGAAAATGCAAGTAATATTTCAAGTACTTCGTCTCAAGTAATGAGGAATATTTTCAGCTAATACACGAAAACACAACTTAAAAAATTAAAATCGCGAGTAATTCTCTGCAAAACAACTCTACCCAAACTCATATCTTAAATGCACATGAACAGCATAAAGTGCTCGTTGTTCTTATTAACAATATCATCACATGATGCTCATATTTTGGAAACAACCTTCTGAAACGAATAATCTTGGGTAAACACATGAAATATTGCATCCTAAATTTAAAATTTGCGTCAGATATGAGAAATAATGTTTTATTTCAGCGAAGAAAATTTTAATATGAAAAACGTGGACCAGAAAAGCAATCAAAGAGAACAATTTTGAAATAACTCTCTTTTGACGATCTACGGAGGTCTTATAAAATGGAGATTTTCTATTATATATTCATTCCATCAAAGTTGCGTCTTGTCATCATTTCGGCTTTCACTGTTATTATAAACAGATGCATTAGCTTTCAATGGTGTTTAAGATTTGTTCCTATGAAGGATTTTTATTTACTCGAGTATTTTGGCTCTAGTCTCGGGGAGTTGCAATTTATTAAATAAAAGCAATCTATGAATGATGCATAATTTTGAAGTTTAATATGCGAAAGTAAGGATGATGAAAATGTGTCGTATCAGTGTAAAATGTAGCTAATTAAATGGAGTATAAAATATATGAAACATTTGAATGTTTGACTTAAAGTAATTTCGTTTTAATAAGTGCCAATATTAAATATGGCTGCACAAAATCAATTAATACGAAGGGAGTCAAAGTTAAAAACATCTCTTTTGGTTTTGTAAACAACAACAACAACAAAAAGATCATCTATTTATTTGAATCGGTGATTTTAAAAACTACATAAGTCCATTTTTACTTACCCGGGTAAGTCTTGTAATCGTTTTGAAAATCGAAAGAAATTTTTGACGGATTTACACCTTTCAGACACTAGAGATTCCGAAAAAAAGTATTCTTAGAAAAAAAATTTTGCCGTCCGTCTGTCTGTGTGTCTGTGTGTGTGTCTGCAACCGCTCTATCTCCCGAACAAATTGAGATAGAGACTTGAAATTTGGTATGTACTTAGTATGTAATAATGGGCAGCAGGTTATTGAATTTCAGTAACCTCGATTATCCGGAACTATTTTTTTCGGACTCTCGAAATATTCGTTCTGATAAAAGGTATATAAAATTTTTCGAAATTGTTTATTTTAAGGAGTGAATATAAAAGACAATAAAAAAACATGAATTTTGCATAAAGAATGAAGTCGATCGGATGATGAGTTGTCGAGATATTTGTAATAATATTTTCCACACTCTTTGATTTTTCATTACCCTTACCCTGTATTTCATTCAAATTTCAATTTAAAGATATATTTTAATTGGAAATGAGACGCTTAATCCGATGCAGTAAACTGTTAGTTAATAGGATTATTAATTTTGGAGTTATAAGGATGTTTCTTTTACGCATTTCAGTAATAGAGCTTTTAAAGTTTATGGTGTCATCAAGCCAGGATTTTATTCGAATTGCAATGCATTTTATAAATAGTTTACACATGTTTCATTTTCATATTTTATATTATGCATATCCATGATGGGTAAGTATTACGGTGGCCCCCAACGACTAGTTAAATTTGGAGCTGTCTGGATAAATTGTTTCAAGAAAAGTAGTTCTACTGAGTATATTTTTTAACGAAACTGAGACAATTTTTTTTATATAAATATGTAACAAAAATTAGGCTTCACACATTGTTACAGTTATTATTATTTTTAAACTCTGTCTGAGGATTTTAGATTCCTTACCGCCCTTCTTGCTAAAATTATACAGAAAATCACTCCAGATGCAGCCATGCACAGAGTCTTTTTTAAACTTATTTCTCATCCATATGCTAGAGAAAAAATGACTGTAGTTCATTGACAGGAATTTTTTTGCAGAATTTAAATCAGCATATTAATATCAATTTAAAGCACTGTGGCTTTATTATTCGTCTTACCGTCCTGAAGATTTATTCCTGAACTTTTAGAGGTAAATATTTTTTTTTTTTGTATTTAGTTGAATGTAAATAACTGTTGCTAAAAGTCAATGAATATTATGGCTATAACTTACACTGCAAAAAATTTTCGTAAAATTTCAGTAGATGTACCGCAAATTTTACGGTACTTCTACCGTTTTCACTCTTTACGGTATGAGTACCTTACTTTTAAGGTATATTAAGCGTAAAAAAAAACAGTATATGTGCCATTTCAATTATATACGGTATTTATACCGTAAAATGATTGTTTTTCAGTAAAAAATCACTATTTATACCGTAAAATAATTATTTTTCAGTAAGGAAAAAGCTGGTAGCCCTGCCTCGGTGTGCGGCAACCCCCTGAAGTGATGCTCTTGCTCTTGTGGCGTAATGCGTGCAGGCCTGAAGAGAGGGGGCGGGGTGCAGCCGGTACATATACCGCCCGGTTAAATTACGGTATATATATACTGGTCACAAAGTTGCCAGCATATGTACCGTAATTTGTGACCAAAATTTTTTACAGTGTAGGCTTAATATGACTTTCCTAAACATAGGTGGTAATTTTTCTTACCGTCCCTGATCTATTTTACTAAGGGTCTCACAGTGATATTATAGTATTAAACTTTAATGCAGAACAAGAACATGTTCAATTATAGCATCAAGAACAAAATAGTTCAAAACTGGAAGTTTAAAAATGCTATTTTAAAAGTTGAATGTCACAAATTTCTTATTCTTGAAGATTAAAATTATGAGATGGCTCATATATTCCCATTTCTCATTTATTTATTTGAATGGGTGATTTCAAAAACTACAGAAATCCATTTTTTTTTCGAAATGCGTTTATTTTATGGCAAACATGTAGATTACTTTAAGATTACTTAAAGATTACAGTAAAAAAATGGCGAGAATGGTTCATTATATTCCAATGTAGCAAAGGCAGGTTCTATATCTTTGGCCTAAAATTCACGTTTTTTTTACAATTTTTTTTCAGTTAAAAAGAAAAGAGATATCACTTTTGGACTTTTCGAATTACATTTATTGACATTTTCTTATATATTTAAATTTATGTGTGTAAAAAAAATATTGAATAACACACCTTGAGCGACGAGGAAAATCCGCCATGAAAATCCAAGCGGCGACCATTTTTCTCTGGTCACAAGCATCTGAAACAAATTTGGTCGCCAAATTATGGAAAGGCCTTAAATTCTCTAGAGCTTATACTAACATTTAGTTTCAAAAGTTGACTTTTTGAGAAAATGGCGGTCATTTGAATAAAAAAGTTCGTTTTTTCGCTTCTTGTTTTACCTTTTGCGAGCTGAAAAAAAAAACTTAATCAATGAAAATTATAATTTTCGGTGATACAAGCTCCAGCAAAAATGATTAGCTTTATTTTAAATAAAAAAGGAAGGAAATAGGTCGAATAGTTCTCGAGAAAAATGGTCACCCAGTTTGAAAAACAGGGTTTCGTGAAAAACAAGTTTACAGTTTTACAACAGCGTTACGTACAACGAGCAGCTTTACATTCAATGAGCAAAAACTATTGTAAGGAAGTGAAATATCACGAAACTGCTTTAGGAGAACAATCTACACTCTTGAGGGATGCAAAAATGCAAAATAAAAGAAATTGAAACTCGTGACCCAAAGAAGTAGAACCTCTTATTAATGAATATATGTCAAGGTTTGTGGATTTTGAATACTACTATTTAATTAACCGAATAATGAAGCGATTTCGTAATGATTATACAAGAACGACATGGTAAAACGAGTCTTCGTGAACATGTTTAACTGTACACATGAAGTTGCAGGAGGGCAGTTTGAACATCTACTGTAGTTTAAAATAAATTAATGTGTTTTGAAATTTCTAGTAATTTTTTCAACATTTGAGAAACTTTTTTTTTTGGAACAGTATTATAACAGTGTGAAAACGAATTGCAAAATTTCAGTCTTATGTCCTCAAAATATAATTAGTCGTACCACTCTGCAGCATTCGTGCCCGGCTAAGGGCTGACAGCTGAAACTAGGAAATAGGGATCCTTTTCCTTTTTTAGTCTAATTTGTTTATTGAAAATGACAATTAAACTTCAGCGGTTCTAGAACCTCTGGTAGGCAGGGCTTAACTAATGTAGAGGCATACGGGGCCAGTTTCACCGAGCCCCCTTATTTGAGGGGCTCTCATGGGGCGTACGCAGGATTTTCGTTAAAGAGGAGGAAAATGTTAAAAATTGCTCAAAAGTGACCAAAATTCTAACTTTTTCAAAGATTTAGGGGAGGGGGGAATCCTCCTCTGCTTCAATACCCCATGCGCCTACCACAACCGCAAAAAAGAACCAACTACATCATCAGAAAGCTAATGATTCAAATTTTATTGTAACAACTTAGTAGTCTATTATTTTCAACAGAAATTCCTTATTGACGTTATCCTCGTAACAAGATAAATTAAAACCATTAATAATGACCAATTTGGGGCACTTTTGTTCTAGATATATCATGGTAAACATATGATATTATGAGAAATAGCCAAGAATGACTGAAAGATCTGTATGCATGTGCCCTATCATCTTTCTAAAGTTGTGATTATCTTTCTTATGATACAGATGTGAATAGTATCTAGTACGGAATGTCTAGAAAAGTTTCTATGGATGTATAGAAAGAGCACCCCCCCCCCTTCCACAGAATAATGTTTGCCCCGGGGAAGTAGATAGTCTAAGTCTGGCCCTGCTGGTAGGTCGGGAATAGTGTTGCCAAGGTGTTCCGATTTTCAGGGCTTCCAAGACACGTCCCGCACGGCCACTGCGCGGGACGCTGAAAGTCCCGATTTTTCATGATATACAAATTCTTTTAAATTTGCTTTACCATGCTGTTCATTAGTCTGCAGTGAATGAAACGTATTACAATAAAACCTGTGAAAACAAAACCTCTATGACGGAAAATGTTTATGATCCCACCGTAAGGAATACCGTAAAAATCCTCCTGCTAAGAGGAAATATTTTTCTGGTCACTTAGCTGTTCTGTTTCTACAGGTCTTATGGAATTTTTTTTAGTGAAACCTATGAACACAGAACCTGCTTATAACGGAATTTGTCTTAAAGGTATAATTTGTTTAGTTCCTATGGAACGAATACAACACAATTATAAATGCTCAAACGGAAACCTTTCCAAAACTTACTTTTTTTTCAGTCCCTACTAATTCCGCTTTCATAGATTTTTGCTGTATAAGATTATTGTGTTTATTTAATACAATAAAATTTATTAAGGCGGAATCTAAAGGGACCGGAGAAAGATTCCGTATTTTAAAAGTTTTTGTCTTAACAGGTATAATTGTAGGGTAACCCTTCCGTAGGGACCAGGAATTTTTCTCGTTTACGACAGAATTTCGTTATAGACAGGGTCCGTTTTCACAGGATGTGCTGCATTTTTATGTCCCGATTTAGAAGCCGCTCTCCCGCTTTTTGTGCCAGTGGGCCTGGCAACGCTAGTGGTGGACGATGTTTTGGTGGATCGGGGAACCACCTGTCAGATATTTCAAAGTGTATAATTAATTTTACCTGCTGCAACAACATAAAAAAAACCATGGGGGTCCAGGGGCAAAATTCTAAAGAAAAAATGCATTTTTTTTTTCTTGCTAATAAAGTACTACAATGTTAAATAAATTAAATAAAGCAATCTGCGTATTTCTACGATTGTTAAATCAGCAGATATATACAACTTTTATGTTGTACTATCAGTTCTACCCTGACTGTAACTAAAAGTTTAAGTCCATTTATCTCAGAATAGATTTTTTCATAATTTGTCATATTTAAAAGGATATATCTAAACTTTTTTGCACGATATGGGTATGAAATTTTGTACAGAGTTTTTATGTTATGTTTTTGACAAACAGTCTTCAAGAATTTTAATTTCATGTGAAAAAATTTTAAATATATTCCTATAAGTAAAAATCGCCCTCATAAATCGTCTTTTTTTTTTTTTAAACTTTTAAATTTCATATAACTTTTGTAAGGAAAAATTTTTTAAATCCTGAAGACAATTTAATAAGAAATTTTTCTGCACACAATAGTGAAAAAAGTGATGAAATCGGGATAGTGGTTCATGAGTTATATATCAAAAATTAAATAAGTTTAAAATTTAAAATTTAAAAAAAAATTTAAAAAAATTTCAAAAATTTCAAAAAGTTTTTATTTAAAAAGTAATCTTTATAGAAAGCCCCATTTCAGGAAAAAAATTTTATTAAAAAATGACAATAAATATAGAAAATATAATTTTGTAAAACGATAGAAATAAATACGAGAGAAACTTTTGCATAACAATAAAGTTAGGGACCCACTGAAAGAGATTTTTTAAATTCTTACTTGTCAAGGATATTCTCAAATGCATATTTACTATTTTCCGACACATTCACAAAATCACCTTTAACAACAACAAAAAAAAGATATGGAAATTATACTAGCAACACTATAGCCAGTACAATTTCAGTATTTACACGGATTTTTATTTATTTATTTTTTACAGCACATTTTCTATTTTTACTTTTTGAAAAAGTAAATAACTTTATTGAAAGTTCTAGTATTCGACCACTCTAAGAACACACTTTTTTAAATATCTAATACAGGTGGTAAAAGCATTAATATTCAATTTTTAAAAAGTTCTGAATTAAAACTTTTCATAACTCGGTACAAATTACACTAATATTACAACAATAATTTCCCTCATATTATTAAAAATGCTGTGAAGATGTTACAATGTTTTCAAGCCCATAGTGAATTATTTTATGCTTCCTGCCCGATCTTTATCCATCTCAGGACACTGATACGTCAGTAACATAAATTTCTTGTATAAGTGAACATGCTAGATAACAACCCTACGTGAATTTAAGAGTAAAATTAATATGTTCTGTTGTAATCTAGCTAATCACTTTTTGCAGCGTAAGGTAAATGTTCTGGATATTTCGTGAATCATTTTGCTAGATCGGCAGCTATGCGGCTCCCTACCTATCATAAACAACATAATAAGGACTTTTTTTTTTCGAAAAATCTGAAAACTGTTCACAAATTAAGAGAAATAAAACGCCTTAAAAATAGTCAGGCGAGGTATAAAGTTTTTTTGGGAGTTCAAAAATCCTTTATGTGTTGTGGGTGGTGACTAAAGTGTTAAAGGGTGGATTCTCTCTCTAAAAATTTACGCTAGTGAGAGATAATGGACTCGCGATTAAAAAAGTGATGATTTTTGAAGCTGGATCAAAAGTCATTCTCACCATTAGTCCATTTATTCTGATAATTATTTCTTGAGATTGTTTGCCTTTATATGAGGTTGTTTATGATATATGACATTGATTATATATCATATATGATATATGATAATATGAATGTTTGCATAAATATGTATAAAATAAGTGTTGAATGATTTTATATTTTTAACGAAAATTTAAGTAAAAAGAGTTTGCAAGATGCTTTCTTCTATTTTTTTTTCATCGACTACAATCGAATACGTTTAAACGTTTATATATATATATATATATATATATATATATATATATATATATATATATATATATATATATATACGATACATATATTTCTTATTGTCCAAACCCTTTGAAATATGTATGAATTAAAAATATTTTCCGAGGACTGTGTATAAAATCCGTGTTAAAATGTTGATATTTATTTCTAAAAAGCAGAGCTTTTCTCACTCTTTTTCCCATATAAATCCTATGAAAAAACGAAATTCGCTCAAAGTCACTTTCAAAAATCAATTTGCTTCAAAGGGTTAATATGCGTATTTTTTGAAGCGGATTGCACTGTTGGTAAGAAAAATGAACATACACGTGGTTTAGTATTTTTTTCATCGCATTTTGAGTTTTCCAGCCGATTCATAATTTTGAAATATACCGAAAAATAGAGGGAGGGAGGTCGTCGGGTACGTTAAAGGTTTAAAAAACAATCGTTATTGTCCTAACTCTTTGAAATTTTTATGAATTAGAAATATAATGTTTTCGTAGTCTGTGCAAAACATCCGTGAAAAAAATATTGATATTTAGTGGTAAAGGCGCTTGTAAGAAGACTTTTCTTTTTCACTTCTGGTCATTTAATAGTTAAAAAAATATTCTTATTGTACAAATTCTTTCAAATTTTTATCGGTTATATATATAACGGTTTGAAGCGTGTGTAAAAAATTTGGGGGGAAATATTGATATTTAGTTATAAAAGAACTGCGTTTTCTTCTCGTTTTTTTTCTCACGTCGGGTCATTTAACATAAAAAAATAGTTCTTACCGTTCGATCTCTTTAAATGTTTTATCAGATGTATACGGATATAACGGTATTAAAGTCTGAGTAAAAATGTTGTGCAAAAATGTTGTGCAAGTATACATTATAGTCGTGAAAACCTGAGCCGAAGCCGCCAGCGTGCTCACGTTTTGAGCGAAAGTTTGCACATTTTATATTTAAAAAAATACTTCTAGCCATCCAATGTTTCAAGATTTTTATAGATGATGTAAAATTAGTATACAAAGAATGTGTAACAATATTATGTGAAAATACCGGCGTTTAGTTACTTTTAGCGTAGATAAAAAAAATGTCGCTGGGAAGCGCGAAGTGACTTCCAGTCACGAATTTTTGTAAAAGGGTTAATATTCGTCTTTTTGAAAACGTATTGAACCGTTGTAGAGAAGAATATTTTTTCTTTCAGCGAGTATTTTAAGTTTATCCGTTTCTATAAAATTGAGCCCGATGCAATCTTTAATAAAAGATAGAAAAGACGCGAAATCAAACTTTTTTAAATTTCTTTTTTGAAGGGTTAACAATAATATTTTTTAAGCAGATTGCAGCGTTTTAAACATAAAAGTTTGGTCTTTAAGTTTGTGTGATCGATGTTTCCATATTTCGAACGGTTCAGGCGATATGCGTTTAGAAGGACGGGCGAAATTAAAAGCTGTAATTCCTTTCTGGATTTTTCTATGCTCCGACTGGGGTTTCCGGCACGCACCGTGCGACGTTTTTATCGATAACCCCTTTTTAATTGCGGGTTTCATTTAAAATCAGGGCTAATTATCAAAAAATGAAAAATCTAATCCTCGGGTGCATTAAGGCCTGCCTTGGACTATCCTCGTCCAGCTTTTCAGATCTCTATGCGCGGTAGATTTTCCTAGCTATCGCATACAGGCAGACACAAAGACAGCACACACACAAACATCTTTCTTTTATTAGTATAGACTATTAATGCCTGAGTACATAATTGACATTTATTGTTGAATTATTTTGTTTTTTGTCTGGAAGAGAAACTTGCTCATGGAGACAGCAAAGTTAAATGAGGTGAAAGTTCACGAGATAACACCAAATCTAATAATTATACTTTATGCAGAAATCAAAAACTAAGTGTAATAGTGTATATAGTTACGAATAAGTGGCAATATGAATTGCTGTTGTTTTTACATTCTCTGTATCTGACATAATTGTAAAAAAAAAAAAAAAAAAAAAAAAAAAAAAAACAGGATTTGCACGATTTTAACTTTTAAGAACCACTATTTTCAAAAAGTTATCTTCACTTTGTAATCGCAAATTTCCTTCAACAAAAAGACAAACATTACTTTTTGAAAATAGTGGTACGAATCTGATAATATATTTTGGCAACAAATCCTGCAAAGCGGATTAGATAGATTAAAAAGTTTTAAATATATATGATCAATTCGAGCTTATAAAATATTATTTAAACGCTATTATTTCGTATATAATATTATTCAGCAAATAAATAAGAACAGTGTATATTCTGTATTTACAACTGAGGAGAATGTACATATCTGTTATTTTTAAAATTCATTATTACAGTAACTAAAAATAAGTTTATTTGTCTTTCAATACAATGAATATATTTACAAATGGGGGATATTTTTAACTTTTTGACAGATGTTAGACGGAGGTAATATGAAAGCTATTTACAATAAAAAGATCAAGATGAGATTCAGAAAAAACATAAAATATTAGAATTAAAAAAAAATATAAAATATTTTTGCTTGGATATATTTTAAAGATTTATTTTGTAATAAGTTTATAGTTATTAAAATTAGAGCATCATTTACGTATGGTTCAACCTTAGTATTATCTTATCTATTAACCTAGTCATAAATTTCGAAAAATCGATTTTTTATTTTAGAGGCTTAATCAACTAAAGAAGGACTACTTTAAGGTGCTAGAATAGAGGATATGTAAGCAAAAATAATATCGTTAAATATAATGGTATCGTTCTATAATTATAAAACAAAACTTTAAATTCGTTTTTCTCAGACGTATATTTTCTTGATCGATTGCTCAAAAACTACTGAAATGATTGAATCAAATTTTGTCTGCCTTTTCAATGTAATTATGCAGTGCTTGAACGAAGGATACCTATACGTATATGCATATATTTTCATCATCAAAAATCAGTCGTTTTTTAAAGATAAATATATAATTTCTCTTCAGACATTAGAAAAAAATCATCATCCCTTTTTAATAAATTCCTTCGTCTATTTATTATAATAAATGGAATAAACTATTTATTAGAATCTTATTTAATTAAAAACCGCTAATTATTTTAATTTCAGATAAGCTAAATTAAGCTACAATGGTCACTGTAAGACACGAAAAAAAAAAGAGGAAAGAAACTCGTCTAATCGAATTCATAAAGGCGAGTATTTTTAAGTTCTGGAATGTGGATTGTCATAGTTTGGGCAAAAACTGTGCATACGCACTGTGGGGCTTTCGCCACTGTTATGTATAAAGGCATTATATCTCTTTGGTAGCTTTGCAGAAGTAACGCCATCTATAAGAAATTTTTGGAACTAATTTTTTTATTTTTTTAAAGTAAATTTTCGATAATAAGAAGCACATTTCGTTCAAACCGCACTCTCGTACGCGAATTGCTTAATTTTTTATTGGATTTTAAAATGTGTCAAGGACCTTTTTGGACACCCTGTATATTAGAAATGGATAGACAAACCTTTAAAAGCATTAATTTTATCAGCAATATTATTTAACCCTCTCCACGGAGCATCTTTTTTTTATTAGTTAAAAGGAACACCGGTCTCTCAGTCCAGGACATCTATTCGTACTTAACCTATGAAATTGATTTACATAAGGAGGGTGGACTAATTACAATATGTAATATTTCAAATTCTTTATTTATACAAAAATACACATTAAACTATACATAATAAGAAAAGTTCACAATTTTAAAGAAATACAAAAATAGAAACATTGATCGGTCCGAGAGACCTGTGTTCTGTGCAGAGGGTTAATATTGATATAGACATACTTTTTAAAATCCAATGCTTACAATTTACACGTTTATGCATTAAATAATTTACTTAATTCAGTAGACCTATCAAATTCAACAACATGTTTCAGGCAAAAAGAACATAGGGCACGTTTCAGGTTAGTAAAAATAACATATTTTTTTTTAAAATAAAATAAACGTTTTTTAATGTACTATCAGATAACAAGTTTTTCTGTCAATTTTATTGGATTGTTTACAGTGTATATTTACAGAGAGAGAGAGTAATTAACCACAAAAAGAGAAGTTAAAGAGAACTTTTAATTAATTTTCTTCATCTTAAAATTAAGTGAAATTCATAAACTTTCGAATTCATTGAACATCCTATTCTACAAAGTATTTAATATCAAATGTGAGTATATGTTCATACAACATAAGAAGCAGTAAACATATGAAATGGAAAGAAACACCTTTAAAGGCATTAATTTTATCAGCAATATTTAATACTGATATAAACATGCTTTCTTAAATCCAATGCTTATAATTTACACGTTTATGCATTAAATTTTTTACTTCATTCAGTTGACCTAACAAATTCAACAACATGTTTCAGGCTTACATACCATTTTTTAATTATTGCTTTATCTGCTTTAACAAACAGCCAGATTTAATACAAAATATCTCACATTTCCGTAAAGATTACTACAAATAAATTTGGCTGTATTCATTCGTAGTTCAATACCCCATTACTGTTTCATCTCGAAAACAAAGAAATGAATATTTGACAGCAAATAAAATTAACATGAAAATTTTTCTGATATCTTCTCTCTCAGTTACTTCAAAAGAGGAGCTAAAAATTGTCGTTCATTAATAAGATATAGAAATATGCGTTTGTAAAATGAATTCTTAGCCATAATTTTTCTGTTTTCCGATGTTTTACATTTTGTATTCTGTGTTTAATATTCAAATATTTTAATTAAATCATGCAAAAGATTCTTTCTACCTTAATCACACGATCTCTGGTATATACAATTCGAAGAAAATTTGCAGATAGCATTATTATTCTTATTTTCTAATTAAATGCTTATTATAATATTCAACAGATATTTCGTTAAGCTGAAATGCATATTTATCTGTTGAAATTTAATATTGTGTTGTTTTACTACGCTGTAAATAGTTCTGTTTTGTTGTATACCGTTTTAATATATTAATTATTTTAATCTTTTACACATATATTGCGCAAGCGTTTAATGTTTTTGTCGCTTATTAAACTTTTTCTTTTGTATAAGTTATCAATAATTTTGCATTGATTCTAGCAATAAAATATTTTTAGTTAGCTCAGTATCACATGTATAGAAAAAAATAAAACAATATGTTTGGTTGATGTTTGTTACGGCTGATTATCTGCGCGCGAGAGATGTTTGATGCAGATAGCATTATTATTCTTATTTTCTAATTAAATGCTTATTATAATATTCAACAGATATTTCGTTAAGCTGAAATACATATTTATTTGCTGAAATTTAATATTGAATAACTTGAATTAGCCACTTCGTGGTTGGATCTATATCTAAGCGAACCTAAACCGTAATTACACTGAGGAAAATTACACTTTTCAAATCTGAGTAAATCGATGTTTTCAATTTGTTATGAAACTTTTTGTTTCAAATAGGACGACCCAGTGCTTTCAATTCTGAAACACCAGAAATACTCAGAATATTGAAAAATGGACATACACAAAACTGAGCACATAGAGGTCAGTTCATACTCATTTTTGAAACATGGACATACTCAAAAATGATTACTATCAGTTCAAACTCCTTTTGGAAACATGGACATACTCAAAAATGAGGACATAGAAGTCAGTTCATACTTCATTTTTGAAACATGGACATACTCAAATATGAGTGTGTGCATGTTTTCAGAAATGAGTATATATATATTTGAAACTTCACTGTAAAAAATTTTCCTGAATTTTACGGAAAAAAATGGTGGCATTAAGATGCCACGGCTTTTTCCTGTTACGTTTCACAACAAAGTAGTAAAAAATTCCAATTTTCAATAATCAATATACTTTTTTTATTCAGTGCCTTATTTAAGCAATTAAATTTTAAAGTTTCGTATTACAGTTAAAATGAAAATTCAAATAATGAAGCATAAAATGATTTAAATTTGCTACTTACTTTATCGGTTGATATCCAAACAAAGAATAGTATTTGTCTCTAAGTACCTAGACAGCTGTTTTTCATTCTTCTTTAGTTATCAAAATGGCTAATGGAACATAAAATATGAAGCACGCATGCGCAGAATGTAGTTTACGAAAAAGTTGAAACCTCTCAAAAATATTACACGAATTATTGCCGTAATTGACGTGGGACATAAAGAAATTCGAAATTCCGGTAAAATATGCGAAATGTTTCAGGATAATTTCCTGAAACGTTCCGAAATTTTTTTACAGTGTTGAGTCATTTTGATTCGGAGCCATTTTGACTATGCGACATACTCAGATTTGAGTATTTTTTGTTCAGTTTTGAAAATGTCGTTTTTAGAGTGTACGCAAGGTTAAAAAAACAAAACAAAAAAAAAACAAGAAAACTTTTAATTACAGTTAGGTGCGTGACAAGGTTTCGAATCCAGCAACTCTCGTCTACCTGTTTTGAGAGCAGAAACCTCTCAAACAAAAAGGAATCATAATGTGAAATCGTGATTTTCCAAATGCACTTCGGTAGATAGATAACTGCTGTTAAATAATATTTTAAGTGAAATAAATAATTTTCTTTTACTAAAATATGGTTATTTTGAAAAAAGTTTCAGCTTTATGCGAATTTATATTTCGTAGCTGTAACAAAGTCAGAATCTCATACGATAATATATAAAAGAAAACTATTTCGTTCATTTTCTTTATATTGTCACTCATTTTACAATGCATATTCGTCTATTACGTTGATTTCAATTTCGTGAAATCATGAAAAAAAAAAAAAAAAAAGAATCATAGTGTGAAATCCCGATTTTCCAAAAGCAGTTCGTTTCTTCGAACCTTGCCGTAAATACGGGTTAGGATCCCTTAGAAAGACCCCCACGGAGGGCACTCCCCCCCTAGGGCCTATATCCCTCTACTAGATAATTGTCCGTCATAAATCAACCAACCAACCAAAAGTAGTTCGGCAGTTGGATAACTTGTATTAAGTAAACATTTTATTTGAAGTAAAATAATTTTCCTCTACTAAAATATGGCTATTTTTTAAAAAAATTCGGCTTTACGTGAATTTATAATTCATAACTAATAACAGAACTAGAATGTCACTTTACAATATATAACATAAAACTATTTCATTCATATTTCTCTAATATTCACAAATTTTATTCTGAATACTCGTCTATACGTTGATTTCAATTTCATGAAAACATGAATCAAATAAAACAAAATTGCATCATAGTGAGAAATCCCGATTTTCCAAACGCCGTATGGCAGTTGGATAACTTGTATACTGTAATATGTTATTTGAAGTAAATAATTTTCCTGTACTGCTTATGGCTATGGCTATTTTTTTTAAAAGTTTTGGCTTTACGCGAATTTCTGATTTTAAATTATAACCGAACTATAAATCTCACATTACAATATATAACAGAAAACTATTTCTATCATTTTTCTCTATATATATTCACCCATTTTTATTTTCGTACTTTTGTGTGCGTCGATTTCGATCTTTCGGAAGGATAAAACTGTTTATAACTGTAAGAATTTAATTCGACAATAAATTTAAAAAATCTAAAACCTAAATTTTAATTACAGCATTTTTTTGTTTTTTAAATTTCGCACACACTCTTCAATATGTGCATTTTTCTGCTTCGTAAAAATTTTCTCCGCATACTCCTGTGAACTAAGATAAATTGAGACATAAATCTATTTAAAAAACTAAGGACGGGTATTTTACAGTCAAATATCAGTTGCAGTTAAATTTTTCCCATTTTTCTATTTACCATTCTCTCAGGCGTTTCGAAAATATTAAAGAAATATTCTTTGATCGCATCAAAATAATATTTCATTATTATTATTTTTTTTATCCATACTTTATACTCAGATTATCGGATAAAATTATAATGCTTGAACAAGGAGTTTTAAATAAAAATGCAGTTCACATATCTTCATATTATATTCACGTGGCTTATGTACGTGGCTTTGTTTAATGTTTTTAATTTAAAGAGATTTTTTGGGTAGCTAGGGGGGGGGGGGGTCATTTTCTAAAACATCCGAAATTTAAGAAAAGCATAAAAATATGAGTTATAATACTAAATAAAGTTAACCTGTTAGATAAAATATTTAACTTATAGGGAATCGTGTATTATGAACGTACGAAAAAACAGTTGTAAAAAATTTTTTTATTCCTCCTTCACCATTTCTTTTGTTCATAATATTTTGAGAAAAAATTATGTAAATCTAAAATCTATAAGGTATTACTAAATAAAGCTAACCTATGACATAAAATATTAAAACGAATTGAAAGGGAATCGTGTATTTTGAAAGTACAGAAAAACAGTTATACAAAGATTTTTCTGTTGCCGTTTTTTTTTTTTTTTTTTTTTTTTTTTTTTTTTTTTTGTCAATAATGTTTTAAAAATATATATATGAATATTTTAAAACTATAAGATATACTAAATAAAGCTAACTTATGACATAAAATATTAAAACGAATTAAACTAGTCGTTAGGGGCCACCGTAATACTTACCCATCATGGATATGCATAATATAAAATATGAAAATAAAACATGTGTAAACTATTTATAAAATGCAATTCAAATAAAATCGTGGCTCGATGACGTTATAAATTTTAAATGCTCTATTACTGAATTGCGTAAAAAGAAACATCCCCATAACTCCAAAAATGTTAATCATATTAACTAAAAGTTTACTTCGTCGGATTAAGCGTCTCATTTCCAATTAAAATATAACTTTGAATTGCAATTTGAATGAAATACAGGGTCACGAAAAATCGAAGAGTGTGGAAATAAGATTCCAAATATCTCGGCAACTCATTATTCGATCGACTTCATTCTTTATGCAAAATTTATGTTTTTTTTATTGTCTTTTATATTCACTCCTTAAAAAAACAATTTCGAAATTTTTTATATACTTTTTATCAGAACAAATATTTTGAGAGTCCGGAAAAAATAGTTCCGGATAATCGAGGTTACTGAAATTCAATAAGCTTCTTCCCATTATTACATACTACGTACATAAATTTCAAGTATCTATCTCAATTTGTTAGGGAGATAGAGCGTTTACAGACACACACACAGACACGCAGACAGACGGACGGCAATTTCTTTTTTCTAAAAATATGTTTTTTGGAATCTCCAGTGTCTGAAACGTGTAAATCCGTCAACATTTTTTTTCGATTTTCAAAACGATTACAAGATTTACCCTATACTACGTATGATGGGAAAGTAAAAGGAATCGTGTATTTTGAAAGTACGCAAAAACAGTTATGCAGAGATTTTTTGTTGAGCTTTTCTCTTGTCTATATAATGTTTTAAAAATATATATATCAATATTTTAAAACTGTAAGATATACTAAACAAAGCTAACTTATGACATAAAATATTAAAACGAATAGAAAGGGAATCGTGTATTTTGAAAGTACGCAAAAACAGTTATAAAGAGATTTTTTGTTGCGCTTTTCTTTTGTATATATAATGTTAAAAAAAAATATATGAATATTTTAAAACTATAAGATATGTTAAATAAAGTTAACTTATGACATAAAATATTAAATGCACAAGGAAGCGTATATTTTGAAGATGCGGAAAAACAGTTATACAAAGATTTCTTTGTGGCCTTTTTCTGTTGTTCATTTTATTTGAAAAAAAAAATTCCTGACGGCTCGGCCCACATGCACAGGTAGATTTTGAAGATGCAGACCGTGGGGCTCCTGTTTATTGGGAATTGCAGAAGAAATGACCTTTTTGCCACGATGCGGCATTTGTGACCGCCCGCTTCTTCGCCCGCCTGTGTACGTAGGCGGAGTCGGCAGGGATTTTTTTTTTTTTTTTTTTTTTTTTTTGCTGTAAGGGTTGGTCCTATAAAAGTTGTAGATAATATTAAGAGGATTTATAATAAATTTAAGCGGATTTGATATCTTGTGAATTGACAAAGTTACGGATTATTTTCTTCTTAAACCCCTATTCCCCCCCCCCCCCTGGAGGCCATTTTTAATGATATCAAAAATCTGTTATACATAAATTTTCGGCCCTTTTCCAAGAAGTAATTGAACTTTAAACAGATTCGATACGTATAATAATTAAGACGTTATGGGTTTTTCTCTGTTTTCACAACCCCCCACCCCCCATTCCCCCCCTGGTTCGATTTTGCCCATTAACGAACTGGACCGAGATTTTATGCCCCTTTATTTTATGTCTGAGTTTGGAAGAGATTTGTGCAGAATTATTGAAGTTATCGTGTCCATGAAAAATGATATACCGGGTGGTTATAAAATAAGTATCTCTATTCGGAGCTGTCTGTAGCTTGAAGGAATAACCCGAATGAAACCAAAATCGGTACACTTACTATTCAAGAAGGGGGAAGAAGAATGGAACAATAAAAAAAATTGCAATAATCACCGACAGATGGCGCTATTGAGTGCGAAATGTAATGTGTGATACAAGAACAAAAAATGAAGGCGTCAAACCAGATGGAACACCTAATTTGTTGGAAAATGTCACAGTGAATGTGACTACGCTTTCGCATTGCGGTGCCGATCATGTTCAGGTTACACTTGGCCATTTTGTTGGAGGACACAATCCAGGTGGTACACGACGCGCTCAACTGCGGAATGTAATGCATCAGGAGTGATGTTTCGCACATGTTGTGATATGCGGTAAAGTAATTGACGTTTGTGACACCTCCACGGTACACAAAATTACACATTACATGTCACAATCAAAAGCGCCATCTGTCGGCGATCATTGCAATTATTTTTTGTATTGTTCCATTCTTCTTCCCCCTTCTCGAATAGTAAGTGTACCGATTTTGGTATCATTCCGGTTATTCCTTCAAGCTACAGACAGCTCCAAATAGAGATACTTATTTTATAACCACCCTGTAGATAGATAGATAGATAGATAGACAGACAGATAGATCGATCGATAGATAGATAGATAGATAGATAGACAGACAGACAGACAGACAGATAGATAGATAGATAAAGTTTTGAACTGGGGGTGGTTTTGTGTTCTGGGAGTCATGATCGGCGTAGATCTACAAAAATTTTCCAGAAATTCCAACGTAGGGGAGAATGTAATAGGTAGTATTTCTTACGAAATCTACCTAAAATATATGGAAATCTTAGAATTATGAGATATACTAAATAAAGCTAACTTATGAGATAAAATATTAAAATAAATTGAAAGGGAATCGTGCGTTTTGAAAATACAGAAAAACAGTTACAGAAAGAATTTTTTGTTGCACTTTTCTTTTGTCTATTACTGTTTTAACAAAAATATATGTATAACCTTAAAGTTACAAGATATACTAAATAATGCTATCTTATGACATAAAATATTATATTGAAAGGGAATCGTTTTATATTTTGAAAGTACGGAAAAACAGTTATATAAAGATGTTTTGTTGCCTTTTTCATGTTGTTTTAAGAAAATGATATGGAAATCTTAAATTAATAAGGTATACTAAATAAAGCTTATGATATAAAACATTAAACCAAAAAGAGAATTGTGTGTTTTGAACGACGAAAAGAACATTTATACAAAGATTTTTGTTGTATTTTTCCTTTGACCTAGAGACTAGTGTTAGAGGTCTACACAGGCCCGGGCCTGGTCGGCAAAACGATGGCAAATTTTCGAACGGGCAGGATAAAGAAACTTTTTTAACGGGCCGGGACGGGGTTGGCCGATAAAAAAATTAAGGGGCCTACGAGCCTGATAACAAATTTAAAAGGATCAAACTAAGCTGATAAAATATAAATAATTTTCAAAGGACGTGACTGAGACGAGAATAAGTATAAATGTACTGCACGGGCCGATGTTAGCTTGACAACAACAATACAGAAATATAACATGTCCAGCGTAGAAATAGGCATAGGACAGTTACATTGTGTCTGAGCACGGGCTTAATATTTTTAGCAGACTCGTGCAGGCCGGGATCAGGGTTACATTTTATTCTACATAGTCGGGCAGGGCCGGAGCTGGGCTTAATTGTTCCCAGGACGTGTCGAGCAAGCATTTTTTTTGTAAAAATAGTAATAAGGATAATGAACTTCTGTTAATGGAATGTTTGGAAATATACTTTAATAAATTACAGAGAAACATTTTCAAAAATCTTTTTTTTTTTTTTACTATACAGAAACTAAAGTTATGATGTTTTTAACCATCTTTTTTCTTTTATTCTAAACTACATTAATTTTTATAATGAATTTTTATAATTTTTATTTGAATGTAATAGTCAAAGAGTCCAAGTGATTATTAATGTTGCTATTCTGTATTCTAAGGCTTGTGAACATATATAGTAATCTAAAATATACTATGAATTTTCCCCATATGTATTCAGTATTCATTGAAATAATCTTAATTGTATATTCAGAAAAATCGGAATTTTTTGTAGAAATTGAGTCGTATCGGGCAGGGCTGGTCCTGATTTCAATGATTATTGCACGGATCTGGCCTGTTTTCAGTGATTTTTAAAAGAGCCGGGCCGGGCCGTGAGCTGCAAAATCCTAAACGGTCTGGGCCCGGCACCGGCCTGGAAATTCTGGCTCGTGCAGACCTCTAACTAGTATTGTCAGATCCACTGTCACAAAAAGCGGAACAGGGAGACAAAAAGAATTCGAGACAGCGAATTGTAAATCGGGACTTAAAAATACACCAAATCCTATGGAAGGAATATCATAAAAATACACCTGCTAATACGGAAACCTGTCTAAACAGGATCTTTCTCTGGTCACAGGACATTCAGCATTAGCACATTTTACTGTTCTACATAAAAACAATAATCTTATACAGAAAAATCTGTGAAAACGGAATCGCTCAGAGTCGAAACAAAATTCCGTTTTGATAGGTTTTCTAATGAGCAGTTACAATTTCATGGTATTACTTTCGTAGGGACTGTGAATTTTTTACTTTTCAGACATAATTCCGTTATAAACAAGTGCAGATTTCACAAGTTTTTTTTTAATTAAGTACAGTAAAACCTGTAAAAAACAAAATAGCTACACTGAAAAAAAAAAAAAAAAAAAAAAGTCTTGATTTTAAAGTATAATACTGGCATCTCAGCTGCCAGTATTATACCGTAAAATTAACAGAAATAAACAGTAAAATAAGCAGCAATACGCTACCGCGCGTATTACTGTTTATTTTAATTAAATTTAATTAAATTTATTAAATTTAAAAGGATGTATGCAACGTTCAAAATTGGGACATTTGGTGTCCCGTGTAGGTGCTAAACGGAGGGGTCTTGGATCGCCTGAAAATTGGATCGCCCCACGTAAATAGGGAAACTTGGCAACAGTCAGGGTGGTGCAAAATTTTAATTAGATTAACTATTGAAAACTAACGATTAAAAGTTTAGTCATGACTAAAGATTGACAATTTTACTTTATCGTCAATCTTTAGTTATGATTAAACTTTTAATCGTTAGTTTTCAATAGTTAATCTGATTAAAATTTTGCACCAACCTGCAACAGTACTTGAGACCCACGAGCCTTTCTTTGTCCTATGCTTTTATGTTAGTCAAATTCTAATTTATGAATTCAGAAAAGATCATTGACATTTCCAGACAATTTATTACAACTACACTGAAAAAAAAAAAAAAAGTGTTGATTTTACGGTATAATACTGGCATTCCTGCTGCCAGCATTATACCGTAAAATTAACAGTAATAAACAGTAAAATAAGCAGTAATACGCCGCCTCGCGTGTTACTGCTTATTTTACTGTTTATCACTGTTAATTTTACGGTATAATACTAGCAGCTGGGATGCCAGTATTATACTGTAAAATCAACACTTTTTTTTTCAGTGTACATGTAGAATGTTAAAAACACTAAAAAACATTTAAAAAAGGACATTTCGGATTCCATAGATTTCTTCATCAGCAAATTTTAACGTAAAAGTCGTAAAAAATGTAAAAAAATCAACTCACAGAATACACTGCATTAGACAGTCAAGGTGAAAGTTGTAGTTATATTAACTACATGAGTATTCTGTTGGAATCTATCCAGCTTCGTTAATTGTTAAATCGGTAATTCTGGTGTACCATACGCTTCGGGGGAAGTTCGAACTTCTATAGTTACTAAGTTCGATCCGATTACAAAAGATTTTCGTAAAATTTGAGAAATGGTCGGTCTTTAAGGCCAGTCATTAATTCAGGACTGAAAAAATGGGTGTCTTAACACAAATATAATTTTTCAATATTTCATGGAAAGTTAACGTTAGGAATATAAACACATTGTTAAAAAAAAAAAAAAAAAAAAAAAAAAAAAAAAAAAAAAAACTTTTGACTGCATTTTACAAACTGCTCTCTATTATATTATCTTCATGTCTTTGGTTAGACAGAAAGTTAATCTTTTCCGTTGTACCTAATATGGATTACATATATGGATATATTACCCTAATATGGATTACATAGTGACCCTAATATGGATTACAATAATACCCACATCTAATTAACTTTTGGATATGAAATTTAAAACACTCATTAAAAAAAATATATATATTCTAACAGTTAATGTTCTGAAAAAAGGTCTAGATGCATATAAAGTTTTTTAATATAATTTTAAATTTAATGTTTTTTTTTAATAAACGAATTCACAATATACGCCTTGCGCGCAGGATTTCTCATAACTGAATTATCACAGTGAGCCCAATTTTTTAAAATCGAGTAGAGATATAATATGTGTTAGTGAAAATGTAATGATTAATTTTTGTAAAAAAAAAAAAAAAAAAAAAAAAAAACCCTTAAAATTTTTGAATTATTTTTAAAAGTAAAAATAGTTATAATTTCTAAAATTCTTACTTGATGAACATAAAAGTAGGTCATTTGTGCATCAATAAAAAACAACCGTAAGGTGAAAACCTTCAGTCAAAATTTCATGAAATTCTATTCAGCCATTTCTTAGAAATCATGCACGCAAGGACCAAAATCACCGTATTGAGAAAATTGACTTTAAAGACAAAATTTCCTCTTGATCATATATAAAAGAGCTCAAACTGTTTTGGAAATAACTTCACTTCTAAAACGAATTTTTGCTTGCTGTTTCTTTTGAAACGCTCGAAAAGAATCAATTATTTATATAAATTATTTTTAAAAAAAAATAGATTTTTTTTTACACTTTAAAAGGTACTCAACCCGTTAAATTTATCTGATGATGTGAGGCCATTTTCACGATTTCCTTACATATTCTTAGAAAGAGATACAAACAGAGAAATAAACGTCAAAATAATGCAACTTTATGCCCTAAATCTCATTAAGAAGTAAATAACATAATATGAAACGTTGGTATTAAAGTATCAAGATTTCTGTTAATTATTAAAATCTTGATATAACTCCAGTTAAAATTTTTGCTGCACGCCTGCGGTTCTCTCACGGCGCACCATTGCGCCGTGGCACACCAATAGAGAACCATTGGTATAGATTGTACATAAAGCTCTGTATGAGACATTCGCTGAAAAATGGCTGTTTAAAAAAATCGAGCTCAAATGAAATATATTTATTTTACTTACTCTAATTAAAATCTTATATGAGTTTTTTTATCTGTAATTTTATTGAATTAGATTAGTCTTATTTTATTGTATAGTACATATATAAGTGGATTCAGATCATTGTCTGATACAATAAAATTATGAGGAAATGATTGTGAGGGAATGATGAAATACTTGTAAAAATCATTTTGTACAAAAATGATTAGGTTTAAGTATGTTTTCAATTGCTCAATATCTTTTGAAACACGTTTCCAATAATATATTAACAGAAAAAGAAATTTTATTTGTTTCTATTAAATTTATAATAGATGAGGAAATGATAGGTAATAAAAATACATTGATATAATAGCTGAAAGACATGTGCTAGCTATTGAAGAATGTTGTTTAGCAAAAAACAAGACGGTTTTATTATACTTTACTCCTGTGCAAACTATTCTAAACCTTTATAATGCATGTGCTGTCATTTATTGAGTGAACAGGGGAAAAAAAATTATAGTAATTTGAGGGTATTATGTAAATACAAGGGACAACAATAAAAACTGTTCTAATTTCTTTCATTTCATAAAATATTAATATAATTAAGTGGCTAAATATTTATTTAAGTATCTTTAATGGATTTTATATAAAAAATAATATAAATATACATGCCATAATGGCAGAGAAACCATTTCCTTTCCTATACATGTGTGAATGGGACACAGTGCGGGAATGATATTTTCATTAAAAAAATATTATATTTCAATTTCAGTAAGCAAATAATAACAGTTTATATGTGTATGTATTTATATTGATAGTTTAAATCACATTTTATTTTTGTAAAATTAAAAAAATACATCCATAAGATCCCTGGGACACGAAATTGCCTCTTTTCTGAGAATTATTCATATACCTACACGTTAGGTGGGTCGCATAACAATAAAGTTTGGGAACCACTGCCTTAGCCACTTAGTTGTAAAAATAGCGAAGTTTTCTAGATTATTAGCTTATTTAAATCTATTAGATTTCTTATCTTATGAATCTAAAAATCTATGGTTAAAAATAAACTGAAAAATAAAAATCAATTGCTTACATCGAAATATATTTTTATAGACTGTACATTGCATTTATAATGAAAATAATTGAAATTATATCGTGGTGTTTCAGAATACCATAATAAAAGTATTGGAAGCCAGCAAATTATAGGCAATACTTGACGCTCATTCAAAGCCTCTGGTATTTATAAATCTCATTCCGTAAGCTGGATTAAAATAGCTAACTTTTCACATTTTACCTGCAGTATTCTACAATCAGTGCAAAATAAAGTCACATATTACGCAATTGTAAAATAAAGCGTAAAAGCTTACTGGACTACGTCTAATGGAAGCTAATTCATATCTGCTGGCACAATAAAACTCGGTTCACTAGCGTCACAATTCATTATGCAAATGGAATTATTTGGGCTGATAGTAAATAACTCGTCATTGCGTCACACAGAAGTACAATGGATCATGAAACAATTTTCAATTGTAATATGTGAGTACTTGAATACCAATATTATGTTCAATTTAATTTTCAACAACTTTAGCGAAAGTTCTGTTGTTAACATGTTACGTACGCTAATAGGTATTGATCCTTATAGCACGAAACGTTTAAAGGATATAGATTTAGAGGTAGCGCATTTGTTATTCGCAAAATTATTCTTCCTTCAATCACTCGCTCCACGAAAGTGTAATGATGTTAGTTTAAATTACTAACTAGCGTTATTGATATTGGTAAATCAGAAATCTATATATCGTCGCTATCATGTCAAACTATCGAATGTGAAAAAATGCATTTTTCATTACTTTTAAAAATGGGCCGATTTTTCTACTAAATTTTTGATTGTATTCTTCAGCAGGGTTGCCCAGATTGGCTTCCTTTTTTATTCAGAAATTCCGATTCCATACCAGAAATTTCAAATGGAAATTTTTGCTTAATTTAATATCAGACATTTCGTGATTATTTAAAGTAAATTTTCTTTCTCAAAATTTCCGGTATGAATTCGGCATCTCTGAATAAAAAATAATTCCAAACTGGCAATCCTGTTGTTCGATTAAATTTTATTAGTATTTTTACTTGAAGAAGAATTCTATTAAAATTTAGTGGTGACAATCGGCCCGTTTTTAAAAGTAGTGAAAAATGCATTTTTTCATATTCGATAGTTTGACATGGTAGCGATGATTATGATCATCATTTGCATTATTATTTTTAATCAATATTAAAAAAGCAAGTGTTGTTATTAGACATATGCCAGTTTTTTGTCATAGGATGACTTCCTCCATGACGTACAAAATAAAAAATTATAAAAAGAAAGGGAATGCAAGTCATTCCGTTCTAGAAGACGGAAAGCTTTTATAAATACATAAGTCTGCACGATTTTCGGAACTGATAAGTCAATAGGTATGTCATAAAGTATTTTTAATGCTGAAATGGAAGATGTAATCGAAAATTCGCTATCACGTCACATTTTCTAATTAGAGAGTTTACTTTAATTAGGAAATTAATATATGAAAAAAAAATTCAATGTAACCTATAAAAAAATTAACAGAAATCGATTTCTAGAAGTTTTAAATATGCGAATCCAAATTTACGGCTCATTTCGCCAATTAACTTTTGAGTTATTCTTAAAATTTAGCCGCATTGCAGTTTGTTTTCCATTATTAAAAAGAAATTTTATTAACAATACAAATAAATTTATTTTAAAGAAGGGTATTTTGACTTTCAGAACCGGTTCCAACCGGTTCTAAAATTGAAAATGCCCGCTTATAAAAAAAAAACTACAACAAAAATCGAAAAAGTAAAAACTAACAACGTTGTAGATTGACCTCAGTTATCCTATGCAAAAAAAGCATTTAAAAATATTAAAATGCGAGTGAGAAATCGCGCTAGAGCCTTCCCATAGACTTAACATTAGCTTGAGCGTTTCTTCCCGTGACTAGTGTAGGTTCTTAACAATGATCGTACTATTGAAAAAGGCACTTTTATGCGACTACTGCTCTTGAAAAAAAAATACTAATGCCTGAGGAAGGGTAAGAAACTAAAGTAAAATTTAAGATCAATTTATAGTTTAGCTACAGCGAAAACTATTAAAGAAGTCACAGAAATCACTTTAGTAGTTACCGAGAAAATAGTACATCAATATCAGCTGTTTAACATGTGATTTAGCAACTGTTGTCGCAATCGTGACGATTTGCACCATTAACGCATATAATCGTGCATTTGAGGAATTTCTTTTTTATTCAGAAATTCCGAAAGAAGAATTTTTACTTTATGTAATCACGAAACGTCTTTCATTAGAAAGGCAAAAATTATTTTAAAGAATTTCTGGTATCAATTCAGAATTTATAAATAAAAAAGAAATACCCGAAGTGCACGCATATATATGCGCTCGGGTTAATATGCTAAATCTTCGAATAATTTGAGCTTATGAACAACATTAAATAATCAGTATTTTTGAATACAGAAAATTCTGTTTTGACAATTTTGTTTGTGTTATTAATTGAACGCATGATGACGTCAGTTTACACATAGGCGTAGAGTTGTATGGAGCGCGTGGGGCTCGAGCCCCGCCAATAATTTCGAAAATGGATTATTTTTTCTCTTCAATATAATAAACAGTTTTTACATTTTTGATTTTCTAATATTTTATGGCATTTTAATGTCCTTTTTTTAGGCAGATATATATATTTTTTAATTTTGCCATCCCCCCTCTCCCCCTCCTTTTTTTTGTTACAGAAGTAAACGACGTTAGGAATTTTTTCCATTTAGGGTTCAATTAAAAAATAATAATAAAATAAAATGCTGCTGAACTTTTGTAACCGAAAGGTCATATAAAAAGCAAAAATAGGAGAAAAACCTATATTCCGAAAAAAAAAAAAAAAAAAAAAGAAGACGTTATTCAAAGGCAACTTTCGCTGTGATTTTTTTTATTAACGATTCGCGAATAACAGCGAGTATATCATTTTATAAACGAGACTGTATATTTGAATTTTTACATTGTATTAACGTTTTATTTTAACTCGTGATTTATTTAAAATTCTGTTTAATTTCTTTAAAAGAAAATTCAACAAGTGGGTAAGTGTGATCGAAGATCGCACAAAGGGCTTTGTTTAATATTCCTTTCAAAACACTTTATCCTTTCTTTAATAAATCCAAATAAATTTCATTTTCAAAAAAAAAAAAAAAAAAATCGTGTTTTTTATAAAGTAAAAATTTACCGGTCTATTTTTTCGTTTTTTCTATTATAAATATAATTTTCTAATATAGTCGTCCGATAGCGGGCGAAGCCCACTATTATACTCTATCATAATAATATCTGTCATGTGGACTAAATGCGATATTAAAAAATATATATATTTCAAAATTAAACATTTGTACACCTTCAAAATGTTAAAATATGCGAATATTTCAATAATCGGGTTTTTATCATGATTCAATAATAAGTTCCTCAAACTCATATATTTACATTCTCTATTACTCATATTGAAACTCGATTTGTATTATTCTCAAACACTTGAAAAATCCGTCAAACTTCTAATATGACGTCAGATTAATTTTCTTTATAATTCTCTAATGACGTGATATTAATCTGCTTTCTGTACATACACATACTCATACTCCATGTATTATTGAGAAATGCGTTTGACATTTTCCGCTGTATTACCAATATAACGTCCTATTAATCTTTTTTCAACTGGTGAAACTTTTTATTTCATTTTCATTTTTCCCGGGAAAAGCTTTCAATAGAAAATTAATTATTGTAGAAAGAATTTTACTGTGGATTTTTAATGGTTGGCAACTGCTATAACGAAAAATGCTTACATTTAATAGGAAAAGGCTGTTAGAATTTTGTTTTTTTATCTCTCTATATTAAAATAATACGATTTTTTCAAATTTTAATATTTTGAGCTTCATAGTAGGCTATATATTTAGCTATAAGTACACAAATTTTCATGCCTGTAAGTTATATAGTTTCTGAGAAAGGCTCTGTGACGGACAGACAACGGAGCGGGAGTAATAGGGGTTCTTGAGATGAACGAAAACGAAACCCTAAAAAGTAACATTAAATTGGTAATTGTGCTATTACGCACATATACACGTATTTGCGCGGAAAAGAGTTAGTAGTTATATTTATATTCCCATCAATAATTTTAAAAACTATACGCCTGTCGTCAGCAAACACGATTTTATCTTTCGTGCTTGTCATTACTCACTGTATTTTATTTCATTGGATTTATTTTATTTTAAAATGTTTAGGTAATTTCATAAAGCAAATCACAATAAACAATAAAAACAACAATGTTTCCTAAACTGAGAAATATAGTAAAAATCTGAACAAAACTAATAGTACTGTTCCAACACCTAACTAATGTTTTAAATAGTAAATGCGATTTTTTAAATGATATTAATATTAAATGTGATATTTTCTATTGCTGAAATTTAATACAGATAAATTAAGGTCAGATTTCGCTTACTACTGAACTATTTCGAAAAAGAACCAAGAAATTTTTTTGCAAAGCTGCGAAAAACGAAGACTAGCTGCAAAAAATCGATTTCTATTCTATTTCAATTGACTACAGATGGCGCCACTACCGTGAAAAGACTCAAGATAGAGAGAATTTCCCAAAATATTAAAGGTGCAGCGGAACTGTTTCTTTTATGTTAATCAATGAACCCTATTAAAGTATACGCTAGAAATATAGTGAAATGAGGGTAAAAATACTTTTTTTTTGTGATTAGTTCTGTATCGGAATCTGTAATCACTAATTTTTTTTAATGATTAAAATTAATTTTTCTCTTTAGTTTCAGAACTTTAAACGGTGAGTTTCATTCCAAAATTTATATAAATGAGATCTCTAATATAAAAAATAAATAAATAAAAGCTAATCGTTTTTAACCCTTTATGTCCCAAATTATGGTATAATGAAAATTTCATCTTCCAATGCCTTTTTCCTGAATTTTTGAAAATACATTATAAGATTTGTGCAATCATTTAATATATTTTTAGAAATATAGTGTAATGAAGGTAAAACTACTATTTTTGTGATTAATTCTGTATCGGAATCTGTAATCACTTGATTTTGTTAATGATTAAAATTAATTTTCCTCTTTAGTTTCAGAAATTTAAATGGTGAGTTTCATTCCAAAATTTATATAAATGAGATCTCTAATATAAAAAGTAAATGAATAAAAGCTTTTAATTTTTTAACCCTTTATGTCCCAAATTATGATCTAATGAAAATTTCATTTTCGGAAGCATTTTTCATGAATTGTTTAAAATACATTGGAAGATTTGTGCAATTTTTTAGAATATAGTGAAATGAAGGTAAAACTACTCTTTTTGTGTTTAATTCTATATCAGAATCTGTAATCACTAACTTTTTTAATAATTAAATTTCATTTTTCTCTTTGGCTTCAGAACTTTAAATGGTGAGTTTCATTCCAAAATTTATATAAATGAGATCTCTAATATAAAAATTAAATGACTAAAACTTTTAATTTTTCAACCCTTTATGTCCCAAATTATGATCTAATGAAAATTTCATCTTTCGAAGCATTTTTTCTGAATTAAAAAAATATATATATATTATAAGATTTGTGCAATCATTAAATATATTTTAAGAATTATATTGCAAATAAGGTAAAATTACTTTTTTGTGATTAATTCTGTGTCGGAATCTGTAATCACTAATTTTTTTAATGATTAAAATTCATTTTTCTCTTTAATTTCAGAATTTTAAATGACGAGTTTCATTCCAAAATTTATATAAATGAGATCTCTAATATAAAAAAATAAATGAATAAATGCTTTTAATTTTTTAACCCTTTATATCGCAAATTATGATATAATGAAAATTTCATCTTCCGAAGCATTTTTCCTGAATTTTTAAAAATACATTATAAGATTTGTGCAATCATTAAATATATTTTTAGAAATATATTGAAAATAAGGTAAAACTACTCTTTTTATGATTAATTCTGTATCGGAATCAGTAATTAGTTAATTCTATTAATGGTAAAATTAATTTTCCTCTTTAGTTTCAGAAATTTAAATATTGAGTTTCAGTCCAAAGTTTATTTAAATAAATAAATAAATAAGATATATTATTTAAGATCTCTAATTAAAAAAAAAAAAATAAAACCTAATTGTTTTTAACCCTTTATGTTCCAAATTATGATATAATGAAAATTTCATCTTCCAAAGCTTTCTTTCGGAATTTTTAAAAATAAATTGGAAGATTTGTTCAATCATTAAATGTATTTTTAGAAATATAGTGAAATGAATGTAAAACTACTCTTTTTTGTGATTGATTCTGCATCGGAATCTGTGATAACTATTTTTTTAAACGATTAAAATTCATTTTTCTGTTTAGTTTCAGAAATTTAAATGGCGAGTTTCATTCCAAAGTTTATATAAATGAGATCTCTAATTAAAAATATATAAAATAAAACCTAATCGTTTTAAACACTTTATGTTCGAAATTAGGAATTCATGAAAATTTTTTCTTCAAAAGTTTTTTCCTTAATTTAAAAAATACATTATAAGATTTGTGGAGTTATTAATATATTTAGAAATATAGTGAACTGAAGGTAAAATTTTTGTGATTAACACTGTATTGGAATATACAATCACTAATTTTTTTTTAATGATTAAAATTTATTTTTCTCTTTAGTTTCAGAACTCTAAATAGGGAGTTTCATTCCAAAATTTGTTTAAATGAGATCTCTAATAACGATGAAAAATAAATAAAAACTAATCTTTTTTAACTTTTTGTGTCCCAAACTATTTTTAATGAAAATTTCATTTTTTAAAGCATTTTTCTTGGATTCACCTTTTTTTGTGATTAATTCTGTATCGGAATCTGTAATCACTAATTTTTAAAGAATAAAACTTATTTTTCGCTTTAGTTTCAAAACTGTAAATGGCAAAATTTATATAAATGAGATCTCTAATATTAAAAAATAAATGAATAAAAGCTTTTAATTTTTTAACCCTTTATGTCCCAAATTATGATATAATGAAAATTTCATCTTCCGAATAATTTTTCCTGAATTTTTGAAAATACATTAGAAGATTTGTACAATCATTTAACATATTTTTAGAAATATTTTCTAAAAAAAAAAAAAAAAAAAAAAAAAAAAAAAGAAGTATATTATAATAATAATAATAATAAACTAAATCGGTACTTATATGGGTTTTAAAAAATGTTTACAACTTTACTCAATAAATAAATAAATAAATTGTTTTAAGTGTATTATAGAAGTAGAAAATTTATTATAAAATACATTAGAAGATTTGTGCAATCACTAAATATATTTTTAGAAGATTTCGTAATATAATAATAATAACAATAATCTATGTCCGCATTTGTATGGATTTTGGGATAAATTTACATCTCTACTCAAATTTTATATATTTTTTAATTGTTTTAAGTATTTTATAGAATTAGAAAATATATATGAGAACATACATTAGCCGATTTCTGCAATCATTAAATATATTTTTAGAAAGATTTTGTAATAATAATAATAATAATAATAATAAACTAAATCGGTATTAGTAGTGATCTTGAGGAATATTTACAAATCTATTCAAATATATATATATTAAAAAGTTTTAAATGTTTTATAGGATTAGAACATGTATCAGAAAATACATTAGAAGATAGGTTCAATCAATAAATATATTTTTCGAAAGATTTTGTAAAATAATAATAATAATAATAATAAAGTATGTCCGTATTTGTGGGGATTTTGGGAGAAATTTACAACTCTCCCTCTCTCTCTCCTCTCTCTCTCTCTCTCTCTCTCTCTCTCTCCCTCTCTCTCTCCCCCCCCCTCTCTCTCTCTCTCTCTCTCTCTCTCTCTCTCTCTCTCTCTCTCTCTCTCTCTCTCTCTCTCTCTCTCTCTCTCTCTCTCTCTCTCTCTCTCTCTCTCTCTCTCTCTCTGTATATATATATATTGTCTTTCAAATCATTTCTCTCAACTCGACTTAGTCAACATGTATAATGCATTGCCATGTGGATGTGAATATTATGCAGAAGTTGTGACATTTTAAGGATTCTGTATAATTATTGTGAGTAAAATATTTTACCTACACTTTACGCGTTCATATTTCCAATTTTATTATTTCAAAACTGTTATCTCGTTGTAATTTCGTGAGGTGTTAAATACAGTTTTTTGGATAATCGATGTGAGTGAAATATATTGTATATTCTTAATGGTTTTTTATTTCCAATTTAAATATTTCCAAATTTTAATATTTCCAAATTTTAATATTTCCAATTGTTGTCTGGTAATAATTCAGTGTACCTGGATGATTCTACTGATCTTAGCATTATGCCAGTAGAATTATGAAACACTGAATTATGATTTATTTAAAACACATGTGGGTGCATCCAGGCTGATGAGTACATGTGCATGTGTTTTTTCATATCAAATTCATATTTAATTCTCATGTGGTCCAATTTTCCATTGTATATGGTTCATATTTAATTTATTAATCCATTTGTATTTACTTAATTGCAACTCCAATTTATATATATATATATATATATATATATCATCATCATCATCATCATCATCATCAACCGTTTTCAATCCACTGCTGGATGTAGGTCTCCCCCAGATTTTTCCATTGTTGCCTGTCTAGTGCTTTAGTCATCCAATTAACACCGGCCACTTTTCTGATTTCGTCACTCCATCTTACTTGAGGTCGTCTTCTTGGTCGTTTTACATCTCTGGGATACCACTGTAGGGTGTTTGTGCTCCATCTATTGTCTTGTCTTCTTGCAATGTGCCCAGCCCATTTCCATTTTAGCCGTTTAATTCTCTCGATGATGTCAAAAACTTTCGTCTGACTTCTTATCCACGTTATTCTCTTTCGGTCTCTTCTGGTTATGCCTAGCATACATCTTTCCATACTTCGCTGTGTTGTTTGTAATCTTTGTACCATCCGTTTTGTTAGTGTCCAAGTTTCTGCTCCATAAGTTAGTGCAGGCAAAACACATTGGTTAAACACCTTTCTTTTCAAACAAAGAGGCATGTTACTCTTCAGAATAATATTGTTCTTCCCAAAAGCACTCCATCCATTTCTTATTCTTCTATTGATTTCATTCATGATACTGTTGTCTGATGATATTTCTTGTCCAAGGTACACATAACTTTCAACATCTTTAATCTCAGTGTTGTTGTAGACGATTTTCTCTTTTGATGCAAATGAGTTGAACATCACCTTAGTCTTTTCCAAATTTATTTTTAATCCCACATTAATGCTAGCTTCTGCCAATATATATATATATATATATATTTTCCCTTTCTCTCTATTTCTTTTTTCAATATTCTTTAGGTATGAGTAAAATTTGGCCAATTACCATTGAAGCACAAGCTATGGTAATATTATGTTTGCACATGTTAATTATTAGCTATGTGGTATTCTGTATACACAATATCATTAATTATCTCTTTGGAGATTTAAGTAGAATAATAGAATTTGATATGTTTTTTGAAATTCATAGATATTATAATTATATATATATATATATATATATATATATATATATATAAATTGTTTTAATTATTTTATCGAATTAGAAAATGTATTAGAAAATTTGTGCTATCATTAAATATATTTTTAGAAATATTTTGTAAAAAGTAATAATAATAATAATAATAATAATAATAAACTAAATCGACAATTATAGTGGGCTTTGGGAATATTTACAACTCTATTCAAATATCTATCTATCTATCTATCTAGATATATATATATATATATATATATATATATATTAAACTGTTTTAAATATTTTATAAAATTAGAAAATGTACAAATATAATGATCTTAAAATTTTAATATCGATTATTTTTCCATAAAAGAATTCTTCCACTCCATGTATTCCAACATTAAGAAAGCTGAACCAGGAGACATAAAAAGAATGATATATCTGAATGAGCAAAGTAACAAGGCATGATATAACATAAAACTTCTGTATTAAGGCAAAAAAAATTTAAAAGATAAAATTCACCAATTTGGTGAAAATTTACCTCATTGACACCTCTAACAATTGCTCTTATAGTTGCATTAGGATGATCATTAACAGTTTTCCCATCATTTTTAGGACCTCAACTTGCACTGTATATATGTCAATCAGATTGAGTTCATGATCCATGGAATTCGCTTCAATTGAATCTGTCGTGTATTGTTGGTCTAACATCCTGATACCTGATTAGAAAAAAAAAAAATTCATACATAAAAACAATTAAGTATTTTTCAAATGCTAAATGAGATGAGAAAAAGAAATATTTCATACATAAAAACAATTAAGTATTTTTCAAATGCTAAATGAGATGAGAAAAAGAAATATTTCATACATAAAAACAATTAAGTATTTTTCAAATACTAAATGAGATTTGAAAAATAAATATTTCATACATAGAAACAAATAAATATTTTTCAAATGCTAAATGAGATGAGAAAAACACGTTTCATACATAAAAACAATTAACTATTTTTTAAATGCTAAATGAGTTTTTAAAAAAATCATACATAAAAACAAATAAGTACTTTTCAAATGCCAGATCAGATAAGAAAAAAAAATCTATTAGAAATACATAAAAACTATTAAGTATTTTTCAAATGCTAAATAAGATTTGAAGAAAAATTCATACATAAGAACAGTTAAGTATTTTTTAAATGCTAAATAGAAGACTTAAATTATTGTTATTAATATTGAAAAATGTTAAATAAGATTTAAATGTAGAATGAAATGATTATTAAAATTTATAATTCATAGTATATAATTAATTTACAATTATTTAAAAATAATTATCGAAACATAGAATGACTACTAAAAAGAAGATTTTATAAGGTTCTTATTACACAATAACAATCAAAATGTAATAAAAAAGTTTTACAGAAGGAACAGAAGTACAGAAGTACAGAAGGAAAGTAAACAATATTTATATATAGTATTAATAGGATAGATTTTATAAAAAATACAACAAAATTTTAATCTTTCTAATGGTCTTTCAAAAGAAACTATATTTAAAAATACTTTTACTTTGATAATTCTTTTGGAATAGGATAAAGTAAATTATCTATAACTCATCTTAAATTGTATTACCGCTAATCGATGTGTTAAATGAATTTTATAACAAGTTTCTCTTATTGGTACTTTAACGTACCATCGGAGCATAAAGGGTTAAAAAAATCTAAAAAAATAATTAAAAAAGCTGATCGTTTTTAATATTCCCATAAATTTCTGAGTTAATAAATTTCAGCTTATGAATCCTTCATTTCTAAGATAGAAATTGAGAAAATGCTAAATCAAAATGAGCTGTTGTAAATTCAGTTAATTTTGTGAGAAAGTTTCTCTGGTATTTCCCCCTTCACATTTGAAATACAATTTACTGGTTCAAATACGCCTATTTATAGTAGTAGATATAGAGAGTACAGAACAGATACCATGGTAAGAACAGACACAAATATAGAAAAAGTACGCTAAAATGTATATAGAAAGTACAATGCAAAGTACTGTAAATACTGTGAAGTATATAGATTATAATAAATGGATAGTGGTGTATAAGCGGGGGAAGATAATTGGGGAGGGATATCTATTTCAACTTTTTCCGGTTTCCGTCTGTTGTTAAAACCAAATTGTAAACACAGAAAGTTTTAGGTTTATTACTTAATATTTCTATGCATGTTTTTGGAAATATATCTGAATTTAATATTATGTCTGCAAAGTACTGGAGCGATTAGCCTTAACTGTTGAGTTTAATTCCGAATTATATTTAAATAAGTTCTCGAAAAAAAAAAATAATAATCATTTTTAATATTGCAATAAATTTCTAAGTTAATTTAGTTTTGTATTTAATTTATAGGAAAGAAATTTATAAACTGTTAATTGAATAATGCTTTAAAACACCTTTATCTTAAAAATTACAGGTATATCCATAGTTATGTACCATCCATGTGTGTATGTGTTATCCATAGTACAAAAACGTAGAGTTTTTTAATGTTGATGAGAATTTCCGCTTTTTTAAAAATACAAATTTACAACATAATTTTTTTTAACTACATTTCGTAGAAATGACCCACTTTGTAATAGTAAACAGTACTACATCCATAATTAATGTATGTGTTAATTTATTGTCAATTCAAAGTAAACAAATATGCAGAATACCACTGAAAGTGTCAAAATTACAAAATGACGAATTTTATGTATTAGAAATTGGTTATTGTTGTGTTAAAGTTTTAAAAAATAATCCAAGCGTAGAAAACAAATATAATATAAAACCAGATGTTGTCTTATATTCGGTCATCCAGTAACTTAGGCATTTTTGATATATATATATATAATTTCAATCAATAATTTATCCAGTTTTAAAATTTTCTTACCAAAATAAATAATTAAATATTAAATAAAAGTAAATAATCTAGTTCTTCATTTCTGTTCAAGTAAGGTTTCAAAATGTGATGGTACAAATTTGATTATTTACCAATTTAGAATTATATAAATCAGTTTTTGAACTGTAGCTCAATTTAAATATTTTGAAGCTTGAATCCAATTTCTGTTAAAACTATTATTTCTCACACATTTCAGCGTTATAGTACTTGGAGATTTTTTTTCTGTAGTACATTAAGAATGTTGTTATTTGAAAATGAAAGTAGCTCTGTAGTGTCTACGGTATTCATTAGTTTTAATCTTTTACAATTACTTTATTTTTAACCTTTGAATATTGGAAATATTTTTAAAGAAGATTGATTGTGGATTAATTCAAAGCTGTAAATCAAGTTTTAAATCTTAGGTGGGCAGTCTTAACAGTAAAAGTCAGTTTTTGGTCAAATCACTATATTGCATATTTCACAGTGAAAATATGATATCTAATGGGCGATTAAAAGAATATAAGTCATGGTGGAAGGTAACGAACTGTTTTGCATAGTGATAGTAACAGTATACAAGAAAGAAATGTTCGCTATTATATATATATTATAGTACTCATTGCGCAAAACCAAATAGTAACAATTATTACTTTACACTATCAAAACACATTTCATGGTTAAACACATTGATATTAACCAAAGCAGCCTCTACCCAGTTAAACCAAAATCAGGCGTATACATAGTTTTTTACATTCCTCTAAAATTGCAATTTCGGACTTGTACTGTAAAGATCGCCCAACTAAGAAATATAGATTAATTTAAAAGATCAATTTAAGCTTGATTTCTTTTATTTCTGGCCAAACTATTATTTATTACGTGTTTCATTACTATCAGAATTTTTTGTCTGTAGCATATTAGGAATGATTTTCTTTGACCACGAAAGCCACTCAGTATATATCTTACATTATTCCTTAGTTTTAATCTTTGATATTTCTTTAATTCTTAATCTTTGGATATTGAAAATATCTTTAAAGATGAAGATTGAGGTTCAATTTAAAGCTATAAATCAATTCTTGAACTACAGATCAATTAGTTTTTAGGCTTAGATATTCATTTTTCTGTCAAAACTATTATTGACTCCAGATTACATTGGTGTGCCAACTTCAGACTACATTGAAGACATTTGTTTTTCTGTTTGCTCTAGAAATGAAAAAAATCATATTTTGTAAACGCATACGGAATGGTGAAATGTATAGCATTTATTGGTGCAAAATGAAGTGTATAGTGTTAAAACAGGTTAACGAAGGAGGTATAACGCTGAATTGCCATCTTTTGTCATTTAGCTGGATTAATGTTTTTCAAAAAGAATATTCAACTACATCTGTAACAATTCAAGTGCCATATAACATAATCATTTATTGCCACTCTGCTGAATAGAATCCATATTGTTTTAAAAACTTCTGATGATATGTAAACGTTTTTATTTATTTCTACACACACACAAAAAAATAATAATAAATAAAATCTGTGAATTGACATGCATTTTCCCGTTGATTATATTCCGCTAATTTACGAAAATTTCCACTTTGATCTGCCAATTTTCCATTAAAACACTCAAATTTCACCAACCTAACGGACAAATTACCAGACATCTTCCTCTACAAGATACATTTTCGTGAAATCACTGGGTGTTCTGACAAATTTGCTGCAGGCACTTATTCGTAATTGAAACGGAAAATTGACATATATCCTCTTTCCATAAGAATCGCAAAATTTTACAGTGATTTTATAACGGGACTTTTTAAAAAGCTTTCATAAAATTAAATATAATTTTTTAAGCTTTATGTATATATATATATATATATATATATATATATATATATATATATATATATATATATATATATATTTGTCCCACGACTTTATCACCTTCTTAAAATCGTCTAATAAGTGTTTTAAATCAAAAATTGCGGAAACTATAGTTCCCAAACTTGAGGAAGGCCTCAAATTTCGAGGACGTTTGGTCACTTTATCCCCCCCCCCCCAAATAAAAATAAACTTCCCGAACTTAAGCTCAAAGTTTCCTAAATTCGACAGTTAAAAGACGGTAATCTCGTCAAGGGACGGATTTTGTTAAGTATCGAACGGGTCGGGCCGTGCCGTAAACTGCGAAAATATAAAAGGGCCCGGCCGAGACAAGATAGCTTTCGTTCGGGCCGTGCAGACCTCTATCCTGCACGCAGTCAAGACATTATACCGTTGTTCTTAATTCGCATTACTTCGACATGATGATTTCTATCCCCATTTAACACTTAAATCTGAGAAAAGAAAACGTTAATAAAACTAAGCATCTATTTTCAGTAATGTAAATAGTTTATAAAAATAAAATTGTTAAGTAAATGGTCATTTTTACTATATTTTTACATATGTCCAGACATTTTATTTATTTTCTCTTAAACTAATTAACCTAAATTTATTAATTTTAAACTAATTAAATTAATCTAATACTGACAGTTACAGAACACAGTTCTATAAAAAGCATTTTAAAAATATACATTTCAAACTGTTCAAAATTGTAGAAGTGTGGTTTAAAATTTTCTCTTTTTTTAAAATTACATTTTGTTAAATTTAATGCAAGAATTGCAATTTTGCTTAATATGTCATTTTTCTTCATAAAATCATTTAACAATATGTCAATAGGATATTATAAAATACTAAAAAAGTATTTCAAAGGGTACTGTGTCCCCTTAAAGGATTTAATACACCGAAAGTTTTAAGTGCATTTATTGCATGTTTTTTTTTTTAAAAAAGACTTGCATATCCTAAAGAATGCTAAAGTTTTCCCATAAAAAATCATATAATTTTTTCTTACGCTTTTTGTATTTTTATTTTTTTTTTTTGTATTTTTGTATTTTTTTTTTTTTTTATAAAATCGTGCATAGAACTAATTGTATATATCTTTTAATTTCAAAGCAAGATCATTTATTATGTTCTTTTCTTTTAGCTATATAAGACGCTTAAAATATTACAATAAATCTATTACCTCGTATATCCAAAACTTCATGCAGAGTTTACTGTAGTTATAATGTTGTTATAATGTTGATTAGACTATAGTTTAAGATTTTATAATAATATTAAAATTTTAAAAGTGTTAACACTGCGATTGGAAAGGTACTACATCCCCTTAAATAATTTTACAAGCAATCACAAATCCTCTTTGAAGTGTTACACATAAATTTCAAGCTATAAACACCGTAACTGAACATATATATGTGTATAATAATATTCAAAATCATCAAACAAAAATATATATGAATAAGGCAGATATAAAGCGTTCTAATAATGAGCATGTAGATGTGGATACATGGTTAACCCTTTGATCACCGCGTGGCATATCTGCAACAATACCCAAAAGTCAATGTTACTTATACAGTGGGCTTCAAAATACGATTTTATTTATTGTTGCTATCTTCCGACACAGCAGTTAATATAAATTGTTCATAGAATTCTTAACAAACGGTGGCGATACTGAGTTAATTTTTCAAGCCAAAGTTTTATTTATCATTTGAGAAGTTTCACAGCGTTATTCCTAAAATGGACTTAGAAAATTTTGTCAAATTAAAAAGGTTGGAGACGTACAAAAAATAGATTTTATAGAAATATAAATTCTTATAATTTAAAATTTTTGCATTAGAAAATTTAAAATGAGAAGTATGTGATTTTCTGTCTATTGCAGATGTGAAAAAAATATTTTTCAGTCAATATTTTTTCAATATATTTTGCGTGTTCTAATTTTTTAAAATTATTTTTTACATGCTTAAAATGATATATTCTAATACCTGAGTAAATATTTTGCAAATTGGAGTTGTTGAGTTACAAAGGGTTAACTTAAAATGAATTGCCTTTTTACATGAACTTCTAATTTTCTATGGCATAAATCCACTTACAAAATAATTTAACAATAAATTATATTAATATGAAATTTTTTGCATAAATTTACTTCTATGCGTATATTTCAACAATATAACTAACCATTTACATGATCTTCTAATTTTCTATGGCAAAAAACCACTTACAAAATCATTTATCAATCAATTGTATTAATATGAAATATTTTGCATAAGTTTACTTCTATGCGTATATTTCAACAATATAATTAACCATTCAATTAATAACCTGACATTTTTATTAGACTGCCAGCAGAAAAGTAGGTACTGCTTTTGAACGTGGACAATGTAAGAATTAAAAAATAAAATTGATAAAATTAAAATGAATAGATGAATTTTTAAAAAGTGTGGTATCAAAATATTTGACTTCACTCTCTGAGTGTCATAGTCTATAGTCAGTTCCGGCGCAACCATCGAGCGCGTGCCCAGGGCCCCGCGCCAGTTATGGTCTTGTTAGGCGCCACGACCTCTCTATACAATTCGAAATAATGTTGCCTCTGTGGAAAATAATGTTATTTTTGTTATAAATTTGTTTTTAAATGTTTTTTGGGAAAGAAGCGACAATTAATTCATTTCTTACAGCGAAAGTTGAAATAATTATCGGGGAATGTATAGATTTTAGGATCCTAAAAATAACCGTGAACGAAAAAAAAAAAAAAAAAAAAAAAAAAAATGAAAAGAATTATGTGCACATTGCATATGAAAGAAGTTGCATGGTATTTTTCATACATTTTGTAAAAAATATATAAATTATTGTATGGTACATACAAGTTTTAAAAAAATTTATTAGTCCAGTATTGGAATCAGAGACGTTGTGTCCCGCTAGGTGATTTGCCAGTACCCCGCGCGACGTTGCGCTGTCCCTGTCTATAGTTATATAGTCTATGTTTCGTAGAATAACCAAATATCTCCTAAATGCCTATAAATGGTTGTTCTATTTAAAAGTATATCTTTAAGCTATGGAAATTTAACAATTATTCATCGGCAATTATAATAAAATGGTAATAAATAAATAATAAATTAATTAAAGAAACAAATTATGAATAATTCTACATAAAATTATATAGCTCTAAATATTGAAATAATTTGATTATTACCACAAAAATTGACTCTTTTTTTTCCATTCAATTTGAAGTTTTTACATTTAATTACATATTTAATATATTAATATTCTAATTGGCGTATATTATTTTTAATGTACTTTCTCAAGTTTCCTAAAAGTGGCGTTAAATTTGGTTGCAAATCCTCCATGCTATAAATCAAAAATCTGCAAAAATTTTTTGAATATAAAAAACCCCATCTCCATTTAAAAGAAAAAACCCCCTTATATCTCCATTTAAAAGAAAAACTTTATATCTCCATCAATATAATCCGAGGGAGGTGCCAAAGCTCGACATCTTGGAAAACCTCGATGAGCTGCGTATTCCAGATGATTTGAACCAGAAATTTGATTCAGTAAAATGAACTTCTATCTACGAGTTGTCTATTTTATTTTATTTATTAATTTAAATAATTATTTTTTCCTGGTTCGAAACATCAAACCTTCAAAAAAAAAAAAAAAGTGGGTCAAAACAGATATCAACGATACCGGAAGGGTTAAATTTTAGCAAATATATTTGTTTTTCTATTTGTATTTCTAAAAAATACTAAGTGATAAGTATCGCAATAACTTATAATTATTAAATACGATTTGTTTAAAGAAAATGCATGATTTTATAAAACTATATAACTGGGACCCTATAAATTATGAGGAACTGTACCATTTTTTTCAAATAGTAATTTTTGTCATAGTTATCCTCAGAATTTCTGTCATTAAATAAATAAGATATTTCTATTAGAAATTAGATATAAAATTAACGCATAACTTATAGGACCCCAACTATAACGTATACAGGAAGAATAAAATTTCTTTAAATCTACAAAGCAATAGGCTCATACCTATTGCTTTGTAGAGATCCAATATGAATACGTACTTATACGTTTTGTAAATTTTCTGCAACATCTTGGATTTCTAATCTTTACTAAGGAAAAAAGCATTTCTAATTGTATCTTTTAACCGCATCTTATGACATGATGTCATTCAAAAGATGAGATTATTTCAAACCAGCCTAGATAAAATTTCTTCGTAAATTTAAGTCTTCGTAAATTAAGCCTTGTACGTTCCATAAATACGCGCGAATAAGTTCTTAATATCTTAAATGAAGTTTTGCTAAATTGGCAGTCTTTTAAATAGTCTTATAATTGACTTTGATCTTATAAAAGTTTGAAATCAATTACTTTCTTAAGAAAGAGGTAGATTAAAGAGAAATATTCTCTGATGTTGAAATGGCATTCACCGATACGGACATTCAATAAATTTAGAAAAGGATCTTAGCAAACTTTTTGAACAATATTGTATGTTATTATTCAAGTTAAAATTCTAAAGGACAGTTACACCACTTTTAATTTCTACACATGCACTATGATACTCTTTATGTTAATAGATTTCACTATGAGAGTTATTGTTAATAACGTCTTGTATTAGACTATAGCAATATTAAATAGACCTAAAGGAGTATAGTTGATTGATTATAAAATTTAATGTTAGACTGAAACAGTAACTCTTGAGATTTTATGCGTAGAAGATAACTAAATTCGGGACAGAGCGCTTAAATCTACGGAATTAAAGATGAATATATCTATTACTAATCTATTGAACCTTTATAAGAAGCTTATCAAAATTCAAAACAAGTTCTGATCATAATTGAAGTTAAAATGCTAACAAGACAGTTTCTAAAAGGCTTCACAATAATTTATTTTACTTCAAAAATATAATATTATAAAACAAGGAGTTTCTTTGAATGTAATTCTTCAAAATATTTAGTAGAGTAACTAATGATTAAAACTAAGAAGTTTAATAATAAAAATTCTGTAATTAAAATTTTATAAATTTAGCAACTTCTTCATTTAACATTTCAATCAGTTGTCTGTAATATGGAAACTAAATAAAGAATGTATGTGCACTTGAATTTAATTTCAAAGGTAAGTTTGGTTTTTTGCTTATTTAAAGTATTCGCTTTCCTTAGAATGTGATTTTTTAAAAATGTTTTAAAAAATAACTTATAATGTGCATTACGGTATTAAAAAAGACTAATAAAATTTAACAAAAAGTAAAATAGCTCTCAATTTTTAAATATTTTGATTTTTTCCCCCAGAAATATTGATAAATATTAATATATTTCACTATGAGAGTTATTGTTAATAACGTCTTGTATTAGACTATAGCAATATTAAATAGACCTAAAGGAGTATAGTTGATTGATTATAAAATTTAATGTTAGACTGAAACAGTAACTCTTGACATTTTATACGTAGAAAATAACTAAATTCGAAACAGAGCGCTTAAATCTACGAAATTAAAGATGAATATATCTATTACTAATCTATTGAACCTTAATAAGAAGCTTATCAAAACTCAAAAGTTCTGTTCATAATTGAAGTTAAAATGCTAACAAGACAGTTTCTAAGAGGCTTCACAATAATTTATTTTATTTCAAAAATATAATATTACAAAACAAGAGGTTTCTTTGAATGGAATTCTTCAAAATATTTAGTAGAGTAACTAATGATTAAAACGAAGAAGGTGAATAATAAATGTTCTGTAATTAAAATTTTATAAATTTAACAAAACTTCTTCATTTAACATTTCAATCAGTTGTTTGTAATATGGAAACTAAGTAAAAAATGTATGTGCACTTGAATTTAATTTCAAAGGTAAGTTTGATTTTTTGCTTATTTAAAGCTTTTTTTGCTTATTTTATTTAAAGCTTGGTTTTTTGCTTATTTTATTTGCTTGCCTTAGAAGGTGATTTTTTTTAAATGTTTTAAAAAATAACTTATAATGTGCATTACGGTATTAAAAAAGACTAATAAAATTTAACAAAAAGTAAAATAGCTCTCAATTTTTAAATTTTTTGATTTTTTTTCCAGAAATATTCATAAATATTAATATATTTTACTATGAGAGTTATTGTTAATAACGTCCTGTATTAGACTATAGCAATATTAAATAGACCTAAAGAAGTATAGTTGATTGATTATAAAATTTAATGTTAGACTGAAACAGTAACTCTTGACATTTTATGCGTACGAGATAACTAAATTCAAGACAGAGCGCTTAAAGCTACGGAATTAAAGATGAATATATCTATTACTAATCTATTGAACCTTAATAAGAAGCTTATCAAAACTCAAAACAAGTTCTGATCATAATTGAAGTTAAAATGCTAACAAGACAGTTTCTAAGAGGCTTCACAATAATTTATTTTACTTCAAAAACAAAATATTACACAACAAGAGGTTTCTTTGAATGGAATTCTTCAAAATATATAAGTAGAATAACTAATGATTAAAACTAAGAAGTTTGATAATAAAAGTTCTGTAATTAAAATTTTATAAATTTAACATCTTCTTCATTTAACATTTCAATCAGTTGTTTGTAATATGGAAACTAAGTAAAGAATGCATGTGCACTTGAATTTAATTTTAAAGGTAAGTTTAGTTTTTTGCTTATTCAAAGTATTCGCTTGCTTTCGAAGGTGATTTTTTTTTAAATGTTTTAAAAATGACTTATAATGTGCATTATGTTATTAAAAAAAGACTGATAAAATTTAATAAAAAGTAAAATAGCTTTAAATTTATTTATTTATTTATTTATTTATTTATTTTTGCTAAAAATATTCATAAAAATAGTAATGAAACAACACTTGCGTAAAAAATCATAGTCAAATTTAAATCAACATACTTTTTTTTTCTTTAAATTTTATTATGATGGCTAAAAATCTGTTTTAAGAAATGAACCAATCTCATAACACTAATCCTACTATTTAAAAAATTCTACAAATAAACATTGTATAACACTCAGAAAAATCTTCCCAATTTATGAGAATTCATAAACTGTATTAATAAAAAAAATGAAAAGTAATGCAACTGTTATAATCATAGACGTTCATTCCCTAAGTCAAGAAACTTTTAGAAAATTTTGACAAAGACTAAGAGCATTACATGCATAATACTTTAGGGTTATGATATTTTGCATTAGCACAAGATTTAAAATTATTTATTTTGAGAAAAAAATTAAAAATATAACTGAACACCGTATTTTGCCTTTTAAATTACTAATAATGAAATGTCTGTTATTCAAGATCAATACATGATAGAAACAAAATTCAAACTCATCTAAAAAGCTGAAATACTGCGCTCTAATATACACTGTAAAAGAAGGACAAATGTTTTCTAATCTAGGAAAATATAAATAACCACGAGTGAAACTATACAATTCAGGTCCGTAACCAGATGGGGCAGGATGGGCTGAGCCCCTCCCAGAGTCCTCTAGAGCCCTCCTAATTAGTTCACTATTTTTTTTTCAACAAATTGTGCATTTTAAGTTGCATGAGTAAAGAAAAAAAAAGCTATATTTGTAAGAAAAATATTAGATCTTTAAACTGTCTTGAATACAACGAAAAATGTGAAAAACTTTCTATTCAGAACGATATTAGTTGTGTTATATTATTTTGCAGTACAATTCTGGAAATACTAGCTAAACAGGAACATTTACTTCTTCGGGAAAAATGTAAACCCAGATTGGGAAATAATTCTATTTTAGATATGATTTCGTCTTAGGAGGTTTACCGCCCCTAATTGTTTTATATTCTTTTTCACATGCTCGTGAATATTTTTTTCCGTTTAAGAATTCTATTTATAGACAGGTTACGTTAGATCCGATTTCCTTTATAGTATCCTATATAGTTTCTTCAAGTCCGTTTTCACAGGTTTTACTGTATTTATTTTGCATAAGAGATATGGATTGTTAAAAGCTGTTTTAGTCACAAAAAAGAAAAAAATTCAGAGTCACCACCCCTGACCTTACTTGTTGGTTACGGCCCTGATAGTAACCTCTTCCGACTTACCCACGATTACGAAAAGCGTTCTTTATATTTAGAAACCACATAAACAAATATATTTTCGATATTTAAAGAGGCTTATAAAAACAAAGTTTCTTTTGCTGCCATTGATTTCGGAAACGTTTCCGAGCAGTTTTTACAGTGCATTAAACAGTTTTTCAAATCGGAATAATGGTTTTTAAAATTCTATCAATTCTCAATTAAACGTTTTCAGATGCGTAATTGAATTTATATACATACAAGTGAAACAAAATAATATTAATTTTAAATTTAAAGTTAATACTGTTAAGTTATCATGTTGGTATGTAAAACATGTTTGTTGAACAAGAAAATGTTTACTTAAGAATTGATATTTTAAAAACCTATGTTTTTGGCTGAAGGTCCGGCCTGGCAGCGTGGTTGGTAGCGGAGGCGACCGCCACGGTGAGGACCCGGGTTCGAATCCTGATAAGGCATGGATGTCATTGTATGTGCGTCTTCAGTGTTGTCTACTTCCGTTTGTCTATCCCATTCTCAAGAAGAAAATTTATGTAATTTGTCTGAGTCCTGCATTTATTTCTGTGAATAAAAAATATGTATTATTCGTGACAACAGCCTTATATCTTATAGGTCTCAAAGCAATCTCCTTCAAATGGCAAATGGCAGGTTATGAAGGAAGTAAATAATACACATTAAAAGTCACTCTGAAACGTTTCCAAAAATCAGTGGAAGCAAAAGAATCTTTCACTGCAAATCTTTATACACTTTTCAGAACACTTTTTAGAACACTTATTTTGTCACCTTTTTTAGAAAACTTATTTTGTCACCTTTTATAGAACACTTATTTTGTCACCTTTTTTAGAACACTTTGAAGCGCACTTTTGGAACAGTTTTTAGAATACTTCAGAGAACACTTCTTTTGTTCAGCATACTTTCTAGCGTACTTTTTGAAAGCGATGATTTCACAAGTGTGCCCAAATGTGCTCCCAATCCGTTCTCAAATGTGTTCCCCAGTTTTGATTTAACAGATATCCTGAGGAGAACAATTTCGGTACACTTTCAGAACATATTCATTATAGCGGAGCATATTCGGAACACATTAAGGGAACACATTCAGTATACATTAAGGTAACTGGAACACTTTTTTGAATCAAAATGTTCCAAATGTGTTCCCAATGTGTGCTGGGAATTTGCAGTGTTGTTTTTATAAATGTTTCTTTAAATCTTGAAAATATATTGGTTACCAAGGTTTCTAAAGATAAAAGAACGCTTTTCTGAATCGTGGGTAACTCAGAAGAGATTATTGTATATGTTCGTTAATGGTTATATTATATTTTCGTAGATCAAGAAACATTTGTCTTTTTTTTACAGCGATAAAGTGAGCATACGGTTTGTCCCTGATTACAAAAAAATATTGTGCTAAAACTATTATACTTAAGCGTATGTTTGTATTTGTATACAGTAATTGAGTTTGTGTTTGCAATAGGAACAATTGTGGGGGTCGGGGCAAGAAAGTGCCAAGCCACATTTTCGGTGAAATAAATCTAACACTGTAATCTGTAGCTTAATATTGTAAATTATAATATCCAACATAGAGTTTGTGTCTAATGTCAATTGGTGGCACCATATGTGACAGGTTTCGTTTTTGCCACAGATGTTTATTCCCCCAATGGAGATAGCTAATTTACAAAAAACGTAATAGTAATATCATTAAATTAATGCCATATTGTTGCTCAGAATGTCTCAAATGCTACTAAGACATTGGCGAAAAAACTTTTGGTTATATATCTTGGTTTGAGTATTTGATCAAATTTTCAAATTGAAATATCTCAGAAGTTCGAAAATGTGGTTTGCCCCGACACCCTCAATATTCAATCTGTATAAGATTCAACAGTTTATTGTAGTAGTTAATTATAGTAATATCATTAAATTAATGCCATATTGTTGCTCAGAATGTCTCAAATGCTACTACGACATTGGCGAAAAAACTCTTGGTTATATATCTTGGTTTGAGTATTTGATCAAATTTTCAAATTGAAATATCCCAGAAGTTCAAAAATGTGGTTTGCCCCGACACCCTCAATATTCAATCTGTATAAGATTCAGCAGTTTATTGTAGTAGTTCAGATAATGTCGAAGTGGTAATTCTAGTTCTCGCCACGTGTTGTCCAACATTTGTTCTCTAACACTGACACAATCTTGTTATCCTAGCCTTCAATCTTTCAATTTCACTATCTAAGTGTTGAGTAAAAATAAGGGAGTACGGAGGGTCAAAATATTTTGTTCTTTATTTATAAGAATTTATATTATATTACATATCTTTATCTTTACTTATAAGAATTTATTTATATTATATTTTACTTTATATTTTGTTTCTTTATTTTCCTGATTTGTAAGTGAATTTTTTTCCTACAATGAGTTTTTCTATAAAGATTACTTTTCAAATAAAATGTTTTTGAAATCTTTGCAATTTGTTTTATAAAATATTTTTAATTTTAAATTTTAAACTTATTTGTTTTTTTTTTAATAACTCAAGAACTATTTACCCGATTTTATTACTATTTTCATTATTGTGTGCGGAAAAGATTTCTTGTTAATTTTCTTCAGGATTTATAAAAATATTACTTACAAAAGTTGTAATAAATTTAAAAGTAAAAGAAAAAGATTTTTACTTCGAGAGCTATATTTTCTAAATTTTCACTAAAGTTAAAAAGTTTCTCTAAAGTTAAAAATCCTGCAGACAATTTATTAAAAACATAACATTATTTATTAAAAACTCTGTATAAAATTTCATACACATATTGCATGGAAGTTTAGATATATCCTTTTAAACATGACAAATTATAAAAAGAAATTCATTCTCAGATAAATGTACTTAAAGTTTTAGTTATGGGCTAGACAGGATGTAATCATCGTAGAAATGTGCGGTTTGCTTTATTTAATTTATATAACTTTGTAGAATTTTTTAGTAAAATGGGAAAAATGCATATATTTTTTTTAGAATTTTGACCCCCGGACTCCTTTAATAGACACATGTAACGGTATATTATTTACTCGACTACAAAATGCTTTTGCACTTTTTCCTTCATCGAAGCCATTTCTTAAAAAAAAATAATTTTTGATAACTGATGCTTACGTTTTTGGACGAGTTGCACCATATAGTGGTCGAAAAAACCCCCTCTAAGAACAGGGCTATTCAATGATAAAAATTTTATATTAGTATTTTCAATGGTTATTTCATGTTAGCGTTTTGCGATCAGGAAAATATTTTATGCTCAAAATTATAAAATTGAAATTTTATCTGAAATTTGCGTTTTAAAGGTAGGTGGATACCTTAATTAAAAAAAATAATTAATAAATGTATCATGGAAATTTTGTGCTTTTTGGGGGTATTTCTTCAAAAATTTTTTTCGTCCCCCAGCAAGGTATTGCTTCATTTTCATCAAGATGATCGTGTCTTAGATATGCGCACCAGTGCAAAAGTGCAAAAGTGCAAGATGTATGTCCATGGAGAATGTGTAGGACCGACTCGAATTTGACACAAGTACCATTTTCTGATGCCCCAAATCTGAATAAGGTCATTTGGATTTCTTCATAAAATAATAATGCCTTTATTTTGACTTATTTTTAACAGTTATAATGTGCAATTTAAAACACTTTCTTTGTTTTGTTCTATTTTGATGTAATGACTGCAAAATATTTGTTAATTATAAATAAACCAACTTAGCAAATTATGGACTTATTAAGAATACATACTCCTAATAAGATCCCTTTAAAGTGTTTTTTCTTTTGAACTCTCCTGATCAAAATTCAATAGCGACAAGAGTAAGCATGATTTAATATTGTAAAAATTATAAATATTACATCTAACAACATTTAAAATGCTGCGGATATAACACATTTTATTGTGATCTAGATACTTAACGTGGCCTTATTTGGTACATGTAACCATATAACTTTTTCAAACATTACCCGATGGGCCGTCCTGTAGACTGCCCATAATGTGCTGAAATTGTAAATTGTATAAAATACATTGAGCTAGAATCTCTATATTTCGAAATGCGGCAGACACTATGTACGGTTTCACTGGCCAAATTACTGTACATTTTCATCATGTCTTGAAATGTCATCATACTGCACAGAAGATAAGTTTTCAAGTTTGAAAATTTCAATACATTAAGTTTATCATTGTTAAAGTCGAACATCTTCGTGAACAACTTTGTCGTGAGCAGCTTTGACACCAGTAGTTTTTTCGTTTCTGGACGGAATTTCCAGTACGTTCATTTTCCTTCAAATCTTTACACAGTCTTCAGTCCAAGCTAAAAGCAACCTGAAATTCTTCATTCTAAGCTAAAATATGAACCAGAAATTTTCAAATATAATAATAGAAATTCCGTAGAATTACGCTGGATTTCATATAACTCAGCTACTGGAATTTTTCGTTTTTTGACAGTGACAAGTTTTTTTACAATAAAGTTCATGAAAATGAAACATGTCTATATCAAAATCTTGCCTTAAACAGAAAATTTACATCGAAAGGAATACCGTAAAATTACACCTGCTAAGAAGAAAAAAATCTGTAAAATATATATTTTTTCAATTTCCTTGCGATTCTGTCTTATAGCAAGCTTTACTGTATTAAAACATGCATTTTTTTTACCTTTCTAAATTTAAAATTTACTTTCTTTAATTTTGTAAAATTTGTTTTAATTTCATAATTTTGAGTGCAGACCATTATTATTAGCAGATATTTTTATTGCAATTATTTTATATTTCAAAACAAGTTACACTTTTTCCATGAAATTTATGCGCATTGGTAATATTTTATGCTTCTAATTATCACTTTAAAAAATAAAAAAAATAAAACCAAACACTTTTCGTAAAGATCAAACTCCGTGTGCAGAATATTTTTGAAAAAAGAAATTCTTTATGCATAAAATAAGCTTACTACATAAAATTTCCCTTCCATTATCATAATTTCACTTTGGGAATTACGCATAGAATTTATAGAATATTTTATTCTGAGATATAATAAAAATTTATTCATTTGTACATAATATGCGATCATTGTGTCGATACATTTTTTAAATTTTAAACCACTGCAAAACCGATCTTTGTATGAACGTGTTTTAAAATATTTGCACAACCTAAAGGAAACTAAACCTTTTTTATCATATACTGAAAAATACAGTTTAAGTTTCGCAATTAAATTAAACAAATGATATTGTTCTCTTGTAAAAAAATTGAAGTCTGCAATGATATTTATACTTGTGCAAGTGGTATTTTATATACGCAACTAAGACAGTTCTATGTTAATTTTAAAGGTTTATTGGAAAATATAGCTATACATAATATCGAAATTTGTGCACTAATTTTTTGCATCATAGAAAAATTTGTGCATATTATTAAAAGACAGTTAAAATCTGAAATCATGTCTTTAAAAAAATCTTAAAAGGCAGGAAAATCAATTGCTATAAATTAGTTATAGTAACATACTTCATTTTAACACGGCGAAACCAGCGAACATTACCAGACAATCAAAATCTGGAATCATGTCTTCAAAAAATGCTTAAATTATAGGAAAAATCAAACATTTTAAATTAGTTAAGTGATAGTAGTTTTAGTTTTATTTTAGCACAGCTAAAAGAATCTAAGGAATGTGTTTAAATTTGTGTGATAAATTTCCATTGAAATAACTTGAAATGATTTTTAGTTAGATTCGTAATTATTTTTTATGGGGGTGTTTTTAAAATCTGACAAATATTGAACCTGTGTATCATATATATATATATATATTGAAATTCTACTTTTACGTATTTTAAAAGTATTTTTGATATCCAAAGTTCTTTCTGCAATAAATAACGGATGCTAACCATAAAATAACGAACAAATTACAACTTAAAGAAGAAAAATAAATGACATTACTTCAGTTTGATACCTGTAAGATAATTAAATTATATTGAATAAAATTATTTGATTTCTATAAAAATAATTTCTGGTACCAGAATAACCTAGATTAAATTTTCTTTGCTTTGTAAAGTAAATTTAAAGTTAGTTCTTTTTCTAAAGCTAGTTCTTTTCTAAATCTGTTCTCCAATCTAAACTGGCTATTTTCTAATATAATCACGAACGCTAACCATGAAAGAACAAACAATAGTTTTTAATTAAATTCGTAATTATTTTTCATGCGGGCGTGTTTTTAAAATCTGACTGATAATATCTGACTTTAAAATATTTGATTTCATTAAATTTTATATAAGTTTTGAATAATAATATTTGATTTTTATAAACAAGTTTACGGCACCAGAATAACATTAGATTAAACTTTCTTAGGTTAGTAAAGTAAATTTAACGCTAGTTCTTTTTGTAAAGCTGTTCTCCAATCTAAACTAGCTACTTTCTGATACAATCACGAACGCTAACCATGAAAGAACAAAATAGTTTTTAATTAAATTCACAATTATTTTTCATGGGGGGGGGGGGGGTGTTTTTTAAATTTGACTGATAATATCTGACTTTAAAATATTTGATTTCATTAGATTTTACATAAGTTTTGAATAATAATATTTGATTTTTATAAACAAGTTTACGGCACCAGAATAACATAGATTTTAAAGCTTCTTAGGTTAGTAAAGTAAATTTAACGCTAGTTCTTTTTGTAAAGCTGTTCTCCAATCTCAACTGGCTATTTTCTAATACATTCACGTATGTTAACCATGAAATAACAAAATAGTTTAAAAAATTGAAACCCATTACTCCAATCCGATTTCTCCGGAAACATTACATTTTACAAAAAGTTTGAATAATAATGTTTGATTTCTATAAACAAGTTTCCGTCACCAGAATAATTTACATAGATTAAAATTTCTTAAGTCACTAAAATGAATTTAAAGCTAGTTCTTTGTGTAAGGCTATTCTTCAATCTCAACAGGATACTCTCGGAAACAATCACGAATGTTAATCATGAAAGAACAAACAAGTCATAGTTTAAAAAGATGAGCACATTACTTCAGTTTGATTTCTTCAGGATCATTAATTTTTTGCATATATTTTGAATAATGTTTTATTTCTATAAGCAAGTTTCTAGCACCAGAATACTTTCGTTTCAAGTTTCTTAGGTATGTAAATTTAAAGTTAGTTCTTTATCGTAAGGCTATTCTCAATTCTAGCCTGGCAACTTTCTGATACAATCACGAAATCGATAATGATTTTTCTTTCTTGTTAAAAATTCATCTGAATTTTTACTTATTTTCTTATGTTTCATTATAGGAAATCTTAAACTTGATTATAGCAATAACTCTGTTATAACGAGCAAATAAAGATAAATTTGTCATCATTATAATCGAGTTTAACAGAAAAAATATTGAGAAAAAATCCACGCTTATCCTTCTAAATCAACAAAATTATGAATTGTAAAGTTATAATCCTTAAAATTGTTGAGATTATCGAAACATTTTCACCAAGTTTCGATAGCACAACTCTTCATATCTAACATCATGGTTGTATTCTACTACTTAGATAAACTTATTACTACTAGTATAATGTTTAGAATATACCAAAGGGTAAGCGGGGGTTATTAGTAATAAGTATAATTGGGTGCGAATTGGGTGAGAAATACAAACACATGTAGAAGTAGCTACATTCATTATCTATATCTCCAATTTATTTTAGCTTTTTATCTGAGGAGTAAAAAAATATCTCTCCTTAAAAATAGCTAGCACCCAATTATATTTAACACCCAATTTCCCACGCTTAACCTGTTTATTTCTTTTTGAATTTTCTCATGTAGTAGCTTGGGGAAAATACCCTAAATTCCTCATGAATATTATGCATGTTAAAATTAAAAATCCTAATCTTGTTGATTCAGAAACAAAGCGTGATCTTTATCTTCAAAAATTTACCCACAGTAATTATAATCAAAACATTCCATGCATATTTTGTTTATTATACCAATAGATGGCCAAACACTTTTGAGTGAAAGTGTACATAGCTGTCAACTTTTACACTTTTTTGCTATCACAATTTTTTAACAGTAAACCTTATTTTATCGGAGAAATTATGTGATTAAATAAGGCAAAAATTAATATTCAAAAATAGTGGTATAAATGTAAAAGTTAGCAGCTAGGGGTATACATAAAAATATTTTCGTGTGATATAAACAATACTTTGATATGTTATATGACAAGAATACATTTTCTTTTCTTTTACATTCTGCGGTTAATTTATTCTATAATTTAATTTCATTAAACGAAATTAAATAATATCTATGGCCCAGTGTTCGATATTCGCTTGTGGCTGCTGCTAAATTTCAGGGTCTTTAATTTCCATCCGAGATAGCTTAAGGCCTTCTTATCTTCATAGAAATAGATTTAAAGTAGGGGGTGATTATTGGTTTAAGTTTTCTACTAACCATGCCATCTGATACTTGAAAATTATGCCGAAATAATGGAGTTCTAATGCCTTCCATTTGCTCAAGATGTAATGGACTATTACGAATGTATCCTTTTCATAAGTATCACTTGATCTCTTATTAGCACCAGTTATCAAATTTCAAACTAAACTTACTCAGAAACTTGTTATTTGCTTGAATTTTTCTGATACACATTTGTTTGTGAAATTGTAAATTTAAAGATTTGTACCATTCGATTGTCACATATTCTGTAAAATAATTTTATTTGTCTAAAATATATGCATTTATTTTTTCAGATGCATATTATATAACTAAATTCAACATTAATGAAAACCTGAGTTAAAACATTAAGCTTTGTTGTGTTTAAATTAAACTACATTATATTTTGCTTGTATTTGTTATTCAATATACGGCTAATTTGTTCTATACAACGTAATTTCAATTTACAAAAATAACCGTAAATAATATCTATGGCACACAGGTCTATATTCGCTTGTGGCTACTACATATTTTCAGAGTATTTAATTTCTATTCTAGATACCCTTCATAGATATAGATTTAAAGCAAGGGTGATTGTTGATTTAAGTTTTCTACTAACCACGCCATCTGATACTTGAAAATGATGTCGAATTAATGGAGTTCTAATGTCTTCCATTTGCTCAACATGTAATGGACTATTAAGAATGTATCATTTTCATAAGATTGAAATTATCACTTGATCTCTTATTAGCACCAGTTATCAAAGTTCAAACTAAACTTACTCAGAAACGTGTTATTTACTTGATTTTTTTTTAAGACACATTTGTTTGTAAAATTGTAAATTTAAAGATTTGTACCATTTTCGATTGTCACATATTCTGTAAAATAATTTTTTTGTGTCTAAAAATAAAAGGTGTATATGCATTTTTTTTTCAGGTGGGTGTTATTATATAACTAAATTCAACATTAATGAAAACCTGGGTTAAAACATTAAGCTTTGATGTGTTTAAATTAAACTACATTATATTTTGCTTGCATTTGTTATTCACTATACGGCTAATTTGTTCTATACAACATAATTTCAATTTACGAAAATAACCGTAAATAATATCTATGGCACACAGGTCTATATTCACTTGTGGCCACTACATATTTTCAGAGTATTTAAATTCTACTATTATAGATACCCGTCATATAGATATAGATTTAAAGCAAGGGTGATTGTTGATTTAAGTTTTATACTAACCACGCTATCTGATACTTGAAAATTATCTCGAATTAATGGAGTTCTAATGCGATGTATTGGGCTATTATACTATTAACAAGATGTATTGGACTATTAAGAATGTATCCTTTTCATAAGATTGAAATTATCGATTGAAATTATAACTTGATCCCTTATTAGCACCAGTTATCAAAGATCAAACTAAACTTACTAAGAAACTTGTTACTTTCTTGGTTTTTTTCTGATATACATTTCTTTGTGAAATTGTAAATTTAAAGATTTGTACCATTTGATTGTCACATAAAATAATTTTATTTGTCTAAAATTAAACGTAGTTATAATTTTTCTTTTCAGGCAGCTATTAATAAATAAGTAACTTTAATACTAATGAAAACATGGGCTAAAAAATTATTCCTTGCTATGTTTAAATTTAAAGTATACATTATGTTTTGTTTGCAATTTTTATGCGCTACATAACTAATTTGTTATATACAACACAACTTCAATTTACAAAAATAACCGTAAATAATATCTATGGCACACAGTTCTGTATTCACTTGCGGCCACTACAAAATTTCAGGTTTTTTAATTCAGGTATTAGACTATTAAGAATGTATCCTTTTCATAAGATTGAAATTATCACTTGGTCCCTTATTAGCACCAGTTATCAACGATGAAACTAAACGTACTAAGAAACTTGTTATTTACTTGAATTTTTCTGATATACATTGTAAACTGAAATTGTAATTTTAAAGATAAAGTCACATATTCTGTAAAATAATTTTGTCTAAAAATAAAACGTAGATATAATTAATTTTTTTTGGTGGATATTATTATATAACTAACTTTAACACTAATGAAAACCTGTGCTTAAACATGAGGCATTGAGAACCAGCGTGGACCAGCCTCACTAGCTGTGATTTCGAGAAAAATGCTTTCCAAAATTTGTAGAACTCTACAAATTTTGGACAAAATTACTTGTGCTAATTTTTGTTATACTATTTTAGGCCAGTTCTGCCAGTGCCAAAGGAGACCAAACTTCTTCAGCAAGCATAGTGATTAAGTAGGCAGTACCAGAAATGACCAAGACACTTTTTTCCACTCTTGAACTGGCAACTTGATATCCAAGTTACGTTGGACCACCTGTTAACCCTTCGATTACGGGATTGGGACATATGTCGTCCCAGCGACTATTTCTTTATTCTACTCGCACCAATTTTGAAAAATAATCTCTGCCATACACTTATACTAGGGTACTTTCAAGAGAAATATACCATTAGAGACATATTTTTGTAAATTGTGGTACCATTTAATATAACTATTTAGTCCCAAGTCTCAGCATGTAAGCAAAACGTTAGACTGCCTCTGTCACTTGAATAGTTTCGAAATTAATAAAATTCATTATACAGCCAATAGATGGCATGGCATACAGTGCTTTGATACTTAAATCTCATTTTAAACAAAATTGTGGGACAGTCCACGCGGATTCTCAACTCATCGCATCAAGCCTTGATATGTTTAAATTAAACATCATTATATTTTGTTTGCATTTTTTTATGCTCTATAATTATTCTATACAACATAACTTCTATTTACTGAAATAACAGTAACTAATATATATGGATATTAACTTGTGGTCAATGCAAATTTTAAAGTCTTAAATTTAAGCACAGATAAACATGGCTCCAAACTTCTACGCTTTTTTAAAGTAAAATAAACATATTTGAACCAGAATTTTTACTGAATAATAAATGAAATATAATTTGTATTACGCTTTCTTAAATAATTATTTTGGTTCAAAACGCGTTTATATGATTTAAAAAAGCATAAAAGTTGGCAACTATGGATTAAGGGTCTAGATATTCTTCGGAAAAATAAAAATTACAAATAATAGACTTAAAATAAATTAAAAATATATTTAATTTTTTCTGAGGAACAGGAGTAAGGGCAAAGAATATTTGACTTACTCAAGACTGAAAATAATTAAGAAACAATTAAAATTGTAAACTTTTATATTCTAAAAGTAGTGAAGTGCATCATATACTAATTAAAAGACTCCCAACAAAATCCTCAATTTTCAGAAAAACGAAAAACGTCTTTGGACAAATATTTATTCTATGAGACGGGCTAAAATTTTCTAGCCCTATAACAAGGGTATGATTTGTGTTTTTAATTAACCCCTTCAGTCTTAAGGATCTTCATCAGTAAGATTTCAAAATCCCTTCGCTAATGTTAAACCTATGGGCGTAGGATGCATTCGTATTTTTAAAATATCTCCTTAGTAAATATTTTAAACATATTTTTCTGTGTACTTTTCTTAAAGGATGTCTCTTTCTTTTTAGTTGTCAAATTATTTCTAAAATATATAAGGAATTTATAATTTTATGTGTTAAAATTTTAGCGAAACTGAGTAAGATTTTAACACCTCACGTAAAATTAAGTATATATTTTAGAAATATTTTGATAACTAAACAAAGAGAAATCCTTCAAGAAGAGTGCACAAAAAAAATTTAAAAATATTAATTTACGGAGGAGATATTTTAAAAATACGAATGCATCACACCGCCTTAGGTTTAACATTATACTGAGAAAAATGACACTTTCAAATCTGAGTAAATAGATGTTTCCATTTTGTTATGAAACTTTTTTTTTTCAAATAGGACGACCCAATGCTTTCAATTCTGAAATACCAGACATACTCAGAATATTGAAACATGGACATACTCAAAACTGAGCATATAGAGGTCAGTTCATACTCATTTCTGAAACATGGACAGACTCAAAAATGATTAGAATCAGTTCAAACTCATTTTTGAAACATGGAAATACTCAAAAATGAGCACATAGAAGTCAGTTCAAACTCATTTTTTAAACATGGACATACTCAAATAGGAGCACATGATGTTTTATTCTTGAGTGTGTGCATGTTTTCAGAAATGAGTATATACATGTTTCAAACTTGAGTAATTTTGATCCGGAGCCATTTTGTCTATGGGACATACTCAGATTTGAGTATTTTTTGCTCAGTTTTGAAAATGTCGTTTTTAGAGTGTAACGAGTGGAATTTGAAATCCCACTGATGAAGAGCCTAAGATCCACATATGTAGACCTTTATTAATCTTCTCATAAGAACTGAACCATTTGATTTTTCTGAAATTTTAAATCCTTTGATAGCTGAGTATTTTTCTTTCAAACAATACCAATAAATTCCAGCTTCCATGCTGATTTCCATATATAATGAATGTTGTTTTCATCTAGCTTTACAAAATATCTATAAGACAGCGTGGCCAAAAAGGTAAGAATTTTTTTTAATTATTTTACTTTCATACCTTAAAGCAAAAAGAAATGAAGCTCTGTATATTATTAACTCATTTAACACTAGATTTCCATGCATTAATTGAATACCTATTCTTACTGAAATACTTCATTTTAGCGGGTACATTATCTCATATTTTTTGTTTGGCAGAATTTCCTGCAAACATATATTTTCAGAATTCGTATAACTAAATTTTAAAAGCGACATTTGTCTTATTTAATGACTGCGATTAAATAAGGACAAAGTTGCTGCATTGAAATAGTGGTATTGAAAAGTTAAAACCGCGTACTAATTCCAATTTTTCACATACGTCAGATACTTAGAATATAAAAAGAACAGCAATTTATTTTGCTATTTATTTGTAACTATCCCGTATTACATTTAGTCTGTGCTTTCTGCACTGTAAGAAAAAACGGCAAAAATTGCTGTCATTTTATGCACCCAAATTGCCAGCATTTTTTCCTGTAAATTTTAGCATGATTACAGTCATTTGTACAGTAAAATTAGAATAATTGCAGAGACTTTACTGTAAAATTCCAAAACCAAAAGTTTTTAAGGAACATTGTTCTGTTAATTTACAGTAAATAATGCTGGCAATTTGGGTTCATAAATTTACAGAACATTTTGCTGTATATTTTGCCGTTTTTTCTTGAAGTATGCATAAAGTCTAATTACTAGATTTTGCATTGTCCCATGGACTTTCGTGTCATTTGATTGTGCCGTTTCCCACGGAGAAGTTTTTTGTGCATTTAAAATGCAAAGAATCTAAATAAATGAATTATTGGTACAAATGTGTTAAACTGCGCAATTCCCTAATATATTTAGTTCATTTTATACAAATACGTGCAATTAGGTCAAGGCATAGCTGCAAACTTTTACGCTTTTCTAATACCACTAAAATTTAATAGAACTTTTGCCCTATGTAATCTTTGAAATCGGTTATTAAATAATTCAATATTTATTATTACATTTTAGTGGTAAAAAATGTGTTAAAATGTTGGCAGCTATGGCTAAGACACATTTGCTTCATAATGTCATTAAAAACTAGTGCATATTTCTTTATAATATAAGATGCAATATATAATATTTATATTTTTGGAATTTTTAAGCATTGAACCAGAAACCCGTCAAATTGACGAACTCCGTAAATCTAGCTCTAAATACATTTAATTTCTGAAAGTAGGCTATTGATAATTAAACTTATATTTTGAGGTACTAGGAATTTTAGGTCTCCTAGGAATTGCTAATGCTCAAAACTATTAAATTCAGAATTCTATTTTTTTTTTTTGTTATCTATGATGTTTTATGTTCGTATAAAAAAGAGTATATACAGTATTACTTTAGCTTCATTGACTGAAGAGGTACATATGGTTTCACAGCGTTTTCAGTATCCTTGAGAAAATAGAATTGCTCTCAGTTCATTTCAGACGCGTACTGTTTTTATTAGGATCTTTTCACTTTTAACTTAAATTGCATAAATTTTAATAAAACTGCTTAACACTGAAAAAAAAATCCGTTGACTGCCTGTACAATTTCTGTATTTTTACGGATTTTTTTCCTCGGATAAAATGATTTGGTAAATGTGTGAAATTAGCGAATATGAATTTAATTGAGAAATAATAGTGCTAAAAGTCAAGTTAATTTGTCATTTTTTCTAAGGCTTCGTGATTTTTTTTATATTTTTAGACTCTTAAAAGAATTTCCGTATTTTTCCGTACAATTTCGTAGTTTTATGGGGGAGTTTAAATGTAATACTATAAATAAATCCCATAACTTTAGAGAAAATGAAAAACTAGTATTATCTGTCAAAGATATTCTCAAATTCATACTTTTTGACACATTCATGAAATCACTTTCATCGGAAAAATAATTTTCCGTAAAAATATGGAAATTGTACTGGAAATCAACCGATTTTTTTTTTTTTTTTTTTTTTTTTTTTTTTTTTTTTTTTTTTTTACAGTGAAGCGTAAATTTATATTAACAGCTTAAAAGAAATACCATTTTAAATTGTTCTATCTTCGGGCTAACAATCATGTAAAAAGCTTCTGTTTTTTATCAATAATTTATTCACTTATATGTTAGTCTATATCTAAAGATATATTTCCCTGTTTTATAACACCAAAAGCAAAGATACAGAACTATTATAAAATGTGTTATCTCAATGGAAGCTTGTAAGAGCCTCTTGATCACCGAGAACATAATTACAAGTTTTTCTTTTCATTTTGTGACCCTACTTATATCAATCTTGACATTTTAAAGAGACCAAAAGAGGTGATGAATAAGCACTTAAGTTAAACCAACATGAGCTCTGAGCTTAGAATACCTATTTGAAATAAGCAATAATTAAATTTCGCACTCTGAGATGATACTCAATATTAAAAAAATTTACAATTGCATAAATTTTACACACGCAACATGTTGCGTTCGACACTTTCTACAAAAGTTATAATGACACATTCACGAAATCACTTTCATCGGGAAAATAATTTTCCATAAAAATACGGAAATTGTACTGGAAATCAACCGAATTAAATTTTTTACAGTGAAGCGTGAATTTATATTAACAGCTTAAAACAAATACCATTTTAAATTGTACTATCTTCGGACAAACAATCATGTAAAAAGCATCTGTTTTTTTATAAATAAATTATTCACTCATTATGTTAGTCTAAATCTAAAGATATATTTATCTATTTTATAACACCAAAAGCAAAGATACAGAAATATTATAAAATGTGTTATTTCAATGGAAGCTTGTAAGAGCCTCTTGATCACCGAGAACATAATTACAAGTTTTTCTTTTCATTTTGTGACCCTACTTATATCAATCTTGACATTTTAAAGAGACCAAAAGAGGTGATGGCATGAATAAGCACTTAAGTTAAACCAACATGAGCTCTGAGCTTAGAATACCTATTTGAAATAAGCAATAATTAAATTTCCCACTCTGAGATGATACTCAATATTAAAAAAATCTACAATTGCACAAATTTTACACACACAACATGTTGCGTTCCACACTTTCTACAAAAGTTATAATGATTTAATGAAGTGTTGATTCGTATTTAATAAGTCCTTGCATTCTCATTTTGTTAAATATCTGTGGATTAAATCGAAGTTTCAATGTACTAATTTATTGAAAGGGAATCTTGAATGAGTCTTTCATATTAAAAGTGAAGGAGAAAATCCAATGGAATATTAAGGGGTCATAGGACTTTTAAAATGTCGAAAAGGGTAAAAGAATGACCATTTTTGTCATTTTATATCGTAAAAAGTATCCATTACAAAAACACATTTTTTAAAAGTGGTAATAGATACATTCTTCTTTTATCATTTCATATATTTTTCAGGTCATAATTGGGAAAATTAGTTATTATAGGAGTTTTTAAACTTGTCGAGAATCAAATTGGAATCGCAGGTTGTGCGCGTGATTACAAAATTATTTCCGCATGTAAAACAAATCTTTTGGTATATAATTATACTTGAGAGTCTTGTGCTGACACTGAACCTAAAAAAAATGTTTATTCATAGCACTTTTATGCTTTAAAACCAATATGTCATGTCACATGTTAATGTCACATGTCATAATATCACATGTCATGTCACTTGTTAGTGTCACATGTTATGTCATGTCACATGAAAATGTTATGTCACATTATATCGAAAATTGTTTTATTATATAGATCTTGCTTATATAAAATTTTCAAAAATTTAACACTATAACACCAAGAAAAAAAAATATTTTCAACAAGAAAAATATGAAAATTTAGATTCACTTTATAGAGACTACCATATATCTTGAAAATATCATGAAAAAATATCGAAAAGTTTTTTAAAAACGTTGTTCGCAATGCTACAAAATCACATTTTCAGGAAAAGGACTTTAAAGTTTTCTTTTTGAAAATATTCAATATTTAACAACTATTAAGAATGTCATTCATTTTTTCTAAAATGTTTAGAAATGATTACTCTTCAATATATATATTTTTTCAAAGATGAAATGTTTTGAATGTTTAAAAGTTCTATAACCGCTTAAATGGAATTCAAAGTCAAGCATTTCTTAATGGAGACCTGTAAGAAAACCCCCAAAGATTTTATTATGGATTATAAAATAATTATGTATTTTTCTAAATGTGAACATATTTGAAGAGCTTAACGGAAGAAAATGTTATGTCACATTTTGTCAAAAATTATTTTATTATATAGATGAAGGTTTTATCTTGTAATCTATTATATGGTAAAACCTAAACACTAAGATTTTAATTAGTCTTGGAGATATGAGACATTATTTTTACAACATGGTACTCACAGAATAGCATCATTTTTTAATAGTAATATTCGCCTCATTTAATCACAGAATACTGATTACAGCGGCTGATCACTGGATTATAGTCATAGTGAATCGCTGAATACTGATCATAAAAAATTAAAAATAACAAAATATAATTCTTTTAAACATTTTATTTTGGTTTCAATATCATTTTCAATTAAAGAGTTATATTTATCAGTTGCAGCATCTTTGTATATGCATTACAATTTACAAACTATAATACTTTTCTGTATGGAGAAAATATGTTATATTGCTTTTATGTTTTTATATATTTCACGATATGTTTCAATAAGCTTATATATATATATTTGTGTGTGTGTATATATATATATATATATATAATACACACACACGCACACGCACACGCACACACACACACACACACACATATATATATATATATATATATTTGTCAGATACTTCTTCCAAACTATATTTGACTATATAAAAATGAAGAAATGATTTTATATCATAACAATTTAAAATATATATATATTATATATTTTTTAAACGTTTTACTTTCATATTAATATCATTTCCCATTCTATAAACTATAATTATCAGTTATGTTATAGTGCTTCTTTATACACTCAAAATCTATAATATGTCTCTGAATAAGGAAATATTTCAATGGATAATATTACTTAGAGATACATGTTTGCGCAGAGAGTTATCTTTCACTTATCAGATAGATTCACTGAATGCTTAAAGTGGAGTCAATTCAATAATTGCAGAGGCAAGGTACTAATTATAAAACGAACTAATCCTTTTCCTTTTCATTAATTACATAGCATAGCTCCCGATTATTGCTTAATACCTGTCAATGGATATAATGTGCTTCTGTATTAACGTTATGTTGATATGCAGCTCACTATATTTATGTCTGTGAGTACATCTTAAGCAAGTTGGTCATTTGTAATTGAAATTTTAGAAACAGTCTCAGTGAATTCATATAAAAAATAATTTTGAAGTTATATTGGTGCTTGTATATATAGGTTTTGCGACTAAATTGAACAAACGAAATTGTAGCTGTTTCTTTTTCAAAACAATCAAGTCTGCAATGATATTTAGACTTTCACAACTGATATTTCATGTACGTAAATATAAGGCAGTTCTATATAATTTGTAAAGGTTTATAGGAAAACATCTACACAAAATTTCAAAGTGTGTGTAATATTTTAGTGCACCATAGAAAATTTTGTGCCTATTATTACAAGATAATTAAAATCTGAAATTATGTCTTCAAAAGAGTTTTAAAAGGCAGAAAAAAATCAAACGCTAGAGGTTAATTAATTGATTTTAAATAATTTTATTTTAACACATTTAAATAAATATAGAAAAATAGGCTTATTTCTGCAATAATCCCTTCTAAATAATTTGAAATACTTTTAGTTTATATATATATATATATATATATATATATATATATATATATATATAGATATATAGGGAGAAACCCCCAATAACTGACACTTTAAGGATTTTTTTCTTGTTCAAATGACTATTGCAAATATTTAAGTTTATTTTATACTTACGTTTGTTTTTAAAAGGATAGTAGAGATATATTAAAAAAATATTGTTGGCAAAATTTTGAAAAATTATACATTTTATTATTAAAAATTAATTTTATTCATAAAAATGGTCAAAAGCTCCAGTAGACATCATCCCTATTTTGGAACACCAATAACTGACACAAAATGACCAGTGACTGACACTTTATATTAAGATTAAAATGCTTTAAAAAAATTTCATTCTTTATTATAAAAAGAAAATGCATTAATATTTATTATAAAAAGTGGTATTTAGTAAACTGTACTGCATTATTAGTAATGCAGAGTATATAGTAAGAGTATTAGGAGTAATACTTAGTACTGCATTATTAGTAATGCAGATATCCAATAACTGACATTTATGAACCAGTAACTGACATCTGATGTCAGACACCGGTAAAACAACTTAAATTTTAATGCTGCTTACTACAAGATAAATTTAATTTATTATTATGTATTTTTAAACAGTTCAAATAATAGATTTCAACTTTCTTCAATATAACCAATAACTAACACCTCTGTCACAGACTGGTGAAATGAAATTCTAGGAACCAATAACTGGCACCCTCCATTAAGCTAAATTAAATAACTATAAACCCTAAATCATGGCCCTAATATATCATATATATCTTTAAACTAATTTCTACAAGTATAACTTTAAGAAAAAAAGTTTAGGATGGTTGCATTACAAATAGATTAGAAAAGAACTTCCTTAGTTTTATGAATAAGATGGATGCTTCAAAATGGCCCTTTTTGAATTCTCAAAAGTTTCTTCATCATTGAATATGTTCTTGGCCCTCTAGTGGTGAATAAATTGACTCCAAAATAAAAAATAATGTGTCTCATTTACCACTAGATGACATTACTTTTCAGAATTTTACAATAAAACGCTTATTTGAGTTAGATTTTTGCTCAAGTGTCAGTTACTGGTTAGGTGTCAATAACTGGGGGTTTCACCCTATATATATATATATATATATATAACCGTTAAATGAACGTTACAACCACCAACAAAAACTGTGAAATTATGAATAAAAGTAAAATAACTAATTGCCAACAAAACAGATTCCCCCCAAAAAACTGAACATAGATACCAAAACATTGTATTAATAAAAACAACAACAACAACAACAAAAAAAAAAAAACCACACACACACAAAAAAGCAGAAACTGAATAATGGAAATTTGGGGAGACAGAATCTTCAGGTCCCAAATGCCTGAATTTTCACAAATAAAATGTGTGGTTTCATCTTCATATTAGCCATAAAATAGCTAAAAAATTAGAATTTGGGACAACCACACCCAGAATGTAGAGAAATACACAATGAAACAACAATTAAGTTCAAAATACAACATGATTAAAAAGGATAGAGGGACAAAAAGAATAAAAACATGAAATTACCCCATTTGAAAGCAAAATCCAAACTTGAGTCAGCTTATATTACAAGCATTGGAGTTTTAAGCATATGTTGCAAAAAAAAAAAAAAAAAAAAAAAAAAAAAAAGAAAAAGTTATTTAAAAAATGATATATATATATATATATATATATTTTTTTTTTTTTCATATATTTTCATGGGTGAATGGTTTTGTAAAACTTAACAAATTTTTGATTTTATATCGCAACAAAATGCAAAACAACAAAATATAATTGTCTTTGCAAACCGTTTTATTCTCCCAATATTATCATTTTCAATTCTGCTAGCTGTATTTATACGTCACAGCATCTCTTCATAGACTAAAAATTAAAAGCTATAATATTACTCTGAATGGAGAGATATTTCAATGGATAATATTAGAGATACATATTTGCGCAAAGAGTTATCTTTCACTTATCAGAGAGACTCGCTGAATGCTTAATGTGGAGTCAATTCAATGGTTGCAGAGGCAAGGTACTAATTATAAAACGAACTAATCCTTTTCCTTTTCATTAATTACATAGCACGGCTCCCGATAATAGTTTAATACCTGTCAATGAATACAATACGACTCTGTATGAATGCTATGTTGGTATGCAGCTCACTATATATATATATATATATATATATATATGTTTGTGAGTGTATCTTAAGCAAATAGGGGATTTGTAACTGAAATTTCTAAAACAGTCTTAGTGAGTTCATATAGAATAAAGCAGAAACTTTGCACTTTTAGATTGAATCCCATGTATGTAAAAAAATTTCAAAAGTGTTTCATCATTTAAAGAGGAAAATTTAACAATATATTAAAAAATTTTATATATTAGTTTTCATAGAATTGATGTAGTTTATAAAATATATAAACTACAGATATACGCTGAAAAAAAAATTTTATTTTACAGTATAATACTGGCACCCCAGCTGGCAGTATTATACCGTAAAATTAAAAGTAATAAACAGTAAAATAAGCAGTAATACGCTACCGCGCAGTACATAATATGATACCAGATATACTTAAAGTATATCAGGACTTTATTTACAATTCAGGATACATTTTAATAATTTATGATTCATCTGTAAAATGTCTTTAAAATATATGCATTTTAAAATTAAATATTTATGTTTTATCTTATGTTTTCTATATTTTTAAATATGAATTGGGAGAATTTGCTATAGTTCAAAAATATTTTATTCTTTTCTACGTTTAATTTATCAGTTTTACGGTATTTTGACTCAGATTTCATCAAAGGGTGATTTTCTATTTTGATAAAAATAATATGATAGATTTACTATTATTTTTTCTAAATGTCTTGGAATCTCGGAATCTTGATGTTTTATTGAAGAAAAAAAAAAAGAATTTACTATTTCAAAATTTTAATTAATGAACATAATAAAAACTATTTGTTCTGACCTTTTTTTCCAAGAATATACTCTCTATATATAATAATCATCATTCTCCATTTTAATTGTTTCATGGGCAAAATACTTATATTTGTAAAATGCTGAAATGATTGATGAACACCAGAAATTAAAACAAATTTCTTTGAAAATTTTCAAAACTTTTCTTCACATACTTAATAAAAGGAAAATTTTTTATTCCAAAATTCGGCTGCCTACTGTGGTATTTAGGGATTAAAATTAGTTGGTCCAAAAATGAACCACTGCCCTTCGAAGGGTTAACATATTTAGTAATAATCACCATTCTTTAACTACTATCGTTCTTTCATGATCACTATTATTTTTTTCTGTGTCCATCAACCACAATTCAATAACCATAGATAATCAATAATATAACAAACAAATATCAATGTCATGAATTTTAATACATTCCGTAATAATTACCATTCTTTAACAGTCACCGTCCTCTCATATTCACTATTTTTTTTCTATGTCCATCATCTACAATACAGTAATCATCGGTAAAACACAAATAAATTACCAATGTCATCCCCTTTATTATATTCTGTAATAATCACCGTTCTTTAACAGTCGCTGTTCATCCATATTAACTTTTATTTTTCCCCGTGTCCATCAAAAACATTACAATTACCAAACAAATGAATGCCTATATATAATTCCTTTAATTTATTTCCACACGGAAATTATTTTTCAGTAATAATTCTAAGAAATTAAAAAAATAATAATAAAATCAGTTTTTTTAAATCCTCCCCCCCCAAAATGGATGTTGTATAGATGACAACTTTCCGCTCCCCCCCCCCCAGTCGAATAATCATATTTTGAACTAGAAAAATTATTTAATAAAATGTGTCTTCGTTCTGTGTGGTAATTATTTGGTTTTATTTATTAAGTAAAGTTTCTGGCTTTATTTAATTTAAAAAAAGAAAATCCTAAGGTTAGCAGCTATGACATTGGCCTCTTTTCTAACAAGCTAGAAATATACAGGGCGGGTAATACACTACCGCGCATGCGTGGCAGTGTATTACTGCTTATTACTGTTAATTTTACGGTATAATACTGGCAGCTGGGATGCTAGTATTATACTGTAAAATCAACATTTTTTTTTTTTTTTTTTTGCAGTGTGCACACATTCATAGAAGACAGATATTTGAGACTGTTCACTGGTATAGGTTTTATCAAAATAAGGTTAGTTTCATTTTCCGCAAATTAAAAATTTCAGATATGAGCAATTCTCACATAATTTTGACTTATAAGCTCCTTAATAATAATTTTTATTTAATACATATTCATGGTTTTCTATTATTTCTTATATTATAAAACATGCTATTGCACGATTCTATAATAATATTAACGAGATAAATAAGTGTTGAACGATTTTGGGGTTCATAATGTAGCATTAAATTCCTTACCGTCCCTTGTCCCTGATGCTGATTTTTGAATTTAGAGCTGTCTGGATAAAGTGGTTTCAAGAAAAGTAGTTCTACTTAATTTTTTAACGAAACTGGAACTATTGTTTTATATAAATATGTAACAAAAATTAGGCTTCACACATTTTTACGGTTATTATTATTTTTTAAACTCTGTCCCGGGATTTTAGGTTCCTTACCGTCTCTCTCGCTAAATTTGTGCAGAAAATCACTCCAGATGCAGCCACAGAGTCTTTTTCAACTTTTTTCTCAACAGAATTATGCTAGTGAAAAAAATGGCTGCATTTCTTTGACAAGAAATTTCCTACAGAATTTATACCAGCATTTAAATATCAATTTCAAGCATTGTGGCTTTATTGGTAAGTCTTACTATCCCCAAGCTTTATTCCTGAACTTTTAACAGTAAATTAAATTTTGTTTCTTATTTAGTTCAATGTAAATAACCATTATTAAAAATCAATGAACATTGTGGCTACCACTTTCGCTTAACATGACTTGCCTAAAAATATGTGGCAATTTTCCTTTCCGCCCCTTCCTCATCTAAAAATATGTGGTAATTTTCCCTGCCGTCCCTTCCTCACCGTGTCTGTTTCATTTCACTATTAAATGGATGGCAAGGTTCTCACAGAAGTACAGTATTAAACATTAATGCAGAACATCAAGAACATGTTTAATTATAGCAACAAGAACAAGAAAGTTTAAAACTGGAAGTTTAAAAATGTTATTTTATGAAGTTGAATTTCACAAACCTAAAAATATGTGGTAATTTTCCTTTCCGCCCCTTCCTCACCTAAAAATATGTGGTAATTTTCTTTGCCGCCCCTTCCTCACCTAAAAATATGTGGTAATTTTCCTTGCCGCCCCTTCCTCATCGACTCTGTTTCATTTCACTATTAAATGGATGGCAAGGTTCTCACAGGAGTACAGTATTAAACATTAATGCAGAACATCAAGAACATGTTTAATTATAGCAACAAGAACAAGAAAGTTTAAAACTGGAAGTTTAAAAATGTTATTTTATGAAGTTGAATTTAACAAACCTAAAAATATGTGGTAATTTTCCTTGCTGCCCCTTCCTTATCGTCACTGTTTCATTTCACTATTAAATGGATAACAAGGTTCTCTTAGGGATAGTACAGTATTAAACATTAATGCAGAACATCAAGAACATGTTTAATTATAGCAACAAGAACAAGAAAGTTTAAAACTGGATGTTTAAAAATGATATTTTATTAAGTTGAATTTCACAAGTTTCTTATTCTCGAAAGTTAAAATGATGGGAGAATGGCTCAGATATACTCCAGTTTTCTAAATTTTGTAGAAACAAATCAATGAACCCAGAAGTTTCCATTTCACAAGACCATTGAACCTTACGGGAAAAGGGCTGGTTGAGTGAAATTTAAAGAAATCTTTAGATCTCGAGGGGTTCATTGCCTTTCAAGAAGGGGAATAAACACGAATAGTCACTTCTGGATTTTCACTCTTTTCCGAAATTATTACAGGAAATGCTATCACCTGCTAGAGTAGGGTTGAAGTTTAACTGAAATCAAACCACGAACGTTTGCCATCTTTTGTTGAAACTCCTAATTATAGCATTAGATTATCAATTACTTTCAGCATGAAATATCAGTTATTTTCGATGCGATTTATCTCTTTATAGAAAATACAAACAAGTTTCTCAAATTAAAATTTAAAATAAGTGGACTTATTCTACTGTGAGTATTATTTGATTCGGTGAGCTATAAGTTTGTAATGAATTGTAAATATTATGCTGTTGATGAATTTTAATTATTATAGTACTATAATAGTTACTTCTGGATTTTAATGAATGATGATTATTGATTGATTGTTAAATGATGAATTTTAATTATTATGCTTTTAATACAGTTTTAAACTATTAATGATGTTTATTTTCAATATATCAAAATTTGCACAGCAATTAAATTGGATTACTCTTTTTCAAAAATACATGGACTGTTAATTAGAAGCTACAAACAATTAAACAAATTTTAATTTAGGACAAAAGCACTGTTCTTATTAGCTATAGTTATCATTCAATTCTTTTTCTGCTAATCTTGTATTGAAACTGCTAATTATAACACTAGATTATCAATTGCTTTCAGCATGAATTATCAGTTATTTTCGATGTGATTTATCTCTTTATAGAAAATACAAACAAGTTTCTCAAATTAAAATTTAAAATAAGTGGACTTATTCTACTGTGAGTATTATTTGATTCGGTGAGCTATAAGTTTGTAATGAATTGTAAATATTATGCTGTTGATGAATTTTAATTATTATAGTACTATAATAGTTACTTCTGGATTTTAATGAATGATGATTATTGATCGATTGTTAAATGATAAATTTTAATTATTATGCTTTTAATACAGTTTTAAACTATTAATGATGTTTATTTTCAATATATCAAAATTTGCACATCAATTAAATTGGATTACTCTTTTTCAAAAATACATGGACTGTTAATTAGAAGCTACAAACATTTAAACAAATTTTAATTTAGGACAAAAGCGCTGTTCTTATTAGCTATAGTTATCATTCAATTCTTTTTCTGCTAATCTTGTATTGAAACTGCTAATTATAACACTAGATTATCAATTGCTTTCAGCATGAATTATCAGTTATTTTCGATGTGATTTATCTCTTTATAGAAAATACAAACAAGTTTCTTAAATTAAAATTTAAAATAAGTGGACTTATTATGCTGTTAGTATTATTTAATTCAGTGAACTATAAGTTCGTAATGAATTGTAAATATTATGCTGTTGATGAATTTTAATTATTATAGTACTATAATAGTTACTTCTGGATTTTAATGAATGATGATTATTGATCGATTGTTAAATGATAAATTTTAATTATTATGCTTTTAATACAGTTTTAAACTATTAATGATGTTTATTTTCAATATATCAAAATTTGCACATCAATTAAATTGGATTACTCTTTTTCAAAAATACATGGACTGTTAATTAGAAGCTACAAACAATTAAACAAATTTTAATTTAGGACAAAAGCACTGTTCTTATTAGCTATAGTTATCATTCAATTCTTTTTCTGCTAATGTTGTATTGAAACTGCTAATTATAACACTAGATTATCAATTGCTTTCAGCATGAATTATCAGTTATTTTCGATGTGATTTATCTCTTTATAGAAAATACAAACAAGTTTCTTAAATTAAAATTTAAAATAAGTGGACTTATTATGCTGTTAGTATTATTTAATTCGGTGAACTATAAGTTCGTAATGAATTGTAAATATTATGCTGTTGATGAATTTTAATTATTATGCTTTTAATGCATCTTTAAACTTTTAATGGCTATTTATTTTCAATATATCAAAATTTTCATAGCAATTAAATCGATTTTTTTTCAAAAACATATAGGCTGTTAATTAGCAGCTACAAACAATTTTTAAATTTTAATTTAGAACAAAAGCGTTATTCTTATTAGCTGCAGATGGTTATTTTATTCTTTTAGCTATAAGTTTGTAATAAATTTTAATTATTGTGCTATTAAAGCATTTTGCATTATTATTGCTAGTTATTATTACTATATTATGAAATTCACAGAATTAAAATGTATTACTCTTTTTTACAAACATAGTTAATTACAATCTACAAACAAATTTTTGAAATTTGAATTCAAGGTAAAGGGATTATTTTTAATAGCCGTGGATATTATTTAATTCTTTTAAATAGAATAATTTTGTAATGAATTTAAATTATTATGCTAATAATGAATTTTGCATTATTAATACTATTTATTATTACTGTATCAAAATTTTCACAATAATTAATGAATTACTCTTTTTCACAAACATCTAGACTGTTAATTAGAAGTTACATACATGTTTCTAAAATTAAAATTTTTGACAAAATTTACTATACTTATAGCTATGGATATTATATAATTCGTTTAGCTATAATTTTGTAATGAGCTTTAATCGTTGACGGTATCATTATAATTAACAGTATCAATATCATAATTAACAGTATCAATATCATAATTAACAGTATCATTATAATTAACAGTTTTTAAATTATCAATGCTATTTATACTATATCAAAATGATTTAGTCATAGCAATTAAAATGGATTACTATTTTTCAAAAAACATCTGTTCATTAGAAGCTACAAACAAATTTCAAAAACTAAAATTTTAGACGAATGGATTATTCTTATTAGCTATGGATATTATTTAAATCGTTTGGATATAATTTAGTAATGAACTTTACATTGAAGATTTCAAATACTTGCATTTACATTTGTATGTTAAATAATCATATTTCAGATTTCATATGCATGTAATTTCTTGGAAAAATTATGAGTACTTAAGAAATAATATAGATAACAGTTTAATAAAGCGGCGACCAATGAAAAAAGGGCCTTATATATGCATACTTCAAATAAATTGCACCTCACTGTGTGTGTTATATGGTATAAATATTGAAAAAATGCTTGTGTATTTAATACATTCATAGTTATATCATAAAGATATATATAATGGTAGCACCAGATATTTTAATAATTAAAGGCTCTTCTTAAATTCAAACTGGCTACTTTTTAACACATCCCTGAATTAATTTTATTCGGTAACACATATAAATGTAGCACGTGTTTTTATTCAGAAACTATGAAATTGAATGGAATTTTCAAAAATTGAATTGAATTGAATTTTCAAAAAATATCATTTATCAGAAAATGGAAAAAACATTTAACTGAAAATCGATCAGTAATAGTGCCTGCGAGTATCATGCTTTTACATTTAACAAGAATGGAAAATCATGCAACAAACATAGATTATGAAACACTTTCCGGCACTAAATGAATATTATTAAGAAATTTTATTTTTTCATACATTGAAATGTGATATCTAAATAAGCAAATTAATAAAAATTCCCACCCCATAGATCATAATGTAACAGAATTCTTTTGTGTGTCTGTGTAAACAAACTATAAAGGATGCATACTTCATTTTCAATAGCAAAAATTCTATAGAGAACCCCATTATCATATAAAAATTACATGTCATTCTGACATTCTGAGTATATTTACGCGAGTTAGAGCACGGACAGGCAGACAGAAAGACATAGAAACCGAATTCATAAACACTTTTCAACAATGTTAGAAAGTGTTAAAAAATTATAAATATGTTTTCTTATATCCTAGGAAAATATTCACATACAACTAATTTTCTTAATATTTTTATGCCCGAGGAAAATATTCCAATTTTTGTGATTTTCCATACTTATTATTTTTAAGTGCTAATGATATTTTATAATTATTATTACAATATAAAAAAAATATTACATTGAAAATTTATAAAAAAAAAATTTACACATACATCTTGCAATTATCAGAGATCATAAATATAATATTCATCTGTAAATGAATTAAAATATTAGAGATATCTTAGAAAACAAAAATATTATGCACAAAAACGTTCAAAAAATTCTAGTAATATTGAATTACTTGACTATCATTTCCAAATTTCAATATTTAATATTTATATTTTAAAAACATTTTGGATCAGTCTATAAAAGATTGTAACATTTATGACATCTGAATATTTCAAGACATTTCATTCAGTGGTTGTGAATTTAATATATGAATTTAACCTGCGCGTAGTACGATAATTTGCATCTCCATATAAAAACGTTAAGTTTTTGTTTTAAGAGCCTAAACACTAAGCGCGCGAAGACATTCGCAAGCTATTGTTAAACAAATGCAGGCGTTCTTTATAAATTTCTTGTTTCCGTTTCAATATTTTAAACTGATATTTTTAAAGATATCTGAGTACGGTACCTAACGTGGTATCAAGCGCGGATCCAAGGGGGAGGTCATCGGGGTCATGAAACTCGCCTCTAAACAAAAAACACATATATAGAAACAGTACACTTTTTTAATTTAAATATGTATTAAAGGTAAGAGTAGTAATTTTCCAACTGGACGAAAAATGTCCGGGCTAGGATTCGAACCTGGGATCGCTTGGCTGAAGCCGCCACGCTCTACCACTGAGCTATCCCGGTCGAATCTGGAGGGCATAATTCATCCAGTTAACCTTATTGATCAGAGACAAGGTTTTACGTGTTAGTTAAAATTAATCTAATGTATTCACGTATCCAGCGTTTACTGGAGTTCCTTTACCTGCGATCTTTTCTGTTGAACTGATTAAAATATCAGACCAGATTCTCTGATCAATAAGGTTAACTGGATGAATTATGCCCTCCAGATTCGACCGGGATAGCTCAGTGGTAGAGCGTGGCGGCTTCAGCCAAGCGATCCCAGGTTCGAATCCTGGCCCGGACATTTTTCGTCCAGTTGGAAAATTACTACTCGTATGATTTATTTACCAATTTGAAATAATTGTGTTAAAATTAATCTAATGTATTAAAGGTGTTTAAATTTTTTTTTATCTGCTTAAAATTTCTAATCCTTCTGATACATTTACGGAATTACTTGTATATAGAAATGTATGAAAATTGCAGACATTATTGTTTAAACAGCCAAGAATCATGGATTGTTTTTAATTTTCCTATAAATGTGGTACATTTTGAATTGTATTTGATTGTCTCCTCACGACGATGTTTTCATGATTGCCGAGTCCCGAAAATCTTCTTTGAACTTTGAGAAAACTTTTTGTGAGATTCTTTGCTTTTATAAGTAAATGGAAAACTTTGATTTCTAGGTATCTGAATAAAGCATGCAAATTTTATACATTTACGATCATACCTTCAAATTTCATGCATTTACGAAAGAAAATGAATTCGGGTACACTCTAAAAACGACATTTTCAAAACTGAGCAAAAAATACTCGAATCTGAGTCAAACTGGTTTCGAATCAAAATTACTCAAGTTTGAAACATGTATATACTCATTTCTGAAAACAAGAATAAAACACCATGTGCTCACATTTGAGTATGTCTATGTTTCAAAAGTGAGTACGAACTGACTTCTATGTGCTCATTTTTGAGTATTTACATGTTTCAAAAATGAGTTTGAACCGACCCTAATCATTTTTGAGTATGTCCATCATGCTTCAAAAATGAGTATGAACTGATCTCTATGTGCTCAGATTTGAGTATGTCCATATTTCAATATTCTGAGTATTTCTGGTATTTCAGAATTGAAAGCATTGGGTCGTCCTATTTGAAATAAAAAGTTTCATAACAAAATGAAAACATCGATTTACTCAGATTTGAAAGTGTCATTTTTCTCAGTGTATATGTCAGAAAATAGTCAATTTGGATCTAAGATATAAAAATTGCTTATGAAGATATGTGACCCTCCCACCCAAAAAAATATACACGACCCTCTCTAAATAGAGGGCTGGATCCACCTCTGCGTGGTATCTATACTTTTTCGATATCGAATACAGTTTTTTTTTTTTTTTTTTCCTCTGAGGGCACATATACATTTTTGAAACGGGTTCCGAAATTGAAAGTGCCCCTTGAAAAAAAAAAAAAAACTGCGACGAGTATCAATAAAGTATAAGAATACCACGTTAGGCATTAACCTCAAATACCCTATGCAATAAAATAAAATAAAATAAATAATTTAAAAATATTAAAATTTGAATGTTTTTTTTTAGACTTCAAAACTACTTTTCTAAAAAAAATTAAAGACAATAAATTGGTTAATAAACGGCAATTCTTCAATTAATTAAAAAATATATATTAACTAGCAAATAACAAAACTATCAAGCATATTTTCATTGTTGCTGTAAAAGCGATTCATCAATCAATATTTTTTAGTTGAGGTTTTATAGTTACTTACACCTTTGGAAAGTATATTATATATCTCTTTACCCCTTTATTATAAAATAACTTGACAGCCAGCAATTATCGACCGTCTTCTTTTAATTACTTGAAAATTTCACAATGATTTAATTGTTGGTATTTTTAGTTATTTCTTTCGTGTAGGGTTTGACAAATTATTATGTTTAGATTGTCGTATAAATGGGCTTTAAAATACAAGTATTTTGTAAATAGTGTTTTACTCTCGCTGTTGTAAGTTAAAAGAAATATTTGTTGCAATATATCTTGTAACATTATCAGAAATTTAATTTTTAAATTTTTAAACGCATAAAATTTAGAGAATTATTTTTAATTTAGATGCAACTTTTTTAATGATTTATATAAATTTATAAAGTTATTTGTTTCAGTAATTAAATATTGTAAAATAAAACAATATTCTTTTTTAGTAGAGTAAGAATTGGTTAAGTATCTTGGAAAACATATATTTACCAAGAGATTCTAGACCAAATAATATGTTTATAAGATCCTAATAAATAAACTTTAGTCTATGATTAGTATAAATAATTAAATTTAAATTTCACGTCACTTTATGTAAAAAGTTTGAAATTTAGAAATAGTATAAGAAACTGTTATTAAATGAAAGGCTTTCTTATAAACTTAATATAGTTTAAATTTTTTACGTCAGAAAGTAATTATGGTTAGCAAAATATCTTATGATTTATCGATGATAATTCTTATTTTTGCTCTTTTTTATGGCATGAAAAAATGCGTATTTTTTTAAAGCAATGTTGTACAAAGAAAAAAAAAAGTTTCTGCATTATTTATATAGTACAAAATGTTACGAAAAATTAATACGATTAATGTTTCTTGTTTGTTTGACTGTAATTACTGTTACTTCTAGTACTTATCTTAAGTACGGTGCAGGTTTAGCTAAAATATCTAAAAATTAATAAAATTTTCTTAAATGACTTTAATTTTGTTTATTTAATCTGCATTACAATTCGAAAAACTTTTAGTTATTCTTCAAGAATTATGGGGGGGGGGGGGGGGGCATTCATTTTTCGTTGAATAATGTGTTTTCCATAAAATGTTTCATAAAATTTACGAAACGTTTTTGGAAGTAATATGAATATTGTTTATGTAGGGCCGGTTTGGTTAATTTGGGTATAGCGGGATAGTTTCAGTATGAATATCTAAACGGTTGTCTAAAAATTTTTCACACTAAAACATTTATAAACATGATAATTTGTAAAAATGGTATATGTCTTTTAAATATACTAATTGAATTTATAACTGTTGAATTTTTGCTATATAAGGCGTGAGGCCAACAGAGTGAAAAAAGGTCAAGGCAGGAAAAAAGGTCAATTTAATTCACTTTTCACTTTTTCACTCTTTTGGTTTCACGCCTTATATAGCAAAAAATCAGCAATTATAAATTCATTTAGCATTTGTAAAAGGCGTATGCCATTTCTACAAATTCTATATATATATATATTCATCGAAGCTGGAATAAATAACAATTAGCGTCTCATGCTTGTCACCGAAATTGAGGTTCACGAAGATATTTCATCTTGTACTGCAGGTACAGCCTTACTAACTTATAAGAGTGATGAATGCCAGGCTGCATATCGTCCGGACAGCTATTAAGTGGTAGAGCGTTGGCAGGCAATGCTAATAGTCCTGGTTCGAATCCAGGCCTGGACACTTTTTCACTCTGTTGGTTTCACACCTTATATAGCAAAATTTCAGTAATTATAAATTCAATTATGATATAAACATGTGGTATAAATTGAACAATTTAAAAATGTAGTGTTAGGTTTTATATTAAAAAGCAGTTTATACTCAGATTATTCCCATTATACCCAAATTTCTCCGACCTTCCTATCTAGTCTTTAGCTCAGTACAAATTACTATCTTGATGAATAAAATTGACTGAGTTTAACAAAACAAATTAAAAAAAAATTCCAAACTATTATATATAAATTCTATCTTTGTCTATAAATTTAAGACTGTTCATGCGGTGATGTGTTATAAGTAAAACGCAACTAATGTTGAAATTGTTTCAAAATTACAACTACTTTCTCTTCCAAATACTAGCTATACAATATAGAAAACGAAACTACTAGAAAAATTACCCTTTGTATGGTGCTCTAGCACAGCGGTTCCCAAACTACGGGTCATGACCTACCAAACAAAATCAAATTTAAAAAAAAAATCAAAACTTTTATACATAAATTCTATCTTTGTCTGTAAATTTAAGACTATTCATTCTGTGATGTGTTATAGTAAAACGCAACAAATGATGAAATCGTTTCAAAATTACAACTACTTTATCTTCTAAATACTAGCTATACATTATAGAAAACGAAACTGCTAGAAAAATCGTCCATTTTATGGTACTCTAGCACAATGGTTCCCAAACTATGGGTCGTGACCTTACTAAACAAAGCCAAATTAAAAAAAAAAATTATACATAAATTCTCAGATGTGTAAAACGCATCTAATGATGAAATTGTTTCAAAATTAAAACTAATTTCTCTTCACAATACTACTTATATATTATAGAAAATGAAACTACTAAAACAATCGTCCATTTTATGGTGCTACAGTGGTTCCCAAACTTTGGGTCCAGACCCAGCAGTGAATCGTGGATGCTGTTTTGGAAGGGTTGCAATAATTGTTTGGTTCTTCAAAAATATATTATTAATTTTACCAGCTGTAAAAATATAACGAACACAGTATGTTACACTTTCAAAGAAAAAATTCACGAGGATAAACAACTATGCGAAAACACAATGTTTTATTAATATTTGTGTAGAGACTGACTTCAGGCTATAACTGATGAATTTCAACCGTCATATAGTTGTCAACAGTTGGTGAAAACAATGTTATAAATCTAATTGACTTTTAAACCCTTGTTTTCTTTTTTTCATTGCACATTCCTTAATATACGTATTTTACCGTGCGTAGTGCAATAAAACTGTTTTATTATTATATCGTGTTGCTATTATTATTATTATTATTCACATTAGGAATACTTGTTATTACTTTCATTCTGAACTTCATGTGCGAAAGTGCGCCTTTTTTGTAGGATAGATTTCCTAAAAACTTCTATATATATTACTTATATATTAGAAGGGTCACGAAAAATTTTATACTTTAAGTTTGGTCGCATGACAGTAAAGTTCGGGAACCGCTGCTCTAGCCAATAGAGCAGCGATTGTTAATCTTTTTGTACCAACATCGCAGCATTTGAATATTTTAACAATCATCACAGGCGCACAGGCAAAAATTGCTCAGTTTAAACTTTATTATCGAATCTGTAAGTGACTTGTCTAGTGGTTTATTTTTATTATTATGATAATTCACATTAGAAATACTTATTACTGCCCTCATTATGAACTTTTTGTGAAAATTCGCTTTTTTTGTAGGATAAATTTCACAAAAGCCTTTACATACTTATATAGTAAGGTAGATCGCGAAAAAATTTCAAACTCGCAGGACAGTAAAGATTGGGAACCGCTGCTCTAGCAAATAGAGCAGGGGTTTGTGAATCTTTTTGTATTAGCATCGCAGCATTTGAATTTTTTAACAATCATGAAAGGCGCAGATAAAAGTTGCGTTAGTTCAAACTTAACTATATCAGGGTGGGCTGCAAAATTTTAATTAGATTAACTATTGAAAACTAACGATTAAAAGTTTAATCATGACTAAAGATTGACGATAAAGTTCAATCGTCAATCTTTAGTCATGATTAAACTTTTAATCGTTAGTTTTCAATAGTTAATCTAATTAAAATTTTTCACCACCCTGCATATCTTATGGCGGATATATCGAATCCGTATAAGTGACATTTCTAGTGGTTTATCCTGTTTTAAACTGGATGTTTGTAGCGGGTCAGATTCTACTTTAACCTCTTGAGACTTGAAGCAAAAATAATGCTACAAATACTTATTCGTTGCTTTTGTACAAGCAAAATGACATCTTAGATGACAGAAAAAGACCTTTTCTGAAACTGATACTTTAGGGGAATAGTAATTTAGGTTTACAAATATGGATCTAAATTTACTAGCCCCCTAAAATATCAATTTTATTACCAATAACCTAAATTTACACAATAAGAAATTTAAGGGCTGTAAACAAGTGAAATATCAAGAAATCCTCGAATTTTTTTATTATTAAGTATTAAAGTTAAATAAATATGAAAATTACTTGCTTTTTTGGCCACACTGTCTTGAAGGTCTTTTGGAAACTCAGATGAAAATAACATTTATTTTATGTAGAAATCAGCATCGATGCTGTCATTTATTGGTGTTGTTTTTAAGCAAAATAAATTCATTTGTATAGAAGTAAAGTCAAAATGTAAAAAAAATAAAACAATTTAGTCTGTATGAGGAAAAGAATAGAGGTTCACATTTCTGTACCTCGGGTCTGTAGAGGTTAAATGGACGCCTTGGTCTTTTTAGCGCTCTTGTGTATCGACAACCATAGTATCTCAAACAATCTAACCATGTGCGAGTAATCGTGTCTTGTTTTATTAACATTTGTTACGGTATGCTAAAATATGAGTAAGTGTCCTTTTTAAAATAGATACTACTAGGGACTACACCCGGAGCTATTATAATAAATTTAATTACTAAAATTTAACTTAATGAATTGAGTTGTTATTTATTCTACATTTACGATACGAAAAGAAATCCAGTTATTCTCCAACAATTATGTATTCATTCTTCATTACGTAATGTGTTTTTCATAAAAGGTTTCATGAAATTTACGAAATGTGTTAATATGAATACTCTTTATGTAGGGTCGGTTGAGGTAATTTGGGTATTGTGAGGGTAATTTCTGTATCAATATCTAAATAGAGTTATATATATATAAATTATTATCCCTATGATAATCTAAGAATTTTTCATACTGAAACAGTGGGAAACACGATATAAATAAAGAGTGGAAATCAAAAGTTTGGACACTCCTGCTCTAGCAAATAGAGTTAGGATTGTCAATATTTTTGTATTAACAACGTAGCATTTGATTTTTTAAACCCTCATCAAGGGTTCACATACTTCATTTGTATATATTTTTTTTGTTGAAAGTGCGTTTCTATCGTCAGCGATTTAAGAGATAGTCTCCTTTACAAAATCAATTTTGAATCATCCGGTGTAAGGATATTTATTTTAACTACAGATAGAGTAGGGATCGTCAATATTTTGTATTAACATCGCAGCATTTGATTTTTTAAACACTCATCAAAGGTTCACATACTTGATTTGTATATATATATATATTCATTGAAAGTGAGTTTCTATCGTCAGCAATTTAAGAGATAATCGCCTTTACAAAATCAATTTTGAATCATCCGGTGTAAGGATATTTATTTTAACTACAGATAGAGTAGGGATCGTCAATATTTTTGTATTAACATCGCAGCATGTGATTTTTTAAACACTCATCAAAGCACATACTTGATTTGTATATATTTTTTTTTAATTGAAAGTGCATTTCTATCGTCAGCGAGTTAAGAAATAATCGCCATTACAAAATCAATTTTGAATCATCCGGTGTAAGGATATTTATTTTAATTGCAGATAGAGTAAGGATCGTCAATATTTTTATATTAACATTGCAACATTTTATTTTTTAAACAATCATCAAATGTGCACAAACTTGATTTGAATTAATTTTGTTATTGGAAGTACATGTTTAGCGCCAGCGATTTAAGAGATAATCGCCTTTACAAAATCAATTTTGAATCATCCGGTGTAAGGATATTTATTTTAACTACAGACAGAGTAAGGATAGTCAATATTTTTGTATTAACATCGCAGCATTTTATTTTTTAAACGATCATCAAATGTGCACAAACGATTTGAATTTATTTTGTTATTCGAAGTACATTTTTAGCTTCAGCGATTTAAGAGATAATCGCCATTACAAAATTAATTTTTAATCATCCGGTGTATGGATATTTAAATTAACTACGTGGCTACAGATCTGCCACTCTGGCGACTGTGTTTTTATTATTTATTCTCTCACTATTACTAAACAATAAAATATAACTTGAAGATTAGTAAAAATGTATCTTATTTAATCACAGAAAAAGATTACAAATTCTGCGACTAATCGCAGAAAGATTTTTAAGCTGAAGAAAATATGTTAGGCAAATATTTCTAATCTGAAATCACGAGTGTATGAACCTTGCATAAATTCGTTTACGAAAGTCGTTTCGCGATTAGGGATTTAAGAGATAATCGCCATTAAAAAATCAATTTCGAATCATCCGGTGTATGGATATATTAAAATTAACTACGTGACTACCGATCTGCCACTCTGGTGACTGTGTTTTTATTATTTATTCTTTCACTATTACTAAACAATAAAATATAACTTGAAGATTAGCAGAAATCTACCTTATTTATTTACAGAATATTATTACAAATTCTGCAATTAAACGCAGAAAGATTTTTAATCTGAAGAAAAAATATTAGGCAAATATTTCTAAACTAAAATCAGGAGTATATGCACCTTGCATAAATTCGTTTACGAAACTCGTTTCGCCATTTCCTAACGCGATTTTTTTTTTTTTTTTTTTTTTTTTGTGGGAAGTTTTAACATCGGTATCGGCTTCGGAAATTAAAATACGAATTAAGAGATATATTTAATTTAACTGCAGGGCTACAGGTCTGCCACTGGTGAGTGTGCTTTTATTATTTTTTTCTACCACTATTTCTAAACAATAAAATATAACTTAGAGATTAGTAGAAACCTACCTTATTTAATCGCGGAAAAACATTACAAATTGTGCGACTAATCGCAGAAAGATTTTTATTCTGAAGAAAAATTATTAGGCAAAGAAAATCAGTAGTGTATGCACCTTGCATTACATTTTTTACTATAATTCCTCCAGCTAAAGGGGGGGGGGGGGGTTCCTAAAAATTCTTGATGTGGATAGAAACAGGTAAAATACCTTTGACTATAATTTTTTTAATTTATTTAGCTCTAGTTTTCTCTATGGAAATTTCTTTTTTATTATATTAAGCCTATAGAATGAAAAAATATTCTGTAAATATACATATGCATTATTTCTGATGCCAACATCTCTTTTTCTATGCACCTACAAAACGCCAACGATGAGTGCAATATCATAAGAGATGTTTTTTAACAGGTATTTGACATAGTACACACTCATATTTGGATAAAACAAGTTGTTTGATTAAAATTTGCAGTTAATTAAAAATTAAGCATATACATAAGCAAAGCATATCCTGCTTCAGCATAATTAAGCATATACATACATTTGGCATCTGCGCATTCCTATATATTATTTCCGATGCCAACATCCCATTTTTCTATGTAGATACAAAACGTAAAACGATGAATGAGGTATCATACGAAAGGTACGAGGGTGAAGTTATTTATTGCTATGTGAGGGTATTTAAGAAATTCCTAGACTCCAGTATTAGAAAGATGATATGTTCTGTATAATATAAAGATACGCCAAGTACTTTTATAGCTGGTTATGATCAAAAGGGGAATCCTGTTAAGATTTTTTTTTTTTAAACTTTTAAAAGAAATATAGATAAAATGTTACATGATATGTATTTTTGACTGTCATTTCTTCTGTTGAGAGGGGCTGGGGGGGGGGGGAATTTAAAGCTTCTGTATATTGAAAGTCACGGGTAAAATATCTTTTGACTATAGATATTTAATTTAAAATGTTCTCAATGAAAGATACATTCGTGATCTATTACGTATCAAAAATATGTAATAAAAAATAATTTGTAAATAATTTTTCATAAAAGTAACAAGTTACTTGTTTGTAAGAGTATGAAATTATTTATTGGTATGTGAGGATATTAAAATTAATCATCAACGTTTAGGTATAGGCATATTCATCATAATATCAAGATAAGGAAAGTATTGCAATAGCTGGTTAACTTCAAAGGATCTCCCAGTTAAGGGAGAAAAAAATTAAAGCTTCTGTATATTGAAAGTCACGGTTAAAATATCTTTAATAAGTATTTTTGACTTCAATTCTTCTAAATTATTTCATTCAAATTTTCTGTATAAAAATTGAATTCGTGATCTATTAAGTATCAAAAATATGTAATGAAAAAATAATTTGTAACAATTTTTTTTATAAAAGCAACACGTTACTTTTTTGTTCGACTATGAAATTATTTATTGGTATGTGATGACATTATAATAAACTTAATCTTCAACGTTAACAATTATGCATATTCCGCATAATATCAAGATAAGATAAGTATTGCAATAGCTGGTTAACTTCAAAGAGGTCTCCCAGTTAATGGAAAACCTTTTTCTAAAACTTCTAGATACTGAAAAGAATAGATAAAATATTATATACATATATATATTCTTTTCCTTTGATTTTTGCACAAGTGATTTCTTTTTAATTATATATAATATATATATATATATATATATATATATATAATATATATATATATATATATATATATATATATATATATATATATATATATATATATATATATATATATATATATATATATATATATATATATATATATATATATAATATTATATATAATAATATTATATATAATTTTATCATAATAATATTTATATTATATATAATTATTATTATAATTATATATAATATAAATATAATAATAATATTATTATATTAATATAATATATTATATTATTATATTATATATTATATTAATATTATATATAATAAAACTTTTATGAATAATAACAATTAAATCTCATTATATATGCTGACTGACGATTAGACATCCACGTGTCGCTTTGATTTTTCAAATTTTCATCATCATTTGTTATTTACATTCCATTTTTTGTTCCAATTTATGATTAAATTCTATTTATTTAAATTTTATCTGGCATCATTTATCTTTAAATAAAATACGTGTTTGCTTCATATTATATTTATATTTTATAGTATGTTTTATTTTGTATGAGGTTCTGTAATTTTTCTTTCTCTGTAAGGATTATGTAAAATATTACTACATTCCATCTATTAATTGGAGTTTCGGCCATTTTATTGTTCAAATTTGTCAGCTATTTTTTTAATTTAAAGGTATTCTGTATATAAATTAATTATTTGCCATTTTTAAACTAGAGATATGGTTAGATTTTTCTAAAATAACTTGTTTGTTGTCTTTTGATTTCAAAGATATATATATATATATATATATGCCTATAATTCTTCCAGTTAAGGGAAAAACTTTTTCTAAAACTTCAGGATGTTGAAAGGAATAAGTAAGATTTCTTTTACTATAATTCTCTTAATTTCTGTAATTCAATTTTTTTTTTACGAAAATTGTATAGGAAAATTATATTAAATATTGAAAATGCGTAATGAAGAAATATTTTATAAATATTTGTGTACAAAACAAATAGTGACTTGTTTTCACGAGTATGAATTTACTGTTTTTTTTTTTTTTCGTTTATTAGCATTTGAAGGCATTAAACTTAATCTTCAGTGTAAGAATGTAAGTGTGTTTCGGATATTACAAAGAAAAGAAAGGTATCTTTGTATGTGTTTATCATCTAAAGATGTCCCCAGTTGGTTGCACAACTTTTTCAAAACTTCTTGATGGTGAAAAAAACTGGTAAAATAACTTTGACTTAATTTATTTAATTAAATTTCTTCTCAATGAAAATTGCATTGGCAATGTATTGACCCATTTAATCCGCTTGGCATTTCTTGTTACATAAAATTTCAGGTTTCCTATCGCAATTTCCCAATATTATTATTTACCTTATTTAATGACAGAAATCTGCGATTAAGTAAGACGAATTTTGCAATTTTTAAATAGTGGAATTCAAAAGTTTAATAAATCCGTACCCGTCCTTTTTCCACTTACGTCAGATGCTTAGAATGAAAAGGTTGGAAATTGTACGTCAAACGTGACAAATGAGGTGCGTTCGTACTATAGCTAGTTATATAAATATTCAGATCTTGATGATTTTTAATTCTGCGAAATGAATTATATCGTCTGCAGATTAATTTCTGTAATAAAATAAGTATCTCGGTCGCTTGACGATTAAACCTCGGAAGCTCCTATAACAAGAAAGAACCAATTTTTTTATTTATTTAATTCAAATTTCTTAATAAATGTTTTTATTAATATTTTCTAAAGTTTTGATTCGATTTTCATAAAATTTGAAATGTCACGACAAAATTCTGCAAAGATAATATATCTTAAATTTCAAACCATTCGGTTGGGTAGTTTTTGCGTTGTTATATGCGGACGGACGGACAGACAGACGGACGGACTAGACGACGACAATAGGTGCTACGTATTTATATAATTACGAACGCACCTAAAAAGCAACAGTAATTCAATTAGCTACTTATTTGTAACTATCCACAATTACACTTAGTTTTTGTTTTCTACATAAAGTCCATTTACTAGGTTTGGTTTTGTACCATGGACTTTTTACTGTGCAGTTTCACAACGGCAAGTTTTCCTGCTAGAGAAAGAACAACCAATAATTCAACAGTAAATGCCTAATAGATCCTCAAGCAAGAACAATATATTCTGAAGGAAAAACTTACATGTTTAATGTGCAAAGAATATCAAGAAATAATTCTCGGAACAAATGGGTTAAGTATTAAAAATATGTAATATAGAGATATTTTGTAAGTAATTGTGCATAAAACAAATAGCGATTTGTTTGTACGAATATGAAATTATTTCTTGATAGATGAGGGCAATAAACTTAACATTCAATGTTAGGAAGAAGATATGTTTTGCATAATATCAAGATAAGCCAAGTACCTCTATAGCTGGTTATCATCAAAAGGGGCCTCCAGTTAAGGGGAAATCTTTTTCTAAAACTTCTAGATCTAAAAAGGAACAGGTAAAATATCTTCTCTTAGAAAACCTGTTAAATCCTAGCGAAATTTTCTTATTTCTAGTTTTTTTAATTCTTTTGTACAGACGAGGTAAAAAAAAAAGCCCCTCCACTAAAAAAATTGCTCAAGTCGCGAGAAAGTTCGTTTACCATTATGTAACTATAAAAATGGAAGGAATAATGTGGTTTATCAGGCGGTAAAAAAAATTCCCCTGTTTGGATGAAAATTTTTTTAGGAAGTTACCCAACCCTTCACATCCGGTTCCCGTTTTTCAACCCTTTTACGTCTTCGCCGAAAAGAATAGATTAGGTTTTCTTACGTCAGGGCATTACACTGGAGTGAAAGGGTTCTTCATATCTTCCCATCCCTGGGACTAGTACTTGCCTATTATAAAGGGAGATGAGACTCCTTTGCGAGTTCACCTGAGATTCTCTCCCACAGTCATCGACCCCCGAACCTAAAAGGGGTACAGTTAGCTTACGGTTATTAACCCTTTATCGTCCTTGGTGAAGAGCACTACAAGGGAGGGCTCTGAACTCTGAATGAAATGATTTGGTTAAAGAGTATAGGGATTTGGTTAGTGCAAATACCTGCACCCTTTCCGTACGGAATGAAAAAAAATATATAAATGATAATAAGTTTTTGATAAATTTATGTAAGTTGGGGATAGGTTTTCTTTACTTTAGAACTATAGTATAAAATTAGGGTGTGAATAGGGTGAGAAATTTCGTCATATAATACATTAAGGAAAGAAGTTTGTGTATTTTAGCATACGCATGTGAATTAGACGCTTTAAATTATTATTAAAGGAAACTCCACCTTGTTACTTTCACTGCACCAAGGGGAGAAATAAGGTTTTTTTTTTTTTTTTTTAAGGAATAAAAAAAGCTTTATTTTCCAAACTTCTTTTAATTAAAAATATATATTAATCTATAATGTAAAATAGTCTTTAAAAAAGGTCTATTTATTACTAAATACATCTTGAAGCCAATATTTATATATATATATATATATATTAAATAGAAATTTGACATTTGTACACTGTGAAAGAAAATCCCTGAGGTTACTAAAAATTGTTTAGTAAATTTGTATTCCACAGAAATTTTTAGTAACCGGTATTAGAAACCGGAATCGTTGCTAGCTGTTTTCTAGTAATTCTTACAGATTTTTTTTTGTAACTGAGTAAGAATACGAACAATTTTTTAGTAATTGCAAGGATCAATGAGAAAAACAAAAACATTTTTTTTAGTAGATCGACACTTTTTTTTTTTTTTTTTTTTTTTTTTTTTTACAGCGTAGGGCTTGTTTTTATAATATGAAATTATTTTCGAGTTCGTATATTTTATCATATGCATAGGAATAAAATGTTTTAAAGTAAACGAAACTTAATGGTTTAAAAAGGTTATATTTTCAAATTTTATCTTATGAAAATTGCCAAAAAATTATAATAATATAAAATAGTCTTTAAAACAAATCTTATTTATAATTTAATGTATCTTGAAGTCGGTGTTTGTTTTTTGAAGGAAATTTTACATGCATAGTGTTCGTTTTTTGTAATATGAAATAATTTTGGAGTTTTTATATTTTATCATATACATATTAATAAAATGTTTTAAACTATTATTAAATGAAACTCTACATAGTTACTTTTACTAGATCACTGGGCAAAATGTAAATTTAAAATTTACTCTTTAATTTTTTTTTTTGAAAAATACTTTGTTTTCCAAATTTTCTTTAATTAAAATAGGCTATTAAATTGGCTGTTAATTCATAATATAAAATAGTCTTTTAGAAACAAGTCTACTTTATTACCAAATAAATCTTAAAACAATGTTTTATTAAAGGAAATTTTACATTTGTAGGATTTGTTTTCATACTATAAAATAATTTTGAAGTTTGTATATTTTGTATTGTAAGCCTGCGAATGAGATGATTTTAGTTTAAGATATGAGAAAACTCCATATTGTTACTATTACTGCATCAAGGGTGGGGGGGGAGAAACGTAAATTCTCTTCTGAAGGATAGTAAAAGGCTTTATTATTCAAATTTTCTCACATTAAAATTGTCCATCAATTCATAATTAGTATTAAAAGCAAAGCTATTTATAACAGGGTGCGTATAGTTTACCGCATTTTTAGGTGCGTTCATAGTTATATAAATACGTAGCCCCTATTGTCGTCGTCTGGTTCGTCTGTCTGTCTGTCCGCCCGTCCGCATATAACAACGCAAAAACTACCCAACCAAATGGTTTGAAATTTAAGATATATTATCTTTGCAGAATTTTGTCGAGACATTTCAAATTTTACGAAAATCGAATCAAAACTTTAGAAGATATTAATCAAAATATTTATTAAGAAATTTGAATTTTTTAAAAAGAAATTGGTGTTTTCTTGTTATAGGAGCTTCCGAGGTTTAACCGTCAAGCGACCGAGATACTTATTTTATTACAGAAATTAATCTGCGGACGATATAATTCATTTCACAGAATTAAAAATCCTCAAGATCTGAATATTTATATAACTAGCCATAGTACGAACACACCTCATTTGTCACGTTTGACGTACAATTTCCAACTTGTTTAAATTGAATTTTTTTCCTTATTTACTCGTAAAAACATATTTCAAAATCTGCGAAACCGTTTACAAATTCTTCGATTTAATTATTAAATAGGAAATTTCTAAACTGATGGTGACCTACTCATTGGAAAATCTAAAGAGTGTATGCACCTTCATCTATAACTAAATGATTCTTTAAGTCAATGCTTAGTTTTTGAACCAAATTTTAAATTTGTAGAATTCGTTTATATAATAAGATATAATTTTTAGACTATCAAATAGACATACATGCATACTGAGTTTTAAGAAAAAAGTGTTTTTATAATCAATATTGTCAAATGTTATTATATAAAATTCGACATGATTGTTTGATTCTAAAATATAATGCATAAAATCAGCATTTTTTCTTAATTTAATATTAGAGGAAATTTCCACTGGTTACTTTCGCTGCAGCAATAGAAAAGAACGCGAACCCTCTTTTGGTGAAACGTAAAAGGCTCGACTTTCAAATTTCCTCGAATTAATATTGTCTGTCAATTCATGATATAAAATAATATTTAAAAACAAGTCTATTTATAATTAAATGCATTTTGAAATCAATGCTTAGATTTTGAAAAAAATTTTAGATTCATAGCATTCGTTTATATAATAGGAAATAACTTTTAGACTAGTAAATAAACATACATATTGAGTTTTAAGAAAATATGTTTTTTATAATAAATAATATCAAATGTTATCATATATCAAGCGTCACATGATTGTTTGATTCTAAAAAATAATGTATAAATTCAGCATTCTTTCTTAATTTAATATTGGAGGAAACTTCACTTTGTTACTTTTACTGCAGCAATAGAAAAAAATCGTGAACCCTCTTTTGAAGAAACGTAAAAGACTAATTTTCAAATTTCCCCAAATTAATATTTTCTGTCAATTTGTGATATAAAATAGTATTTAAAAAACAAGTCCATTCATAATTAAATGCATTTTGAATTCAATGCTTAGATTTTGAACAAAATTTTAGATTCGTAGCATTCGTTTTTATAATAGAAAATAACTTTTAGACTAGCAAATAGTATTTGGAATAGTATTTAAAAACAAGTCTATTTATTACACTAACTTTTAGGAAAAGGCGTTTTTCATAATAAATATTATCAAATTTCATTACATATTGAGCGTCATTTAAAATTCGACAGTAGTTGTTTTATTCTAAAAAATAATGTATAAATTAAGCATTCTTTCTCAATTTAATATTAGAGGAAACTTCATCTTATTACTTTCACTTGCAGCAATAGAAAAAAAATCGCGTACCTGCTTTTGAAAGAACGTAAAAGGCTCTACTTTTTAAATTTCCTCAAATTAATATTATCTATCAATTCATGATATAAAATAGTATTTAAAAAACAAGTCTATTTATAATTAAATACATTTTGAAATTAATGCCTAGATTTTGAACAAAATTTTAGATTTTTATAATAGGAAATAACTTTTAGAATAACAAATAGACATACATGCATGCTGAGTTTTAGGAAAAGACGTTTTTGTGATAAATATTATAAAATTTTATTATATATGAAGCATAATTTAAAATTTGACGTGGTTGTTTTATTCTAAAAAATAATATATAGATTCAGCATTCTTTCTCAATTTAATATTAGAGGAAACTTCGTCTTATTACTTTCACTGCAGCAATAGAAAAAAAAAAATCGTGAACCAGCTTTTGAAGGAACGTAAAAGACTCTACTTTTCAAATTTCCTCAAATTAATATTGTTTATCAATTCATAATATAAAATAGTATTTAAAAAACAAATCTATTTATAATTAAATGCTACTCGGAATCAATGCTTAGTTTTTGAACAAAATTTTAGATTCGTAACATTTGTTTTTTAATAAGAAATAATTTTTAGGGCCGCAAAAGATATATATGCATATTGAATTTTTTAAAAAGTCGTTTTTTAAACACGAATAGTATCAAATGTTATTATAAATCAAACGTTTCTAAAAATAGACATACCGTATTTTTTTTTATACATGCCACACCCTTATATAACACACTGAATTTTGACTGAATTTAACTCATTTGTGAAAAATAAATTAAAATAACCCTGGATAAAATCATTTCTAACTGATTTTATTCTATAAAAATCTAACAGTTCGTATTAAAATTTCACAGTATTCACAATGTATTGTTTCGTGGTTTCGTAAATTTAAATACAAAAATGCCACTTAATTATTTTGTGTAGTAAGCAATGTTCATACATACAAAGGACAGTTAAATCGTACATCCTGATGTGTCATGCGCAAATCAATCTTTAAAATAAATTTCGAGGCGGGGGCGGGGTAAAAATTCCGTCCCATACAAAAAATAAAATAGTTGTTTCAGTTGAAAAAGAAATGCATAATGCAGTTTCTTCTGGAACAAGCATATTTCTAAATAAACAGAATTATTAACTTAAAATAGTTAAACATTATACTAGAACGTATTTAGTGATATTTATGTATACAGAAGTTGGAGCTGTCCTGAATATTTTTTTTCTTATTAATCAAATTAATTGATTATTAATTCAAATTAATAATCTACTTGATAGATTTCTTTAATGCCATTGAGATTAAGGTTTAAAAATACTGGTTAATAAGAAAAGAAAAAGGACTGCTCTGACACCTGATATATGGTTCACATTATTTCTGAGCACTTGTTACTTACCCATCATACGTAGTATAGGGTAAGTCTAGTGATCGTTTTGAAAATAGAAAAAAAAAATGTTGACGGATTTACACGTTTCAGACACTGGAGATTCCGACAAACATATTTAAAAAAAAAAAAAAATTGCCGTCCGTCTGTCTGTGTGTCTGTAAACGCTCTATCTCCCGAACAAATCCAGATGGAGACTTAAAATTTGGTGTGTACTTAGTATGTAATAATGGGAAGAAGCTTATTGAAGTTCAATAACCTTGATTATCCGGAACTATTTTTTTCGGTCTCTCGAAATATTCGTTCTGATAAAAGGTATATAAAAATTTTCGAAATTGTTTATTTTAAGGACGGAATATAAAGTACAATAAAAAACATAAATTTTGCCTAAAGAATGAAGTCGATCGGATAATGAGTTGCCGAGATATTTGTAATCATATTTTCCACACTCTTCAATTTTTCCTGACCCTGTATTTCATTCAAATTTCAATTCAAAGATATATTTTAATTGGAAATGAGACGCTTAATCCGACGCAGTAAATTGTTAATTAATATGATTATCAATTTTGGAGTAATAGAGCATTTAAAGTTTATGACGTCATCAAGCCACGATTTTATTTGAATTGCAATGCATTTTATAAATAGTTTACACATGTTTTATTTTCATATTTTATATTATGCATATCATGATGGGTAAGTATTACGGTGGCCCCCAATGACTAGTTTTGTGTCCGTTTTCGAACATGGGTCAATGTCGAACATGAGTTCAAACATGCGAACAATGTCTTAGAATAAAATGATATTTGTAAATAAATTAAAATAAATTAGATTAAATGTACAGTCATAACAACATCAAAACAGAATTTTGTTTAATTCTAATATGGTAATTTGGAAATTCAATAAAAACATTTTCAGTATCTCAAAAGCTCTTATTGGTTACATTTTCCATTTCAAAATAAAATCACCCATTTTTGTTAAAGAAAATAATGTGTATTTAAAAGTATTATCTGTATATTTAATCTATAATACCGTTTAAATAGTTTAAAAGTATAAATTTATTGTGATACATCCATTTCTATTAAAGAAAATAATGTGTGCTTAAGTGTAATCTCTCTATAGTCAGTATAAGAAAAATTGATACACCTGCCTTTAATCGCAGACAGTTTAGGATAAAATCACACCAAAAGTATCATTACACTCGAAATATAGTTTTCTTCTAGAATATGAAAACAATTTTTGAAATAGAGGTCGTCTACATATTAAAAATTGTTTTAACTTTTTTTTAGTTTTTTTTTTTTAAATGGGGAACCCAATTTTTACACTTTATTTCAGTATCGTGGATCAAATCAGCCCAGATAAAAATATAGTTTATATACTTTTCATTAAATATTCATAGAACTAAAAAAAATTATTAAGGGTAAATCCACAAATTAAAAAAAAATAAATTGAGATCTCAAAGAAAAAACTTTCAGGATCACATTGGTAAAATTGTAGAGAAAATCGATGTATAAAAAAAAAAAAAAAAAAAAAAAAACAGGAAAAAAAAATCCCTTCTCATTTCCCAAATTTTATTTAAGAGATTTTTTTCAAATAAATTTTCTGGTTGCGGATTTAGATTTTCTTATATGATTGATTAGTATTAGAATATAGTCCCTTTAGACCATCGAAAAGAAAAAAATTGCTATATCTCGAAATATAATTATTGGAACAAACTGTAAACTTACATAAACATGTTTTTGACGATGCCAATTTTGTTTATGCAAAAATTACAGTCGACCATAATTCATAATTTTTTTATATGAATTTATTAATAATTTTTTATAAATAAAAGTATGCTTTTGAGTAACAAAATGCTTGGAATAGGTTTGTGTCTATTCAATGTATCTGACTGAAAACCAAAATTTTATATGGGGTGACAATTTGGGAAAATATGAATTAAAGTTAATCACGTGAATTTAACATCAGCATCCTCAAATTTTGATATCTTGCAATTCCATCAAGATTTAACAAAAATACATAAAACATACACTTTTCTGAGCTGATTTTTCCAAGATACTGAAATAAATGTAAAAGTGGGTGCTACTATTTAAAAAATCGAATTTCGTGCAATTTTTAATATGTGTACGACTCCTATTTCAAAAATTGTATTCATATTTTAAAAGAAGACAATATTCTGAGACACCTTTGGTGTGATTTTATCGTAAACAATCTGCGAATAAAGACAGGTGCATCGATTTTTTTATACTCACTATACTGAGAATGCACTTAAACATACATTATTATTTTTGATATAATTGGATTTCTCAGATTAAATTTATACTTGTAAATTATTTAATGGCATTATAGATTAAATATACAGAAAATACTTTTAAATACACATTATTTTCTTTATCAGAAAAGGATGATTTTATTTTGAAATGGAAAATATAAATTTTGCTAAATTTCTACGTAACCAACAAGAGCTTTTGAGATACTGAAAATATTTTTGTTGAATTTCCAAATTACTGTATTAGATTTAAACATATTTCTGTTTTGATGTTGTTATCTGAATGACTAATTTCAAATCAAACACGTCTTTAAAAAGAATGTGGTATACATCGAGGAAATGATGATACTGAAAAATTTATTAAAGGTACTTCAGTTTTTTTCTTATTTCCAAAATAATGATTGATTTTACATTTTACAGAAACTTGTTATTCGAATTGAAGTCAACTATTTTAAATTATTCTTTATGTAAACCTGTCATATATATAGAAGTGCGACGAATGCTCTTAGATTTTAAAAGAAATTATTTTAAACTAATTAGTGCTATGTTCACTGGAACACACAATCTTGTTTAAATCCAGACCAAACACCACGGAACCGTCAATATATATTCGTTATAAAGAAACTTTCTTAAAATGGGAATAACATTCAGTTGATGGGATTATGGCAAGACAAAGCCAAAAAATTCGCTATAATGAATATTTCGTTCTATAGGATTTTGCTGTAATGGTATTGGAATGTGTGTTTAAAAGGCAAATACATTTTCTAATTTAATTGAACACTGCTTCACCAGTGACACATGATGTTTGTACATTCAGTTAAAAATAGACATAGTTGTTTTATGTTAAAAAATAATGTGTGAACTCTTTCCTAAGAAAAAAAAAAAAAAAAAAAACATATTTTTAAAAACCACGTATAGTAAAGGCTCAATAGCTTAAAATAGTTATTAGTAGAAAGTGTTCATTGGTATCGATATACATTACATATGAGCACTTGTTTCGTATTCCTTTTCGAACATGCATATTTTTTTGAATAAAATAATATTTGTAAATACTTTAAAAGAAATTGGTTTAAATATACACACATTATTTTCAGTAATAGAAATGAATGATTTTATTCTGAATTAAAATCTGAAATGAAAAATATAAATTTTGCTAAATTTCTACGCAACCAATAAGAGCTTTTGAGAAACTGGAAATATTTTTGTTGAATTTCTAAATTACCATATTAGATTTAATCATGATTCTGTTTTGATGTTGTTATCTGAATGACTAACTTCAAATGCAAACACTTCTTAAAATAGAATGTGGTGTATATCGAGAGAAATATGGAATTGAAAAATTTATGAAATGTATTTCAGTTATTTTTGTTTTTATTCTCCAGAATAATGATTGATTTTACATTTCACGAAACCATATTATTTAAATTTCAGTGAAATATTTGAAATTCTTCTTCTTTATGTATACGCCTGGTGGTACATCAAAGTGCGACGAATGTTTTGAGAGTTTAAAAGAAAATATGTTAAACTAATAACTGCGTTGTTCAGTCAAAAACGACGAGGTTACTGAAATAATCATTGTTTGTAAAATCATAATTTAAAGTGTTATCCTGGCTGTTTATTTAGTGAAGTTTCGCGAAAATTTTAAAATACAGCGTTGTTTATTTGCAAATCTATTAATTGTGATTCAGAAATATAAGATAAAATGGGAATGTCGAAAGAAATTGACATAAAAACATTTACATCTTTGGAATTCAAATGCTATAGTTATTTACATTATAGAAGCTTTTAAGACGTACAAAAGAAAATATACATATTATCATAGATGTTTTTGTGTACGTTTTAAAAGCTCTATAATGTAAATAACTAGCATTTGAATTCCAAATATGCATTTGTCATACTTGCCACTCTTCTGATTTTTCAATAAAAAAAAAAAAGAAAAAAAAACTTACTTTGAATCAGAAAATTTATCTAATTAAGCGTATCATTTTTGTATGTGGTACTCATTTGAAATCTACTTGATTTCATTCATGAAATAAAATTTCTGGTCCAAATAAGTTTAATTCACATAAAAAAAGATGTGTAGTTAAGCCTAATGTATATTTGTAACATATGACTAATATGTAAAAGTATGTTTAGCATTTAATACTTTACCAGCATTGCCAAATCTGTCGGATTTTTTTATTTAGAAATTTCGAATTCATATCAGAAATTTTGAATGGTAATTTTCTTTTCTTTTATTCACGGAATATCTATCATTATATAAAAAGAAAATAACAATTCAAAATTTCTGGTAAGAATTCGGAATTTCTGAATAAAAATTCTGCCAGATTTGGCAACATTAGTTTACGAAACCATTTTATTTAAATTTCAGTGAAATATTTGAAATTCTTTTTCTTTATGTACGCCTGATGATACATCGAAGTGCGATGAATGTTTTGAGAGTTTAAAAGAAAATATGTTAAACTAATAATTGCGTTTTGTTGTAAAAAACGACGACGTTTCTGAAATAATCATTCTTTGTAAAATCAGTGTTAACCTGGCTGTTTATTTAGCAAAATTTTGTAAAAAAATTAAATACAGTGTTGTTTATTTGGAAATCTATTAATTGTGATTCAGAAACATAAGATAAAATGGGTAAGAAACTAACGTAAAAACATCGACATATTTGGAATTCAAGTGCTAGTTATTTATATTATAGGAGCTTAACATTTACACTGTTTTACATTTTATTACTTAAGGAGGCTCGATACCCTTTGATTTTTTTTGTACCTCCTTCACACATCATAAAATGAAATTATTAAACAAAATGTTTTTCAGTTGAAAAAGTATTGTGCCAAGGCTAGATGTCAAAAACATCAAATGTTTAAGAAGATTTAACAAAATTTAAAGACATTTAAACTTTTTTAGTTTTTAATATTTTCCGCAATTTTTTTCTTATATTCACAGTTCATAACTTTAGATATTGATTTTTCTACAAACCCACTAAGTTTATGTGATAAAAATGAAATGTTCTTATCTATGCTAAAATTGAGTGAAAACTCCGCAATTTTATTCATATTTACATTTAAAAAAATGGTATTCATCCATCGAAATTCCATTCTAATTTTGTATTCATGCAAAATCCAGCACTAATTTTATCGAATACACCTTTTCGGTTATGTACTATATATATATAAGCCAAATAAAGTTTCAAAACAACAATAGCATTTATGTGATAAGCGCTATAGCCACAAATAACTACACAAATTATATATAGTAGACCATACTTTGCAAGTATTTGGCAGAACCAGAATTCCACACCATATTTAAACATTAACAAGTGTAAAACAGCAAAACATAAAATAATTTTTTTAAACATATCAAATCAGAACAAGATAACGGAACTAAAAGGCCGTGGCCCTTTTTAAATAAGTGCACTTTTGCACTTATTTATCATGTATAATTTTCATTCTGAAACATGGCTGCTATTTTATAATTTACCCACTGCTGATGATGCAACAGCCTTTTAGTTTTAGTTCCGTTATCTTTGTTCTGGTTTGATTTTTTTTTAAATTTTCTTTGATGTTTTGCTGTTTTACACATGATAATGTTTAAATATGGTGTGGAATTCTGGTTCTGCCAACTGCTTGCAAAACATGGTCTACTATATATATGTGGGGGGGGAGGGGGTATTTCTTACATATCTGTTGAAGTTTAAGCATTCAAAAAATAGAAAAAATGTAAAAAAAAAAAAAAAAAAAAAATCGATTTGCGAAAAATGAATTTAAAGATTGGAACTCTGACACTTTAAAGAGAAATGGATGTAGCAAACAGTGGCGTAGTCAGAAGGGGGTCCAAATACTTTGGGTACCACTAATTCTGTATCGTTATTTTCGCCTTCTTTAATCGCAGAAAATTATGCGATTAAATAAGTCTAAGAATTTTATTTTAAAATAGTGGTATCCAGAACATATGGACACCCCTAACAGGTATAGCAAATAGACTTTTTCATATATTTATAACAAGGGCTTTATTAACTTAATAAAATCTGGTGACCAGCAAAAAATCCTAGTCGCCCTAAAAAATATTTACCCCGCCCTTCCCCGGTCATTGATTTTCAAAAAGCACAAAGGTTTTATAGGAATTAATTGAGAAAAAATAATAACAAACATAGTTAGAATTATTAGTCACATGGTTTAGAAAATTACATAATTTAGAAAAGTAATATAAACTAAGTTTTCAAATGAAACGTATCAAAATTACATATCTCTTGAAAAAAAAGAAAAGAAATACTGTGCAACGTTGACCGACATGTTCGGGAAATGCTGATTGATTCCGAATAGCAGAGTCCTTCAAAATCTATATCTGGTGAAGGAGACAATAGTGAAGCAGGGAAATATATTTACGCCTATTTTTCGGTCGAAGCCAGTCAAATAATTCTAATTTTATTATTTTAAAACTTGCATTTGATGAACATATTTTTGACAAATTAAAAGTAAATGTTAAAAATATATTTTTTTAAATATAATTTATAAGTTTATTTCTTAATGTTTTGTAACTTTATAACATCTATAATGATACATCTTTTGAATATTTAATTTTCTTAAGTCAATTTTTGTACAAAAAAATAATATCAACTTCCAGATTAATATATATATATATATATAAATATATAAATTTTACAATAAGTTTATATATATATATATATAAAGCCCTGTTTATAACCGTCGGATCTTTACATAACTTTGGCAGAGTATACTAGGGATGTCTAAATACATTTTAAGGGGTAGTCAAAATTTCATTTTCTTTATTTATCAGACATTTTTTTAATGATTTTCTACCCCTGAAATGTGTCTTTCTATAAAGATTACATTCAGATGAAAAGTTTTTGAAAAATATAAATTTAAAAAAAAAAATTTAAATTTTAAAATTTTAAACTTATTTAATTTTTGATATAACTCATGAAACATTTGCCCGATTTCATTACTTATTTTCCTATTGTGTGTAAAAAAGCTTTATTGTTAATTTGTCTTCAGTATTTAAAAAAAAAAATTATTATTTATAAAATTTATAATACATTTTGAAGTATAAAGCTATTGCCCCCATGAAATGTGTCTTTCTATAAAGATTACTTTTCAGATGAAACGTTTTTGAAAAATATAATTAAAAAAAAAAAATTTTAATTTTAAAATTTTTAATTTATTTAATTTTTGATGTAACTCATGAAACATTTGCCTGATTTCATTACTTATTTTCCTATTGTGTGTAAAAAAGCTTTATTTTTAATTTGTCTTCAGGATTTAAAAAATATATTATTTATAAAATTTATAATAAGTATAAAGATCATCCCCCCCCCCCCCCACTGAAATGTGTCTTTCAATAAAGATTACTTTTCAGGTGAAACGTTTTTAAAAAAATATAATTTTTTTAAATAATTTAAATTTTAAATTTTAAAATTTATTTAACTTTTGATATAACTCATGAAACATTTGCCCGATTTCATTACTTATTTTCCTAATGTGTGTAAAAAAGCTTCATTGTTAATTTGTCTTCAGGATTTAAAAAATATATTATTTATAAAATGTATAATACATTTTAAAGTATAAAGATCCCCCCCCCCCCCTGAAATGTGTCTTTCTATAAAGATTACTTTTCAGATTAAACGGTTTTGGAAAATATAAATTTTTTTTTAAATAATTTTAAATTTATTTAATTTTTGATATAATTCATGAAACATTTGCCCGATTTCATTACTTATTTTCCTATTGCGTGTAAAAAAGCTTTATTGTTAATTTGTCTACAGGATTTAAAAATACATATTATTTATAAAATTTATAATACATTTTAAATTATAAAGATTCCCCCCCCCCTTCCCTTGAAATGCGTCTTTCTATAAAAATTACTTTTCAAATAAAAAGTTTTTAAAAATTTTGAATTTCTTTTACAAAAAAATTGTAATTTTAATTTTAAACTTATTTAATTTTTGAGATAACTCATGAACCACAAGAACGATTTCATTACTTTTTTCACTATTGTGTTCAGAAAAAGCTTCTTGTTAAATTACCTTCAAGATTAAATAAAAAACTTTCTTACGAAATTTATATTAAATTTAAAAGTTAAAAAAAAAAGATATTTTTAAGGGCCATTTTTATTTCGAGGACAATATTTTCAAAATGTTCACATGCAATTAAAAATCCTGAAGACAATTTATTTAAAAAATAACATAAACTCTGTACAAAATTTCGTACACATATATTTCAAGAAAGTTTAGATATATCCTTTTAAACACGACAAATTATGAAAAAATCCAATCTGAGGTAAATGGACTTTAGTAGCTTTAGCAGTGGCTCAGGACTGATAGTACAGCGAAATAAGTATTATATCTGCTGATGTAATCATCGTAGAAATAAGCGATTTACTTTATTAAAAAAAATATTTAACTTTGTAGTATTTTATCTGACAAAAAATGCATTTTAAGTAAAAAATTGCAAAATTCATATTTTCGTCATTTTTTGCCAAATGAAGGGTTTAAGTTCCAGGAAGCAAGTTTTGTCTTTTTTATGTTAATTTTTATTTAACCTAAAAAAAGTTTCGTAATTAACTCTAATTTACTAATTCAATGTCTATTTTATTTTATTTTTTAAATCAAAATTGACTTCCATCCCGAATTTCGTTTTCCATATTTTCTATTTCCTCAACAGCGGTTTGTATTATCAAATTTAAACCAAGGTGTGGGGTCTAACTAATTCTGAAACATTTTGAAGTGGTCAAAAATTACGAATAAGATATATGTAAAATAAATAAATAAATAAATAAAAGTAATGTTTCTCCTATATTCGTTGTATGCGTTTATTTAAGCAAATAAATATTCTCTCAATATACGAAAATAAAACTATAAATTTGTACCAAAAATTTGTTATATAACTTTATGGAAGAAAAGTAAAATATCACTTATTATATGAAAGAATTTGAAGTAAATAGCTAGGGGACAAGGGACATCAAAAGGGAAAATCTTTTTATGCTTTGCATACCAAAAATCTATGCCGCACTTTATAAATAAGTAGTATTGTTATACAAACAGGTTGCGTGCAGAATTTTTCAATATAATTTTACGCTTTATTTAATTGCCGAAAATGTTGCAAATTCTGGAATTAAATAAGACGATTACAAATTTTGCGATTTAAACATTTAATAGAAAAATTCGAATGTGAAATAGTGGTGCCACACTCCTTGGGAATTCTAAAGAATGTATGCCCATTGTATATATATATATATATATATATATATATATATATATATATATGCAGATTTTGAAGCATGATATAATATCTTAACGATTGCAAAAATGAAGTTTTTAATAGAAAGTATTACATAAAATAGTCTTATTTAAAGATGCTCCATGCTTATTCTAAATTATTCAAAATCAATGATGAAAAAAAAAATATATGTGTGTATACCGTATATAAGCACACAAATTAATGTATTCATTTCTATATGCGTCAACTACTATTAGAATTAACTACATATTCTCTGCATAAAGGACAACTTTATTCCGGTTTTTCCGGACTGTTGCATTTGAGAGTTTAAAGCTCAGTTAACAAATTCCTGTTTTTTAAAAAAATAAAAAAATAAAGTAAAACAAAATAAAATAAGTAAGCATAAAATAAGTAACTATTTTAAAATGATTCCTTAAATACTGTTTTTTGCAAGTTCTGATATGTGCAATTGGCTACCTCACTTTGCATTTTTTATTTAAATCAAAACAAAGAGGTTAATTTGATATCAACATATTTAGCATAAATTCATATTTGATGCGAATAAGACTGAGCTGAAATACTGAAAGTTTTAATTAAAATGTCTAGAAATATGTATAGATATTTTTTTTTTATTGAAGACTGAAAGAAGTATATACAGGGTTAAATAGTTAAAATAGGGTTATTTAGACATCAATTGTAAAAAATCTACTATGCCAAATGCAACAGACCTAAGTGCCAATACTATTTACGTCAGGTATAAGAGATTTAACGAAGAAAAAAAATAGTTTAAAATAGGGGTCTTCAACATTTTTGCCTGAAAGTCGTTTCCCACCACAAATTCTGAAAGATAATCTTCGTCTTATTTAATCTCAACTTTTCTCTCATTAAAGAAGGTAAATATTTCTATACTAAAAATATTGGTAACTTGGTGGCTCGCGAGCCACATGTTGAAGAAACCTAGTTGAAGAAGTTCGAGTAAAAATATATTTCAGATGGAATGTTTTGAATCACTGATTACATATGAAATTTTAAAACCTGCAAAAATATAGTGCTGCCAAAATGTTAATCAGAATCATAATTATAATCTGTTTCAGACTAATTTAAAATGAGTTCAAATTATTGAGTTAATGACGTAACAATGATAAAACAGTGAGCTAAAAACATAGTTTCGCGCTCAACAGCGCAAAATTTTCTGACATATTTAAGAACTAATTTTTATGCATAAATGGATGGAAGCTGCAAGCATTACTATTGAAGTGAAAAGTTTCAGAAAACGTTTATCATTTTCTTGTAAATGAATGTAATGAAATTTTCAAATTTTCAAAAATTAGTGTAAAGCTTATGAGAAGCAGAATTCTAATGAGCTTCGGGCTAGTTTAAAAGAGTTCAAATAGTTGAGTTAGTGATGTAGCAATAAACATTGCATGATGAAGCATTGTTAAAACTATAAATGTGTGAAAATTGCAAGCATTTATGTTGGAGTGAAAGGGAATCGAATAGCGGTTTTCATTTTCTTAAAAAGATTTTATTTTTGTAGATTATAATCGGTAGCTCCTCCATTCCCGGAAAGGTGAGTCTTAAAAATCGACTCAAAACGCCAATTTTGGCACTATTTTCACAAATATGATGTATTGCTTTCATAACAAAATAGAAATAATTATTCTATTATTATTATTATTATTATTATTATTATTGTATATGAGTATACTTGCAATTTTTCAGCAATTAAAGATAAATCGATTTTGTGAATGTATCAGAAATTAGCTTCTTTGGATTTAAGAATAGCGGTTTTCATTTTCTTGAAAAGGTTTTATTTCGTAGATTATAATCGGTAGCTCCTCCATTCCCGGACAGTTAAGTCTTGAAAATCGACACTATTTTCATAAAGATGCATTGCTTTCAGAACAAAATAGAATACATTATTCTATTATTATTATTATTATTATTATTTTGTATCTGAGTACAATTACAATTTTTAAACAATTAAAGATAAAATCGATTTCGTTAATGTATCAGAAATTACCTCCTTTGGATTTAAGAATAGCGGTTTTCATTTTCTTGAAAAGGTTTTATTTCGTAGATTATAATCGGTAACTCCTCCATTCCCGGACAGTTAAATCTTGAAAATCGACTCAAAATGCCAATTTTGGCACTATTTTGATAAACATGCATTGCTTTCAGAACAGAATAGAGTACATTATATTATTATTATTATTATTATTATTATTATTATTATTATTATTATTATTTTGTACCTGGGTATACTTGCAATTTTTACGCAATTAAGATAAACTCGATTTCCTTAATGTATCAAAAATTAGCTTCTTTGGATTTAAGAATTGCCTTAATGGAGAACTCAGCAGACATTCCTATATTGATGCAGAGATTTCCAAAATTGACTGATACAGGGGCATGAGGGGCAGCTGCCCCGGACCTCCCCGTCTGAGGTCCCCCCCCCCCCCAATACACATACGCAGGATTTGTGTTAAAAGGGAGTCAAATGCTAAAACTTGACCAAAATTCTAACTTTTTCAAAGCTTTAGTGGGGGAGGGGAGGGGTTGGCCCTCTTCCCCTGCTTCCATACCCCATGTTTTCCTGCCAAGAAAGGAACTAACTATATCATGAGAAAGCTAATGATTAAAATTTTATCGTAACAACTTAGTAGTCCATTGTTTTCAAGAGAAATTCATTATTAACGTTATCCTCGTAACAAGGCAAATCAAAACCATTAATGAGTACCTATTGGAGGCATTTTTAGGTGCGTTCGTAATTATATAAATACGTAGCACCTATTGCCGTCGTCTGGTCCGTCCGTCTGTCTGTCCGCATATAACAACGCAAAAACTACCCAAACGAATAGTTTGAAATTTAAGCTATGTTATCTTTGCAGAATTTTGTCGAGACATTTCAAATTTTATGAAAATCGAATCAAAACTTTAGAAGATATTAATAAAAATATGTATTCAGAAATTTTAATTTTTTTAAAAAAAATCGGTGCTTTTTTGTTATAGGAGCTTCCGAGGTTTAATCGTCAAGCGATCGAGATACTTTTTTTATTACAGAAATTAACCTGAAGACGCTATAATTCATTTCACAGAATTAAAAATCATCAAGATCTGAATATTTATATAACTAGCTGTAGTACGAACGCACCTAATTTGTCACGTTTGACGTACAATTTCCAACTTGTTCTTTTAGACATCTTATGACATACGTATGATATTATGAAGAATAACTAAGAATGACCGAAAGATCTGTATTTACATTTTAACGGCTCGCAAAACACCTTATATTCCTCTACAAAAATAAATTATATTCTATCTTCTCTTAAAGTTGTGATAATCTTTTTTATAGTATCCTACATATGTGAATGTACGAAATTTGTGTATGAATTTTTGTCACTTCAGTATAATTCAAGAAAAAATTCTATGGATAGATAGAAGCCCCCCCCCCTCCCCCATAGAATAATGCTTACCCCGGGCATTAGATAGTCAAAATCGGGCCCTGAGCTCAGGCCAAAAAATTATTTTTAATATCCGCCTACCTTCAGAAAGGAATTTTTGAACTATTTTTAAAAGCATTAAGTATTGAATAAACTGGTGTGATACTATAATAGCATAAAAAAACTTCTTAATAATTCCTTATTTTTATGGTGTTATTAAGAAGTTTTTTATGCTTTAAAAGTGACTTCTTAGTGAATCATATCATAGAATAAGCATTCCTGTCGCAGAATAAGCACTATATCATAGAACATTCATATCATTGAATATTATTTCATAGAATAAGTATCATATCATAGAAAAAGCATTCATAGAATAGCATAGATAGCACATTCCTTATTTTTATGGTGTTATTAAGAAGTTTTTTTATGCTTTTATTTTTAAAAGTGACTTCTTAGTGTATCATATAATAGAATATGGCTACAAACTGAATAACATGCAAAATAAATGTATATTTTTAAATATTTCGACATTTCGACTTAAAGGGTACATAAAAATATAGGAATAATAATAGCCCTTACGTAAAACATGAAACTCAAAGTTAAATGATAATATTTTTATTCTGTAAATTTTATTATGATGACTGAAATGGCTTTTAGGAAATGAGCTACTCTCATAACTTTAACATTGCTATTTAAAAGTTATAGAAGATAACGGTGTAACACACAGAAAAAAAATTAAAATTTCGAATAATTCATAACTTGCATTAACTAAATCTAATGTAACTGTAATCATAAGAGAGGTCCATTTCCCCAAATCAAACTTTTTAGAGGATTTTAATAAGTTTTTTATCGTTACATGCACAACATAAATAAAACTGATTTTCAGAAAAAGCTAAAAATATTCACCACTGAATTTAACCTTTAACATTACTAATATTCAAATGCGTGTAACTTAAGTTTTAAGCAGTGGTAGTCATAAAAAAAAATCAGAGAGTATACAGTGTAGGTATACACGAGAGAGTACATGCTATAGCTACGGAGGTTATAAGCTGTTAAAAATATCTGTAATTTTGACAGAAAAATATTGTATTTTTAACAGAAAAAAACTGTTTTAAAGAAAAAGTTTTTTTTTCTGTAAAAAAAAAAAAAAAAAAAAAAAAAAAAAAAAATGTACATTTTGTACATTTTACAGAAAAATCTATATATTTTACAGAAAAAATCTTTTACTGAAAATATACAGATATTTTCTGTAAATTAAACGGTTTTCCACTGGCGCTAAAATTGACAGTTTTTTTCTGTCAGTTTGACGGATTTTTATTATTATTATTATTATTTATAGTGTACGGAGTTACCCAGAAGGTATACGGCGTATGCCACCGTATAATCTCTACTACATCCCAGGTTCTAGCCAAGATATAAATAATATTCAAACTGATCTAGAAAGTTTAAAAATCACGCATGAATGTTAGATTAAAAAAAATCAATTTTTTGACAGAAATTCATATTTTAAAGATAGGCGAGTACTTCAAAAGAACTTTCATTTGCATTAATTCGGACAATTTTGCTTATTTTAATCGTCCCTTGTCCCCTCAAATGAAATCCTTAAGTCCATGCAAATCAATTGAAAAGAGCAGACAAAGACCTGCTCCAAAGCAAGTACACTGGCGAATTTTATAAACTACCGTCAGATGGCAGCACTATAGGTTTACGTGATTTCCGATGGAGGCGGTCCCATTTTTTCAGCCTCCACTTAATTTTTTTCAGCACTGTCACCATGAATAATAAAAATCGATAGTAATACTTTTATGCTGAGAAGGGACTGCAGAGTGTATTAGAAAATGGTGGAAAGAAAGAATCTCTTCAAACTAAAATATAAAAATTTTGTATGCATATCGCCTTGGTAATTCGTGTCTGGAAAATTTGCATGAATTACACTGCAAAAATGTTCAGTTTTTTTTTTCGAGTTGCAATTTAGAGATTCTTCGCAGCTCCTGCTTTGACTGATATATAAAAACCAATTTTTTCCTTTTTACTTAATTTGGCGATTTGTGCGCTAAAGCTCTTCGAATAATACTGCTCTCTTCAAAATTTGAAAATTTCAGCAGACATTTAAAAAACTTTAGCAGAAAAAAAAGAGCTTCTAAAAATAATTATTTCTCAAAATTCATAGAATATTCAAAGGATTCATCGTTTGTGGGGATTATTAGAATTAATAAGTAAATATGCCCGCAACGTTTTGCAATATCGGTAGAGTTACCTAAAATGTTTTTGATAATTCTAGGCAATAATTTTTTTTTGCATATTGCATGAATTTTAACTTTATACTGCCTTTAGATTTGTTTTAGAGGAAACAATTATCGTTCAGTGATAATGAATGGCACAATAAAGCTAAGAAAACAGTGTTATTGTTTAAAAAAGGCTTGAGTTGATTAGAGGTAGTTTGTTTGGCAGTTAAAAAATTATTGCATGGTATGTGAATTTTCAAATTTGCAGAAATAACATAAAAAGACGTTATTACCTTGCCCTTTGCTCCAGTTTTTTAAAATAAGTTCTACTGAATTCATTTTAAGAGATAAGGCACGTATTTGGATCACATTAAGTTTCGGTTACAAAAAAAAAGCGTCAGAATTCCAGGGAGTCCCAAGAATAAACCAGGACTTCAAACCGTAATATTTTTTGTTTCATTTGTAATTCTGGTCCAGCTAAAATAAAATTCAGTAATTTCTGTTTAATTGGAACACACACCCATTTTTCAGATGTAAAATTAATGATATTTTTCGATTTTTTTTCTTGGCATTTTGTCCAAATTAAACGGTTGTCCAAATTAAATGGCGCCCTAAATAATCACAATCTACCCTGTTTCATTTCGGTTTTTGTTAGATAAGAAATTTTGATTTTTTTTATGGTTTCCAATATTTGGTTGGTTTTGGCATAAATTCTGTTCCGGATTTTATTCGGAGTAAGTTCTATCAAATTTATTTGAGGATATAATTATTTGAGGCACATATTTGAATTATATATAAGGTCCGGTGGAAAAAATTTCAGAATTCCACGAAGTCTCATGTATAAATCAAGGCTTCGAACAATAATATTTTCTGTTTCGGTTATGATTCCGGTTCAGCTAAAATAAACTATTTCTCTTTGGTTCCAGTTTTCGTTTCCTTCAAAATAACGATTTTTGTTCCACCTGAAATTGCGATTTCTTTACTTTTTTTTTGCGATATTTGACTCGTTTTGTTTCATTTTTGGTCTTTTATTTAGTTACTGTACACAAAATGTCTACCAAATTTATTTGAGGATATAATTATTTGAGGCCCATATTTTAATTATAATAAGGTTCAGTTGTAAAAAGCTTCAGAATTCCACGAAGTCTCATGAATAAATCAAGGCTTCGAACAATAATATTTTTTGCTTCGGTTATGATTCCGGTTCAGCTAAAATAAACTATTTTGCTTTCGTTCCAGTTTTCGTTTCCTTCAAAATAACGATTTTTTTTTCATCAGAAATTGCCATTTCTTTACTTTTTTTTTTTTTTTTTTTTTTTTTTTGGCGACATTTGGCTCATTTTGTTTCCTTTTTGGCAGTTTCATTAGTTACTGTGCACAAAATGTCTCTTCCATTTTTTTATTTTTCTTTTCGAAATAAGTTCTATCGAATTCAATTTAGGAGATAAACAAAAAGCTACAGAATTCTATTGAGCCAGGAATAAACCACGGCTTTGAAGTGTAATAGATTTTGTTCCGGTTATCATCATGCGTTCATTTATATTTAAATATTTTATTTCTGTTTCCATTTTCGTTTCTCTAACCCTCTGTACCCCCCGCGTTGCATATCTGCAACATACTGGAAATTCAATGGTACTTACACAGTGGACTTTAAAAGACGATTTTATTTATTGCTGCTATCTTCCAAAACACAGCAGTTAATATAAACTGTTCACAGAATTCTCAACAGACGGCGATACTAAGATAAGTTTTATTTATCATTTGAGCAGTTTCACATCGTTATTGCTAAAATGAACTTTGTAAATTTTGTCAAATGTGAAAGGCTGGAGACGTCCAGAAATAGATTTTTTCTGCAAAAGTAAGTTCGTATACTTTAAAATTTTGTATCAGAAAATTGACAATATTTATGGGAAGTATGTAATTTTCTGTTTATTGCAGATGTGCAAAAAAATACCTTTAATTCTGTATTTTTTTCTCTTTATGTTCTACATTTTTTAATTATTTTTTTACATGCTTAAAATGATGTATTCTAACATCTGAGTAAATATTTTTCATAAGTTGTTGGTTGGTTGATTTTTATGACGGTCGATTATCTACACGAGGGATATAGGCCCTAGAGAAGGAGTGCCCTCCATAGGGGTCTTTCTAAGGGATCCTAATTCGTATTTACGGCAAGGTTAGAAGAAAACTCCGAACGGTTAGGTCAACGAGCGTGACAGGGGTTTGAACCCAGCACCTCCCCGTCTACCAGCTTTGAGAGCAGAACCTCTCAGCCACTGGTGGTGCTCAGAAGTTGTCGTGTCTCAGAGGTTTAAAAGTAATGGTTTTCGGTTAAATATCACGGTTTTCGTTCCGTCAGAAATAATGAATTGTTTTGGTTACCGATCTCCGGTTCATTTTAGTTCATTTTTGGAAGCTTCAGTATCAGGGGCGTAAGAAAGAGAGGGGCACAAGGCCTCCCCATTCAAAGGCAGACATTTTTTTAAAAGTTATACGAGGTGTTCCAAAAATATTTATTTCTGTCTTCAGTGTTTAATAATTTTTTTCTAAAAGTGATTTTTTTCGAACTTGTCTAACACTGAGTAAATGGGAGAGTTAGGTTTTAGAAGGACCTCCACGGAGGACAGTCCTCCCCTCTCCTTTTCCTCGGCAGATATCTCTCGCGTATTAGATAATGGGCCATAACAAACACCACCATCATCTCTAGAAAAGCAATGGTTGCCAGTTTGGCCCCCTTTTCTATTCAGAAATTCAAAGTTCACACCGGAAATTCCGAAAGAAGAATTTTTGCTTTATGTAATCACTAAATGTCTGACGCAAGGCGGTTCTCAAGTTCGCTGCTCAACTAAGCAAAACATTCTCTAACTCATTTTTTAACGTAAAATCATAGAATTGGCAGGCATGGTTATTGAAGTGATTTGGAATCGAATAGCGTTTTCTATTTTTTGCTAAACAAATTACTTATCGAGTTATAAGCGATTCTTGTCACGTGACGACAAGATTTTCCCCCTTTCTCGTGCTGCCGCATAGGATTTCGGTTCAGAAAACCTATTTATGCACTGTAAAAAAAAAATCTGTAATTTTGACAAAAAAGTATTGTATTTTTTTACAGAAAAAACTGTTTTAAGGAAAACAGTTTTTACCCGTAAAAAAAATGTAGATTTTATCATTTTTACAGAAAAAAAATCTATATGTTTTACAGAAAAAAACTGTTTTAATGAAAATATATGGATATTTTCTGTAAATTGAACGGTTTTTCACTGGCGTCAAAATTGACAGTTTTTTTTCTGTCAATTATAGAGATTTTTTTTTTTTACAGTGTAAGGAAATATCTGATACTGTCTATGATATGATGATACGTGTGATAGAAGCTTTAATGTTACCTATTACTGATCTTATGTGCATGCTTGTGTGCATACTATTCTTGCGTTCATCTTTTCCTTCGGCTAGATTATATAAAATGATCTATATATCTACATATTCGGAGGGCTGCAAAAAATTTGAAAATTTAATATCTATCGTGTGACAATACAGTTTGGGAACCACTCTACTATTATTGAATCATAATCAAATGTCTACCTAAAGATTTTGTAAGAGATTGTAATTTGTAAAATATTATAAGGTTTTTAAATTTCAAGATTGATTCTGTTGGAATCAGTCCTTCCACATCTGAGCAAAAATTGCATATTTTAGTATATATAAAAGTATATACAAATGAAAGACGCATACATTTTCGTTTAAACTCCATATTCTGAAAATAGCGAAATATTATTTCGTTGATATGTTTTGTTTAAATGTGTCTCTCATTACTAATTAATAATTTCACAGTTAAGCTAATAATTTTATCTAAAGTAGTAGATATAATTTAATCTAGCTCAATGAAATTAGTAATGCTAAATGTTATACCCCGTATATTGACATGAAAAAAATATAAAATTCCAAAAAGACACTTTTAACAGCTGTCTTCTATTTGGAAACAATTCATTCTCTACAAACGATGGGATAAATGCATTTTATAAATTTACCAGAAACCTTTTCTAATGAAATAAACCTAATTGAAAGTTTTCTTGAAAAATCAATTGTGCTACTTTTAAATATATGTTTAGTAATATTATGCACGGTTTCTAATATGTTATGTTTATATTTATGCAAGAATTGTACTGCGCATTCCAAGAAAAGTAAAATAATTCGTAAATTTCGATGTTTTGTTAATTTCAATTTTTTCTTTTCAAATAATGAATTAAATTTATCCGGAATTGAATGATTCAAAGGTTTTCTTGGAATAATTGAATTCCAGTTTAAATTGAATTTTCACCAGCTCTTTCAACAGTAATTGAACCCAATGGTATAGGATAACAAAAAATAAAGTTTAAAATTACTTGATTTTTACAAGTTTTAAAAATAACGAATCTTTCGGGAAATTACATCAAAGTTTGTCCGAATTCGGTAGTATGACGATGACGAAATGGGGGTCTTCGGGCAGAAATAGGCATGTATAGAATAATAATGTATAGGATACATAGGAAATCGAAAAACGCTGTTCGATTCTTAGATGGCTGAGCGTGAGTAGTCGAAATTTTTAGGGTAATAGGGAAAGAAAATGTGTTCAGGATGTGTTAGAAAGTTTGGTGTTGTTGGAAGGTAAAACAACAACAACAACAACAATAACAAAATGGGTTGTTCTCAAATCCAAACAGATCATTTTCTGAGACATCTCTGAATTCATTTTTGTTCGTAAACGAATAATATTGGCAAATGCTTCGGAATTTGTGAAATCGAACAGCATTTCCCATTTTTTGATAAAGGCAGTCGATCATTCAGAAAATGCTGTCAAAATTAGCATTTTGAATTGAATTTCCGAACGCGACAACAGAATAAAGTCATCATGAGACAACTATCGAGTTGATTCCTGCACGGGTCGGGTTGTACCCGACTCGAACTCGCAAATTCCATTTCAAGTCAACCCGCAACCCGAACCGAACTCGACAAAAAAATGTCCTTGACCCGAACCCGTAAAATAGTTTTCGGCGACCCGCACCCTGACCCGAACCTAACATTTTTCAACCCGCACCCGACCCGAACCCGCAATGAAAGGACGATAAACCCTTTTTAATATTATTAAAAAAAGTAATGTACAATTATATCTCTAATACAAATTTTATTTTTATATAGAAACATGAACAAATCTATAATCTTTAATATTCAAATATAGTGAAACCTCGGAATAGCGGACACCTCGAGATCGTTGAATAGTGTCCTGCTCGGGTTGTTTCTTTTTTTTTTTTTCGGGTCGGGATGACTAATTTTCTTTCTGCGTGTCGGGTTCACCTTAGAATAATTCTTCCAAGTCATATATAGGTTTTTTGTAAGTCAGATTGCTGGGTTTTTCACAAAAAGTTTCAACAGAACTATGTTTCAGATGAAAAGAAATACGTATTTGAATATGAATGCGCATATATTCAATTTACTGCACGAGAGAAAATAAAATGTATATAAGAAATGTAATCATGGAATATTCTTTCTTTACTGTGCAGTTAAGAAACATTTTTTCTTTTCTCAAAATATGAAAACATTACCAACATTTAGTTTATGATACACACAAAAACACATAAATAGTATTTGTGATAGTTTATGCACACATACACATGCTTACGCGTGTGCGTAGATTTGGAGGTGCTCACTATTCTATAAGCGTAAAAATATATGTGTCAGTAATTGAAAAATTGTTCGATAAATAGAGGTGTCCGCTTTTAGGGAGTGTCCCTTACGAAGGTCTTATTTTATATATATATTTCATCTGAAAAAATATTGTGGAAGTTCTTTTGGAAAAGTAAGTCAAACCGATCCCGACCAGCAAGTGTCAAAACCAAACCGGAAACCGACCCGAACCCCACCCGCATCAAAAAAAGTAGAAGTCAACCCAACCCGAACCACAACAAAAAATATAGCGCCAACCCGAACCGTGGGTCGGGTGCTGGTAACAGTGGGTAACGCGACCCGATGCAGGACTCTACTATCGAGAATTATAACTCAAGTTATAATTTCTGTATCAAATAGTGAAAAAAAAAAAAAACATTTCATTTCCAATCATTCAAATAGTTATGCCTGCAAGTGTCATGCTTTTGCGTTTAACCCTGACAGTAAACATAAGCCTTTGAGGCCTGTATGATGTTGGGTATAGGACTTTTAAATCGGATGAAATGAAGAAAAAAATGATCATTTTCAACATTTAATACCTTAAAATGTATATGATTAAAAAAAATAATCTTTAGAAGGATTGAAGATAAAATATGATCTCTCATTTCATATATTTAAAAAAATACAATATGTAGAATTAATATTTATAGGGGTCTTCAATCTGTCAAACATTTGTCGAGCAGAAAATTAGCATGAGAGTTTACGCGCAGGATTACAAAAGAAATTTTGCATCTAGAATAAATATTTTAGCGCTTAATTATACTTCAGATTGTAATAATTAGTCTGAACCTAAATAACTTTGTATTTAAAGCATTGTTATATTTTTAATACTACAAAATTGTATTTAGATAATACAAAATTTTGAAATTTTCAAGAGTATAAGCACCAAAAACAATATTTTTTTGAACAATAAAAATGACAATTTGGATTCACTTTATGCAAACTAACCTAAAATATATCTTCTGAAAATTTCCTTAAAATATATTGAAAAGTTTTTGTGATATCTTGCACGTTATGCCCAAAAACCTCATTTTGAGAAAACTTATTTCAAATTTTTACTTTTAACCTTGTTTACATTTGGGGTTTCGTGCGTTTTAGGCTATAACTCGAGTAACTATAAGAATTTTTTAATGCGGTATATTTTATAATGTTCAGAAAAGATTATAATTTAATACATGTTTTTTTGAAAAAAATGAAAGTTTAAAAGTCCAGTGACCCCTTAAACGACTTATGGAACTTACAATCCTATGATGATTGTTGATAATTTTTTTTCCATAATACCTTCTATTATATAATAGAAATTATGGAAATTTTGATAACTTTCGTTGCAGAGGCATCAGAAGCATAGAGTGGGGCATGAGTGGTGAAAAAAGGGGTATCTAATGTCTCAGAAAGTTCCGTGGAGGAAAGTATTTTTTTTTTAGAACACTATAAAGAAATAAAAGTGCCTTTCTATCTAACAAAACGGTTATTGTTTTATATATATTCTATCGCTGCAATTAAAATGTGTTATTCAGAATTAATCTTATACATAACCAACTGTGTTATCTTGCATTAGGCCATTTTTGTGTTACTACCAGGTTACGAATGTGAAGTTCAAATTATGTTTTTTGTTTTTTTTTCTTTTACTGCACGAGATACGGGTGATTTTAAAAAACATAATTAAAAAAAGATGTTTCTAAAGAACAAAAAGTGCAAAATATTTTTTAAAGAACACTATAAAGAAATAAAAGTGTTTTTCTATCTAACAAAATGGTTATTGTTTAGATTTATATTCTATCACTGTAATTGTGTTATTCAGTATTAATCTTATATATAACCAACTGTTGTGTTATCTTGCATTAAGCCATTTTTGTGTTACTATCAGGTTACAAACGTGAAATTCAAATTAATTAATTAATTAATTAATATATATATATATATATTACTGCACGAGGTACAGATGATTTTTAAAAACATAATTAAAAAAATGTTTCTAAAGAACAAAACGTGCAAACAAAATTAAATATACAAAAAGAAATCGAAGGGTGTTAGTAACAGACCATTATTAACTTTATTAGGCCATTATCAACAATACTGTGTTATACCATTGTTATGCTACCTAAGGTTAAGACGGGAAAATAAGATTACGTTGATTTTATTCAACTTCCTACCAAAGAGATTATGCAATTCGTTCATATATATATTGAATATATAATTATGAAAATCATTGCATATTAGGCTCAAAAGAAGCTCACATAATTGCAACAAATATATTCCAATGGAATATATTGTCAATTATTTCAATTATTTATGTGATTTCATGGTTATTATTCACAAAATTTTATTATATATATATATACATATACAATACCTTTGAAATGAAAAGACAACAAACAAGTTCGTATAACAATATCTGACCAAATCTCTAATTTAAACATGGCGTGTAATTTTATTATATATAATGCCTTTAAAATGAAAAATAGGAAACAGGCTCGAATAACAAAATGATAGAACTTCAAATTTAAAGATGACATGTATTAATATTTTACATAACTGTTTTGTTAAAAAAGTATAGAAAACGTCTTACTAAATAAAAACTACCATAAAATCTCAATTTAATAAGAAACATAAACATATTTAAAGATATAAAAGGCTAAACTATAATGAAATAAATCAGATTTAATCTCAAAATGGAACAAAAATGGACTATAGAAATCAAATGATGGTCAAAATTTGAAAAAACAAAGCGGCAAGTGAATATTTTATTACATATATATATATATATATATATATATATATATATATATATATATATATATATATATATGTGTGTGTGTGTGTTCAAAAGTTATGTCCCCACATAACTTTTGAATGTATGGTCCGATGTTCGTACTTCCATCTAAAGGCAAATTTTATACATTTTACGCATGATTTATATTTAAGTAACCAAAATTACTAACCACGTGACTTTTGAAGCAAAATAAACTTTTAAAAATAATTATACCATATTCTTGAATTTCTCTGCTTACCTTATTTACCCCCAAAACGTATATCTCTCAATAAGTGTGCTAAAAGAGATTAGATTAATTTTTATATAATCTTCCAATCTCTTATAATTGGATCAAGACACCTGTTTGTAAAAAACAAGAACAAACAAATAAAAATGTACAAACAAACAATATATTTTAAAAGAATTACTATTAAACCCTGATTCGATTTTCTCTTGTATTTCCGACATAATGCATCTGGACATCAATTTTCCCCATTTTGTGCGTAATTTATATTCATGTATCCAAAAATGCTAAACACACAACTTTTCAAAGAAAAGAAGCTCGAAAAAGTAACTACACCGTATTCCTAAATTTCTCTCCATCATAATTTACGCTATATCTCTGAATAAATGTGCTAAAAGAGATTAGATGATCTTACAGATAATCTTCTAATCTCTTATGATTGGACCGAGATATCTGTTTCTAAAGAACAAAAACAAACAAACCTAAATGTATAAACAAACAATATATTTAAAGAGACACAACAAACCCTGGTTCAAATTTCTGCTGGGTTTCAGATATATTTTATCTGAACATCAATATTCAACATTTTGTGCGTAATTTATATCCATGCACCTAAAATGCTAACCACATAACTTTTCAAATAAAAGAAAAAAGGAGTGGTATGTTCTTGAAATTTTCTCCTACTTAATTTACCCCAAAACCGCACACCTATCGATATGCGTGCTAAAAGAGATTAGATTAACTTTCACATAATCGTCTAATCTCTTATGATTGGACAAAGATATCCCAAATTTTAGGCTTAAATATGCTAAAAAATTGTAGATTTTAATTTTCGAGAAAATATTTACCTAAATTTATCAAATGTGTCTGCTATATATTTCGTGTCAAGCGATGCCGCATTAATCAAAAGCTTTAAAGTGTAGCAGTAAGAAAAATACTTTTTTTATACAAAATTTTTATTTACTATATGAAGACGATCATCAGTTTTGGATAGTTAATTTAATATATTGTAAGCAGTTTTTTGCAAAGGGAAAAGGCTTCAAGATTAATTTTTGACCTCTAATAGATGATTGCGCGAGGCTTCTTTAATTTTTTACTCTTCATATATTTATTACCTGAGTATAATTTAATTCATTATTTAGAACAAAAGTGTCATAAATTAATTTTTTAATATTTTATAATGTATGAGGCTTAAAAAAATAGTATAAATTTAAAAAGAAGAACAGCGTTGTTGAAAAATGACATAGATATGTTACAAAGAAGGTTAAATTATTTTGCCCAATTTTTTTTTTCTTATGGTGATGTTCATGGGTAGATTAAGACATGGGTTCAGGAGCCACAACTTCATATGGGGGAGGAGGAATTAGTATATAAAGTTTAACTCTCTATCACTCGCACGTGGTGTTCTGAACACCCCATGAGTAAAAACTTGGGTACAATTACGGAACTACTCAAGGACAAGATCAATATTTTTAGAGCACAAGTAATGTAGTAGAAAATGTAAATCCTTTTTATATAATTTTTTTAAAGTTATATATATGTTTATTGTATATTTGGAAATTTTATTTATTTAGAATAATTCAAAGTAAACTACTTTAATCACTAGTTCATTAGAAACTTATTAAAATTTATTAAAATAAAAAATATGATAAAATTTTGGAGTGTTTACAAGCCCATCCCTCCCCCCTCCAAGTGATCGTGTAACAAAAACAGCCGCGAGTAATAGAAGGTTAAAAAAACTACTGTAGATCTGCATGATTTACATAGTTTATGTTGTACTATAGTAAAAATGAAAATATTAGATCATAAAAATATTCTTTTGTTTAAAATTCTGATTTATTTCGAAAACATTAAGTCGATTCAGACTTAACGGTACCCTCCAACCCGTTCTTAAGACAGTACTTAAATGTATTTTTATAAGCAGTATACAATAATTTAGTCTTGTTTAGGGAATTAAAAATGTCGAAATATGATTGAATATACATTAAAAACTTATATAAGGGATACATATATGAAACTCATATCTCCTTATTACATAAATGCATTGGGAAGTCTGCGCCCAGTGCCCGCAAATGTTAAAGAACACATGCTTATTTATACGTTTATTTTACATATTTTCTTTGTGTTTACCCTATACCAGAATGTAATGTGAATGTGTGCCCGGATGATGTAGCGAATTTTCAAGCATACATTCCAGGAAAACTTCTTACCCATAACAATTAATTAACCCTTAAGAGGCTATTTCACTCACGCGAAAACACACGCTCACTAATGTTAATCATATGGGAGAATTAAAAATATATATATATCTCGTATTTTTAAATGATTATTTGCATTGCATAGCTGAAGTCGATCTCTACAAAAGCCGTTTTTTAGGGTTCCGTTACTTAAAAAGTAAAAACGGAACCATTATAAGATCACTCCTGTGTCTGTCCGTCCGTATGTCACAGCCCTTTTTCTCGTAAACTATGGGACGTGGTGGAAAGTTCAAACTTGGGAAAGTTATAAAGCCTTTTTACCCACATATTTTAAGATTATTAGCCATTCACAAATATGTTTAGGAAAAATTTAGGGGGCTAATTAAGCTACTTGAAAAAAAAAAGTTTTCTGTTTGTATGTCGTGTGGGGTATTGTGTGAAAGATCTTGAAATACCGAACTCAAAAATATATTTGTTTTAATTTTAGGTATTATATTTATATTTATATAGAGATATCGTTGAATATGCACTGCAAAAATATCCCCCCCCCTCTATTTCCGAATCTACTAAAACTAAAATTATGATGAAATTAGGGGTATTAGGAGTTTATTTACACCTTGCAGGAAAACTATAGCGATTTTCCTAGGTAACATATCTTTTGAGAAAAACGCATTTTTTCGTTACACACAAACTTTATTTTTCGAGCGGTCAGAGGGGGAGTTGACAGGCGCTCGAGGTATGTATCGACACAGAATTATCCATGGATGTTTGATAATGATTTTCGAAACCAAATGTCGGTTATTAGAGGAAATATTAATTAAGTTTCTTGAAAAATAATTTTTTATATATCGTGTAGGGTGTTGTTCGTAAGATCTCGTAACATCGAATTAAAAAAAAAAATATTTGTTTTAATTTTATGTATTATATTTACAGCGATATCGTCGAAAGTATAGTGGAAAAATGTGTCCCCCCCCCCTCCTATTTCCAAATCTGTTGAAACTAAAATCATGAAAAAATTAGGGGTTCTAGGAGTTTATTAATTAATAAATTTAATGTACGGAACCCTTTGAGCGTGAGTTATATACTCGTACTTGACCGATTTTTAATTTTTCGATTTTGTTTACAAGTTTTTTTTATTAAGATACCTTTACTTTCGGAACCAGTTCCGAAAGTGAAATTATCCTTATATATATAAAAAAAAACTTCCAAACAAAATCGAAAAAGTAAAAAACGGCTATTGTAGAGACCGACCTCAGCTATCCAATGCAAAAAAATCATTTAAAAATATTGAAAAGCAAACGAGGTATTAAAAAGGAAATCGCCCGTAGGATTAACATTAGCGAGCGGCTGTTTTAGCGTGAGTGAAGTAGCTCCTTGACTGTGATTGGTCTATGAGACCACTCATTCGAAATATGACTAAAAGGCTCGATTAACTCATAAGATACTATTTCTGTACCATTTTTTTTTTTTTTTTTGTACAGGACTATTATAATTAAATTTCACCTGTTCAAAAGTCTCTAGCAAAGGTACTAGAACATGAAACGAAACACAATTTCACTAGTATCTATAGTTAAACTGTGAAAATAGAAAAAAAAAACAGAGGTCTGTGAGTCTATTAACAGCAGTTATAAGGGGGTTAAATTAAGATGACCTATACCGTCCTTGAAATTCGAGGATGTCCTAAAATTTTGGGAACTGTAGTTCATATAGTTCCCACATTTGAAACACTTATCACTTTTTAAAAATGTGATAAATACGTGAGATTAATAAATTTTAAAGTTATGAAAGATCATAAAAAGTCGTGTTATAAAATTGTTAAAAATTTGGTCACTCTAGTTTAAATAACATTTATGGTATGCTTCCAATTTATGTTCTAACAATATCTGAAATGCACACATACATATAAAAATATAATTAAATGGATACATATGCTCGTAAAACATCAGGAATAGCAACCACTAGTTGACCTGAAATACAACATAATCTAAAGGTGATTATTTACTTAAAAATAAAAATAAAAATGTGCAAACACAATAAATTTTATAAAAGAAGATAAAATATTGAAAATAATTAAACTTTTATAATCCGCAATTATGATAAAATATTGTTAACATTGTATGCCCATTTTTATGTAACTTTATTTGATATAACTTTATTTATGTATTATTTTCAACAAATTCTTGCAATAAATTTTATTCCGTTTTACAGTATTCTAAAAGTAGGAAATGCCAAATCATCTAATTTTAAACAAATGTTTGGTAAACTTAGACTTATTAAACAATGATCACCTGAATATTGCAGTGAAATGATAGATTTTCCTTATCTATGAAATGATATAATATAAATAATTTACTACTGCTCGTATTACAACATATTTTTGTACTTTTTCGATTTGGGTTGTAGTTTTATTCTGAGGACAACTTCGAAAAAAAAAAAAAAAAAAAAAAAAAAAAAAAGGTTAGTTGATTTTAAAGTGAACCAAAACTAAAACCAAAATTTAAAAAATACAGATACAACATTATAGACATTAACCTAAGATATTCTATGCAATAAGAATCTTTTATAAATATTTAAATGCAAATGAGAAATTTGTAAAGAACGCTTCCATTGATATAATATTAGGTTCCGAATGTTAATTTAATTATTTATATTACATTAATTTATATTAAATTAATATTTTATATTAATTTAATTGATATTAATTTTATAATTTATATTAATAATTTATATTAATTTATATTACTTTTATATTTCATATTAATTTAATTTATATTTATATTATTTTTATATTTTATATTAATTTAATTTATATTAATTTACATTAATTTAATTTATATTAATTTATATTAATTTAATATTTTATGTGTTTAAAACTGTCGAGCTTTGAGTAAGATTTCAACACTTCAAATAAAATTAAGAATATATTTTAGAAATATTTTAAAATATTAATTTTTAACATTTAAAAAAATATTTTTATAAAAAATAGATCGAACTCGGACCCTTGGAATTGCGCTCCAATGCTTTACCTTTGGGATACAAGGACGATACCCAGTCTGGCATCTCTCACATATATATGTCGGTAAGGCTGCAATCGCAGCCCAAAGATGGAAAATGTCATCATGAACTTAAGATATCACAAGGAAAACGTCCAGAATCATGCAGTTATTGACCAGTAAATAGTTGAGAAAAATTTAAGTATAAAATTTGGAACAGATGTGTCACACTCACGCACCGATGTTTCGCGACTTTTTGATTGGCGATATTTCCAGGCCGGCTCAAAGCCAATAACTTAATACAATAGCCAGGTTACCATTAAAGGAAAAAATCCCCAAAATTTGACTTTTTTCTTTTTATAACCGATTAAAAAACAAAACAAAAAAAACGGTGTGTGAGTGTAAGCATCATACCCTAAAATTTTAATCCCTTGAAGGGTGGTGGGATATATGTTATCCCACTTAATTTTAATTGAGGGTTGTACCAGAATTTTTGAATAAAACTTTACTTTTATAACTTTGGTGTAAAAAAACTCTGTAAAATTACATTTCCTTATTTTCAAATAAAATTTTTCGAAAATTCTGGTGTGAATTAAACATTACAGAAACACAATCAGAACATTCTATAAACATTTATGCTCTATAATGGTGCGTAAACATTAACCTTTTATTAGATAATTAATTTCATTTAACACCTCTAAAAGTGTTATATGAAATCCATGAAATTTTTCTGTTGACTTTCTACGATTTTCTTATAGTAGGGGAGAGTAGAATAAAACCGGAACACCCTGTTTTATCGCTGATGCATGTGGCCTTACGGACATCCGTCTTAACTACATCTCTTAGCGTCTTCTAGCAGTATGCGACCGTCTTTTAAAGTGAGTTAATCTTTATGAGCGTGCAGTGCTATTCGAAAGGAATTCACCTCAAAAGTTTTAATTTTTCGCCGTGTTTTCTGCTCTCCAAATAAATCCAACCTTACAGATTGATTTAGGTAAGTAAATCACTGTTTTCTACAGCTTTCATGCAATATTTTAAAGTCAAGCTATGTGTTTACGTCCAGCTATCCAGGAGAACGACCATGTTGATTTTGGGTCGTCTGTTGGTGCAAAACCGGGTACCCATTGATTTGCATTGAATTCTGCAATGAATTGTTTTTTCACTCAACAGGTGGTGAAGGATGGATACCTAGTTCAGTCTACAAGCAGTGGGCACATGAGGAGTGTAGCGGATACGAGAAGTAAAAGCTGAAAACGCCATTACATGAGAACATTAAAAATTGTTTGAAAACCTGAAAACAATGTTACTTGACCTTAAAATGTATATATGTTTTAAAGTTTGATTCAAAATTTATTACAATAAAGCTTTATGTTACTGGAAGTGTAAAAACTTAATTTCTGATTAGTACCTGTTTTTACCCTACCGCTAAAACTCGGAGCTGTTTCAGATGATCCTAGAAAACTTCATTTCCCAAGTAGAGAAAATTTTTCCTATGGCAACAGGTGTAGTTTTACAATAGCCCGGATGTCCCAAAATTTTTGTGGGTTGTTCCAATTTTTCCGTCCTTCAAGACTTCTTTCAATAAAGGAAAACCGTTAGGTACAGGATTTTTCCCTATGTGTTTTAACGATAATAATAGATGGCCCTTTTACACCGTCGAAAAATAAAACTTCTCTATATCTCGAAAAACGATTATTGGAATGCGCTTTAAACTAACACACCCATGTTTTTTACAATGCTCGTTCTTTTATGCCAAAAATGTAGGTTATAGTTATTTTTCTTTTTTGGAATATGAATCTTTATTATTAATTTTCATATTTAAAAATATTTTTTGGATTTAAAAAAATACCTGGAATACGTTTAGCTCATTCATTGTATCTCATAAAAAATAAATAAAATATCAGTCACACTGTAAAAAAAAATGTAAATTAACGGGCATTCTCCGTGAATTGCTGCCGTCATTTTACAGAAAATACCTCTTTTTCAAGGTAAACGGTCAATTTCCGTAAATTTCATGTTTTTACCTGCAAAAACCGTTTATGCAAGAACAAAGTTCGTTTATCTAGGGACAAAACCCGTTTTCTTATGAACATTGCCTGGAATCTGTACTGCAATAATTTTATTGCAGAAATTTTTTACAGTGCAGATGATTTTAGCATTATCAAACTTTGAACTCTTCTAACTCTTTGAAGATTTAAGGAAAAGTATATAAACTATACCCTTTTTTCCGGGCTGTATTGATCTACACTGCAAAAAAGTGTTGATTTTACAGTATTATGCTGGCATCCCAGCTGCCAGTACTATACTGTAAAATTAACGGTAATAAACAGTAAAATAAGCAGTAGTACGCTACCGCGCAACTTTTTTTTTTTTTTTTTTTCAGTGATGTAACGAACTCAAATAGGGTGTCAAAAGTGGGTATTACCATTTGAAAAATCAAATTTGCTACAATTTTTAATATGTAGTCAATTCTTATTTAAAAACTTTATTCATATTCTAAAGGTAAACACATTTCTTTGTTGAACGGCACTTCTCGTATCTCTATACGACAATTTGGTGATAAAATAGCATGGCTCGATCACTTTTTTTTCCCAGTACTGTACAATTGCTGATCCTGATCTCGCCACATCAGCAAGGAAAAAGGCATAACCTATCCAAGGATAGCAAAAATCCATGTATCGTGCAATCCTTGAGCTTTCTCTTGAGTATCTTATATTTTTTTCCCACACTGGTGTGGCGGCAATTTACCGTTTTAAACTGTAAGAAAAATTATGTTATTGACATCCGCAATTTCTTTAGCCATCTAGACATTACAGTTGTTCTAAATTCGTATTCCTTACACATGATGATTGTTATCAGTATTTAACACTTATATTTGAAAAAAAAAAGAAGCTAAATAGAACTTTATGTTACATTAGAAAAAGAATTTTCAAAATTAATAAGGGAATAAAAAAATAATGCCAATTTATCGCGCGCTCTACAAGCAATTTTATGAAACTGTGACTTATACTGATGATTGAACAATGATGATTGAACAATGATGATTGAACAATCATCATTCTCCATATTATTAGTTTGATGTGGCTAGTAACCTCCATGCACTAAGCGCCAATTACAAAATTAGTGACGTAAGCTATTAGAAGTTTTAGAGGGTCATGTACTATGTATTATAATTTATCTAATCATTGATCTTGAAAATTTATGCAATATTTTTTATAATAAATTTTCGAAATTTCAATTAATTTTGAAAATATGTAAAATTTAATTCACATATAACATTCATTCGCAATTCATTTTTAATAAATTATATTGGATCTAAGAGAGCTTTGTGTGTTTTCTTTAGAGTGGCTTGATTTTTTTTTCAATAAGTACATACTTATTTGTTATTTAAAAAATTATTACTTCTACAGTACTTTATATTTGTGTGAATTGCAATTTATTTAAGCATTAACCCTGAATTTAAATATAATATTTTTCAGTTTGCAAATTTCAAAATTTTATTAATTAAAAATTTGTAAAAAATATTCAATTTACATATAATATTAATAATTCACAATTAATCTTTCATTAAATATTTTGAACACAAGTGAGCTTTGGATATTTTCTTTAGGATGACTTGAAGAAATATAATTTTGAAAATGTCTGGAATGAAGTCTGAACGGCAATAACTTTTCTTAGGTTTTTGAAAGTAAATTGATCTCAGGAAACCAAGATTAGAAAAACATATCCATTTGTAGCATTAAATAGGATTTCTTACTGAAGAATTAACAAAATGCTTGGAATAAAAAATACCAGAATACCTTTTGAAATGATAGTGATTCATTTTTAATGTGAAATTTAATAAGATATATGTTTATTAAATTGTTTTCAAAATGTAAATTGCAAAACAATAAAAAACTTACTTTTTAAAATCGTGTGTCATATAGCAAATTATATTACATATATAAACATTATAAAAATTCCCCAAATATTGTTTTTATATACCATAATTATATATTAATTAAAAAATAAAAATAAAACTGTACTTCTATACTTTATACATGTATATGTCGCAAACGTGTGCTTCGCAATTTATTCAAGAATTAAACCATGAACTTATATGTAGAATCTTTATAGTAAAATTTGAAAATTTGATTAATTTATAATATATATAAGATTTAAATGACACATAATATGGATTCACAAAGTGTTTATATCTGCCATATTTATACTTTAATTAAAAAATAATAAAAACTGTACTTTTACACTTCAATATGTATATATTACAAATGTGTACATCGCAATTCAATCAACCATTAACCATGAACTTATACGTAGAATTTTTACAGTAAAATATAGTAACATTTGAAAATTTGATTAATTTAAAAAATATATAAGATTAAATTACACATAATATGGACTCGCAAAGTATTTTTAAATGCCATATTTATGCTTTAATTAAAAAATAATAAATACTGTACTTCTACACTTCTACATGTATATATCACAAATGTGTGCATTGTAATTTAATAAACCATTAACCATGAATTTATACGTAGAATTTTTACAGTAAAATTTGAAAATTTGATTAATTTAAAATATATATAAGATTCAAATCACTCATAATATTGATTCGCAATTAATTTTTAATTAAATATCTTGGACACAAGTGAGCTTTGGAATGTTTTCTTTAGGGTGGCTTGAAGAAAAATAATTTTCAAAAAGTCTGGAATGAAGTCTGAATGGCGATATCTTTTTCTTGGTCTTTCGAAAATAATTTGAATTCAGGAAACCAAGATGCGACGTTTTAGAAAAACACACCCATTTAAAGTATTCTATAGGCGGATGCAATTCCCTCTTATACTGAAGAACTAACAATGCCTGGGATCAAAAATATCACAATGCATTTTGAAAGTATAGTAATGATAGCTCCATGTAGCCCTTTTCTTTATCCGTGCATACTTGGAGCTATAGAAGGGAACGGAAAAACTTTTCGAAAGGGAGTCATTATTGAAAAACTTTGCTATCTGTTGTTTTAATTGAATTCTGTTCGCCCGAATCATCCTCATTGATTTCGTTGTCTCTATGATAATACCCTAGGAAAAAAATAGTCCTCATCTGTAATCTACGCCGTGGTCTCTGCGTTTGTTGATCTTATCATGGAGCTCATTAAAACCTCGTACAATCTATGAAAAAGTATATATTAGTTAGCTTGAAGCTAGGTTTTTTTTTTCTGTTTGTCGTTAGAAACTTCTAAGGCCCCCAATTAGAACGTGCAATTGGTATATTTTTATAATTTTTATGACTTGCCGAGATGGTTCAGGCACGAGATCAAATTTAAAAATATTTTATATAAAAAACAAAAAAGTCTTTTAGATAAAGTTTCATTTAAGACTGCTGGAAGAACAGAATTTTTTTTTAATAGAACTCTCAAAAATCAACAGCATTTCTCGTACCTAATCCCGGCAGATTAATGCACTTCTAACAACGACCCGAAGTGAACTCGAAGCAGGTTGGAAAGCATCCTTTCGTTCAACAATAAACGGAGGCCTACGCAAGGGAACTCTGAATTTTTTTTATTGCAAAAACCCAGTATCTGGGGTTATTTCTCACGCTGAAAGAGTTTATGAACTCTGAAGAGTAGCGGATTTTTTTTTTTCAGAAATGTTTGAAAGTATAGTAATGCACGTAAGCATTACTGTATGAAATTTATTTTTAACCCTTTGTTCCCTGATTGGACTTTCTAAATGATTTTAAAGAAAATTTGAAAGAAAATTCATTTAACGCCTCTATTAATAACATTAGATTTTTATATTTATGACTTATATTTATTATTTAGATTTCATTTTATGAAGTTTTAGAACAGCTATTTTACTAATTTTCTTTTTAACCCTCTCAGGAGCAAAGTACTTCTATGTTTAAAATATTGAAATGATTGAATGACACCATGATTTACGAACAAATTTATTTTTAAAAAAGTAAAAGCTTTTCTTGACGTACATTATAAAAACAAAAGTTTATTCCGAAATTCTGGTGTCATTGTGGAATTTGGGGATTGAAATTTAGTGAGATATATATGATGTACCACTGTTCTTCAAGGGATTAAATTCTCAGAAATGTTTGAAAGTATACTTTCAATACTATAGTAATACAAATAAGCATTACCGTATGAAATTTGTTTTTAACCCTTTGTGCCCTAGTTGGATTGTCAACCCTTTAAAGAAAAATTGATATAAAATGTATTTAACGTGTCTATTAATAACAGTAGATTTTTATATTTATGACTTCTAACATTTTAGATTTAGATTTCATTTTATGAAGACTGTTTTCTTTTTAATTTAGCGGAAAAGTTTGAAAGATAGTAATGCAAGTAAACTTTACCGTATGAAATTTATTTTTAACTCTTTATTCCCTGATCGGACTTTAAAGCAAATATATATAGATAAAAAAAGGATATAACAATTATTTAACGCGTCTAATAAAAACAATAGATTTTATATATATTGTTTAGACTTCCATATTCATGATTTTAATATTTATGATTTAGATTTTGATATTCATGATTTTGATATTTATGATTTAGATTTTATTTTATGAGCGCTGAAGAAAAGCGTTATTATTAATATTATTATTATTATTTTAATTTAGTTCTCAGAAATGTTTAAAAATACAGTAATGCAAATAAACCTTACTATATGAAATTCATTTTTAACCCTTTATTCCCTGACCGAACTTTATACCCCCCCTCTTTTTAAAGAAAAAAAGTATAAAATTTATTTAATATATCTGTTAACAGTATCTGCTAGCAGTAGATTATGTATTTATGATTTAGATTTTATTTTATGAACTCATAGGAACAGCGGATTATTAATTCTCAGAAATGTTTGAAATTATAGCAATGCAAGTAAGCTTTACAGTATGTAATTTATTTTTAATCCATTATGCCTTGAAAGACATTAAACCCCTCAAAATTTCGATTACTTTTTCGCTTAAAATACTCTTTATAAACACGAAAAAATCATATTTTATTAATTAGAAATTGATATCGAAAGTGAAAAGGCAATATTGAGCTATAGAAGTAGAGATCTTCATAGTAACGAAGCAGTAACGATAACTTTAAATGATTTTTAGTCAGAACAGCATTTTAAAAATCAGTGAGGCCCTCTACTAGCTCTATCATTTTTTTTTTCAATCAACTTAAATCTTTTTGAAAATTGATCGTGATATATTTTTCTAGTGAAATACATAGATTTTTTTTTAATTTAAATTTATTATGAAATTAAATGTGGATTTTTCATTGCTTTTCTGGGTTAAGTAACGAAATGTTTGGCTGAAAATTTACTTTTTACTTTGATTCGATGCCATTTTACTAAAAGTGCACTTTTTATTGTCTACGTATTTCACTAGTTTTCACTAGCACAATAAAACAAAATTGTTTTGTTTAATTTTTTATGTCAAGTCTAAGACGAGTTATCGTGCCCACCGCTTAACCCCCTTTTTTCGAAGTGCCCCAGCCCATCAGCTATCAAGCCGCCATCTCTTAATACATCAACTAAGAAAAAAAAATACCATTTTCAACTGTAATATATGTATAATAAATTAGTACAAATGGATTTTTATAAAACCTTCACATTTCTTAGGAACTATTACCGAAAAAGCCTTAAATTTCGAAGTGTCAAAGCGAGGTGTCTCTTAAGCTTCAATTTTTTTTTCACATTCCTTTAGAAGGAATGTTTTCAAGGAAGTCTTCATTCAATGAAAATGGGTTGAGTTCCCTTTTACATGAAAAGAAAATCCTGGAAGCTTTACATACCCACTTTACACGAGAGGTATAGAACAAAACTCGAGTGCTTCGATTTCGAGATACTTATATGTCTGGTAAACAAGTAAGCTGTTCTTGGGCCGAGTAACCCTCGGATGGAAGCTCAAAAAATGTGTGGTGAATTATTATACACTAGATCATACGTTCTCAAAGTATGGGTCGAAACCCATAGTTTGCTTAGATTCAGTGGAAAAATGAGTTACACAAGAGAAGTACACTGTTAAAAATTTTGTACTGGTTTGAACCAAATTTTAGTGTTGAAGTAACGAAACCATTAAGGTGGTGAAACCTCATTCCAACATTTGGAGATCTTGTTGAACCATAGCTTGAAATGTTGGAACGAGTTTTCACCACCTTATTGTTGCAGCTACCTGTTCAAAAAATGGATGGTGAATTATACACTATATAATATGTTCTCAAAGTATGGGTCGAAACCCACTTTTTGCTTAGATTCAGTGGAAAAATGAGTTGCACAAGAGAAGCACACTGTTAAAAATATCTTGCTGGTTTGAACCAACTTTTGGTGCTGCAGTAGTTGCAACCAAAACCTCATTCCAACATTTGGAGATCCTGTTGAAGCATAGCTCGAAATTTTGGAACGAGATTTCACCATCTTATTTTGCAGCATCAAAAGTTTGTTCAAACAGCACAAAATGTTTAACAGTGTATTTACTTAATTTTAGGCAAAGCCCGATCTGTAAGACAACCCGTTAAATCGCAAAAATTGCAGAAACATTTCTTGATGTTGAAGAAACGTTTGGAAAAATTCAGTGAAAACTCGCAGTTATCTATAGGATTCCAGGAACCTTTTCCGTGTCTTCTGAAACCTTTTATAGAACAATTATTCAGAATCCTCAGAAACCATTAGGTTTCAAAAATTTACAAAAATGTGTTTTCGGACATTTAAAGGCAGCAAAGAGACACTTTTATTTCAGACGGGTTTCTGTAAACCACGAAAACCTATTGTTTTCTTGAGTTTTCTGATTGGTCAATCTGAAAATGGTTTCGTAAAATATTGGGAAAGGTTTCAGTAATCGTGGGTAACTGCTAGATTTTATTGCTTTTTTGTAAAAAAAATTACGATATTTGGATTTTTTTTTTTTTAATTGTAGATTTCCAGCAAGCCTTCAAGCTTTCTGACGAAGGAATAATTTGATTAATTTAATACATTCGACAGAAAACTTTTAATTGAAAGTTTTTAAGTATTAAAATAATCAACTCACATGTCCATAAGAATTTTGGACAACATTATTTTTACAACGTGAAATTATGTTTTTATAATTCTAGAGTTACTTCGGTAAGTTGTTCTTGTTTCAATAAGTATTTCCACCAGAGAATTACTTATTTTTTAAATATAAAATAATTTAAATTAAATTAAAGAATCGAAGTCGAAACATCAGAGGATTTTTTTTCCTTTTAGGGGATTGAATGCCACACTGGGCATTAATGGAAATGAATTATTCGAAATATTTCTAATGTTTTCACGATTCACCAAAATATACTGAAGACTTTTACTGCAGTACCATTTTTAAAAGTACTGTTATATATCAATGAAAAGTTTGAATTATAAATAAAAGGGAGAGCAATATCGAAAAGTGAGGAATTCAATGCAGAAGGGAATAAATTGCATGAGGCTGAATGCTTACAATTCAATTTGAAAACTTTATGAGAAATAACATGGAATGTTCAATGTTTCGAACTGAAAATTTGCATTGAGTAATAACAATGCTCTGTTCAGTCAACTAAATGAATAAATTATTTAACCTTTTCAGGACTGATTTTTTTTTTAAATTTCGGTGAAAAATTACTTTTAGGGTAAAAAATTAAAAGTAGCTATTCAAATCACAAACGTTAAAGTTTACTCAAATTTAATGAATATGTCATTTAATGAAATTTAACGAATGTAGTTATCTACCGTGCTGTTAATATGACAATAGCCTAAGGAAGAATTTTTGTAGGCGTTTGGAAAATGTTAAATTACAACTGAATTAATAGAATTATCAACTTTCCAGTAGTTTTCTTTTATGATAACTTATTGGTTCGGAAAAGTATCACCTATCTTAAATTTAAAGAATTAATCGTATGTTTAAACGGCGCAAAGAGATTTAAACAAACGATCTACATATATATTTGTCTTACGTGGCGCGGAAATAGGGCTGAATTTCTACCTTATCGTTGGCAACAACCGTAGTTTCCAGAGCTCAGACCAATGAACAGACAAAGATTGTGTTAGCTCCTCCTCCAATATGGCGGCCAGTGTCACAGCAGGGAAACTCAAGCTAGCAATTATTAAAAATAAAATAATATTAACGTAATCCAAAGCGTCTGATTCCTCATTTTAATTATGAGTAATATTGTTAATTTCAAATTAATTCTCAACTCTTATTTAGAATTTATTTACGAATTTCACTCGCACAAAAAATCGGAGATAATAAAATATAAACTTTCTAGAATGCCCCTGCTGCCACCTGTTGCTGTTTTATTGAAGTAAAAATAATTTCTGTTTCCGAAATCTATAATCAAATAGAATAATAAAATGTCGAACAAAATTTAAACAATCATTGATGATAAACTATCTTCCTACCACGTTTAAATGATTTATATGCCCTTTAGTAGCATCAACTAAATGCATTTTTAGTTGTGTTTTCAACGGAGTTTTCAATTCTTTTTTACATTAAAAAAATTGTCAATTTCATATGTTCAAATGATTTATTGTAGTACTTATTCCGGCTAGAATTACTAGAAAAATAAAAAGGGGCAAGCGAGCGAAGCGAGCTGGGATCGCGCAGCGGTCTTAATGTGAATTGCTTTGCAATTCACGGTGGGTTGACGAGCGTTAGCGAGTAGGGAGCTGAGCCCCCTAGTTTGTTTTTGTTTTATGACTAAATGCTGAAACATAAATGAAGTGATAATAGTAAATGTATAGACATACACTATTACGACATGCACATAACATCAAAAATAAGTGTTGAGATAAAATGAAAACAATTTAAATTGACTGGTACGTTTAAGTATCGTTAGTTTCGAAAAGATTAATCTATAATTATTAGGGTGGATCAAATGAAAACGGAACAGGAGCCACAGAATGAAATGGCATAGTTTATTTCAAGCATAATCTCCAAAGCTACAAAACCACTTGTCCTACTGTTTCACCAAGTGATGAATACATTCATCATGGAAGCTCTTTGGTTGGAATCGGAACGAGTTTCGAACAATGTCCATGACTTCGCTGTCCAAGTGAAAACGGCGACCCTTCAATGTCGTTTTCAGCGACCAAAGATGGGAAAGTCATATGGCGAAAGATCCGGGCTATACGGTGGGTTTTCCAACCCTGTCCACCGAAACTTCACCAGATTACCTGGAGGAAGTGCTTTTGTCTGCCCTGCACACGAGTCAATAACAATTCATGTTGTCCGTACACTGCCTTCGTTCGTCGATGCATTTCGCGAAATCCAACTCATTCAGTCACTAATAGCTAATAACACCGAGTCGCTTTTTTTTACTCGCAACCATAACGCAGATGCAGATGAATAACAGCAACAACGGATTGCCCGCCGGACTATACTGCTGGCCGGCCGCCGGCTCATGTCACGTGCTGCTGAGTGACTACCTATGGCAAGTCCATTTCCGCAGTAGGGGTTGCCTTCCTTCCCTCTTGCTCTACTTTTACACGAAGTTTCACCACACTCATACAAAAATAAACCAAATTGTAATCGTTATTCCGTTTTCATTTAATCCACCCTTATAATATCGAAAGTATGATCTGTAAATAATTGCAGGTAATTTTCTTATAAGCAATCAGTTATACACGATTGCATATTTAATTTTTTTTTTGTTTTTTGAAAAGTTTAAGTGAAGTTAAATTATTTAGAGCTATTATAAAGGGATTTTAACTTTTTCTTTTAACTGTAACGGCAAAATTAGAGAGTTACTCGTAATGGCGGTCAAATGTAAGCATGGAACTCGGAATCTTAATCCCTTTATTGAGCTAAAGATACTGGACATCTCATTCGTAGCCAAACTGGATTTTCTTTAGTTAATAATTTAACAATAATGAGGATAATGTAATGAAATTTGAAACAGATTTGCTTTACGTGAAGTTTGAAGGCATCATGACAAGTACAGGAAGTGCATAATAATTCGGTCAGCGACATCTTAACTACTGGCAGCTATATGCTGAAGTATGGAGCGTCAAATTCAGTGTTGTCTGGAAGAGGATATTGGAAGCTGTTAACACTTAGTTCGTAATATCGTAAAAATTAAAAGGAAATAAGGTAGGTCTGTTGAAAATTTTGTCACAAAATTCTCACTTTTTAAATGTTGTTAACGAAAATCAGAAATTAGATTGGAATGAAACACCTTATAATTTTCTGTTTGAATAAGTTAACTGCGGTTATGGGTGTTCTTAGAAAAATCCTATTGTACTTTTTATGCTGTCGTGTCACACTTCGCATATTTTTCTTGACGTGTACAATCACGTCTTTTACTTTGTCTGTAGGATTTAGTTCGGCCCTGTATTTCTTTCTTTCAACCTATGAAATATATAATATATTTTAATATACAGGGTGACAAACAACTCAGAGAAGAATGGAAATTTTAATAATTCGAAAAGTCTACATTATTCGACAGTAGCAAGATGCAATTTTTACAGAAATCCACTTAATGACGTGATATATATTTTGAAATAAAAAAACTTATTGCCAGAATAGCTGCATTTGCAAACAACAGTTAGTAGTACATTGGTACCAAAGCTTCTGCCTTGTTGCTATTTATATCATCATGTGACAAGAATTGCAGTAATCTTTGCGATTCTTTATCGAGTATTACGCTTGTCGGGATACTAGAAAAATATTTTTGAACGCGTGGCATAACCGAGAACATTAAAATTTAAGAAAAATTATAATAAACAAGTTAATGCTTTATATTTGTTTCCAAAATGTTAACATATATACGTATATTACAATTTTCTCAACAATATAGAAATAATTTAATGTATTGCAGTTTCTTAAAAAGTGCAATTAAACTGGATTTTTCTATCAGTGTTCTTTTCAGGATATTAAAAAAAAAGAGCGATATATACGAATTTGTGATCTATTGAGGTGTGATTTTACGAAGGGCTACTGTATTATCAATTACAAAATCCGCTCGAGTTGGTCTTTTATCGGTTGTATGAATAAGAACCAGATCACCTTGATTGACCTGAATACAATCTTGAACTCAAGGCATTATGCTCTATTCTGAAGATGTCTGAGATGTATATTTGTATTAAAGCACCAGATCCAAGTCCGTTAAAGTATGTACAGTTTTAGTAGAGCTAGTCATACATTGTTAAAAAAAATCTGTGAAGTAAGAAGCTACTGGTAATCATTTACATCCAGAAAAAAGTTTTGTTGAATCAACAAAAATTTGGTTGACCCAATAAAACCTTTTGTTTAAATATAGGTCAATGGAAATTTTGTTTGAATCAACAAAAAAAATTTTTTTTTTGTAATTCCAAAAAATAAAAAAAATTTTTGGAATTACAAAAAAAAAAATCGTCAGCAAAAAATGTTTTGTTGATTCAAGTAAAACGGTTCAATTTTACTTGAATTTTGCTAAAGCAACCAAAATGTACTCAACAAAACATATTTTGTAGTTTTAATCAATTCCTTTTTCTGGGTGTACCTTAAATATCATCTTGTAAATTTATAAGGAGCTAAAAATCGAGATTCTGTTAAAAAAAAAAAAAAAAAAAAAAAAAAAAAAAAGAGGAGAAAGTATTCTAAAAATTAATGTAGACTTTGCATAATTAAATCTATAAAATTAGCAAAGACTTTAAATTAAGATGTATAGAAATACTAAAGATTTCTTAATTTCATATGAGAAAAAAAAGAAGACAACTGTGGTTCAGTTGTTCATACCATGAGTAAATTATAAAACACGTCGTATGCGGATGTATCGTACACAGGCACATCATAGCGGAAACGAGCAATTTTTATTAAAAATGCCCGAGAATTTTATTGTTACAAAAACTTGTAGAAATCGAAAACTGCTGTATAAGAGCCGTAAATTGAAATTAAATGGATTCCAACTCTTGTCTTCCGTTGTACCAAATTTCCAGGGCAAGCACTAATTTCTTTCACTAGTCTATAAAAAACGTACGAACTGAGAATCTTGATAGAATGCTTTTAATCAAGAATTAGTGTATAATTTTACCTCTAATCTCTGTTAATTTTCTACGTTTTTACAGAAATTGTTAACAACGTACACGTCACGTAATATTTAAAAAAATAATATTTAAGTACTATATAGACACTTTTAAAGAATAGTTATTCAATAAAAGTGTTTCCTTTTATACAGTATCTAAAATTTATATCCATTCAATCGCATACAAAAAACAGCAATGAGGAATTTTGCTTCACTTCTCTAAAGTTATTTTGTTTTAGCTGCCTTCTATTGCGTAAAAATACGAAACATCAACAGTTTGTCTCTTTAATTAAACGGTCAATTATTTCAATTGATTTATTTTGCTTTCTAACGTGTTTAAAAACATGACGCACGTTAATTTGATTGTCCTTCGGCGTAAATCGGAAGAATAAAGCACTAGCTGTCAAAATTATTTCAGAGGAATTTTTCTGTCATTTTAAAAAGGATTTACTGATTTCTTTTAGTTATGATTTACGCAGATATAACTGATACTTCTTCATTTGTTCACCTTTACGAATAAACGAAATAATTTGATTTTTATCGATCTTTTGTTTGTTGTGTTATTCTGTCCATTAACTTCCGTATTTTTCTTTTCGTAAAGATAAAGACGTTTGAGTTACTTTTCAATTTAGAGGTATGTCTGATTAACTTGTTAAATTAAGTGTAAAAACATTAGATTAAAAAAATAATGGTAATAGTATGCTGTTAAATACAGGGTTTCGAATAGTTATTCGTATAAACATTTGTCGTTGATAATACATGTTAAGAAAACATTTTTTGTATAGGAAACTTGATAGTCCCAGTTTATTTATTCAGTTAAAAATACAGGGTGTCTCCGTTCAAGCCTTGCCCAGATTTCCGTTTATAATTTTAGCAATAATGGCCATATATTGTGACTATATTTTCAGTTGGCTTTGTTTGCTGAGTTTAAATCAGATTGTAGTTGAGTGTCTATCTGATATCACTGACCGAATCACATTGCATTTCCAGCACTTCCCATTGTATCATCACAGTCTCGGAACACTTCGCTGAAATATATTCATTATTGTCAGAGTTAGAAACAAAAATACGGGTGTTGCTTGGAATGAGACACTCGGTATTTTGACTGAATGAGTGGGTTTATTCCCAGTTATCCTGCGCAAAAATTGTTTCTCTTAACGTGTGTTATCACCTCAAAATTTTTGTGCCAATAATTTTCAGGCATCTGTATTCTAAAATAATGCACAAAAAGCCGTCTTACAGCGAAGAGTTTGTACACAGTGAGACAGATTTTTTAAAAGAATATGATAAAATTGAATGACGAAATTTTAGGCATTGCATATATTAATTTGCTTATTGGATGTATGTTGCATCCATAATTTACTACTACACATGAATAGCAACAAGAAAAATAACTTTAAAGTAATATTAACATTCATCTCACTGTGTTTAGATAATGTGCATGTGATGTCACACACACAAGAAAAGACGTACTCTTCAACCCGGTGTAGGCAAACAGTAACAATTCTTAGAGAGCTATTAATTCCTCATGTATTATTTTCTAGAAATAATATAATGTATTACATCTACGTAAAAATTACGAGCAATTCAGCGAAACTACGAGCAATTAAGCTCGAAGTTTCGCCTACATCGAATTTAGTAGACCACGCAACAAGGCAATTTTTTGACAAACTTGCAAACTACCTATCAAACCCAGTACACAGTGAGACAGGGCTGATTTTTTATTTGTATTATGACATACTTGTGACTGGATTTCTGAGCATGCATATGTTAAATGCCGCATTGTAGAATTCCAAATACTTACAAATCGGATGACTAAGGTGAGAAATGTGCTTCTTAATTATGAGCATCCATGCCTTAAAGACATAAATGCATATTAAAGTAGCACAAACTGCATATTATTCATTATGGAATAAATGTAATTGTAATGGTACATAGTTATACACTGTTTCACTGCGTACCAGTTTTTTATGTCTCACTGTAGACGGCGTGTATTTGTTGAAATTATTTTTTTACATACTTCTTTCTTCGACTTTGTTAGAGTTAAATCTTGGTATTAAGTGAAGAAATAGTGCAGCATATGTATGATATTCGAAGTTAAATACTCTATGCAACTTGACTGGATATATGTGATTTGTAAATGAGCAACTTTCAGGTTTAAAAAAAATACTTTCTCTTCTTAACTTCCAGAGGAAACAAGCACACTTGAAATTTGGCCCGCGAACACTCCAAGCAAAGCATCTCTGAACAGCTTAACATCTAGCGGTACAAAACACGAACTTCATTTTAGAAGCATCTTTGTTTTACTATATACGACTCATCTCTACGATATTTTACGTTGGATTGAAAGAGATTTTTACAAATTAATTGCTTTTATCCCCATTCAAAATTATTTGTTCTTCACTAAAATTGATTGATTAATATTATACAGATGTATCTGAAGGGAGTACGTAAAACAATATTAGTTCACAAAAATATAAGATTAAATCTGCGGTTCCCATTTTAGACATCTAAAATATTGAGTAATATCTTAAAAGATGTAGACCTGTTCCGAATACAAAACGGAAATTCTAAAAGAATTTTTACTTTATATAATCACGAAACGCCTGTCATTAAATAAAACAAAAATTACTATTCAGAATTTCTGTGGAATCATGGGAATAAATGAACATCTTTTAACGCCCATAATCCACGAAAAATTTGACATCTGAGGGAAAATTTTAAATTTTTCAGAAAATTTTCTATTGATTATTATGATTAACTTGTAAAAGTGCAACTAATATAATTTCACATTCAAATAAATCAAATGTCTTTATTAAAATTGATATTTTAATTACTCAATTTAAAATATATGCACGAAAAAATATTCCTCTGAAGTCGATTAAATTTCAAAGTTTGATACAGCTACAGATTTAATATTAAAAAACTACGCTTTTATATATATAATCTGTAACTATAAATAAACAGAATTTCACTTATGGAGAGCATTTCACTACACTTTCATTTGGAAATATAAGCGTATTTAATTTATCTTAATTTTTGTCAAACTCGAAACAAAAAAGTGATATTTATATTTTTCACTGGAGAACAACTGAAGCATTTTAAAAGACACTTCTGTTCTAAAATTAGTTTAGTAAGATGTAATCACTTACACCAAAAATATGTTTACACAGTTTTAAAATGTTGTATTTTACGTTGCGGGTGTGACATATTATGAGTGTGATTTTTTGCGGGCGTGACATTGATAAAACGTCACACCCGCAACACTAATTAAGTAATGTATACATAAAAACATTGCTACATCAAATAAGTGGAAGATAAGCATTTTTAGAAGATGAAAAGTAATATTGTCGATGGAGAAATAATTTTGCAGAAAATTACTCGATTGTAATACAGAATGAAATCCAATGAGCCAATTTACTTTGTTTACAGCAATTATTCTATTCCCTGGAACTTACAATCAATCATGCGTAGTTGTTTCAGATAAACTGCATAGTGGGAAACATGCAGTCTAGTTATACATAAATTTTCTCTTTAAACATCTCAAAGAGATGTACATTTGTAAATAAATTCTTATATTTTCTGATGATTCTACTGCTGAATTTAGAAACATGTACACAATTTTATCCGTAACAAATTACCAAAAGGAAGATGAAGTTCATGCGACATAGATTTTTTGTCACAGCACATGAAAAAGGGCATTAGATGGAGTATAGACAAAAGCGAAAAATATCGTTTCCAATGCTATTTTATAATGCTTGCAGTATAGTCTGAACAGCTACTGAGTTTTCTAAATACAGTCCGTCTGAAAAGTTTAGGCAATCACTAAACTATGATAATAAAATTGACAGGAGAAATACGTAGCTGAAATAATTTCATGATAAATTATCAAAATGTAATTCAAATGAAACATACTAGGGATAAGTGTCCAGGCCAGGAGTCGAACCAGGCATCCTTGGAATAATCTGTCAGTGCTCTACCAACTGGGCTATCCTGGACAAGTCTGGCGGACCTTTTCCACCCTGTGAACCTTGAGGATTATGACATCTGGTCTGATATCTGAACCAACTCAACAAAATAAATCACAGGGAATGGAACTCCAATAAACGTTGGTTACGTAATTACACTATATTAATTTTGACACATTTATTCTGGTTGTAATTTTCCAACTGAGTGAAAAAGTATCCAGGCCAGGATTCGAACCAGGTATCTTTGGCGTAATCTGTCAATACTCTATCAACTGAGCTATCTTGGAAATATCTGTCCGTGATCTGTCTGAGCTATCTTGAAGGATTTGTCCAGGATAGCTAACTCAAAGTTAACTAAAATTAAGTTTACGCAAACCAGGGGACTACTATTAATAAATAGCATCATGTAAAAGTGTCGAATGGTGTATTTTGTTTCATTGTACCTAAACTTTTGAGATACTGTATGGTTGCAGATATTTATGAGTTTTTTTTTTTAAACAGTTGTGATGATGCAGCTATTTAATCATTTTGATATGATTTATGTGAATAATTTTATAGCATTTAATAAATAAATAATACTTTTTTGTTTAATTTTGTATTGTTATTTAATAAACGACATTTTCCGGATGTGCCTAAACTTTTGAGACAGACTCGAGACAGACTTGAGATGAGGCAGTGCTAAAAACAATAGAGGTATTAGAAGCGATATACAAGATTCTATTGTTAAAATGCTTTATGAACGGTGTAATAAAATAAAGATTATTACAAACATTTAAAGCATGCACTATATCTTGCCAATTAAAGCAGGAGTTGCTAATGTAGCAGTGACATGCTTAACTTAAAAATCTTGAATAAATAGTGAGATTAGAAGAGGAATGTAAAACAGGAGACAGTTGTTCAGTAATCAATGGTTTTGTGAAGTTGTTTTTGTATTCTTCATCTTCAAAGACCAAAATAAATGATTTATTGCTAAAGTATTAACCAATTCATCTAATTAAAAAAAAAAAAAAAAAAAAACACCTCAGTTTTCCAATGCACTTGCCGGGTGCAAGTTCGCCGGGAAAATACCACAATTGAATTTTTAATACCAATATTTTCATAGAGAAAAACTCATTTTATTTAATTTCAGAAATTCTTTGGTTATATAAGGCAATTTTTTTATTCAAAAATAGTGGTAACAAAAAAGCATAAATGTTGGCAGCTATGGTAATGGAAAATAAAAGTTTGTATCGGAAGATCCCCGATAACCGAGGTTGTTGCGATATTTACAATGTCGGGACTGCCCAGCCTTTCGTGGGGTAAGGGTTAAAGCTCGATGATTAAGACATTAAGTTAACCCTTTGTATCACTGCGTTGCATATCTGCACCATAACCAAAAGTCAATGTTATTTATACAATGGACTTTAAAAGACGATTCTATTTATTGCTGCTATCTTACAATACAGTAGTTAATATAAATTGTTCATAGAATTTTCAACAGACAGCGATACTGAGTTAATTTTTCATTCCAAAGTTTTATTTATCATTTGAGCAGTCTCACATCGTTATTTCTAAAATTAACTTCGTAAATTTTGTCAAATAAAAAAGGCTAGAGATGTCCAAAAATATATGTTTTAGAAAGGCAAGTTTGTATACGTTACAATTTTGTATTAGAAAATAAACAATATTTATGAGAATTATGTCATTTTCTGTTTATTGCAGATGTGAAAGAAGTACCTTTTAGTCAATATATTTTTTTTTCTGTTCTAATTTTTTATTTTTATTTTACATGCTTAAAATGATGTATTCTAACATTCGAATAAACATTTTTCAAATCGTAGTTGTGTCACAAAGGGTTATACTACCTAAAAAAGGTCTCAGGGAATGTACATGTTTGGCCGGGGAAACGCGATATTTCATGAAAATTAAAAGCATGTGTAGTTAGGAGAACAGCATCTCCAAGCATCATGAACCGAAAGCAGGAAACGCAATTAATCTAATTTCTGTTTCTATATTTTGTACGATGTTATTTTATACTATTTAAAAAAATATATCAAATAGCAAAGAGGTATAATCTATTCTTTACACACATGTATCATGCAGGTTAAGCCCGAAACGCAAAATTGGTTATTTATAAAAAATATGTAAAACCATGTGACAATGCAATTGCCTTTTTAAAATGATATGCTGTACACTGAAAAAAAAAGTGTTGATTTTACAGTATAATACTGACACCCCAGCTGCCAGTATTATACTGTAAAATCAACACTTTTTTTTCTGTAGCATAGGTTGTACATTAATGGCAAATGTTATCCTATTAGTTCATAATTCGCAGTGTAATTGGAATAATAGATTACAAGTTGAAAATGCAAGTCGTTTTTATGTGTAATAGATTTTTTTAATGGGGAAAACTTTACAAAATTTTATACTGCTTGGTTGGTAAACAAAAAATATAAGCTACTTCTATATAAAAAAAAAAATAGTTACAATTAAAGATTGAGCTTTAAATCGTTTACGTACTATGATCATTAAGGCGTCTGAGTGTCACATCTGCTGCGATGGATTTGGCGTTAATGTGCAGTACCCCCCCTGCCCCCCCAAAACAAAATACCCTCGAACGATAGTCATTAATCCAATTCTCAAAATCGCAGAATAAATCTATTTGCACCAAAGTTTCCTGTTCATAATTTTCTATTCTTTTTATCCTGTTATAGTGAAAATTTCCTTGAGGGGATGTCTACATACTGAAATTGTATCAAACTTTTAAATTTTCAATTCTAATACATAATTTTGACATCATATTTAGATTCTCCGGTGAATTTTACTTTCATATATACCACACGGAAAGTCAAGTATAGTTTAGAAAATATGCATATGTAAAATTTGGAACTCCTAATGTTATTTTCATTTTTAATCGTTGCAAAGCAGATAGATTTTAAGCATAACTCAAATTCAACTTGGCGGAATGATCTGTAATTTAGCAATCGCATATTTGTAGCTTCTATAAATCCATTTCTATTTTTAAAAATGCATGGGTTATAATTTATATATATTTTTTCAAACATTAATTTCAAAATATACTTATTTTCGAAAAAAATGAACTGTAAATTAAAATTTTTAAGCAGAAATCTATGCGTAAGAAGATTCAAATTTGCTAATCTGAAAAAAACACAGCTCATCCCACCAAGTAGTCTTTGAGGTATGCTTAAAAAACTACCCACATTACAATCTGTTTTGAAACAATTAAAAATGAATTTAACATTAGAAGTTTCAAATTTTAAATCTGCATAATTCCTAAACTACTTGACCGAATGACTTTCCATTTGGAATCTGAAGGTAAAAGTTAGTGGATAATTGATGTCAAAATTACGTGTTGATTTGAAAATTTTAAAGTTTGTTACAATTTCAGCATGTAGACAAACCCCCAAGAAAATCTCACTATAATAGGATTGCAGAAATGAATAAACAAGGAGATTTAGGGCAATCAGATTTATTCTGCGACTTTTAGAATTGCAGTAATGACTATCGTTCAGATTATTATTTTTTTCGTTATTTTTTTTGAGAGGGGGGGGGGGGGGTCTTTAAAATCGCCCATTTTCGAAGCCTGAATTACATTTGAGAGAAGTGATAAATGCCAGCCCAAAAAAGGTCCCTAACTAGTTAAAAGGAATAAGGTAAGAGTTTTAAGATGTGGATATCATTCATATTCAACAAAATGATTTTTTAAACGTAAATGTAAAAAAAAAAAAAAAAAAAAAGAAAAAAAAAAAAGATTTTTATTCTGATTGGTAGTCTTATTTTTATAAGAACAGGATCCACTTGCCATCAATTGAATATTCAAGGGGGCGGTCACGGGAGTCATGACACTCCTCTGAACGAAAAAAGTTTCCATACAACAATGCATTTTTAATGTAAGCGCATATTAAGTGTGTATATGAAAAGAAAAAAAAAACATGTAAAGAAACCCCGGAAAAAATTACATATTCGAGATTTACAGGAGCATTTATAAAACCAGATTCTCTTTTTGCTGCCACTAATTTTCGGAAACGTTTTCGGGCAGTTTTTATAGTGTATTAATCATTTTCTCAAACCGGAATATCATTTTTTATTATGCTACGAATTCTAATTAAACATTTTCAGCTGCGTAAATGAATTCATACATGCAAGAGTAACAAAATAACATTAAATTTAATATTAATGTTAATGCTGTTAATTTATTATGTGTGTCTGTAAAATATGCTTGTTGTACATGAAAATGTTTACTTGAGAATTGATAGCACACAAAAAACCTATAGTCCACGTTGAGAAAAACTGATTAATACAGTATAAAAACTACTCAGAAAAGTGCCCGAAAATCGGTAGCAGCAAGAGAAACTTTCTTTTTATAAATGTCTCTTTAAACCTCTAAAATATATTAGTTTCTATGGTTTCTAAAGATAAAGAAAGTGTATCAGAATCGTACGTAACTCGGAAGAGATTATTGTATATTTTCGTTTGTGATTATATTATGTTTTCCTAAATTAAGAAACATTTGTCATTTTTTCAGTGTACATCCAACAAAAACCTACTTAAAATTCGTTTAATTATAGATACGGCTGGGCCCCTTTGACCGCTGGCAACGAATATTTTCAGACCAAGTCCTGCATTGCTGAAAATTGTAATTTTCTAAACAATTCTAAAAATAAGTGTTCGGTAAAGAAAAACATCAAAATATTTTAAAGCTTAATTCTGTAACCACGTGGAAATACGTGCATAATCAGCTTAATCCTTATTGGGTAAGTTTAGACTTTTCATAACTTTTGCTGACCATAAAGAAAGTTTCTTTTAAAAAAAAAAATCATATTGGATCTTCGATAACGAAGTATTTAAAAAACTTTAAGTAAGTAAACGTATAAAAAATTTAACGTTTTTCGTGACACAACTTAAAATTCATTTTAATTTGAAAGTTTGGCCCGTAAGACTGTAAAATGTGACTCAGCAATTCCTGTAAAATCTGTTTTTTATTAAAATGTTTTATAATCACTGAAAATTATAAATCATCCTGTTATTATTCTGTTTGTTACTGAATGGAAAATTTAAGAAAAATGGTCTAAATTATGTGCAGTTAAAAATAGAGGGTTTACGTAATAAAAATGTACTGATTTTTGAGATTTTTTTAGATTATAATAAGCTTCGTGTATTTAAGTCTCATTTTTGAAAACACATGCATGTGGGCCAAAATCTCATAAGTGTGATTTCTCAATCTCCAGTGTTTCTCTCAGCATTTTTTTGCAATATAAATTCTCATTTAATGTTAAAATGTTTCTGTGTGATTGTTCTATAATATTATGTTATTTCTACTTGGAAAATCTGTATTTTTAATCTTTAAAAGGGCATTTAAATATCTTAAAAGTCACTACTGTCCCCTGTCCCCAACTCATAACTTGATCATTAAAACCATCAACAAACAATAATTATTAAAATTTTTTGAAATCTGATGATTCATTTATTATAAATATAAATCTCATGGAGCATAATAATATAATTTTTATATGAATGAAATGTGTAATATTTTTTTCTTTGGTTTAAAGTTGTGTCCCTCACTTTTTTTGCCCCTACTGTCCCGGTGTATAAAATTTCTCATATTTCCACCAGATGGCAATATGTAGTCATTTTCAGTATTGTTTCCAGTAGGGGAGTACATGCAGTTCTCAAAAAGTCGCTATTACTTGATGTTTATTCATAAAGAAGATTTTCTGTATTGAAAAGAATGGGGAGAAAGTAAGCATACCTTTATTAATCACCACTACTGTCTCCGCGTTGTTAATTCAAATATTGATATATTGCTAATTCAAATAATATAATTTTATTTGAGTGAAATGTGTAATATTTTTTTTTCTTCGGTTTAAAGTTGTGTCCCTCACTTTTTTTGCCACTACTGTCCCGGTGTATAAAATTTCTTATATTTCCACCAGATGGCAATATGTAGTCATTTTCAGTGATGTTTCCAGTAGGGGAAACGCATGTTGTTCTTAAAAAGTTACCTTTGCTTGCTGTTTGTTCATAATGAATATTTTCTGGATTGAAAAGAATGGGGAGAAAGTAAGCGTACCTTTATTATAATCATCACATTTATTATTAATCTCCGCGTTGTTAATTCAAATATTGATATTTATAGAATAACCAATATCTAGCCATTTAATCGTAGGTTTGACAAGTCTTTGAAAATAGTGCATAGAGCATTCTAAAAATTTTCTGTTCTATGTAAAGGGCAACATACAGTTCAACATATATAAGGGCAACTACAACATATCTTAATTGTTTATATTGCATAAGATATTTAAGTAACTTCAAATGTAAAAAAAAAAATACTTTTGAGCAGAGATTTGAGGAAATGCAAATTTGAGGGAAAATGAAAACAGCCATGTGGTCTTGCTTTTGGTTCTGAAGCACACTATGGTAGTGAAATCTATGAGGATAGGAAGCAACTAAAAAGAAATGTTTATTGCCTGAAATATTGAGAACGTCCCATCCATCCTTTGTCCCATTCATCCCCCATCTCCACTACTTACAAGATTGGATGTGTATCAGACACTCTAAAAGAAATCCATAAATTGAATGTTTTTTCTGCTGATTTATTACACACAAAAAATCACTTTGATTTGCCCAAATATATAGAAAATTCACCAATCTAGAAAAAAAAAAAAATTGAGAACGTCTAATCTAAAGTTCAATTTTTGTCAGATCGCAGGCTTTTTTTGGCAACTGGTACTTTACTAGTACTGAGATATTTTTAATAACATTAATTGAATATAAACAGTTTTAGTACAGTATCATTTTTTAATACAGGGTGATCCAAAACTCACAAAAGATATTTCAAAACTCGATAATTCGTAAAGTATAAACTATCTAAAGTTTACACTATGCGGTTTTTACATAAATACACAGAAATACCAAGTTGTTTTTTGTAGTAACTTACATTATCGCCAGGATACACTGAGAAAAATGACACTTTTAAATCTAAGTAAATGAATGTTTTCATTTAGTTATGAAACTTTTTGTTTCAAATAGGACGACCCAATGCTTTCAATTCTGAAATACCAGAAATTATCAGAATATTGAAACATGAACATACTCAAAACTGA